>OZ017741.1:312274443-312874443 GCA_963969285.1 Odontomyia ornata
TATATTCGCTGGACTTGAATTTTAATAGAATGAAAATGATCAATGAAAATAATAAGCTCAACATGTATTGCTAACTTACTCACGTTTTTCATTTCCAACAAACCCGTTTCTTTTCAGCAGGATAATACGGGCGAAGGGTGAGTATGCCATCGAGAGGGCAGGGTTCCAGTAATCCGCAAATGGCCGGTTTCGTGATGCGGTCGGTATGCCGTACCATATCTAGAGTTTTGCTTTTTTTTATTAGAGTAAATTTGTTCGGTTTTGAATTCGAGTAGATTATTTCAGGCACTGCGTTGGTAGAATTCGGGGTGCATATTTTTTTGTTCGGTGGTTGTCTTTGGTCCTTTCCCTCGAAACGAAGTTAGCGTAGTTTGAAGTAGAGTCGTTGGAAGTTGTTGGACGCGTTTAAACCGGTGACTGAGTTTTTGTATTTTGGGCTTAGTCTGCTCACGTTAGACCTTTGACAGAAATTCCTCTCCGAACTAGTTAGCTAGCAGCAGCCATCTCGAAGTAGACTAAGAGTGTCCGGACTTGTCGACCTGAAGCATACAGTCCGTTGTTAAGTTCCAAGATTTTATGTTTAGAACCGATGAGGGGTCGGTTGAGATTTCTTTCGGGAAACCTCTCGAAGGAGCGAACGAGGCGTAAAAATCCTCACAATATATATTATATTGATATATATATATATATATATATATATATATATATATATATATATATATATATACATATATATATTTATATATGCAAATTTATATATATATACATATATATATATATATATATATATATATATATATATATATATATATATATATATATATTTATATATATTTGATACCTTTAAAAGTATTGAGCCTTTTTTTGTCATTTTTCAATTGAATATTTCTTTTAGTTTAAAATGGATTTCATTAAGTGCATATTGTCCATTCTTATCTATGACCTTTTGCCACTTTTCGGGTAGAGCCATTATTCCATCTGTATAGAACTTCTGGCGAAAAACTTGGACAAGTGATTTTCACAGTCCCTTTTTGAAGTGAATTTCTTTTCATTAAGGAAGTTTGCAGAGACCGAAACAAATGGTAGTCTGATGGTGCAAGGCCTGGACTATACGGTGGATGTATCAAAACTTCTCAGACAAGCTCTGTCAATTTTTGCCCAGTCATCAAATATGTGTGTGGTCTGGCATTGTCATGATAGAAGACAACGCCCTTTCTTTTGATCAATTATGTCCGGTTTTGTTGAATTGCTTGTTGCAATCTGATTAATCGCTGATAGTGCAGAGCCGAATTGAGTGTTTGACCAGGTTCTAGGACCTCATGATAAACAATTCTCTTCCAATCCCACCATGCACACAGCATAACTTTATTTGGTGTCAATCCTGGCTTTGAAGTCCTTTGTGATGATTCATCTTTTTTGACCATTATCTTTTTCGAATGGCATTATCGTATCTTACCCGTTTTTTATCGCCCGTAATGATTTGCTACAAAAATGTCTCGATTTCGTTGCGTTTCATTTGCATTTCACAAGTGGAAATTCGGTAGATCAAATTTTTTTGTGTCAATTCATGCGGCGTCCAAACGTCGAATTTCTTTGCGTATCCCGCCTTACGCAAATGGTTAAAAACTGTTTGGTGATGGAAATTCAGGTCCTTCGTGAATTTCATCGATTTTTTTCAGTGATTCGTTGACATGAGCGAGGTGCATTTTTAACATCAAAATTTCCAGGACGAAAGCAAGCGAACCATCTCTTGGCTGTTGCTTTTGATAAAGTATCTTGAACCGTAGACACCACGAATTTTTTCACGAGCCTGCGGTGCATTATTTCCTTGATCATAGTGATATTGTAAAATATAACGAATTTTTTCAGAAACTTCACTCATTTTTAAATGAATACATTTTTTGACACGAATGACGAAATACAAAACTGCCAGTGTGAAAATTGTAGACTGGAGTGTCACCTTTCAAACGCATTTCAGTTTGACTCGATCTGATAAGTATTGCCCGATATATGACAACAAACACTATCTAGTGACAAACACTTTTTAGACTATCCAATATATATATATATATATATATATATATATATATATATATATATATATATATATATATATATATACACCTTCTTTTTCTTCGTAGCCCTACAGCACTCTCGGGCCTTCGTTTCCAGCAATCGTTAATGACCGTGACAAAATATTAATATCATCCGCATAAGCCACTTATTTGGTTCGGCTTTTAAATCTATGAATAGAGTTTTGCATTAGGGACATAAAAATGTCGTATCTTTTTAAGACTGCACTTTTAAACTTTCTTTATAAACTCTCAGTATCAAAACGTTAAAGTCAACGTTTTCATCATGGGAAATTTCACGAAATTATTAAAAATTACTACCGAAATTCTGAGTCGGTGGTCACAACTTTAAGAGTGCTTACTCCAATTTTCGGCCGTAATAATCGGCCCACACGACAAGTTGTGTGTACTATAGTGGATAAATTTGAGTCCAAATTTTCTCTATTAAACGTTCCGGAGCCAAAAAGACGTCGTACAGCTCGAAGCGAAGAAAACACCGCAGCCGTATGTGCATCGATTCAAAATGAGCCAAATCAGTCGATTTCACATCGTTTTCAAGAATTAAGCATCGCTCAAATGAACTATGGCGAATTTTGCGAAAAGATCTTGGCGTTAATGATTGCAAGAAGAAAAGAATCTTACAAAAAGCTTTCGTACGTAATTATTTAAAAAGTTGGCATTTTTGTCGCAGAAAAAGTTTACGTACAAAAGAATAAGGGTAAATTACCGAAGAAAAGGGAATTCCAAGCACTACTTTTGAGTAAAGCGGGACTAGAACGAGTTTATTCGTATTGTTTGGATATCAAATGGAGGAAAAAAACCAAGAAGTGCCAGTGAAACAGATATAATAGTGAAACTACGGAAAGAAGGAAAAACATTCCGCGAAATTGTTCAAAAGGTCAGTAGGACACTTTAAAACCTCGTTTGAGACGACCTTCTAAATTGGCTGATCGAGAAAAAGGCTATATATGTAGTGAAGTAGAGAAAAATCCAGGACTTACGACTACTGAGGTCGCCAAAGTCGTCAAAGAGAGATTTAATAAATCAATTTGTAGTGATACAATGTGTAAAATTTTGAAGAAACATGGTTATCCTAGTCGAGTTTGTATTAATCGACCAGTCACACAATCAAACTGCTCGAAAACTTTCCTACCCTATACTCAAATTATGTGGCAGATTTAGAAAAAAATATGTAATTATTTCCATTGTAATCGTAATTTGTAGAATAATATCTCATCGAATTATTATTATTAAGTGTAATTTTATATCGATTTTCCTTTATATTAAATTTAATGTTTCCCTTTAATAATATTCGCTAATTCAAATCCTATTCAGTTTTCTTTACTTCAGTCAAATTTAGTTTTTAAAAAAATTTTCAAATCTGTCACATAAAGTTCCAGTGTAGGAACACCTTACCAGTGTACTGAATTGGGAATTGGAGGATTGTCAAATATTTTGTTGGTTAGGATGGGTGAGGTTTTGCCGTCTGTGAGGTGTGCCGGTTGAATGTCGTTTGGTTTTTCCCACCGAATGAACGGTTTTGCATTGAAGCCGCGCTATGCCATCGTATTTGCTTATGTCAACGTTTTTATTCGCTGAGTATATTTTGTTCGTTAAAGTGGATTTATAATTCGATCCTCGATTTTCATTCGATTTGAGAGGTTGGATTATGATCGGCTACATTGCCGGATATTATCTGCGCTTCATTTCCAACGCTTATGGCTGCAAGATCTACCTACTGTTCAACTGGATACATTGTCGCGGTAAATGGCTGCGTGAAGGAGATTATGGTGCATTTGCATCGGAGGCCTCCTGAAAAGACAACATAATTTACATACGATCTTGACGACTGACTAAGGCACTCCTTATTTACGTGATCTCCACGCATTATCATGTTCAGTGGTGAGGTTTTCTCGATTGATCGCGAATCATTTGTCGCGGTTTGGGGCGCATTTTCCGACGACGAAGGATTGACCGAGACCCGGAAGCTTTAGCCAAACACCAGCGAATGCAACGGCTGTTTCTGATGCTGGTGAGCTCTCGTCCACAGGATTGCCACTGTCGAATGGATCATCAGTGCTAGCCCCACATAAAAGCCTTGAACAACAATGGCGATTATTGGAAGGTATTTAAACGAAGTTCAAATATACTTTTCGGTATTCTGAACCTTTATGAGGAACCATTTACCGAACTCTGGCACAACAGTTAAGTAGAAAATTGATGCAAAGAAGACCGTGAAGTCGAAATGAAGTGAAATAATTTCAAAGAAAACTAATAGTTACGTCCATGCGTCTTTCAAATTCTAATTTCAAGCTAAGGCGGTCGTTCTGCCCTTTGCTAATAAAGGGCATAGTTGTATTATGAACAAGTTATCGAATTGACGCGGAAAGCTTTGGTGCTAATTTTTAATGCATACTTGCCCTATTTAACGTCATGTTCAGTTAGATGGCATAACCGTAAACCTATGATTCATCACCTCTTATAATCTCGATAAGAAGTTCTCATCTTCTATTGAACGATCGAGCAGTCTGATTATACGGATGACAGAATTATATGCCGTCGTGATTTCTGTGGCATCAAAACGAAGACCAGCACCAACTGATCAAGTTCGACCCGCTGAAGAAATACCATTGAACAAAGTTTAAGTCAATTCCGTTTTATCATTAAAATGTAAACTAAAGTCAAAATTGATTAAGCATTATTGAGGGAGTCATATCGTTGAAACTTTTAATGAGATGATTGTTTATTATTGCATTTTGTATAACGTAATCGAATAATTTAAGAACATTGGGAAAGTTATTGTACTATTTATGTTTGATGTATGTAATTTATACATTTGTGAATTATGAAGATACAATTTATAGGTTGATAAAAGGAAGTAATTTTTATACAAATCTTTGCGAATGGAAAAGAAATACAATGAAAAAATAGCTTGGCAACAAAAAATATAACTAACTATTTATTTCTTTAAAAGTTAGGTGTGTTTACTTCACACAATAGTTTATACAATATTTATGCGAAGTGCAAATTAAGATCGGGTAGAATCATCACACAAAGAACAGAACAGTCGGGGGAAAGAAAATCATAAAGTCAAAGTCAAAAACGCTTTATTCAATGCTAATCGTTTTAAATTTTAGAAGAATATTCAAGAAAAAAAGACACAGACAGTATAGAAACGGACCATGGCATCGGATTAGTTCATTTCTATTTTCTTCAAATAAGAGGTAACGAAATTAAAATGCCAAATTGCCATGTCAATGAGTTTTGGTTAGGAAAAAAATCAAAAGTAGCTTTTGCATATGTTTAAAATCTTTTATGGCGTGTTTCTGCAAGCTGAATTTATTATAATAATAAGTAAACTAATTGCTGTTAAAAATGAAAAGGTTAACAAGCAATGAGTCTTTAAACTCATGAAGCGTTTTTATAGTACTATTTGTAGGCTCTTTAAATTTAACAATTATGATCAATTGTATATTACTACCTACTCGCAAATATTTAAATATTATAAATTTTATTGTGTAATACAAGAAACACTTCGGCATTTATGGACCTTTCAAAAAAACTAAAATATTATTTAGTAGCGGAAAGTATATTCATACAAATACCTTCGTTCCCGATTATTTTAATTATTAATGTATTAACGACGAACTAATAAAATGGATTATTAAAGCGGAACCGTCGGTCTTTCCATTCCATTATACCTGACTGGGTATAGGACTCGCATCGATGGCAGGCTCCTCCGATCAAACGGGCTAGCCATCGAGCGTGCTCCTTCGTTTTTTGCTGTTTAACAGGGGCCTTTCCCGGGTAGAGTGGCCTTCCGCTCGCGTGCCTTTTTACGGTATAGGGTTACGTGATTCGATCACATAATTCTACAACATAAATTGGTCATGTCTATATTTTTCTTTTGATGGGAAAGTTCATGCAAACTATGTTTGTATAAGTTTACCACTCAAATGGGAAATATATGGTCACGTCTACGTTTGGATCTTGATCCGGTTGGGACGGTGCGAGGAGGCACCACCTCCATCTGGATGCGCCACTTTTATTTGTGGGCCAAAAGAATTGTCGAGTAGCGACGAAGTCCCCTTTAGTCCGTCTGTCTTCCCCAGGTCGCGTTTGTCCTTTTTCGTCAAGCAATCTCCAATCCTTAGTTGGTTACCTCCTTTTTTCGACTTCGGTTGACTTTGATAGAAATTCATTTTGTAGTTGGACCTTGTGCTGCAGGAAAGAACACGCCCCCACGACACCGTAATGCTAGCTTGTCAGCGCATTCACGACAAGGCCAATCTCAGCGGATCCCAACATTCAATTTAGCTGAGGCAGCAGACCATCACTGCAGTCCTTCACGGACATTAATCATACCTAACGAATTGCATTTGCTCACAAATATGCCAATAACCCAGCGAAATCCTGGAAACAGATTATTTTTTTCGGACGAAAGCAAATTTTATGTATATGGAATACAAGGGCATAAGTTGGTATAGAGAAAAGCGGGTACTGAGTTCAATAAAAAAGTCACGCGCAACAGTCAAACATGGTGGTGGTGGTGTCATGGTCAGGGGTGTATGGCTAGTAATGGGGTAGGTAATATCGTGTTTATTGGATCAAAAATGGACAAGAGAGTTTATTTAGATATACTTAAGGTGAACTTTAAGCAATGTGCAACAAAACTGGGGTTGAAGTAGGTTTTCACTTCAACATGACAACGAGCCAAGCATAATGCAAAAATTGTTGATCAATAGATAAATGTCAATGGAGAGCTCTATCGTGTTATATTGTACGATTATTTGCGGCCAAAATTGAATGAACTTAGCATCAACGAAATGTGGTTTCAACAAGGCGGTGCCATTAGCCACATAGCACGCCTCACAGTCGATTTATTGAAATAATTTTTTTTGTTTATTTTTAGATCGACTGCGGAGTACAGTCGAAGAGCGGTGGTTATTGAACGTCTTTGTGCTGGACGATTGCTAACAGAAATTATAAGGTTTTCGGGTATCCAAAATCCGCAGTTTATGAGATTGCTGAGAAGTATGTGGCCGCGGAAAATTGTAGAGAAGGTTTTCCTAGTCCAGCAAGGAAAACTCATGCGAAGGAGAAGACGGCAAGGACGTTTGAAGGGCCCAAGACCTTATTTTGGAAGATCCTGGGAGGAACAGTCATAAAAGAGGTCTAGCCACGGGTTCTAATGACGATTGTGAAACAACAGATTGAAACAGTGACCTACGAAATGCCGTTAATTTTTCAGCAGGATGGCACTTTAGCTCACCAAAGAATTCTGGTGTTATTGGGAAGGTTACTAACAAGACCAAACACCCTTATATGGCATCCCTATAGGCCGCTGTTGAAGCAGCACTTATCAATTTACAAAGAGAGCAGTTGAAGAAGGGGTGGTTATTGAAGCAAATGGGGGTTAGATTGAGTTATAAATTTAAGGAGGATACCTAGAATTAAGATAAAAGAACTTGTGTGGGAAATATTAGTTTATAAGTAATAATTAATTATTACTATAGACCGCGTGTTCTTTTCGAATTTCGCTGACGTATATATATATATATATATATATATATATATATATATATATATATATATATCTATATATATATATATATATATATCTATATATATATATATATATATATATATATATATATATATATATATATATATATCTCTTTTCAAATTTCGCTGACGTACCCTATATATATATATATATATATATATATATATATATATATATATATATATATATATATATATATATATATATATATATATATATATATATATATACAAGATATGTACAAAAAGGACGGCGCCCTTTCAAATTTCGCGGGCAACATACATTTGGTTACCGATTTTTTTATTTTTTATGTTGGTACACTTGTTACAAACATATATATAAAGTTTCAGCTATATAAAATGTTTAGTTTGTTTATGAACGGCATAACAATTAGAAGTGTTTTGCGTGCTCGGCGATTTTTTGCTATCGAAAAAATGGATCAAAGATCAAGAATTGTTCGGCCAAAAACAATACCACAATCATGCCTTGGATTTGGACCTATGAAAGGACGGAGATTTGCAACGATTGAGGAGATAAAGACTGCATCGCTGGAAGATCTCAAGGCTATACTGAAAAAAGCTTAGGAGAAGTGTTTCGAGGATTGGAAAAAGCATTGGCACAAGTGTATTATTTACTTTGAAGGGGACAATATTAATATTGACGAACAAATAAAAATTTTTTCCTAAAAATACAAAGCCACCTTACTTTTTTAACACACCTCGTGTATAGAATATCACGAAATTCGTTGCCAGGCTTGAAGTTGCAGGAGAGGTGCGTTGAGTAAATAGCTTGGCTAAGTCCGTTAACTAGCTATATGGAGCGAGTGGCTTGTGTTTACTCTCCCACGGCTCCCCTGCTCTCTAAAGAAAACCATGGGACAAAAAAGGCAACTACACACAAATGAAGATAGTAGCTTTGAGGGGGGACCCACAATAACTGGAGCAATTTCAAATCTAAGAATACTCATTGATAGCGAAATTCAAAACAATTAGTAAACATTTCAGCCATGACGATGCAACCAGCGGCTGCAGCCACGATGTTAACTGCACATTGGGAGCGATACCAACAACGACAAAAATGATGACGAATACAATGACAGTAAATACGGATAAAAATGGAGGTTAGCAGGCAAGACTTGCCCAGACTAAGATTTTTGCAACGTTCGGGTGAAGCAAAAATGACGTAAACGCCAGAGCGTTCTAAAAAGCAAGGGAGGAAAATTCAGCAAGAAGTGCCAAATGTTCGCGCGGTGGGGAAAAATAAACGGAATATCGAGAGTTCAATGTTGCTACTACCATCTTACTGAAGTAACCGCAGCAAGGTGCTTAATTCCGAAAATGATAAGGAACTATCTTGAAGTTCACATAGTGATCATGGAGAAAAAGGAAGGAGTGACCAGACAAATAAAGTGCCATTGTGTTGTTTCACCACCACCGTCAAAAATGTAGCAGAAGTTGTGATTTCGGAAACGAAAGCCAATAACTACTCGCAAGAAAGGAGATACAATTGCTATCCAGCAACATCAGCAATGGTGTAAAGAATGGATTCCTTGAACTAGAGGAGCTCTTAGATTGCACAAGAAATTACTAGAGGAGCTGATTAAAGGCTGAAGAGGACCAGAAGGCCAAAGAAGAGAGGAAGGCTGGAGAAACGCTGAGGGCTAGGCCTAAAGGGCACGTGCAGATAACTCTGCCATCAAATATTAATGAAAAGATGCCGTGTAGTACAAATGGAAGAGGTCGGGATAAAAGAAGCAAGGAAAGCGCACTTGATGGGTTGGGAACACTATGTTAGGAGTCCCAGACAATGCTGATAAAAGGAGGGAAAAAAGCTTCAACGAAACTCCACCAAAAATAAAGCTAGCTTGGACGCACGGACCCAACGAGAATAGGGCAAGAAAGAAGCCCCGATGAAGATCCTTACAGCAGGCACTGTTTATGAAACTCCAGGACGGTCCTTCGCAGAAGAGCTGCGGGATATCAGGAAAAATATAAGGCCTAAAAACACCATCACTGCTATCAAAGTCGTACGACCAATTTGGGTGGGCCACAATAAATTAGCATTCTGCGATGCAGTAAAGCAAATCCTCGACAAAAGCGTGACTATAGCCTTGCTCGAACCGATGGCAACGATCAAAATAAAAGACATTGACTGCAACACGAACCTGGTCAAGGTAGAAGAGGCCATCGAAAGGAACAACTTAGCGTGGGAAGGATGAAAGCGAGACTGGCACCAGAAAACCATAGGAAACAATCTATTGCTGTCATTGACTGGAACGAAGAGGACGGCAAACGATTTTTGAATAAGGGCAAAGTAAGAAGATGGTAATTTGTTTGCACTATATGACAAGGAGCAGTACCTTCTCAATGTTAAAAATGCCTTGGCTATAGTTACACCACTCAAGTATGCAAGGGACCCAACAGAACTTTTCTATGCTACAAACTTGGTGACATGGGGCATGAAAAAATATCTGTGCAAAAAATACAGGGGTACGTCCTTTGCACAGATATTGATTCAAGACACGTTCTGGGATCCGGAAAAGTCCGGTTTCACCGAAAAGCCCAAGCCAAGCCAAAATCAGAACTTCTATGACCCATATCCTGCAGCTAAACTTAAACCACAGCTTAAAAATCAAAAAAGTGCTTGTGGAGTTTACAAAGGACATAAAAGCCGACTTTTCGCTGCTTAATGAGCAGCACCATGATAAAATTTTTGCATCATGCTATTATGATGAAACTGTGTTTAAAACAGCGATTGTCAGGTAGAGGGCTGAGCACAAGTGGATGGTTTCGTGTGGGTTTGGTGCTCGAAGACTATATCCTTTACTGTGTACCTAACTCCGAATCAGCCAATGTTATATTTAAAAGATAAAGTCTTTGGAGGACATCGTCTCAAACGGAGATAGCAACGTGCTCGTTGGGGGAGAATTCAACGTAAAAGCAATTGAATAGAGCATGCCTTAAACAGATTTGTGAGACTAAAGAATCTCAGCAATAGTGCCTGTTGTACTAAACACCAAAATATGCCCACTTTCTGTGATATTGGCTATGAAAGAATCATACCGGTCATTAATTTGTCTCGTGGTCCAGAGTACAGAGAACACACAATCGAAGAGTATTCGAGGACTACTCAGCCAGTGATCATCAGTGCATTCTGCTTGAGATCAGGAGTGCCATTTTCTGACGCCCCTGCTTTCGACTTATTACAATATGTAGGAACATCAGAAAGATGGTTGCCGAGAGGTTTGGTGAGACGCTCACCGGTGATTCTCAGAGGATAGAAGAACTGGCAGCTCAAGACGTTGTGCACTCGGCTATGAGCTCCATCATGGGAGCTTGCAGCAGGTCTACTCCCTGTCGAAAAGCCCAGCATGGCAAGCCCCCAATGTGTTGGTGGTCAACTGTAATCGCTGAAAGGTGAAAGGTAAGTCACAAGCTCTGGCATGAGGCTCAACAGGCACAGAACCATGATAAGGTGTGCAACGAGGAAACAGCATATAGCTCGGCCAAGAAATGCCTTCGCAAATTGATAAACAACAGCGAGGTTCGCTGCTGGTAAAATCCAGTGGACAATGTGAATAAAGATTTGTGGGGTCTTGGGCAAAATCTGCTTATGGGAAAGTTTGGTGCACAACGGATGGACGTCATAGAGCAGATACTTTTCCCCACCTATTCCATCCATGTCGACCCTCTCCATGGTGAAATAGCAATCAAATGTCCACTCTTCACACAGCCACAGCTGGAAGAGGCGGTCCTTTCATTGAAAGTAAGGAAGGCTCGAGGTCCAGATGGTGTTCCAGCTGAGGTGTTGCAAATTATCTATTATCATTGTACTGCATTGCTATTCAGAACATTTAACACTTGTCTGCGGAATGATGCAAGGTTGCGAAGTTCGTGCTAATCAGTAAAGAAAGGGATATTTTGGATCATCGTGTGCATACTGCGCATTGTTCTTGCTAGTAGTGGCTGGGAAATTCCAATGGAAACTCATCAAGGGAAGACACATTCACACGATGTATTTCTTTGGCAGTATGGCTTTATTTCTTTGGCAGTATGGCTTTACAACGGAATACTCCACCATTGAGGCAATATCAGATGTAGTGAGTGCGGCAGAGGCATATAGCTATAACAAGCAATGAATCGTTCGGTTGGTGACACTCAACGTTAGGAACGCCTTCAACTCAGCTAGATATGTGGATATTCTTGATACGTTTAAACGCTCTTTTCAAGTTCCAGAATATCTCCTGCGGCTCCTAAGGGACTACCTGAAGGAGCGAAGTCTGCTTTATGCCATGACACAGACCGAAAAAATGATGAAATTGCCATCCGATCTATCCTTGGTCCAGAATTGTCAAATACATCCTACGGTATGCTAATGAAACTGGAAATGCCAGAGAAATCACGGTTGATTGGCTTTGTGGACGATGTTATGGCTCTAGTCACTGGACGCACCGTTGAACAAGCACAACTTAGGCTAGGTGTGTTAATTCATCAAGTGAGAGACTAAATGACTGTTTGCAGGTTCAATCTAGCACTGGAGAAAATCAATATGGTCATCTAGACGAGGAAGAAAATCGCTCGTGTAAGGATGATCAATATTCAAGACATACTAATCGAATCGAAACTTACGGGGAAATACCTACTGATATGCTCAAAGATAAAATTCTTTGAGCAAATCAAGGCAAAGGCTGAGAAATCTGCTTTGGGCTATCGGCTCTGAGATGACTTATGGGCAACGTAGGGGGATCCACCCGTCAAAAAGGCGGCTCTGGGTGAGTGCTATAGAGATACTACCAATGCAGAAATATGGGGCGATGCTCTCACTTAGGAGTTGTACCGAAAGAGCTTGGCACAGGTGCAGAAAAAAGGGCAGTGAGAATTGGATCTTCATTGACAACAGTGTTTGATTTGGTGGTGAGAGCCGTTGCAGGCATGACATCTTTTGCCCTACTTGGTAGATAGCACCTTATTTATTTGCGTTAAGACTACTCGTGTGTATTTTACGTAGAAAAGTAAGATGATACCTGTAGCCTAATTTTGGCATGAAAAAAATGGGATAAGCTGCGACAAGACTTCTGCAGGGAGATGGGAGATGGGAGCTCTAACCCATGTGGTACGTTATGTTCAAGCAGTCCTTAAAGATAAAATGGGCCCACAGTAGGCGGGGCTACCAAGACTGGGAAATCGCTTGTCTGGAAATGTCTCTTCGTTCCTCCCATTCTGGTGGAAGAGAGATCTCTCAGCAGGAAGGTGCCTCACGGCGTAGCAAAGCCAGATTTGACCCTAAGTAATGTGTCAAATGGTTCCAAGCTAGGCTCTAAAGTTGACAGGGGAGGGGTTAATGGGTAGTTCGGTCAATCGTGAGCATGGGAGCTCCACACTCAGTGCGTAAATGACATTTACTTCCCAGCCATGAAAAAAAAACAAATTTCGTTTAAAGACTCAGCAATGAAATAGCAATTATTTCGCCTGACTTTAGCTGGGAAATATTTTACGACATTGGACGGTTTGGGGTTAGATACGCGGAAAGGCTGACGGAGTGGTTTCGGGAATTCGCTTGTTGTTTAGGCCACCAGCAACTTATTAGTAGTAAAATGTGCCACATAGAAATGTCTTCAACTGCACTCATTCCTGAAATACCCACAGGGCAACTCTTCCCGCTTTCCAAATGGCAGGATTGGTGCAGCAGAATTCTTTGTTGTTCAATAAACTAGCTTTGAAATATAAGTAGCTGCCCAATGAATTTCCTGTAATGAGGTGGATGATCGATCTGAAAAGAATAGGGGTGAGATACATGGGGAGGGGTTGAAGTGGTGGATTTGAAAGCTTGCTTATTTCTTAAATAGCCAGCAATTATCTGGCAATATAATAAGCCACTCGAAAAAATGTCTATCTGTATTCGTTCGTTGTAGTTTAAGACGGAAGCTTTTCTAGAGGAAGGATGGAGTAATGCAACTTTTTGTTGCATAATAAATTAACAAAATATTATCAATAAAATATGGAATTATAATGAATGCTTCCTAATAAAGTGGATGATATAACTTCATAGGCATCAAATACCTTTAGTCCATACCACCATACAAAAATATGTCAAAATCTGTTAAATGTTGTTAGTCTGTTGTTAAGTCGAGAAATCCTAAAATAAATTGCATCTTAGAGACAGTAACCTGATACTAACGGCAACACTTTTATGAATATATCTACAAGAACATGTTGTCGACCATATTGAGGACTGGTCCACTTGCAAACCCCCAATCGTATTCAATTTCCCTCCAGCTTGGTACTGTATTGATTTATGCTACTTTGAAGCAAATAATTTGCCACTGTCGTTGACCATATCAACAGAAGGCTGCAAGTTGAATCTCATCTGAAATATGGCGAGAGAAATTGATTTCACAATTAAAATATTAAATCATTTAAATTTCGACAGCTTCATGTATCCGGAAGTGTCCCAAAAATTGACGAGTGGATCGAATTCAAGGGTTGAAAAGTGAAAATATATATACATGTTTGACAGATGGGGATAATTGCATTGAAGGACCTTGTGCAATTTTGTAAATATTAAAGCTAAATTTTATTCTGTACCTACAATTTGTTAAAATTACGAATTAAATTGAATATTATTTTGTTTAAAAAATTGATGTCATAGCTTAAGTTTCCTTCACATCCCTGAAATTCAAATCCTTTTCCAGCTGTGTCGACAGACAAAACTTCAAGGAAAATCCCTCCCAGCGAAATTTCCGAATTGCACTTTCATGTTTTTGTCTGTTCCACACTCATTTACCGGATCGTTATTGCAGCCAATGCTGGCAGGAAGCAGTATCATGATTGCTCCACTTTTAATTTGCACGGATTGTATCCAAGGATGATGTCTCAAATCATTGAAGCCTTTCACGATACAATTTATGCATTAGCACTTACCAAACTTTTATTTGCTTGTCGTGTCAATGTCCCTTTGAGAGGTTGTTTTCGGTTTTGGGTACCATGTTACGAGTTTGAAAACTTCTAGAATTTTTCTGCGTACTTAAATTTCATTCCGCTCGCAAGCTTATTTGAGAAAACCAAGCTTATGTTTCTATTAATGAAGGTTTCCTTATCAAAATGAGATAATATACCCTGCAATGGTTTTTTAATGTTGTTGCGAAACAATTAAAATATGTAAAGAAATATCATAACCATTCGTATGAGTACTTTGCGCTTGATACTTCTCGGGCAGAATTGGACAATCCTTAAACTAAACAATGATTAACTTCCCGGAGAACCATTTCAAAGTCGCCTTTGATACACGTTCAGAATGAAAGGAGCAAAATCTACAAACAGCTGTAAGTGCTCCTACCTTGGAAATTGTCCTTGAGTTCTTACATTCAGCGACACAATTCACGATTCTTTTAAAATGTTTAGGGAAAAGGCGTCGCACCGCTCAGAATACTGCTAATCTGCAAGGAATGGGGATTTTTTTAACTATCAGTTTATTTTTTCAATTAGTCAAACAAAACCATGAAATTGAAATATTTCGACCTCCACATTTTAGGGTACTTTGCAATATAATCTCTTCACAACTTGAATGCATGAAATTGGATCCTGCTGCCCTATTTCTCAGGTCGTAGGGTTCATCGCAGTTGAGATGAATGGATGACTCCAGCTCGCAGCCAGTGGTAACAGAATGGCTACACACCAGTTACACAAGCTCTAAAGAAAATTAACAAAAACTCGTTAACGGGAAACAAGGTAATGCGGACGAACAATACAACGCAACGTGAACAAAAAGGATGAGCTTAAGCCGCAGTTTACCAGGTAACACAACCATAGCTAATGGTGTTTGCATTCGTTACACGAGTGCCACAATAAAGTCACAGACCCAAATAGGTTGCATAAAATGTAGAGAGGCAACAGATAAAGATAAAAGAGGAGAAACAAATGTCTAGTCTAGTCCACTCCTGGACCAGGCTTTTGAATGCCATTCAGTCCTGGTGAATTGCACGGCGTTATCCTTGTTCTCTGTTGGAAATATTCATTCGGTTGTCTGCTTTTTGCTTGTTTGAGACTCACTCTTGGGAGTTTCAAAGTTTCTGGTCATTTTTCCCCGTAAATTTTCTTGGTCCTTTGTAGTAGAAATCAACATAGTGGTAACGGGTAGTACAAGTAAGAAAAAAAACTATTGCTTTCTTTGTTTCAGATCTGTTGGAGTTCGGGTTAGTTATATTGCTAATTTTCGTTGCACCATTGGATCGCAAGGTCGACCAAAATACAAAAGGGTTCAATGTTGGCTTTGAGCCAAAGTGGACGTCATGATTAAAGAGCTTTATTCAAGACGAGATAATTAAAGGAGATTTTGTTGCTTTCAGATGAATGGAGGATAAAAATGCTCATGTGGTGATTTAGAATTTTTTCAAAATGAAACGAACAAAAAGTTTTAGATTTTCGGTGTCTGGTTTTTCAATCAGCTTTTCTTATGAATGGCATTGGGAGTACCCGTTTTCGGACCATCAATTGGTTTGCGGAGCAAGCCAATATACAGGAATCTGAATTCTGTTCTACTCATACCAAGCCTTGTTTGCCCACCAAGAATAATTGCAGGCCTTAAGCTTCTATTGAAAATTCGTAGCGGATCATTGTGTTCTGACTTAGAAATTTGACCTGGCAGGGTCCCAACAATATAGGTTTGATGGATAAATTCAAAATAGACTGTGTGTTTTCTCATATACAATGTTTTGCTTGATGTCTTGAACGTTTTGTTTTCAGCTCATTTCTAAATTGGAAAATTTCATCAAATCAATCATTCAATTTAAATCAACAAATTCAGCATTATAATAACTCATAAAGTGGTTCAAAGTTGTTGGAATGCCATTTTACTTACTTTTAAACACAAAAAACAGGCAAGTAGTCCAGTCAAGTTAGTCCTTAGAATAGAAGTACGGTTACAAAAATTTCCATAGAGCTAAAAATTGGTATGAATGTTCAGAATACTATTATAAATGAATTGTGAAAAGTCCCCATCAATCCCCCTTGTGCAAAAAATTTTATTTCTGGTCAAAGTCTGGAAAAATAGGTTTTTCGCGTTTTTCAGCTAAACGGTGAGTTTTACAGCAAAAATAGTCCAGACAAAAATTGTGGATCATCCGATTCTCTACAAAAAATGTTTCCATACTTTTTTTCATAAGTATTGCCATTTCCGTGACATAGCGGTTGAAAGAATTGATAAAATATTTTATTCGCAATATGCACACGTTTCCACACTACCAATGAGGTAGTGTGCTAGGCGCTTTTTTTTAACGTGGTTTCCCCGGTAGGCCTATTAAACGATCCAATGTGATCTTATTGAATTCAAATTGAGTATTGAAAATGATGAAAGCTGTGTAAATTATGTTATATATACATATATGAAAAATTAATCGTCGAATTCATAATAATCCAATGGAACTTCTAGTGTAGTGTCTTCGTTTTCTTCTTCTTCTTTTTCTTCATCTTCCTGCTGGATAAAAATATGTTTTAAAAGTAATGCATCATATGTCTCATCACTGATATCGTAATTATCCTCATCTAGTATCGATTAAACATTGGAGCACGACTGTCCTTGGCAATTGGTACATGCTAAAGAACAAAACAGTCCAACCTTTTTACAGCCGCATTTAGCATTGCAACCTTTTTTGCAATTGCAAAAGATGGTGTTAAGGAGTTTTTCTGGTGCAGGTTGGAGTAACGTATGAATTGGTTCCAATGTATTGTCAACTAACTTCCAACCCCAGTCTTCTGGATCCATTTTATTACCAAGCCACACCTGAACTTGATGATATACCCGCAATAGATGTTGTTGAGCAGCAGCAGAGGTTGGGGTAGACAAGCTAATTGCACTTGTTTTTTATTGTAAGTTTTTTTTTTGCAAAAGATAAGTATTGGAGTTTATCCAAGCAGGTAACTTTTTTTCGGAGTTCCGTACATAACAAGATGAAAGCGAATTCCATTAGTGATTATAACTTCTGGAGCAGAGTTACTATCTTTAAAAACTTCAACACAATTAATTAAATTTTGTTTCTCGAACAATTTCAAAACCGTTGTTTTGCCCCTCTTGAAAAATGCTGATGTTGTATCGCAGCCAGTTATTGCGTGTAGGAAAAGTATATGATTTTGGCATTTTGGAAAAGCACAGAAACTTTTTGATGAATATATTTCCGATTGCTGCTGAGTCTTTCCCGGTTTAGAGCACTAAGTAATACCAATAAATCGACATCTTCACCAACAACAATAGTTCTATTTGTTGAGTTGAATTGTTCAATTGCTGTTTCAATGATCAGAACATCTGCATCATTTTCAGCTTGTTTTACAAGAATATTTTCAGTAGTAAATTTTTCTTTTAACATTAAAATAAACCTAGACTTGTTGTGGGTATTTGCGAGAAATTTCTGTTTGCTTGTGGGAACTGTCATAAATTCATCAAAAATAACTCAGAAGATGAAGATGTTGTTGTAGCGCGATGTCGTTGTTCTGCGGCTTTAGTATTTTTATTACAATCGGTGTAACCATCAAATACTACAGTCACTCTATGGCCAAAATGTCTATGTACAGGGTGCGGCAGCATAACTTCCTTTTTTCAAAATTCAACAAAACAAATTTTCAGCGGTACTTGTTTTTTATGCACGCTCCGCACTGTTCCAACGCATGATAGCGACTAACCAAGGGATGAGCAAAACTTTAAAATCACCTCTCTCGAATGAGACTACTAGCGCCGCGCTATAACAGTTAGCACTTTAAGGGCGGGCATTTCAAAATAGGAAGTTATGCTGCCGCACCCTGTACATACTGAACATATTTGTCTAAAATATTATGAAACGTTTCTTCGTGGTCCCAGATAACTCGGCGTAGCAGAAATTCCCCGTCGATGATGAACGTAGAATTCATATTGTCAATATCTAATATTATTGTTTGTAAACAATCGTAAACGGCTGACTTTTGTGTTTTACGCATTCCAATATCATCATACATTGACAACGGGTAGGGAGCCAATTCATATTCGAAATATTTTTCAATTTCATCTTCCAAAGCAGTCGTAATACTCATGCGTTGAAATAATAATACAGGGTCAACAGGAATCTTTTTATCATGAACTTTGACAGTGCTACTCATAGCTAAAAGAGGGACTACTTTATCAGCACGTTTGAATATAATGTTATCAAACGTCAATCCTGTTATTTTTGACATGCAAGCAATCCCAACTTCACGAGCTTTATGACAATTAATTAATTCCACTGGCAATAGATACAATTCTGTTGACTTCTGGACAAGGATCATGTAAAGAAAACCACTCTAGGAGGCTTTGTATGTCTTGAGAATCTTTCTTCATTCGAGAACCACTTGCATCAACATGCTGATCTGTTGTATCCATTCTGATATTAGCAAAATCTTCAAATCCTTCACAAATAGCATTCATTGCATGCATACCATATACCCATTTACTTATGACACTCTCTTTCGTACTTCTCCCTCGAGAAAGACCTCCATCTGTCTTCATTGCTTTCATCATTGACTGCTCGATCACCATGTCTGTTGAGTTCCACAACTCAATTAATCTGAACATCTAATCGTGAAATATCTTCCTGTAAAACGTTGGTAAACATCAGGATCCATACAGTTTTTTAATTGTAGCATATCTTGTAGATATAAGTGTGCAGATTTAGCATAAGAAAAATGTGCCGACGCGTGAAAGTAAGAAAGCATTTCTTTAACGCTGTCCAAATAAGCTTGCCAATCTCCCATACGTTCAGCTCTTATAAACTCCTTTGCAATCGACACCATGTCAAAATATTGAATCCATAATTATGCGGTAAGTCCTCGTTTTTCATATTCTTTTAGTTTTTCATTAAACTGATTCAGTAATGTCCAGATTTTTCATTATCATGTTTAACATCATTATATGAAATATTATTATCTATTACATTTTTCGCAGTTATCAACAGATTTTCATCAATGGCGTCATCAATATCAAGTTCTTTAAATATATTTATTGTTAAAGCTAACTGAAGTAATGTATGAGCTCGAATAGCTCTCGTGTATCCATGACCGTTGAGCATTTTATCTAATGACCCAGGTGCATAAATCAAAGAAAGTATTTCTTTTATGCCGCTTCCTTGCATGATGTAACCAATCGCTCCAAGAAATGACATAATTAAATGAAATCCTCCGAGCCTAATTATGATTTTCGATAATTCAGACCCTTCAGGTGCAGCTAAGATGATTTCTCGAGCTTTTGCATACAGAGGCTGATCGAAAGTAACAATACTCGTACATACATGATGACCATAACGTTTTGCATTTTCTGAAGCAAAAAGTAAAGTGGTGTATAAGGTATTATAATTACTAGCTGGTTGATGAACAAACGGTAAAAATGAAATTTTCGATGTTGAAAAATTCATAATATTACTTGTTAACTGTTCAATAAAACCATTCCAACCGGGAATTGATAGATTTCTCCATTTCCCATAGAACCATATCACATCGACTTTTTTGAATAAAGATACTCTTACTCCACTTCCAAAATCAAAATCTCGGACATCTATTTTACTGCAATCTACTACACCATTATTTTCATACACCTGTTTTGGCACATGAACTTTTGCCACGAAATCTTTTGCTGATGGGACTACTTTTATTCGTTGTATAGGCTCTTCTAGTACAACTGAAGTTTTTGGGGTAACAATTTGAATAATACCCATAATGTGAAGCGTGTTTTGACCGTCTAGTGTATTTGCATTTATACCGGCATTATCTGCTACATATTGAATAAATGTGCCAGTTTCAGGTGATAAGATATGAGGCAGACGATGAAAAACTGCTGTTGCCTCGTACATCATCGTATCATTATAAGATGCGCACAAACCAAAAGATGAAAAAATTTGTATAAGCCGTTTCGATCCAAATCGTCGATGAAAAAAAATGGAGAGACCCAATTGTAATTTGGACTTGAAAGACCTAGGCCGAACAGCACTCATAATACTATGGCTAATATTCGTGCATACTAATTGTAAATGTTCTAAATTGAAGCGTTTTTTTTTTAAATAACTTTCTCCAAAAAATGAGTCAGTGACTTTGGAATGTCTGTATCTATATCTTCAAACATATGACCTGGTGGAGGATAATTAGAATTATCATCTTGAGGACGACCGACTTTACCCCCAGTAGTCGGTTTCAAAAAAGAATTGTAGCAATCGTTATGATACTTAGCCTCAGCAGCGACAAAATTACATTCAAATTCAATTCAAGCAGCAACAGCTTTGGATACATCATCACAACGAGATTTAACTATAGTTAGAATACTGTCTTTGAATGAAAGTGAAGTCACTTTAAAAATCTTACGTCGGTGATGCAATGCTTTTTTCTTCTCCAGCTCTTCATTTGATTTATTGCCGCAAAATAAACAAAACTGATTGAAGCAAACTGTAGTTTCACTTACTCGTGCTCTAGTGCAAGGAGGACTTATTTTTGATGAACCAGCTTCTTCTTCTCCTTGGCGCCGTCTTTTCACGGCATCAATGCTACTTTTTCGAGTATAATTTTTTCGACACTGCACATGAATTTTTACAGATGTCTGGTCTTTCAGGCGCTCCGAAAACTCATCACCTCTTTCAATACTTGCATCAATTAATGCTTTCATGCCGCGATCAACACTAGCAACCCCACTTTCAGTCAAAGGTTGACTACAAATAAAGCAGAATTGCGACAGTTTTTTTTTAAAATAGTAAAATGCACGAAATTCGTTACAAAAAAAAGCGATAGCGACGAGTTGTCACTACGAAGGAATGCTTACGACTAACAGTATTTTGTTGAGTATGAGACCTTTTGACAATTGAATGGAAGACAGATGTTATTCCAGGCCAATGCGACTAAATGAAAATAGGGGCGGAGTTTTTAACGTTCATTTATATTCTAAGAATTTTATAATTTGTATGTATAAGACATAGAGACTCATATGTTTACTCGTATAATGGTTCAAAAATGTGTATAAAAGTACATTAACGTGCATATTACGAATAAAATATTTTTTCAAATTCTTTCAACCGCTATATCACGGAAATAGCAATACTTATGAAAACAAGTGTGGAAACATTTTTTGTAGAGAATCAGATGATATACATTTTTTGTCTGGACTGTTGCTGTTGCTGTAACACTCACCGTTTAGCTGAAAAACGCGAAAAACCTATTTTTGCAGACTTTGACCATCAATAAAATTTTTTGCACAAGGGGGATTGATGGGGACTTTTCACAATTCATTTATAATAGTATTCTGAACATTCATACCAATTTTTAGCTCTATGGGAATTTTTGTAACCTTCAAAGTCTTATTTGACTGGACTAGCGCTTCAGGGCGAAAAATATTGAACCGAATCATTTTTTGTATGTTCTACACAAATTTTGTCGATTATGATCTATGTACCAGGCTAGTGATTTTGATATTCTAGACCTAGTCATATTCTGACGTGGTAGCTGCAGAGAGAAACAAGGACTGGCAACAGCTCTGGATGGACTAATCATTTCCGTCCTAATAAAACCATGGCGAGTCTCAAATAACGCTCTTGGATTCGTTATCGTCAACCTTATAATTAGCCTTACCAATTTTTTGACTCGATACAACAGAGTGTTCGAAATCAACTTTTCTATTGCAGATTTTGTTTTCTCCATTATTATTTATAATGTTCGAGCACTTCAGGAGACTTACCAGATTTCAAAAACTAAAATAAAGCCTACAATTGCATATCGGCATTTATTTTTTGTATTGACTTTTGAGCTTTTTCACTGAAGTACTGACAAAATGTACATTGTCTTCCTCAGGAAGTTTTGGATTTAAGGATTATTTTCACTTTCCTTTCTGCAAATACCCGCTGCTAAATCAACTCCAGAAACTTTATGCATTTCCAAGGAAACGTAGTTATAACTGCCTTTTGTACTACACTAATAATCGCACGTATTACCACAGCGAAAAACACACGAATATTAATCTCTTCAAAACTAACGGCCATAAAGAGTGAGAGAACCAAAATAGAAAGAAAGAAAAAATAAAATTTAGCAGTGGTATTAAACATACATGAGACGCATCAGCTCCAAAGGGTCTATCTCTTAAAGTTTTACTCTGATTGACATACTATAAAATTTTTAAGAAAATATTCTAAACCGAGACTATTCTATACGATATTCTAAAAAACTAAATTTTTAAATATCCAAGTCCCCGTAGGGGGAGCTGGCCGACAGGAATATTCTTGGTGGCTAGCATTCTTTGAGGAGTGCCATCACTACGTATCCAACG
This sequence comes from Odontomyia ornata, assembly GCA_963969285.1. Lineage (NCBI taxonomy): Eukaryota > Metazoa > Arthropoda > Insecta > Diptera > Stratiomyidae > Odontomyia > Odontomyia ornata. The sequence goes on from OZ017741.1 coordinate 312,297,373, forward strand.
AAATTCCCGCAGGGGGAATGCCGGTCGATAGGAGTGCTCTTGAAGGATTGCATTCTTTGGGGAGCGCCGCACCACGGACCCGAGGATAGCGGGAGCACCGTGAGGTTCCTCTTGGGATGACAGGTAACGACCCTGACTGAATCTGGACTACGCTTTGGACAAAAAACTGGAATTGATGCTTTGGACTAGCGGATATGAAGGTTTGGACCTAGTTGCTTTGCACGGCAGCGCCAAGGAGACACTCGTGCGTGAACAGCTCCAATTCAACTATCATACCATCTTCGTCCCGGTAAAACCTTGGCACGCCTCGGAGTTCGTTTGTAGTTCACATCATTGGGTTGAAGATGTATGTTCGGTTGAGATGGACTCCCAATTAGCACTGGTCTGGCACTGAGCACGTGCCCCCTAAAGGACTTGTGCCAGCCCTCGCATGGCCTCTCTGCTTTGCAGGAAAACTACGGGACCAATCAGACTGGAGCAACTAAAAACCCTATAAAGTGATCAAAATAACTTAAAAAAGCAACGACAATGCAACCAACGGCTGCAGCCACGATGTTGACAGTACATCAGGAGTGGTAGTAACGACGATAACAATGACAGTGAATATACTGACAGTGAAAATGCACAAAAAATGGCGATTAACAGCCAGTCTTGGCCAGATGGAGATTTTCGCACCATTTAGGCACAGCGAAAAATAACGTTAATGCCGGTTTGTCCTAAAAAGGAAGAGCAGGAAATTCTGCAGGACGCATCAGATGTTCAAATAGTGGGGAAAATACAGAGAACGTCAAGAATTCAAGGGTAACTGCTGCGATCGCTACCGAAGCGATCGAAGCAAGGGTTTTGAGCCCCGATATAATAACGAACCATTCTGTAGTCCACAAAGTAATCACAGCAGGAAAAAAAGGAGTGACTAGACATATAAAGCGACATTATGTTATTTCTCCGACACTGCCTAAATATGGTGGAGGTACTGTACTCGGAAACGGAGGCCAATAATCGTTCCCAAGGAAGGTGCTCGAAAAGTACAACTGCCACCTAGCAACATCAATAAGGAAGGAAGGAAGGCTAAACCGAAAAACCGGAGACGTTATAAAAAGAATAAAAGAACTAGAGGAGCTTCTAGACCGCATTGGGCCTCACCCGAGGAGCTGGTTTAAGTCCAAAAAAGGGTAAAAGGCTAAAGAAGCGCTGAGGGCTTAGCCTAAAGGACACGAGCACGAGTACTAAAAACAAATATGAAAAAAAGAATAGCGTCTAATCCAATCGAAGGATATCAGGACACAAGAAGGAAGGAAGAGACACTTGACGCGCGTTGAATGCCAACAAAAGGAGCGAAGGAAGCTGCAAAGAAACTCCTTCAAAAAGTGTCGGAAAATAAAGTTCTCATGGACGCCTAAGAAGACTGAAGGCCTGACGCGAAATAGGAGAGAAAGAAGCTCCGACAAAGACCCCAGCAGCAGTCACTGCTCGTTAAACCACAAGATGGCCAATCGTACGCAGAAGTCCTGCAGGATATTAGGGGAAATATAAGGCACGAAGACACCAACATCGATATTAAAGTAGCATGACCAATGTGGTCGGGCCAGGTACTGGTCGAATTTGGAGCAAAGGCAAACAATAAAGAAGCATTCTGCGATGCAGTAAGGAAAGTCCTCGGCAAAAGCCAACCCATAGCTTCACTAGTAGCGATGGCACCAATCGAAATAAGAGACATCGACCTGCACGAAGTTGAAAAGGCCATCAAATAGGAGTTCCCTAGCGTTGGCAGGATCAAATTGAGGCAGACATCAAGGAACCATAGGGGACAATGAATGGCCATAATTGACTTGACCGCAGAGAGTGCCGAACAATTTCTGAATAAGGGCAAAGTAAGAACCCATCATATGATGGGTTCTTTGCAGTATACGGCGAAGAGCAGCAACTCTTCAAGGTTTCAAACGCCCTGCCTATGGTCACACAACATAAGTATGCAAAGGACTCGATAGAAGTTCCCTATGTTATAAATTCATTGAAATGGGGAATAAAAGAAAAGAGTTTTCGAAGGAAGCACATTATATCCTCTGCAAGGATGCTGATCCAAGACAGAATCTTGGGTGCATATTTAGATCAGGAAAATGTTAAGTTTTTCAGGAAGCCTTAGCCAAGGCAAAATCAGAACTTCAATGACCCGTATCCTACAGCTAAACCTACACCGCTATTCAACCACCCAAAACCTGGTATAACTAATTGCGAGGGACATGAAAGCCACCACTTTCCTGCTGAATGAGCAGCACTATGATAAAAGTTCTGCAATATGGTATCTTGATAAAACTACCATCCCCACCACATGGGCTCAGAACAGTGATTTACGGGCGGAGAGTTGTGGGCACGAGATGGTTTCGTGTGAGTTCAGTGTTCAGGGACCACCTTTCATAAGTGTGTAGATAACGCCGAATGAACCGGTATCAACTTTCCAAGCCATATAGCTTGGAGGGAACTGTCTTGAACGCAGATGGCAACGTGCTTGTTGGAGAAAACTTCAACGCTGAAGCAATCAAATGAGGCATGTTTTAAACATATTCGCGGGGAAATTGAATCCTGGAAATGACGGTCAGGATGACACTCGTCGTACTAAACACTAGAAATACGTCGACTTTCGGCCGTATCGCGTAGTAGGGAGGATACAAAATTGGAGAGTAATAGAGAACTGCTCAGCCAGTAATCATCAGTGCATTCTGCCTGAGATCAGCGATGTTGTCTCCTGACGTCCGGGCTCTCGGCTTTTTACAATTGGATGGAATATCAGAAGGATGGACGTCACGAGGTTCATCGAGGTGTTCACAGCAGATGCCTCGCTGCAGGCTGCTCAAGATATGGTGAGCTCAACTATGAGCATCAGTTTGACTGCTGGCAATGCTTGTACACCCCGTCAAAAACCTCGGTGCGCAAGTCCCCAGTGTACTAGTGGTCAACTTGAATCGCTGAAAAACGAAGGGAGAGTGACGCTCAACGGGCACAAAACCGCGACGAGGAATGCAACTGGGCGGCAGCATATAAGGCGGCTAGGAAATGTCTTCGCAAAGTGATTAACTTCAGCAAAGCTCGCTGCTGGCAAGATCTAGTGAATAATGTGAAGAAGGATCCGTGGGGCTCGAGCTACAAGCTAGTTATGCGGAGGGTTGGTGCCCTACGGAAAACTTACATACATGATGCGGAAAAGATGGACGAGATAGTGTGGTACGCCCATCCCGTCTGTGTTGACGCTACCCATGGTGAAACAGCAGTCGAGTGTCCACTCTTCCCCCAGCTGGAACTGAAAGAGGCAGTGCTTTCACTGAAAGCAAGGAAGGCTCCAGGTCCAGATGGCGTCAGCTAAGGTGTTGGAGCTTGTCTGTGACCATTGTCCTAACTTGCTGCTCAGCACATCCAACGCTTGCCTACGTGACGATGTTTTCCCATTATGATGGAAGGGGGCAAGGCTCGTGCTGATCAGCAAGAGAAGGGGAGTCCCAAATCACCGTCTGCATACCGCCCGTCATGCATGCTAGACACTGCTGGGAAAGTGTTACAGAAACTCATCAAGGGAAGACGGTAGTATGGCTTTAGAGCAGCACGCTCCATCCTTGATGTGATTGCAGAGGTGAACAGTGCGGTCCAAAAGGCAGAGTCATATAGCGACGAATCGTCCTGTTGGAGACCATTGACATTAGGAATGCCTTCAAACCTACTAGATCAGTAGATATACTGGATACGCTGGAAACCCACTTTCAAGTTCCAAATATTCCATGTGGCTCCTGAAGGACTACCTGAAGGATCACAGCCTGCTTTGCGAGACGACACAGGGTAAACAAAGGATGTAAGTCACATCGGGTGTTGCTTAGAGATCTATGCTTGGTCCAGGCCTGTGGAACGTATCTTGCAGTGGGATACTGAGACTGGAGATGCCAGATAAGTCCCGTTTGATCGGCTTTGTGGATGTTGTTGCAACTTTGGTCACTGAGTGCGCTGCTGAAGAGGCGCAACTTAGGCTAGGTATACTAATGCGCTGCGTGAGAGATTGGACGATTCCTCATGGTCTCAGTCCAGCACTGGAGACAACCGAAGTGGTAGTCTCGACAAAAAAGAGAATCTCTACAAGAAGGATTATCAGTATTGGTGACACACTTAGCGAACTGAAGCGAGCAATGAAGTACTTTGAGCTACTGATCAACTCAAAGATGATCTTCTCTCAGCAAATTGGGGCAATTTTTGAGTAAGCTGCTTCTTGAGCAGTGGTTCTGGGCTAGCTTATGGCCAACGTAGAGGGATTAAACCCATCAAGATGCTTCTTCATGAGTGCTGTTTGGTCGGAAATATGGGTGGACGCACTCAGTAAGGAGGTATACTGAAAACATTATGCACAGGTAGCAGTGAGGATTGTATCTTCACATTTGACAGCCTCTGATTCGGTGGTGAGAATTATTGCAGGTGTAATACCTGCCACTCTTCTTGCTAAAGAGCGTCACGTTATGTATTTGCGTCGAAGCGAAAACTAAAGGGAGATGGTTGCGTGGGAGGAGAGACAGTGCTCACTCAACGATTGGCAGCAGTCTTGGGTGAATCGCACGAAGTGAAAGTGGACTGCGCACCTCATCCTGGATATGAAACCATGGCTTAATCGAACGCGTGGTGAGACTTACATCTATCTGGCCCAGCTTTTGATTGGGCATGGGTGTTTTCAGTCTAACTTACACAACATTGGTAAATCACGGTCCCCCGATTATCGGTTTTGTTCAGGAGAGGAAGACAATGCCTGCCACACATTTTTTGCCAGCTGCAAAGGGACCTCTACAGGGAAACAAAAGAGGTCACTCGGGGTAATATTGTCGCGGTGATGATTAAATCAGTTGACAAATGGAGCCAGGTGGTACATTTTGCTCGAGCAGTTCTAAAAGATAATAGGGACTCACAGCAGCCGGGGGCGTTGAGGCTGGGGATCGCTTGTCTGACAATTTTCCTTATCCTCTCCCGTCCCATTAGAAGATTGATCTAATCGCTTGAAGGTGCCTCACGGCGTAACAAATAAAGCCTGGCCCGAAGTAAAGTTTCAAGCGGATCCAAGATGCATAGATGGTATTCACCTTCCAATCACAAAAAAAAAGATAAAAGAAACGTAATTATAAACGCTTTTCGTACTACACTAATAACCGTACATATTACCACAACGAGACAAATATGACTAAAAGATTAATTTCTTCAAAACTAACGGCAGAAAGAGAAAATAAAACTTAGCAGTGATGCCAAACATTCTTGAGACACATCAGCTCCAAAGGTTCTACCTCTTAGGGTTTTACTGTGATTGACATAAAATTTTTAAGAGAATAATCTAAACATTTTGACGTATTTTATATGAAACTTTGCAAAAAATCAAGTTGTTACAATGTCCGAACCCCTGGTACCCTTTGGCTTGATAAAATTATCGTCATTTTTTCCAAACTCGCATTCCGAAAGAAGCTAGATTTTCAAACGATTTGTTTACCCTTAAAACATTCAGTTAAAGCTTCTTAAAATAATCAACGTTTTTCCAAATCCACATTCCTACCTGAGCTGGACTGGTTCAAAGTTAGCAAATAAGTTTCAAAATGCCATTCAACACTAACCAAATTTGTTGCTGCGTTAGTATCGTTACATCGGCTCTTCTTTTTACGCCTGGCCGATCTTCATCAGTTGCCGTTTGCCATAAGCCCCACCATTGAATAGGACTCCATGGCTTATGCCTGCTCCTGGGCATCCTGTCATTACTTTGGCTCCCCGGCTTAAGCCTGGCCGGTCTTCATCAGCCACCGTTTGCCACCGTCCCCACCATTCAATAGGATCCCTTGGCTTACGCTTGGTCCTGGGCATCCTGTCGTGACATCGGCTCCTCGATGTACGCTAGGCCGGTCTTCAAAAATCGCCCTTCGCTGCCAGCCCCACCATCAAATAGGACTCCTTGGCTTAGCCTGGTCCTGGGTATCCTGTCGTTACATTGGCTCCTCGACTTACACCTGGCTGGTCTGCATAAATCGCCGTTCACCGCCGGCCCCACTATCGAATAGGACTCCTTGGCTTACGCCTGATGCTGAGCATCCTTTCGTTATATCGGCTCCTCGGCACTCCCCAGGCCTGGTAGATGGTAAGCGGTTTCAACGTGCCCATCCGCCTCCATCCTCGAGGCCCCTGTTTCTTACCAGTCTGTTTATTTGCAGGCTTCCGTCAGCTCGAGAGGAACCAAGGGGCGTTCTAGGGCTTGTTACGCTATCGACCCCGCCCAGAAGCCCACTGAGCTACAGTTGCACAGACAGCCATCAGGCGCCCTTTAGACGTCGTCCTCACTGCGGAACCCCTATTGGCCCCTCAGATCATCACGTTGAAAGAGTACAAGGCTTGGCAACAGCGGAAACAACGCCCCACAGCTAGGCAGAAACGACAAACCACTGAACCCCCCTCGAAGCCAAGCAGAGGAGGTAAGCAGGCAAAGTTGTGGCACCACCTGGGGGAGCTGCTGCGTCTAGAATGGATCAGCAGCACACGGAAGGAGAAAGCCCGTTTGCGCGAGTTAACACGGCCCCTCCAGAAACAGCGTCGCAAGAAGCAGTGGTAACAGTACCGCGAACGCCACTCAGACCAGAACCAGTTAGGAGACCCTACGCCTTCGAGGACCCAGCCACGGGACTGTTAGGTTTTGAATACATTAACCTTGTAGTTGCGTTTACAATTAATTTACAAATTATAAGGTTTAAGGAAAAATTATAGCCCAGGTCTTTTCCGTTTCTGCATTGGGAAGAATCTTTTCAGATCTTTCTAAGTTAAGGTGCGATTGCCAGCCACACAAATCAAGGGTGGTTGGAACCATTATTTACAACATTATAATGTAGCAGATATAACACATAAGAAGCATACTTGTAGCTTCAAAACCGTAAAAATGGATATTCTTAAAGTGAATTTTATTTTTGGGAATTTGTGATATTATTTACCAGCTTTGCTATGAGATATCGTGAATAACACATTAATAAGACTGGTAAATCGTTGAATTACTTGCAGCAAGCATTCAAGCGCATAATGTTGCAAAGTTAGCGATGAAAAGTAAAATATACAATCAAAAATGCCCCAAAATGAACATACATATCAATAGTTACTTCATTATTATTATTCTATAGATAGCTTCACATTAGCATACTAATGTCATCATGTGCTCAAAATCTTTAATATTTTGCAATTCTTCCGTTTAACCTAATTTATTTTATTCAGTAATTTGGTTTCTCCACGGGCAATGTAAAAATCTCACGTACGGCAGTCTTTTCATTCTGCTTCCATAGAATACAAGTATGTTTACACTTCTACTACTTTGTACAGTCGATGAAGTTTTTTTCTTGAATTTTATTCTTATTCGATTGCACCAAGCCCATAGATAACCATTCTTGAAATTCTATTCAATTAGCACATGTCCAACAAGAAAATTGCATGATCCGAAGCCGCGCATGTCAATCAAAGCGAACGTGTTAAGAATATCGCAGTCATCCAGTACACAATGTGATTTTGCTTTAACAAATTGATGTCGCTGAAAAGCACGGATTTTGCAGTGTGGAATGGCTATTCAATGCCCGTATGTGCATTGAATAAATTGCATAATTACAATTTTAAGTATAAATGAGGATGAAATTCGTTCCAACTTGGAAAATATTAAAGTTAGCAGGAGAGAGCTCTTAAGAGAAGTTATCTAGAAATATCTAAGAATCTTGTAAAATTTCTTTTAATGATTATTACAAGTTTGCTCTAATTTTAATTGCATCTGGTTACAAAAATAAATAATAGCTTTTTAAAAACATTCAACATTTTCTAAAATCAGGTATTCTCAATAACATGTATAAAGCAAACATAATATGGATCACATTTTTAGGGTTTTGTAAAATAATTTTAGAAAACCGTACTAAAATCGCGACCTGTCGGTCCCTCCGTGTGTCACAGCAGTTTTTCTCGCAAAGTACTAAAGCTAGAAACACAAAATTTTACAAGTAGGTGTAAAGTGGTGCTCTCTTGAAAATTCAATTACAAAAAAAATTTTATGAGGTTTTAAGGGGGGTCTCCCCATATAGGAGGGTGGCCCCCGAAAAAAAATTTCATCAAAGGTAGCCAATATGGGTATCATATGAAAAATCTTAATGAGAACTTTTCAAAACAGGTCTCGAAAAGACATTTTTTGCTTCAGGAATCGCACACGAAGGGGAAATACACGAAAAATTTGTGTCCCCCCCCCCCTCGCGATTGGACAAATGTGATCCGAAAAATCTGAAAAAATCAAAGAGGTAGATGTTTATGATCGAAACAACAAAAAAAACATGGACCTTAAATTAAGCATCCGCAAATTTGTTGAACGCCTTCAAACGATGAGTAATGAGGCGAATAATTGGAGCGAAGCTAGACGAGGACTAATGTTAAAGTCAATGCAACCATGAGCTGTATGAAATTTTTGATGAGCCGAAGGTCTCAACCATTGCAGACTACGGAAGCTGCATTGAGCTGGCCACATGAATCGTATGGGCCAACAACGGATACCCAAAAATGTATGCGTTGGGCAAACTGAAGCGCGGAGACCAGTGGGTTAACCAAGGAAACGCTGGTCTAACTCGATCGACGAAGACAGTTCATCGCTGCTCGGATTTCGAAATTGGAGGATGTGGTGAACGGACCGAGATATTGGAGGCGCTATTTGCAGGAAGCGAAGGCTCGAGAGGAGCTTTAGTGCTACGAAGAAGAGGATATGTGCGATGCCAACAAAACCCACAAAAGCCTACAGTACGATCAACACAATTTTAAAATCAATTGTAATCAACAATTTGAATACCTTCTCTAGTATGCAAATATCCAGCAACTATTTGATCACGCAGATAATTCTTGAGTAGTAGCACGCCAAATAATTATTCCCCACCAAAATCAAGAAAACTTTTCTAGATTGTGTGGAATCACCGGAAAACCTTCCAACAACCGTAAATAAATAAAGGAGGAGGTATGTGGTTTGAAACAAATTAACGTGATGTTATTTTTCGGACGTTAATGAACGTGTTGCTTTGCAAAATCAATCCCATTCCAGACTTCAAACTCAATCAAGTGTTTCGAAACATCGTTAAGAAATCTCCCCTTGACTCCAGGAATAAAAATCCTCTGGAATTAAACGATTAAATGATCCATCTTGAATGAATCGTGTATGTACAGGTGGACTTGCGATATTATTAATGGCCTGTAAATCACTTTCCGATAAAAATACGAATTTTCTGGGAGATTTCCCATCTCAACTTGAAAAGAAATCAAAACAAGAATCCTCAAAGTTAGATTCACAAGCGAATAATAGCAACCGAAATGACTATTCTTAGCTTGCACACCGTGTCCATCCGCAATACGCGAGCAACATGCTAAAGATGCTGGTGGACATGTAATTTGCAACATTAGGATTATATTTAGATGCAGTGATCTCATTCCTGAGCGGATTTCAATAGAGACATCATCATCATCTGCAGCCTCCTTGCTCAACTGTTATCATCGCAAGAAAGAGCAGAGATGGTGCGAAGTGTAGAAGATGAGACGCTGCTGAAGGTAAATCTCACCTGAAAATTCCTTGGCGTGGTGCCAGCTGAATGATGACTAACTATGAGTAGATGGTTTCGTCGTTGCGGCAAGTTGTAGTATCGTAGCGGAGTATCGCGAGATGCCGCGAAATATTTTTAGCAAAAAGTTGTTTCGTACCTTTTGACGAAACGATGAGTGATACCTTGAAATGTGATGATAGAAACTGTCTCTGGAATTACGAGAATATGAATGAAATTGTTTCAGATTTTATATTACAGCAATAAAATTCCATACTCTAATTCCAAACCCTTTATTTCAAAAACTGATTGCACAACCCTTCACATACCCCAGAATAAATACCACGGCCCGACTAGGAAATATTCCATTTTCATGTTATTACTGCTTGCATCACGCTCATGACCCTTTTCAGGAATTTTCATCAGCCATAATTTAAAGAATTATTATTTGCATTAAATCTGCAAAATGACCGTACGCTAAATTTTCACTATTCTGTTGCTGGTTGGAAATTTGCTTATGCCGGAAAGCAGCGAAGAAATCTCGAGTGCAGCAAATGATGCCTTTGCCAGGACTACAAATCACTTTCTGCACTTGCATTAATTAGATACGCCCAACAGTGCAAAGATTTATTTTTGCAGGAAATTCAAAATGTGGGTGAAAATTATGATTTTGGCATAACACATTTAATTTTGGGTTCAACTGAATGGAACTTCTGGGCTATGATGAAATAAATTTACAGGAAGAAAATTTACACTAATAAGCTTATCACATTGAACCCCGGCACTACGTATGCCATTGTGATGAACAATATTCGTAATTATAATAACACTTTTACGTTGGTTCCCGCGGACTTAAATGCACAATTTTTTTATTATTACTACTTTCCAAATCAATAACGATATACTCGTACCGACAGCGCCGGTTCTAGGTTTAGGGCGCCCCAGGCCAAAAAAATTCCGCGCTCTCATTAAAGCGGCTTTGGTAGGGTCTGTCGGATATGGAACTTTGGAAAAACGTTTTTGTTAATAATTTTTATAACAAAGAATTTGATTTTATAACATTTGATTACTGAACAGGATATGTAAATAGATTCTGCATCTAGCATTCTTTGCGTACAGACGTGCTACTAAAAGCTCGTGTCACTAGCTTTTAATAATTAAATAATTTTTAAAAAAGTCAGTTGGAAACTCACTTTTTAAATTCAGAAAGCCTGACATCGTTGAATTATTCGAGCAAAATTATCGAATACCTCAATTTTTACTTGTGATCTGATCATTTATACGGCAGACTAAAAAACTACAATAGTCGAGAGCAATCTTCAAAACATGTTAAATGATGTGCAGCTCTACATCGACAATTGGCAAACTAAACTCAACGAACATATCAAGTTATTGAGGGATCTGGCAATGCCGAATAAGTTATAGTAATCGAGCAAACTGCTTGAAAAAGCCATTTTTTTTAAATCATTTAAATTTATAGTTATAAATCATTGAATATTTTTGATGTTTTTATTTTTATTAAATAAAATTTTAAATTATGTTTTTTTTCGATCTTAAAGTTAGACATTTCGTTATAATTATATTGTTTATGATATTTACCTCATTTATCGAATACCTCAAGTTTTACTTGTGAAGAAGTTTCGAGAAGCGGAAGGAAGACATTCAAGAGGCAGTCCCTTCTGATGAATATTGCCTTAAATCTCGCTGCAAAAGCAACGAGATGAAGGAGCCCGATGGCTTCAGCCATCAAATAGAAGTATCATATCTATCGCCAACAATGACGCGCCTAATGCTGTTAAAGAAAATTCGAAAGGGATAAAAACCAAAAAAAAATAATTGCAAATTTATCAGTGACTCAAATTGAAGAGACAGTTAAAGCTAATGACAGCATGGAGATGGTTCAGAGAGAAAATGCAGAACTAAAACTAAGGATCCATTTGTTAGAGAAGTTAGTGGAGAAATCTACATTCAAATCTTCAAATAAATCGCAAGAGGCATCTAATCAAGAAGATGTCCTCAGCGCAGGTGAAACAAATAACAGTTCAGAATATTATGCAGCTCTTGCTGGGCTAGATTATTCAATGAACACCGAAGAGGACGAAAGTAATAATACAAAATCTAGAAATTCCTACAGTAAATCAGACAATGCGTTTATGAAAAAAAGGGAGAAATAATCAATAGCTATATCTGCTGGTCTGTCTGTAAATGTTAATGAGAAAAAGGAAAAAGTCCTATCAATAAATATTTTTGACAGAGTTACAAAGACACGGCTGTGGGCAGCTAAAAGTAAGTTACATGGTTTTGAAATAAAAAGAGTGAATTCTGACAAACTGACTATCAAAACCAAGTCACTGGTTGACTCTCGAACAGCAAAAAGTGCTTTCCGCACTTTACGGGCATCTTCAAGAGCGAGAAATTCAGACCTTTTTGTTAAGGTGTCTGGACTACGGTGAGGACACGATCGAGCTCCTACATGCACTCAAAGAAGCTGCACCAACAATGGGATCGAATGATGAAAATAAAAAATTGCCTTTTTATCTTCTCCGAATTTTTAGCAAAAGCAGTCCAAGTGCCATTCAACAAATAAGGTGAGTGGTGAGGTAGGAGCGTCTTTAAAAGAGAAAGGTTAACCAGTGCAATAGGTGCCAAAGTTTCGGTCATTCGACTACCATTTGTGCTATGCAATACAGATGACAATACCCCAACGGATACAAATTGGCTCAGACAAAAGACAAACTATACTGTGTGAACAACGTTGTCTTTGATCAGCGAGCATCATATCGAGGATGCCTCAGAAATCAAGATACACAAGTCACAGTCAACACAAACAAACATGAATACACCGCAGTGCTATACTTTGTACCTCCGTCAAACCCCGGGTATTAATTATACTAGTCGCTAAAAAACCAGCAGACAATAATGTCGATAATTTAAGCAGCAATAATGAGCTTTTTATCGAAAACTATCAAGAACTTGAGTAACTTTCGGCAAGAATTAACAACCAATATCACAAAATTAATTTTTAAGGACAACATATCTTCAAATAACTTGTCATTGAGTCACATTCCTATGGATGGGCTTCTTCTCATCTCGATCAATGTTAACTCCATTTTAGTCCACATTGGCGTAGGTAGCTGTCTTCGGGATTTCCTCGTCGAGCAAAAGTCTATCATGATGTTTCTCACTGAAACTCAACCCATGGCACGTCATGACACTCAAGGGTATGGAAGGTGGTACTGGGATATTGGTTAGAAGATTGTATTGGTTCCAAGTCATTGATAGAGTTCAATTAAAAAGCTTTGAATTTTTTGAAGTGTCCGTTATCGAAACCTCATTGCAAGGTGGGGATAACCTCTTCATTATCTCTACCTATGCAACTAGTCGAAATGTTCTTAAGTTCAAGGAGGAGGTAAATTCCTCGTTTGAAATGTTCAAATTGAACAGATTTGCTAGTGACCTGAATATCCTGCATACATCATGACTGAATGCCAATAATAATTCAAGAGGTGAGAACTAAATTAAATATAAGTGCAATCTATATAGGTTGGAGTTCCAACATACCCTAGGAAAAATTCATATTTGCACCTCTGCATTGCTGACGCAAAACTAGAATTCAGTTTAATAGTCCTTTACAAAAACTGCAGGTGCTTCCTTACGATAGTGACCATAACGCAATCTTAATAGAAATTAATCATCGAAAGGATGATGTTTTGCCTATTCCCGTTCAACATGAAAATCATCGGTTGAATTTCAAAACAAATCCAGTAAGCAGGAGAGTGCCAATACCACAAGAGCTTTGTAACATCCTACGGTTCGATACAAATTTTCTGGTAGCATGAATCGATGATTTGAAATATTCATCCAATACTCGAATAGTAAATCGTTAAAATTTATCCAAAGCATAATATAGAGTCCTTAAAAGCCACCATTCTGTTCCAGTTTAAAGGATTTCTCTGAATGCTCGTTCAATTGAATATATTCAATTTAGGCACTATTCCATAAATTTTCATGGAAATCCGAAGCAAATAAGAGTGCCTCGGTTGATTTTAAGTATGTATCAACCATCAAGACGTGATTATGATCTGATTCATAAGACATTTCGCAAGCATAAGAATCTTATTAATCAATATAATTGTAAAATTTTAAGAAATTTAAGGAAAGGGCTATGATTTTATTGGAGGAAAAGTAAATTTTTTTTTCTGAAGTATTTGTTGCCCTTGTTTCATAAAGTCCTAATTCCGTGATTTTCAACGGCAAGGAGGGCTGACAAATGTTTTTCCTACATTTCGCCTCCCCCTAGATTCCGTGATGCATAAAATTACGTTTTATCCCAAATTCTAAAGGTTATAATCAAGACTTTCATTTGATACCCCGCTCCAATACATTTGATAAAAAATCTTTTAGGGCCCACTTCATTAAAATTTCCTTTGAAAATTTTGAAATATTTGATAAGACCTAAGTTTTGAGAGATCACCACTTCTGACCTTTCCTCAAAGCTTGAGCTTTCTAGCTTTTATACTTTCTGAGAAAATTTGCTGTGACGTACAGATAGACGGTCAGCCGGACGGACGATCTGCAGGCGGGGAGACAGATAAACCATACGCGTTACTAGTAGGTCTTTATAAAAAAAATTTAGGAACTCCTAAAAATGTATTGGGGAAAGTTTGAAAGCAAGTTAATTTATATTATCAGAAGCATTGTCCTCTTTGTAATGATGGCAACTCTTGCTCCATGACTCCTAATGAAAAAGATCTCTAACTGCAGAAGTTCGAGAAGCTCAAGGTAGTTCCAACAATAAAACATCGAAAGCATATGGGTGGATATGAAACGCCAACAAACGCTAAGTTAGAAAAATTGAAAAACCTCGTCGCAGCCTCAGATGAATCAAAACAGGATGGGCTAATCCCATATAAAATGCATGGGACAGCATGCGACCGGTTTCTGCTCTTTTCCAAGGGATTTATCTGTCATTTCCTCTCCATCTGCTCCTTGCCGCTCACTTTCTTGTTCCAGAAGCTCACTGGATTGGGTCTGTCTGTTAAGTTGGTAGATACAAATAGGACGCCAAATTGACCAAATTGCAAGTTTCGTCTCAAATTTTATCCGATATTAAAGCTGTGGAAAGTGTTCGCGATCTGAATTCATTCAAAGTGTTTAAACATTCTATTATGCTTTGTGATTCGAATAACTTAAACGTGTGACACCGTGAAATTAATGTAGGTATTTCCTTTCACAGATAAGTAGTTAATATGTTAATGTTTTGCATGTTTTCCTCATAATACTAAAGATTTTTCAAATAGAAAACAAATTTTCAGTATTGCATGAAAATTTGTTTACAGGATTATATGTCATGGATTGCAAAAACTTGCTCTAATTATAACACATTTTTAATTGGTTCATCAACCAAACCTTGAGAAGGAGGAAACAAATACCTTCAGACATCGTTGCAGCAAAAGTTTCTGACTTCAAATCAAGCTTGAATGGCAAATTAATTTTTCATTTCGATGAAACACTAACATCTGACCATACCGAGCTCGAATATTGTTGATTATTTTGTCAGCTAAGATGACTTATGTTTCATATTTGACAGGATAAGCAACAAGCAATCTTGCGGTATTGACGGTATTCCAAATGCAGTTCTCCGACATTTGCCTGAGGTTGCTATTAGGAATTATTGCATATGGTTGAATAACATGATGAGCAATTCATATTTCTCAAATGAGTGGGAAAAACCAAGATATTTCCGATCTTGAAGAAAGGAAAAGAATCATCATGCTCCAAATGCTGTCGCCTGATCAGATTGCTGCCCAACATCATGTTTAAAGTGATACTGAATATATTAGAGCATTAAATGCCCACGTTGAGAGGCATGAGTTGATTCCGAATTGCTAATTTGTTTTCTTGCTAGGCATTTGACTATACACATGCTAATAAAAGTAACTTCAGACATTTGTTGCAAATTGAATGATAGAGAATGTGTTTTACCATATCTCATTGATATAGAGAAAGCCTTCGATACGGTGTGGTTAGATGGATCAATTTTTAAACATCTTCAGGATAGGCTCTCCAGATTCCCTGTGGCCATGATTTGCAATATATTAAACAGGATATCATTTTTTATAACTGATGGAAGTCTAACGATGATGCTAGACTTCAAGGTCTTGAATAGTCTACAGCAGGCAACATTTACTGGATCTCTGCTCTTCTCAATATTCATTCAAAAGCTATTGGATGGCACTGATTTTAACGTCTCGACAACGCAATTATTGGTAGCGTTTGCTGATGATCTGATCATTTATGCGGCAGACTAAGAAACTACAATAGTCGAGAGCAATCTTCAAAACATGTTTAATGATGTGCAGCTCTACATCGACAATTGGCAAACTAAACTCAACGAACATATCAAGTTATTGAAGGATCTGGCAATGCCGAATAAGTTATAGTAATCGAGCAAACTGCTCGAAAACCTTTATAACACCTATCCGAGATTTTAATTGCAGATTTGAAAAAGCCATTTTTTGAATTATTTAAATTTATAGTTATAAATCATTGAATATTTTTTATGTTTTTATTTTTATTAAATAAAATTTTCGATTATGTTTTTTTTCGATCTTAAAGTTAGACATTTCGTTATAATTATATTGTTTATGATATTTACCTCATACTTTTAATATTTAAATTTTTATAAAGCATTACCTCCCATAACTTAATAATTTAAATCTGCAATTGAAATGTGGATATGGGAACACCTTTTCCCGCTGCACATGCACATATTGTATTGGTGAAGGCAAGTGTGCAGTGGAATGAATGAAAAGCAGGTTGAGTCGCGGCGCGACATATAGCACGGGACGACTGACAACAACGGGGAGTCTACTTGACACACAGCGCGGACGCCGCGAGAAAAGAAAACAGAAGCGCGCGTCAGTTCCTCGTATGTTGTCATTGTTTCAGTGATTTGTTCGCGAAATATTTAGTAAACCGGAAAGTGCCGGGAATACGAACATCGTAAGGTAGTAAGGATGAAAATTGTGTAGTATAGTGAACACGCAGAAAGAAGTGGTTTTTGGATAGTGAAATCAACTAGTATTCACGGCGAAAGAGTCATAGCCAAAAGTGAAAAGTGGTTCCTTCGCTGCAAATTTCGGAAAATATTCCACCCTCTCAGAAATAATCAGGTCCACAAAGGAGACACGTTGATGTTGAGTTGTGTTTTATACCTGTGATTATAGTGGATTTGTTTTGTCAAAGTGATTAAGCGCGAGGAAATGAGCTTGTAACCGTTAAAAGTATAATTTTCCGAGAAAGATTCAATTGACCTTTTAACAGCCGAGGAGTTGATTTATCCGTATGCGGATGAAATGATTCTAATGGGGCCATGGTTGTGCAGTTTTAAAACAGCCTGAACTCCTCTATGACATGATTCCGACGAAGTTGGTTACAAATCACCAGTGGATTTGTGTCGAACCTTAGGGAACTGTGTCGCTTGCGTTATATTCGGGCATAGTCGAGCTCCGTGGGAGAAAACTTGCAAGCCCATCCAAATAGAAGGTTTCACGCATATTAATCAATCCAATCTTTATGAAAAATAGCTGTACGAGCTCGCGCAAATAGTCAGTGACCAACTAATATTTCAATGCCTTCATCATCACCTAACCTTTATGGCAGAAAAATTGATGTGGCGCAACCAGCGCGTAGTAGTTAATAGTCTGGCTTGAACAAAAGACGTTAAAAGAAGAAAATAGTGGTCAATTTTGGCAGAATTAGTTTGTTTATATTTTTATTCGATAAAAAAATAATTATTTAATAAGCAGTAATCAAGAAAATTTCCGTCATTAGGTATCACCAGCGGGCACCCCGTGAGGATGCAGTGTATCAAATTCAATGAATGGTATTGGCGTAAGTAAACTTGACATCACTTTGACATTATTATGATATAAATTTTAATTCTTATAGACTTCAAACAAAAAACTTGGTTTAGCAATATTGAAACCCCAGTAAACAAATTTGAACAATATGGTATGATAATGAAAAGAACTGAAATTGCAACAAAATCATGACAAAGAAAAGAATTCTTGGTTGATTGATTTCACTGCAAATATAATTTCGACTTTTAAAAAGGAATGCTTTGAGCAAAAATTCAATGAGCATTTCGATTCAATAACTTTCCCATTGTTTTAATTTTGAAAAGATCGTCGTCATTTATTATTACGGGTTTTGTTGTGACTTGAAACAAAATGTGTTCAGTTTGTGATTTCAGTATAAGTAGTATCAACAACATTGAATACTGAAATTTTCATTAGGATTTAAAATTTGCATCAAACCTTCGAACTAAGAAAAAAGAAAAGATTTTTGAATTATTTTGGGCGTTTTTAATTGCACTCGTATTATTATGAGTTTCAAAACTTTAACTCGATTCTCATAGTCATAGAATGAAAAGAAATGTTCAATTAAAACCTGAAGATTCAGTCTTTCCTTTCATGAAACCTGACCGGGTATGGGACCCGCAACAATGGCTGGCCCCACCACTATAATGAGCTAGCCATCGGGCGAGCTCCTCCCGTTTGATGCGGATAGAGTGGCCTTCCACTCACGTGCCCTCTTATGGTATAGTGTTATGTGATTCCATCGCATAATACTGTAACATAAATTGGCCACGTTTATATTTCTCATTTAATGGGAAAATCCATACAAATTATGTTTAGATGAGTTTTTCACTTAAATTGGTAATATATGGCTACGTCTGCATTTGGATGTTGATCCGCTTGGAAGGGTGCGAGGGGGCATCGCTTCCACCTGGATGCCTCATTCTTATTTAGGGGCCATAAGTATCGTCGGTAAAGACAAAGTCTTCTCTTAAGTTCGTCTGTTTTCTCCCGGCCCAGTTTGTTGCTGGCTATGAGCAATTTCCACACTTAGTAGGTTACCTTGGCCTCGACACCAAGCGATCGGCATTAGATCGCTTCGATTCGTGAATGCAAAATTTTTTTGAAGTGGGTCCTTGTGCTGGGGAAAAGAACCCGCCCCAAGACACCGCAAAGCTAGCCTGGGTCCTCAAACAAAGCCAATCTCGGCGGATACTACCATCTTCTTCCATCGAGGCAGCAGACTATCACTGCAGTCTTTCACGGACATTTATCTACCAATTTCACTAGGAAGTTTTAATGACATCATGATTGCCGAGATGGAGGCAGTCGATCTTTTACCGTGAATAGAGCCGGTGTGAACAAAGAATATAATGAAGAAGTGAGTCAGCGTTTTATTTATCTTCACTTATCACCATCGAACGAATAAGTTGGCTTCTTCTTTTCTTGTATTTTTCGTAATTTTCTTTGTACCATAATCCATTTGTGTGTGTGTGTGTGTGTGTGTGTGAGTGCAACGTGCTGGTGTATGCACTAATATTTCCATGAAAATATACCTGTAAATACATTATTCGTAATCTACCTGTGTTTGGGTGACGTGTTGGTTCATGTACGTTTCGTATAAGGCACAAAAAGAATCACTAAAATACTCTTTTTGATTAGTAGTGTGAGTGTACGAAGCATAATCGATTACCTGACTAGTTTTGTTTCGTTTTTTCGGTTACAAATTGCCGACATACCGTATTGACACATTGTCGAAACCAGTTCCAACTGATAAACCGAGTGAACAGACAACTTGGACCATAATCTGTGGGACATGATGGAAATTTTGCCTGAGTCCGATCCGACATAGGATATGTCTGTAACGGCGCGGCAGTTTGTTCAGAGTGTACGAACACTTTTGTCAGTGTATTTGTGGAACGAGAAAATCGTCTTTTTTGCTATTCAGGCTAAAGTTCATGGCTCAGCCAAGCTGTGGATGGACTTGATTAATCACGTATTTGATATACACTACCGCATGACGAAAATTATTTAACAACCGAGTGAGACAGTGGCACAATACTATTATAAAACGTACGTGGAAGGCAGAAAAGTAGGATTTAGCAACGCGGAGATTATCTGATCCATACGTGAAGGACTAAATAATCTTCAAATACAAAAAGCAATCGTGTGTTTGAATTTTGCAACTGTGAATGAACTGTTGACTTGTCTAAAGCTATACAAAGCCAACAGCCATAAGTCAGCTGTAATGTTATTACTGAAACCCTCCACTGAGGACCGAATGCCGAAAAATCCTCAGCCGAGTTTAACAACTTCGTCGACGAAACCGATACTTGAGTCAGCTCGCGGGAATTCTTCAGGATGCTTGTGCTACAATTGCCAGAAACCCGGGCATATCTCCGTTAAGTGTCCCTTACCACAGCGATGAGATTGATACTCAATGTATCACAAAACGGGGCATACAACAGAAATAACAGAAGGGTGTCCAAATTGATCAGTTGCTGACCACCGAATCAACGCCGGAGAGAATCGTAAAAACCGTGCTGATTGATGCTGATCCGATCGAAACATTTATAGATCCAGGAAGTAGCAAATCTCTAATTCATCAGTTACAGGCATATAATTTAATGGAGTGCTCACCGATTGTGCTGAAGGGTTTTGCAGATGGAAGCATCAACTGTACAACGAAGATGCAAGTGATGCCTAAAATGAAAAACACTGAGCTTTACGTTGTTGAGGGCCACATGATTGCTAATAGTCTCCTCTTTGAATTAAACGCATTTTGCAGTGATTCTCAATGGTGATAGAATCGGGTGAGTGAAGAATGAAAACGCGAGAAATACTGAACATTAATTCTGCTGCTGAGTTGACTGCTGCCAAAAGCCAAGAATTTTGAAATGTTGTTGCTGAATTTTGAGATAGTTTTGCTGAAAATTTCGCAGGGATGGGTTGATGCTTAACCAAAATGATGAATATAAAACTAAACTCTGATGAATCAGAGCCAGTTGAGCGCACTTGCATCTTCCAAAACAGCAAAGGTACCGTTACTGCACCTCACAAACCAATTCGTCTAGGTTAAAGTAAAACCCGCCAATTTCATGCCATCCGACAAACATAAGTTAAGAAAGCTACAATAATCAATACAATATTGATGCCATGCATGTACGAGTATGTACTCGGGTTTGTACAGAAGCGCTGGAAAGAAGAAGAAGCCAACCAATACAAATAGTCCGAGCACCACATCTAATAAAGCAATTTAAACTGCAAAATTCATTTCTTGCTCTTAGCACTTCTTCAAATTAAATTTCACTTCGGGGAACGCGCTAGCGAACATTTCTTTTTCTTCAGATGATTTCTTTCTACCGCTGTTCTCCGCGTGATTGCCGGGTGAAGGTCGTAAGTAGACTCACCCGCCCTGTCTCATAAACTCCCGACCTTTTTCTTTCCATTACCGTGTACACGGTAAAATCACATCAGCTGCTCACTCAGCCGCGTGCGATTGCCTTCGGTCATGCAGTACACCATCGGGGTGCACTAAATCAGTGTTTTCATGGTACGTTGCTTGTATGTGTTATTAGTAGCTTTTCTGTAAATGTTGTTTAGTTCGTTGGAGTGGTTAGTAGGAACCATAACAATTGAGTGGAGTATCTGCATCCTTGATCTATACGCTACTAGTTTATGTTGTGCGAGGTGGTTAGATGTTACGTGTATGGTATTGTTGCGAACAACAGGTCTTAGTAATGAACTAAGGGTTTTTGGAGGAGTGTGTCAATCAGGACGCGAATTTCTTGTCATTGATTGCACACGAGAAATTTGCTCAAACTAAGCGAAATACAGACGTGCTTGTCTTATGAAATATTGCCGTCGTAGTTACACATTTTAATACGATACCTTTTTAACTTTTTATGTGATTACTGATAAATACACTGAAAAAAGAAAATGTCATAAATGTACAAAACCTAATAAGAAGTGCACATTCGAATTTTTGAATGTATTTGAGTTGAAATAGCTAAAGAAAGTATTAAAAAGCTCGTTCCATGATAACATATAGCCACGACTCAAATGTACCGAGAAGATCGTTTGCTTAATTAAAGTATATCCGATATATGAGTATCTTATCAGCAATAATTTACTTATTATCTTCTATCTTTCTATTTTTGTTAAATTTGGATCGATGAGTCTATTATCCACCGTGTATTCTACTTGGTATTGTTCTAGTTTCCTATCAAGTTTTAAACTTAATTACTTCGATTCAAAGTTTGTACTTCAAAAACAAGCAAAAAATTTAAATTTATTGTAGGTACATATGATCGCATTTTAGTCCGGTGCGAATTTAAAAATTTAGTGAAGAAAAAAACGTTTTTTATTAAATATTATAGATTTATTTAGATTTAGTTTTAATTTGTATGGAAATGAATTGATTTATACTTAGTTTTATGACCCCCCATAAAACCTTTCCATCCCAAGTGCATGGAAGAGGGTCTGGTGCTAATTGCTTGTCGTAGCAATTGCAAACTATTGGATTAACGGGTTTGCGTTCGCTATGCTAGGTGATTAGTAGAAGTCCCGAAAAACATGCACTTGGGTGCATTTAGAGTTTTGGGGTGATTTTGTTTTTGTTTTGCTGGTTTATATTTTTTCTGTATTATGATTTTGGACTTGAATTCGATTTTTTTTGGGATGCAATAGATTTTGAGACAGTCTTGAGTCTTGAGTTGACCGCGCCGGAAGGAGTTTAAATTGCCGAAGAATTTCCGATATTTAAGAAGAAGTTAAAAATCACCGAAGAAGTTTTCGAATTATAAATAAGAAGTTTCCGATATTTAAGAAGAAGTTTAAACCGCCAAAGAAGTTTCCGAAATATTAATAAGAAGTCTCCGATATTTAAGAAGAAGTTATTCTTTTGTTTTTGTGATACCACCAAATGTGTTTCGCGACGAGTGATTGTGGATTAAGTCGCGATTGTGTCAGGAGGATTCTTACTCACACCAACGGGGGAGTATTTGATTGATTTTTTTTTGTTTTCTTTTGTTGATATTTACCTTTTTTTCTGTGCTGCAGTGAGGAGAGAAGAGAAAACAGAATTTAGACCTGTTCCGTCCTGCGGCTTATCTGAAACATTTATCTTTTTTCCTTTTTTCAACCAATATGTCTAGCAAATAGGCAACTATTTTATTCGTTTCTCGAATGATCCTCTCATCCCTTTCCTTCCTAATGTGTCTGCGACTTATGTAGGTGGCCCAGCACGGGCGGAGATATTCCGGGAAACCCGCGGCCCGACTGAGTGCTAGCCGGCCTCAGTATGCCACCCCGGAATAAATATCTCTCTGCCACAACCAAGTTAGGTCTGCGACTGCAGTGAACACCGTGGCTCACAACAGTATGACCAGTTTTGGTTGATTTTCTTTATATGTTGTAGTCTAATTGGGTTTATTCCCAGATAACTGTTAAGTCCATATAGTTGAGTTGTACGTTTGATTCTCTTTCTATGGTGAAATTTATATTCGAGTCTATTTCATTCATGTTTTTAAGTAGTTCATCTTGGTTATTTTCTTGTGAGTCAATAACTATGAAACAACCATCCACATATTGTTTGTAAAATATCACCTTGAACATTTCGACGATTTTGGAAGGAAAGACTTTTTCAGAAATTGTAAGAATATTTCTGATTTTATTGAGGACATGGAACGTAAAGTAGTCTTGATTAATTGTAGATTTGAGAAAATTGAATAGTTGACCTGTGGATCGTAAACCTGTATGTGTTTTGAGCAAATAGAAGCCATATTCTACATGCATAGCATCACATAGGATGAAACTAAGTTCAAGTATGTTATACAGTATGCTGAGCCATAAACCTTGCGGCGCATCGTTCCGATTGTCAGGAATTCGCCACTGAAAAACCAATTAAATGTTTTAAAAGAGCAAATATAGTATTACCAGCTTTTACAGAGTCTCGTGAATCGGAATGGAGACATTTACTAAAAGTTGCAAAATCTACGTGGTAGGAAACCATTTCATTATCTTTTGGAAAAGCTGCCAAAAACCATTTCGATCACGTTGGCTATATTATTTCGAGCAACCTCAATATTGCCAAGCTAGCAAAGATGGCAGGCCTGAAATTTAAATTACACTAACCACCCGCCATTGCATCGATGCACAAACAACAAAATCTTCGATCAAAAGTTGAGTTGCATTAATTTGCTGAAAGCCAGGGTGCGTGATCGATCACGATCGAAATCTCAGAAAAGGAAACAACACTCTGCTTCGAGAAACGGAGGATTTTGCTTTTCCAGAACCATTTTGGGAGTCGCGCCTATAATTGTCAACCACCATGTCGATGGAAAAGTAAAGCCGATTCAAGTTCGGAAAATCCAACGGAATGTCTGTGGCCAAGGACGATCAACTTTGATATCAACAAACTTTTCAACTTCTACTCCCTGCCAAAAAAAATAAAATGTGTTTCCTTGTAGATACTGGTGCAGATATTTATTTTCTTCCAATGAACGATTCAGCCTCTATGCCACCAATAACAGAATTTTTAAAATATATGGGCACAAGGTTTTGACATTCGACATAGGCTTAAGATATCCACTCCCTTGGAAATTTGTCATTGGAAATGTTCGACAGCCACTAATTGATATTGATCAAAATTTGCCCGCAGTGGATATCGGCAGAAGGAAAATTAACTGTGGGCAAACCAACGTATCATGCATCACGAAGCTCGATAACTCAAGAAGCTGTAGTTAAGCAACTTTAAAATTAAGCTAACTATACTTAGGAAACTCGTTGGTATCACGATTTCAGCAGATAGTAAGAAAGTCATGGCTTACGGGATCTATCACCATATTCTAACAAAAGGCCTACCAGTTGCAGAAAGAGCGTGACAATTATTCTCAAAAAGCTTAGTGAAGCGAAAGCCGAATTCCAGTACTTTCTTCAGGAGGGCATGTGTCAACCGATAAGCAGCCCATGGGCAAGATCATCACACCTGGTGCAAAACAAGACCGGCCAATGGATGACTTTTGTCGTTTGAATTCCATCGCCATTCCTGACAGACACCCAATTGCTTATTTAAGTCTCTTTACTCATAAACTGAGCAAATGCAAAGTATTTTGAATGGTGTATTTGACAAAAGGCTATGATCAAACTCACGCCGAAGACATTCTAGAGGTAAGCTGTCATCACTTCGTTTGGACTCTTTGAGTTCAAAGTAGTGACTTTCGTCCCGCGTAATGCCACAGAAATCTTTCAGTGGTATGTCGACCATACTCTTCGAGGTTTGCACTTTCGCTACGCTTACATTGACAGTATTGATGGTATTTTATAGCATTTAAATCATGCATCGAACACCGTAAGCATCTGCAAATAATTTTTGAACGACTTCACTTACAATTCACGTTGTGTAATGCATTTTTGGATCACCATCAGCTAAATGCCTTTGATATTCCAAATGCAGCATTCTCATGACATCCTACTGAAAATGAACCACTAGCTATTGAATTTGTATTTGATTTTTTATTGGGAGCAGTTCTCGAGCAGTTCAACAACAATGTTTGGAAGCCGCTTGGATTTTTTTCGGGAAAGACCACCAATGTTCATCGGAAATACAGCACGTTCGATTGGAAGCTGCTGACAATCTATAGTGCTATGACATGCTTCCTCCACATGATTGAAGGACGGCCGCTAATTATCAAAACTAATCACAAAACAATAACGTTCGCCTTCGACCAGAAAATCAACAAAGCGATTCCAAGACAATTGTGACGATTTGATGTCATTGGATAATTTTCTACCATTATTGTCTATATCGCAGGTGATGAAAATGTTACGACAAACACTTTGTTAGTGCAGTCGCACCAGCTGTTGCTGTAAGTTCTGAGGGGCTAACTCTGGGTTAGACTAACAATGAACTACTACTCTGTTGGAAACGGCTCTAGTCCTGAAGAAACTGCGATTTGAAAACAGCGATACCACCTTATGCTGTGACGTGTCAACATCTGAAATCTGAACATGCATTCCCAAAGTACTGCAAAGTTGACATCTGATGAGTGGTTAATGGATGACAAAATCCCCAAAAAAGTTTCATGCTTTCTCGTTATTGAAAAAATTAATATAATAAAATAAAAAATTTTCTTTTTTTAATAAAATAAAATAAAATTTGTTTTTTGCATCTTCAGAATATTTACAAATATTTATACGTACGTTTCTTTTTATAGGAAGCCAAGCATAAGCAAGGTGTCCTCAAGAGTGGGGCTCTAACAACTCAGGATGCAATTCGTTAGTTCAAGACCTCTGTAATAATCATACCTGTAACTGTGTCTGATTGAAAAAAGAAGGAAACAGTACAAACATGTTTGATTCTTTTAACGGTGCTCCTTTTTTAGGGTATTGTAAAATCATTTTACAATACCCTACTAAAATCGCGTCCTGTCTGTCCGTCTGTTCGTCCGTGTGTCACACCACTTTTTCCCGCAAACTACATAAGCTAGAAACATAAGATTTTGTATGTAGGTGCGAAGTGACGCCCCCTTCAAAGTTTTAGCCCGAAAAGAAATTTATAAGGTCTTTACGCGGGTCTCCCCACATAGGGGAGTTGCACCCGAAAAAAAGTTTTCATCACATGTAGGCAACATGGGTATCAAATGAAAGGTCTTAATGAGAACTTTTCAAAACTGGTTTAAAATGACAAATTCTGCTTTGAGGGGTGCAGGGGAAGGGGAAATGTTCGAAAAATTTGTGTCCCCCCCCTCGCGATTAGACACCTTTGACCCGAAAAATCTGAAAAAAATTATGAATGCAGGCCTTTATGAGTACAATAACAACAAATACATGAGAAGTCGAAAATCACTCAACTTTGTTAGTAATAGTATGATTTATCGATTTTATATTTTCTTGAATAAAATCTTAACGGTGTCCTTAAATTTCATAAAATTCAGTACACAGATCACTATTTACAAGTTTAATATGTCCTGAAAGTTTCAAAAAGATCGAATGGTATTCAGTGAAATTACAGCAATTTCAATTTTCCTGTATTACTATGGAACAATATGCGCTGTATTACTATGGAAACATACGAGTATGGCTTTCGAACAATTTGCGCTTTTTACCGACTTAGGAACTACAGCTTTGCTAGGATCTGCATGAAAATTGCAGGAATGGTAGGTATCATGAATATCTTTGAGAATTGGCTCAGCTAGTGGTATTATTAATCGTTAAGCAAAATAGTGGCTGTTTTAAAAACGAAGATTGAATAATTTTGAGTTATTTTACCCCAACTTCAAATTTTAAGGCGCATACTTTTAACACTTGATTCAATTTAATGAATGACGGAAGATGAGTACCTACAATTAATACTCATAAGGCAACGGCAACAAATACCTTAGAAGTTGATATTCGCTCAACTTTGTTAATAATAGTACATTTTATAAATTATGCTTTTTTGCCTATAAAATCAAGATGGGACCCTTAAATTTCCCAAAATCTATAATTTAAGTTTTCTAAAAGTAATTGTATATGGTTCGAAAATTTCACAATAATTGAACAATAAACCGCTAAGTTACAGCCGATTGAATATTTAACAATTACAACAATATTAACACGTGATACTAGGGAGATACATGCTTGCAACGGACCTAGACACTACAAATATGTAGGAATTTTGATAAAAATTTTAGAAATGGTTTGTAATATTGATGTGCTATCATGAGTAATCAAGCGACGGGGTCAAAACACTTCAAACAAAATGGTGGCGAGCTTAAAATCATAATAACCATAATAATTTTTCAAACTCAATTTATGGAATCTGTATATTAGTCAAATTTTGATATGTAGAATATATTTTTTGATTTACTAATTGTTTCACAATACCCTTCTGGCAGAAGCACTCTCCTGCTACTTCAACTGGTTAAAATTTAAAAGACAGCAGAAGGAATGAGACTACATCTTTCATGTTAATCGTTCCAATGTTTTTTGGGGGGATGCTAGTCACAAGTAGAAACACACTCAATCATACAGGGCAAAATTTCTTCATAAATAATGATCTTCAAAAAATTACCTTTCAAATTGCATCCAGCAGAGTAAGGAATACATTTGATTAATTGCTACGCGCTATTAAATTTTTCATAAGATACCAAATTTAATCATGCCTGATACAAAATCACGATTACCTACACTCAACACCATCCACTGCATGAAGTATAACTTCTTGTAAATCCATCAAGAGCTGGAAAGAAGGCAACTTGGCAACATATCGACTAGTAGTCAATTTTTTATTGTTGTTGTCGAATGTCCTAAACTGATTGTTTTGCAATTAATCACAATAAGCCCCAAACAATTTTCAATGGACAACAACGATACCGGGGATCACATGGGCCAATGTTTACAGATTTAGATCATAGGCAATTACCCCCAAGCATTTATCATATTTCACGTTCGAGTGCTCGCATCGGGACCTACCATCCGATATACTGTACATACAATTTCGCTGTTCAAACGGCTGCCAGGATAATTAAGGGTGAAAAATTAATGTGGCACCATCGCCCAAATCTAACGTCTAGTGTTTACACTTTCGACCTCAATCATTTCAGCTTTTGGCATATGTTCCTTTTGAATTAATTTAAATGATTTGGAAATTTCATGTTTTAGTATAGTGTTAAAGGGGATGATTAGAGTTTCTTAAAAGAAGAAAGGAAATTAGTTTTGTTTTCATAATTTGGTTATTAAATAATTTTATGTGTTCTTTAAAATGCCAAATAATTATCGGTTTGAACGAGTTTAAATGACTATGGAACTAATACATTCCTCATATTCTCAATTGCAACATATTTTTGGAGCGATTTTGATGCTACGATAATACACCAGTTACTATTTCTTACGTTATCAAAAGTACCAAATTTAATTACACTCGCATACTTGGAGTCTAACATAAAATGATGTCGACTGACTCTAAACATAATGAGATCCATGTTTGGCTAATGCATGGATCGACTTTCAATAGAGAAATTTAAAAAAAAAGTTCAAACAACATTAAGAATAATCTTCTCATTTACAAGTGATAATATACAGGGTGCGTACGGTATTTGAGGACAACTTGAGAGTAAAATTAATTAGCTTGTATTTTTAACAAAATTTAATGAAATTTCAGGAATTTTCTATACAACGTCAAATTAATATATATGGCTATAAAGTTATTCAATAAAATTGCCATCAGCAGCAATAACCTCTTCAATCCGGGTCCGGAAACGATTACATGCCCGAATCAAATGCTCCTTGTTCATATTATCCATAACGGCATTAATAGCAGTCTCCAGCGAAGAAGTGGTATTATGAGGACGCTTAGTGGTCAACTACGCCCCACACCTAATAATCCAAAGGATTAAGGTCAGGGGAGTTAGGTGGCCATAGGTACGGTGTTATGTGGTCATGAAAATTTTCGGTCATCCAATCTTGCGTCGCCATTGTTTTATGTGAAGGAGCAGAGTCTTGTTCAAAAATGTATGGTCTACCTCCGCTTACATTGCCTATCCAGGGTTTCACTACCGTCTCCAAAACCTCGATGCATGCAGCAGAGTTCACTCGAAGTCCATGAGTAAAAAAGTGTGGTGGCATAATACAGGGTCCGAATAATAAGTAACCGGACTGACCTCAGGAAATTTCTTATTGGCAAAATATGTACAATTTTTCTTTAAAAATATTCAAAGTAGTCCCCATTGGAGTCGATAACACGCTGATACCGGATTTTACAATCCCCGAACTCTCCCTGGAAGTCGGCAACCTCGATGCTGTCTAGAGCCCTCGTCGTAGCACGTTGAACGTTTTGCAGAGTCCCGAACTGCGTCCCCTTAAGGTGTCTCTTGATCTTGGGGAACAGAAAGAAGTCCGCTGGTGCCATATCCGGGCTGTAAGAACTCTGGTTCAGTTTGCAGTCGATCAAGGATTTCCGAAGCGACAGCAACACGACGCTCCTTTTGCTCATCAGTCAGATGTTTGGGTACCAGCTTTGCGCAGATCTTCCTAATGCCCAGATGATTCTTAATAATGTTGTGAACGGTCATCTTATCAATTCTAACCTCATCTGTGATAGCCCGAATGCTCAGACGACGATCACTGTTCAAAACATCACGCACTTTTTGCACATTTGTGTCCGTGTGACTCATTGATGGAGGACCGACGCGTTGTTTATCATGGACGTCATCGCGGCCCTCCCGGAAATTTCTGTGCCACTGAAACACTTGAGTTCTGGACAGAGCATCCTCACCGTAAGCCTTTTGAATCATTTGAAGAGTTTCCGTGGCCGTTTTCTTAAGTTTGACACAAAATTTGATGCTAACACGTTGCTCGATCATACGCTCCATTTTCACTCCGACAACGTAACTGAACACGCACTGCACTCTCACTCGATGCTATCTCTCCAAGCGCTTGGAGGCAACTGCTGCAGCCCGGTTCCCTTTACCTAGACCCCACCACCACCACTACAGCACCAGGTACCGGTTAGCAGACGCTTTGACGGCACAGGGCAGGCTCAGTCCGGTTACTTATTATAAAGGTCCTTTATGTCCTTCGTAGCTGACAACACCTAAGACCATAACAGTGGCTGGAAATTTTATGTGCATAGCAACAAGAGCTTCCGTAGGGTTTGAACATAGCCATCTGTCATTTCTGCGATTGGTTTTTTGATATTGGTCAACATTTTTTCTTCTCGGAAAATAACCATAACATTTTGGCCGCCTTAGGGTATTTGATTTCGTTTAAAAGACGTTTTGATCGGAGAACTCTCTTTTCCCGTGTTCGTTCTGCGCATCACGTACGACTTATACCGAAGGTCTTCGTGAACAACTCTACGAAAAAGGCGCTCAGAAGGATGAAGCTCACTCGCAAGGACCCTCATTGATTTTGTAGGGTCCTCATCTATGATCGCTTGCACTTTCTCTAAAAACTCTGCAGATCGGACAATGTCAGAACGTTGTTCGTGCTTTTTGCATTTTGCAACCGATTCTGTATCGCCTCCTGATGCTTCGAATTCAAGGCGAACCTTATGCACGAATGAAGGGGCGCAATTAGGAAAATTAGAGATCTCTAAATCTGTATGGTTTGCACATATAGTGACGATGAAAGCATGTCTCTTCATTTTTTGAGTGATGTTGTAGTCCGCCATTTCTTACCTGAAAAGAAAAGAAAATAAAAAAAAGTTATAGTCACATTTATGCATGTCTTCAACTACCGTATGCACCCTATATATTTTATCTTATGTTTGTCGAAAGTTCTCTACCTATTACTTCCTTTTGACGGGGTGATTTGTCCATCACCTTATTTATTTTATAAATTTAGACGAAACCAAAAAAAAATCATTAAAACTAACCACCACCAGCCGAAAAGGCTAATTTTTTATAGGCATTCTTAGTTTCGAAACGAAAATTATAATTTGACCTTGAAAGTTAAACACCATTTAGGAAAAATTTTCTCCTATATAAATGCATTTAATGTAAGCCTTTTCAAATATCAACACTTTTTTTGTGGTTGGGAGGTGAATGCCATTTATGCACTGAGTGTCGGATTCCCATGATCGCAAGTGACTGTACTACCCACTAAACACTTCCTTGTTAACCCGAAAACCTAGCCTAAAACCGTTTGACAAATCACTTGAGACCAATTCTCGTTTTGTTACGCCATGAGGTAATTTCAAGCTGGGGGATCCCTCCTCCAGCAGGGGGGAAGAGGAATTGCCAGACAAGTGATTCCCCAGCCCCGATGTCTCCAGCTGCTGTGAGTCCTTTTTGTCTTTTAGGACTGCCCGAACATAATGTGCCGTATGATTCCATTTGTCAATCGACCCGAGAATCACAGCGGTTACACTACCTAGGGGTGAGCTCGGGCGTCACCCGGTAGAGGTCCTGTTGCAGCCTGTCCATTTCTTGGACGTGAAAAGTGTATGGCATAACTGATAATCCTGGGCAAAACTGACAATCCAGGGACAATGGCTTACCAAACTTGTGCAGATAAGACTGAAAACACCCGTGCTCGTTCAAAAACTGGGTTAGATGAAAGTCAGTTTCTCATACCACGGTCTTACATCCACGATAAGGCACGCAGTTCACTTTTCCTCCATGAAGTTCACCCAAAACTGCAGTCAGTCGTTGAATGAGTGCTGTCTTCCCTCGAGAGAAACTGTCTCCCTCCCATTCTCGTTTCACGTAGGCGCTAAATCTCAACGCCGAATCAGAGACTGCGGGATATAAAGATGCAATTCTCAAAGCTCCTCTTCTCTGCACTTGTGCCAAGCGTTTTCAGTATAAGTCCGCCGCCCCATATTACTTCACCATACTGTTGCACTGACCCTACAGCACTCATCAAGAGGTGTCTTCTTGACAGGGTGGGTCCTCCTACGTTGGCCATGAATCGGCTCAGAATTGATACGCCCAGAGCAGCTTTCTCAGCCATTGCTTTAGTTGGTTCAGAGAATCTCTTCTTTGAGTCTATCAGTTTCTCCAGGTACTTTACCGCTGACTTCGATTCATCCTTACTCTAGGGAGTCAATATTTGACCACTTCGGGTTTCTCCAGTACTAGGCTGAGTCCACGAGCAGTCATCCAGTCTCTAGCCAAAATTTCGCTTGTTCAATGGTACGTCCAGTGACTGGAGCCGCAACAACATCCACACAGCGGATCATGTGTGACTCATCTGGAATTTTGAGTCTCAATGGCCCATCGTAAGATGCGGTCCAGAGGTTTGGACAAAGGAGAGACCCCTGCGTAACAGTCGATGTAACTTCCACCTTTCGTTGGTCCAGTGTCGTATCATAAAGCAGGCTTCGGTCCTTCAGGAAGTAGCCCAGAAGCTGTATCAGATATTCTGGAACTCGAAAGAGTTTTCCAGCGTATCCAGAATATTCACTCACCTAGTGGAGTTGAAGACGCTCCTAAAGTCGAGTGTCACCAACTGGACAGGAGACAATATCACTGATCTTAAGCAGAATGCCCTGATGGTTACTGGCTGAGTCGTCCTCTAATAATCTCCGATTGTGCATCCTTCGTACTAAGGGATCCGAGGTGAATGTCAGGTCTAGTATAGTTCCTTTGTATCCAATACGGTGGAAAGTTGGTGTATTACCGGTGTGAAGTACGACAAGTGCCATCCAGGCTACCATTTCTAGGATTCGTTTTCCTCGCGGATTTGTTTGGGGCATGCCTCATTTGATTACTTTAGCGTTGAAATCCATCCCAACGAGTATATTGCCATCTGCGTTCAAGACAGCAACCTCTGAGCCATTAAGTTTGTCTTAGAAAGATGATATTGGTTTATTTGACGTTACGTACATACTGAAGAAGGTGGTGCATGTGCACCGAACCTAAACGAAACCATCTCTCCGTCCACAGCTCTCCGCCTGGTAATCATAGTTCTGCACCCAGATGGTGAGTGTACCGATTTTCTCAGGAAACAATGATGCAGAAATTTTATCATGGGGCCGCTCATGCAGCAGCATAAAGTCAGCTTCTGTATCCCTTGCAAACTGTTCAAGCAGGTTTCCAGATTTAGCTGCACGATGCGGATAATCGAAGCTATGATTTCACCCTGGCCAGAGCTTCCTAGAAAACTGGACATTTTCCCACATCTTGATCCGGATGGGGGGCTGCGTGGGGGCACCGCTTCTACCTGAATGCCCTGATCTTATTTGGGGGCCGTAAGTAAACATAATAAAGACGAGATCCTTTCGAGTCTAGCTTGCGTTCACTAAGCTCAGTTTATCGTTTGCTTCGGCAAAACGCATCCTTCCAGTAGGTTACCTCGGCCTTGTCACCTATCGATCTGAATGCGAAATTTGTTTGCAGTAGGCCCTTGTGTTGTAGAAAAGAACCCGCCCCATGACACCGCAATGCTAGCCAGTCATGTATACGGTAACAAACAATTCTCATAAAAATATTGAAGAACTTTTGCAGACGTTGCATTTACCTAATTATGGAAAATGCAACAAGTTCATTTCTGAAACGACACATGTCTAATCCAGACATAGTGTCAGCAAAATTAGAGTATTTAGGGAAACCGTATCCACGGCGTCGCCCCCAGTCTGTAACCGGTACTCTAAGCGTGCGAATCGTTAAATAAAAGTTTGTTAAAAGTCTTAAAAGTGTGTGTTGTTATTTGTGTTGGTGGAAATATTCTTTTTTTTTATTCTATGCCATAAACTACTCTAAAACTGGCGCAGTTGGTAAACGCGATCCGCGACTCGAATAAACTTATAATAAAACAGGGTATTGCAAAGCCCAGGCAGAAATATAAGAGAATTCGCCTCTGGCCTCAATTGAATAAATTGGGAGTCAGTTAATAATAAAACAGGGTATTGCAAAGCCCAGGCAGAATTATAAGAGAATTCGCCTCTGGCCTCAATTGAATAAATTGGGAGTCAGTTAATAATAAAACAGGGTATTGCAAAGCCCAGGCAGAATTATAAGAGAATTCGCCTCTGGCCTCAATTGAATAAATTGGGAGTCAGTTAATAATAAAACAGGGTATTGCAAAGCCCAGGCAGAATTATAAGAGAATTCGCCTCTGGCCTCAATTGAATAAATTGGGAGTCAGTTAATCCAAACCCATGTTTTAATCTTTATAAACATTTATAAAATCCATTTGGGGGATCAGATTAAGCCTAAAAGATCCTCAAATTTGTGAATGAGGCTGTTCACAATCCCAAAGTTAAAAAAAAAAAAAAGAAAAGTTCAAAAAGAAACTTTAAACCACATCAAGTGAATGAACTAAAATATTAAATCATAAACAATCTAGTGAGTGAATGAACTAAAATATAAAATCATAAACAATCTAGTGAAGTGAAAGTGAATGAACAAAAAAAGATCTGACCTTTATTACGAAAGAAGGAAAATATCAAGAGAAGTGATGGCAGAAGAAATCCAACAATTGCAACGCGAGATCCAAGTGCGAGATGCTCAAATAGCCCAACTGGCTGAAGCAATCCAACAATTAAGACTCGACCGTGAAAATAACGTAAGAGCTATGGCAAACAACGACGCTAGAGTACGGGAAAACGTTCTCAAGGAAATAAGACACATGTCGAATTTCACGGGCACATCCGAAATAACAATAAACAGCTTCATTGCTAGCACGGAATATTACCTGGCAAGCATCAACGATGAGGAAACAAGAAAAGCGGCAACAAGAATGATCTTTTATGAGAAAATTCAGGGAGAAGCGAAACAAGGAATTATCAACACGGAAAAAACAGACAATTGGGAAGAAATAAAAAAGGCGCTCAAACATCTCTACAGACCGGACACGGAGCCAGCGGAGATATATCGGAAGATTTGCAACCTGAAGGCAAACAATGTAAGTGATCTTGTTTTACATTTACAAAAGATAAAAATTAAAGCAGATGAATTGAAGATATTTTATAAAAATTCTCCATATGTAGATTTACCTAGTGTAAATTCTCTTCTAATTAATACTGCAAAAGAAATGTCCCAGGGTATTTTATACGAAAAAATTTATTCATTACACGATATTAATAGCATACTAGAAATAATGAAAGAGAGGAGGTTTGAAGATTCATGCATTAGGCCTGAATTTAAAGTAAAACAAATGTCTAATGAAAGAAAGTTTTCAAAATTTAATACAAACACTCCCAAAACCTATTATGACCGTAAAAACCAAAAAATCGACAACAGACAAACTGAGTACAAGCCAAATTTCGAAAATATCCATAGCAATAATTATGAAGAAAACAGACAGCGTACTTATAACAGTAATTTCGACGAAAACAGACAAAACTATAAAAATTATTACAGCTCTACTAATCCTCAAGGACAATTTCAAACAAACTACCAGTACAAAAATAATTATAGAAATGTTAGCAATTCAAGCGGTCAAAATAGGGGAACGAACATTACCAGCACTAATAATAATGGTAATCAAAGTCCTGCGCGGAAAAGATTTAAAAACCCCCCCACAGATTCCAATAATTACAGGCAAAATAATTCATCTGGTAGCGGGCAAAATTCTCGCCAAGTTCAAGCTTATCCAGAACCAATGGAAGTTGATAATATTCAAAAATTCCAAAGAATAACCGATGCAAGAAATCAGTCAGAAGACTATTCAGAAGCGGACTCAAATCAATGTCCAGAAATTAATTATGCGCATAATAATGAAAATTTTTTTATCAATTAGCCTCGGATAATTTACCTCTTATTAAAATAACTTTAAAAAATTATCAATTTATAGCATTGGTAGATACGGGATCCTCATTTAGTCTCATTGATGACTCCATTAACATTTTTCGAAAAACTAAGATCAATCCAGTCCCATTTTCCACGATTATTGATAAAGACGTTTTTGAATATGAAGTCCACACTCCAGTACCTGCTGAGTTCAAGACTTCCCATAAAGCTATGATCAGGTGGAAAGTAAAACCTTTAAACAAAAGAAAATACGATTTTATAATTGGAGCAGATCTCCTTAATAACTTAGGAACAATTATTGATTTCGAAGAAGGGACGATCACCCTAAATGGTCAATCAATTGGGTTTTTAAATACTCCCTACACATTTCAGGAAGTTGCTCACTTAGAAGCAGCAAGCTCTGACTTCTTAAACAGACTTAAGTTAGAACATTTAAATTTTGAAGAAAACAGGGAACTATTAAAAGTTCTCAAACGATTCGAAACTATATTCTTTAAAGAAGGGGATAAATTAACAAGTACCCCAACAATCGAACATGAAATTAAAACCATAACAGACAAGCAGATAAATTCAAAATTATATAGGTATCCCCCAAAACACGAACAAGAAGTTCGCAAACAAATCGCAGAAATGGAAAGTCAAGGCATTATCCAAAGAAGTAATTCAAGATATTCCTCTCCTTTGATAGTCGTTCCCAAGAAAACTGATAATTCTGGCACAAAAAAATATCGAATCGTCATAGACTATCGTAGACTCAATGAAATCACAGTCGACGATAAATTCCCTTTGCCAAACATCGAGTCTATTTTGGATAAATTAGGGAGAGCACATTACTTCTCCACAATTGACTTAGCCAAAGGGTACCACCAAATATTGGTCCGCAAAGAAGATCGTCATAAAACGGCGTTCGTCACGCCACATGGTCTATATGAGTTTGTTAGGATGCCATTCGGGCTGAAAAATGCTCCGGCAACCTTTCAGCGTTTAATGAATGATATCCTCCGGGATTTTATTAACAAATGCTGTGTAGTATATCTTGACGATGTGCTAATATTTAGCACATCACTTGAAGAGCATATAAAATCTCTAACACAAATTTTCAAAGTCTTAGAAAAACATCAGTTAAAAATTCAAATTGATAAATGTTCATTTATGCAAAAAGAAACTTCCTTTTTAGGTCACGTAGTCACTAAAGACGGCTTAAAACCAAATCCGGAAAAAATTCAATCAATACAAAAACTTGAACTCCCAAAAACAGAAAAAGAACTTAAAAGCTTTTTAGGAGCCACAGGGTATTACCGCAAATTTATTAGGGATTATGCGAAGGTCGCACAACCCCTAACAAAATACTTAAAGAAAGATTCGAAAATCAATACCAAAGATCCAAATTACATAGAAGCGTTTGAGAAATTGAAAGCACTTATTAGCACACATCCTGTTCTTCGTTTTCCCGAGTTCGATAAACAATTTCAATTAACAACAGATGCGTCAAACTACGCCTTAGGTGCAGTATTGTCGCAAAACGGACATCCTGTGTGTTTTGCATCACGAACATTGAATAGTCACGAACAAAACTATTCAGCAACGGACAAGGAATTCCTTGCTATTATGTGGTCCGTTAACTATTTCAGGCCCTACTTATATGGAAATAAATTCGTGATCTATACAGATCATCAGCCAATAAAATTTTTACAAGCCAAGTACAAAGGCAAGGATTTATCACCACGCCATCAACGCTGGCTGTTAAAACTAGGAGAATATCAATTTGATATTGAGTATTTAAAAGGAAAGGAAAATAGAGTACCCGATTTCCTTAGCAGGATCAAACATCAGCAATCCGAAAAAGAAGATTCCCAAATAGATAGCCACAAAGCCAATTCGTATTCTGATCTAGGTATTTGGAATATGGAAAATGAGGAATGTTCAGATCTGGCCACGATTCACTCTGCAGAAGAGGAATTACTAGATCACATTCCTATAAAAGATGAAATTGTCAACAAATATAAGACACAATTTATCCTTACAAACAATAAAACCGTGGAGTTTGAAATCATCCATGGTAAGCGAATAATATATATATCCGAACATGATTTTGAAAATTTAAATCATATTCTAAAAACTTATGTAAACAAAGGTACAATAGGCATCTACACTGAACTAGATGATAGTAAGTACAATATTGTACAGCAAAAAATTAGGGAATTATTCCCAAGCAAGAGTTCAGTAAAATTTTTCAGATGCTCACTAAGAGCCAAGGATATCGAAACAGAAACCGAAGCCGTCAAACAAATTGCATTTTATCATGTAAGAGAAAGTATTCACTCTGGAATACAGGAATCTTACGCAGTATTGAAGAATAAAATTTATTTCCCGAAGCTCCTTGAGCTTATAACACTAGGAAGTTTTAATGACATCATGATTGCCGAGATGGAGACAGTCGATCTTTGACCGTGAATAGAGCCGGTGTGAACAAAGAATATAATGAAGAATTGAGTCAGCGTTTTATTTATCTTCACTTATCACCATCGAACAAATAAGTTGGCTTCTTCTTTTCTTGTATTTTTTCGTAATTTCCTTTGTACCGTAATCCATTTGTGTGTGTGTGTTTGTGTGTGAGCACAACGTGCTGGTGTTTGCACTAATATTTCCATGAAAATATACCTGTAAATACATTATTCGTAATCTACCTGTGTTTGGGCGACGTGTTGGTTCATGTGCGTTTCGTATAAGGCACAAAAAGAATCACTAAAATACTCTTTTTGATTAGTAGTGTGAGTGTACGAAGCATAACCGATTACCTGACTAGTTTTGTTTCATTTTTTTGGTTACAAATTGCCGACATACCATATTGACACATTGTCGAAACCAATTCCAACTGATAAACCGAGTGAACAGACAATTTGGACCATAATCTGTGGGACATGATGGAAATTTTGCCTGAGTCCGATCCGACATAGGATATGTCTGTAACGGCGCGGCAGTTTGTTCAAAGTGTACGAACACTTTTGTCAGTGTGTTTGTGGAATGAGAAAATCATCTTTTTTGCTTTTCAGGCTAAAGTTTATTGCCCAGCCAAGCTGTGGATGGACTTGATTAATCACGTTTTTGATATACACTACCAAATGACGAAAATTATTTAACAACCGAGTGAGACAGTGGCACAATACTATTATAAAATGTACGTGGAAGGCAGAAAAGTGGTATTAAGCAACGCGGAGATTATCTGATCCATACGTGAAGGACTAAATAATCTTCAAATGCAAAAAGCAATCGTGTGTTTGAATTTTGCAACTGTGAACGAAGTGTTGACTTATCTAAAGCTATACAAAGCCAACAGCCATAAGTCAGCTGTAATGTTATAACTGAAACCCTCCACTGAGAACCGAATGCCGAAAAATCCTCAGCCGAGTTTAACAACTTCGTCGACGAAACCAATACTTGAGTCAGCTCGCGGGAATTCTTCAGGATGCTTGTGCTAAAATTGCCAGAAACCCGGGCATATCTCCGTTAAGTGTCCCTTACCACAGCGACGAGATTGATGCTCAATGTATCACAAAACTGGGAATACAACAGAAGGGTGTCCAAATTGATCAGTTGCTGACCACCGAATCAACGCCGGAGAGCTCGTAAAAACCGTGCTGATTGATGCTGATCCGATCGATACATTTATAGATCCAGGAAGTAGCAAATCTCTAATTCATCAGTTACGGGCATATAATTTAATGGAGTGCTCACCAATTGTGTTGAAGGGTTTTGCAGATGGAAGCATTAACTGTACAATAAAGATGCAAGCGATGCCTAAAATGAAAAACACCGAGCTTTACGTTGTTGAGGACCACATGATTGCTAATTGTCTCTTCCTTGGATTAAACGCATTTTGCAGTGATTTTCAATGGTGATAGAATCGGGTGAGTGAAGAATGAAAACGCAAAAAATACTGAAGATTAATTCTGCTGCTGAGTTGACTGCTGCCTTTTGGCAGCAAGGCAAGAATTTTCAAATGTTGTTGCTGAATTTTGAGATAGTTTTGCTGAAAATTTCGCAGGGATGGGTTGATGCTTAACCAAAATGATGAATATAAAACTAAACTCTGATGAATCAGAGCCAGTTGAGCGCACTCGCATCTTCCGAAACAGCGAAGGTACCGTTACTGCACCTCACAAACCAATTCGTCTAGGTTAAAGTAAAACCCGCCAATTTCGTGCCATCCGACAAACATAAGTTAAGAAAGCTACAATATTGATGCCATGCATGTACGAATTGTACTTGGATTTGTACAGAAGCACCGGAAAGAAGAAGAAGCCAACCAATACAAATGGTCCGAGCACCACATCTAATGAAGCAATAACTACACTATTCATTTCTTGCTCTTAGAACTTCTTCAAATTAAATTTCACTTCGGGGAACGCGCTACCGAACATTTCTTTTTCTTCAGATGATTTCTTTTTACCGCTGTTCTCCACGTGATTGCCGGGTGAAGTTCGTAAGTAGACTCACCCGCCCCGTCTTAGAAACGCCCGACCTTCTTCTTTCCATTACCGTGTACACGGTAAAATCACATCAGCTGCTCACTCAGCCGCGTGCGATTGCCTTCGGTCATGCAGTACACCATCGGGGTGCACTAAATCAGTGTTTCCATGGTACGTTGCTTGTATGTGTTATTAGTAGCTTTTCTGCAAATGTTGTTTAGTTCGTTGGAGTGGTTAGTTGGAACCATAACGATGGAGTGGAGTATCTGCATTCTTGATCTGTACGCTGCTAGTTTATGTTGTGCGAGGTGGTTAGATGTTACGTGTATGGTATTGTTGCGAACACTGGTCTTAGTAATGAACTAAGGGTTTTTGGAGGAGTGTGTCAATCAGGACGCGAATTTCTTGTCATTGATTGCACACGAGAAATTTGCTCAAACTAAGCGAAATACAGACGTGCTTGTCTTATGAAATATTGCCGTCGTAGTTACACATTTTAATACGATACCTTTTTAACTTTTTATGTGATAACTGATAAATACACGGAAAAAAGAAAATGTCATAAATGTACAAAACCTAATAAGAAGTGCACATTAGAACTTTTGAATAGATTTGAGTTGAAATAGATTAAGAAAGTATTAAAAAGCTCGTTCCATGATAACATATAGCCACGACTCAAATGTACCGAGAAGATCGTTTGCTTAATTAAAGTATATCCGATATACGAGTATCTTATCAGCAATAATTTACTTATTACCTTCTATCTTTCTATTTTTGTTAAATTTGGATCGATGAGTCTATTATCCACCGTGTATTCTACTTGGTATTGTTCTAGTTTCCTATCAAGTTTTAAACTTAATGACTTCGATACAAAGTTTGTACTTCAAAAACAAGCAAAAAATTTAAATTTATTGTAGGTACATATGATCGCATTTTAGTCCGGTGCGAATTTAAAAATTTAGTGAAGAAAAAAAAACGTTTTTTATTAAATATTATAGATTTATTTAGATTTGTATGGAAATGAATTGATTTATACTTAGTTTTATGACCCCCCTATAAAACCTTTCCATCCCAAGTGCATGGAAGAGGGTCTAGTGCTAATTGCTTGTCGTAGCAATTGCAAACTATTGGATTAACGGGTTTGCGTTCGCTATGCTAGGTGATTAGTAGAAGTCCCGAAAAACATGCACTTGGGTGCATTTAGAGTTTTGGGGTGATTTTGTTTTTGTTTTGCTGGTTTATATTTTTTCTGTATTATGATTTTGGACTTGAATTCGATTTTTTTTGGGATGGAATAGATTTTGAGACAGTCTTGAGTCTTGAGTTGACCGCGCCGGAAGGAGTTTAAATTGCCGAAGAATTTCCGATATTTAAGAAGAAGTTAAAAATCGCCGAAGAAGTTTTCCAATTAGAAGAAGTTTAAATCGCCAAAGAAGTTTCCGAAATATTAATAAGAAGTCTCTGATATTTAAGAAGAAGTTATTCTTTTGTTTTTGTGATACCACCAAAGGTGTTTCGCGACGAGTGACTGTGGATTAAGTCGCGATTCTGTCAGGAGAATTCTTACTCACACCAACGGGGGAGTATTTGATTGATTTTTTTTTGTTTTCTTTTGTTGATATTTACCTTTTTTTCTGTGCTGCAGTGAGGAGAGAAGAGAAAACAGAATTTAGACCTGTTCCGTCCTGCGGCTTATCTGAAACATTTATCTTTTTTCCTTTTTTCAACCAATATGTCTAGCAAATAGGCAACTATTTTATTCGTTTCTCGAATGATCCTCTCATCCCTTTCCTTCCTAATGTGTCTGCGACTTATGTAGGTGGCCCAGCACGGGCGGAGATATTCCGGAAAACCCGCGGCCCGACTGAGTGCTAGCCGGCCTCAGTATGCCACCCCGGAATAAATATCTCTCTGCCACAACCAAGTTAGGTCTGCGACTGCAGTGAACACCGTGGCTCACAACAGTATGACCAGTTGTGGTTGATTTTCTATATATGTTGTAGTCTAATTGGGTTTATTCCCAGATAACTGTTAAGTCCATATAGTTGAGTTGTACGTTTGATTCTCTTTCTATGGTGAAATTTATATTCGAGTCTATTTCATTCATGTTTTTAAGTAGTTCATCTTGGTTATTTTCTTGTGAGTCAATAACTATGAAACAACCATCCACATATTGTTTGTAAAATATCACCTTGAACATTTCGACGATTTTGGAAGGAAAGACTTTTTCAGAAATTGTAAGAATATTTCTGATTTTATTGAGGACATGGAACGTAAAGTAGTCTTGCTTGATTGTAGATTTGAGAAAATTGAATAGTTGACCTGTGGATCGTAAACCTGTATGTGTTTTGAGCAAATAGAAGCCATATTCTACATGCATAGCATCACATAGGATGAAACTAAGTTCAAGTATGTTATACAGTATGCTGAGCCAGAAATCCTGCGGCGCATCGTTCCGATTGTCAGGAATTCGCCACTGAAAAACCCATTAAATGTTTTTCAAGAGCAAATATAGTATTACCAGCTTTTAAAGAGTCTCGTGAATCGGAATTGAGACATCTACTAAAAGTTGCAAAATCTACGTGGTAGGAAACCATTTCATTATCTTTTGGAAAAGCTGCCAAAAACCATTTCGATCACGTTGGCTATATTATTTCGAGCAACCTCAATATTGCCAAGCTAGCAAAGATGGCAGGCCTGAAATTTAAATTACACTAACCACCCGCCATTGCATCGATGCACAAACAACAAAATCTTCGATCAAAAGTTGAGTTGCATTAATTTGCTGAAAGCCAGGGTGCGTGATCGATCACGATCAAAATCTAAGAAAAGTAAACAACACTCTACTTCGAGAAACCGAGGATTTTGCTTTTCCAGAACCATTTTGGGAGTCGCGCCTAAAATTGTCAACCACCATGTCGATGGAAAAGTAAAGCCGATTCAAGTTCGGAAAATCCAACGGAATGTCTGTGGCCAAGGACGATCAACTTTGATATCAACAAACTTTTCAACTTCTACTCCCTGCCAAAAAAATAAAATGTGTTTCCTTGTAGATACTGGTGCAGATATTTATTTTCTTCCAATGAACGATTCAGCCTCTATGCCACCAATAACAGAATTTTTAAAATATATGGGCACAAGGTTTTGACATTCGACATAGGCTTAAGATATCCACTC
Source organism: Odontomyia ornata (assembly GCA_963969285.1). NCBI lineage: Eukaryota > Metazoa > Arthropoda > Insecta > Diptera > Stratiomyidae > Odontomyia > Odontomyia ornata. The sequence goes on from OZ017741.1 coordinate 312,340,641, forward strand.
CCTTGGAAATTTGTCATTGGAAATGTTCGACAGCCACTAATTGATATTGATCAAAATTTGCCCGCAGTGGATATCGGCAGAAGGAAAATTAACTGTGGGCAAACCAACGTATCATGCATCACGAAGCTCGATAACTCAAGAAGCTGTAGTTAAGCAACTTTAAAATTAAGCTAACTATACTTAGGAAACTCGTTGGTATCACGATTTCAACAGATAGTAAGAAAGTCATGGCTTACGGGATCTATCACCATATTCTAACAAAAGGCCTACCAGTTGTAGAAAGAGCGTGACAATTATTCTCAAAAAGCTTAGTGAAGCGAAAGCCGAATTCCAGTACTTTCTTCAGGAGGGCATGTGTCAACCGATAAGCAGCCCATGGGCAAGGTCATCACACCTGGTGCAAAGCAAGACCGGCCAATGGATGACTTTTGTCGTTTGAATTCCATCGCCATTCCTGACAGACACCCAATTGCTTATTTAAGTCTCTTTACTCATAAACTGAGCAAATGCAAAGTATTTTTAATGGTGTATTTGACAAAAGGCTATGATCAAACTCACGCCGAAGACATTCTAGAGGTAAGCTGTCATCACTTCGTTTGGACTCTTTGAGTTCAAAGTAGTGACTTTCGTCCCGCGTAATGCCACAGAAATCTTTCAGTGGTATGTCGACCATACTCTTCGAGGTTTGCACTTTCGCTACGCTTACATTGACAGTATTGATGGTATTTTATAGCATTTAAATCATGCATCGAACACCGTAAGCATCTGCAAATAATTTTTGAACGACTTCACTTACAATTCACGTTGTGTAATGCATTTTCGGATCACCATCAGCTAAATGCTTTTGATATTCTCAATGCAGCATTCTCATGACATCCTACTGAAAATGCACCACTAGCTATTGAATTTGTATTTGATTTTTTATTGGGAGCAATTCTCGAACAGTTCAACAACAATGCTTGGTAGCCGCTTGGATTTTTTTCGGGAAAGACCACCAACGTTCATCGGAAATACAGCACGTTCGATTGGAAGCTGCAGGCAATCTATAGTGCTATGACATGCTTCCTCCACATGATTGAAGGACGGCCGCTAATTATCAAAACTAATCACAAGACAATAACGTTCGCCTTCGACCAGAAAGTCAACAAGACAATTGTGACGATTTGATTTCATTGGATAATTTTCTACCAATATTGTCTACATCGCAGGTGATGGAAATGTTACGACAAACACTTTGTTAGTGCAGTCGCACCACCTGTTGCTGTGAGTTCTGAGGAACTAACTCTGGGTTAGACTAACGATGAACTTCTGCAGCTACTCCGTTTGGAAACGCCTCTAGTCCTGAAGAAACTGCGATTTGGAAACAGCGATACACCCTTATACTGTGACTTGTCAACATCTGAAATCTGAACATGCATTCCCAAAGTACTGCAAAGTTGACATCTGATAAGTGGTTAATGGATGGCAAAATTTTAGGATTTTCATGCTTTCTCGTTATTAAAAAAATTAAAATAATAAAATAAATTTTTTTTTTAAATATAATGAAATAAAAATTTGTTTCCATCATCAGAATATTTATAAATATTTCGAGTACCAGTTTATGGATCTATACGTACGTTTCTTTTTACAGGAAGCCAAGCATAAGCAAGGTGTCCTCAAGAGTGGGGCTCCAACAACTCAGGATGCAATTCGTTAGTTCAAGACCTCTGGAATAATCAAATCTGCAACTGTGTCTGATTGAAAAAAGAAGGAAACAGTACAAACATGTTTACTTCTGTTAACGGTGCTCCTTTTAAGGGTATTGTAAAATCATTTTACAATACCCTACTAAAATCGCGTCCTGTCTGTCCGTCCGTCCGTGTGTCACACCACTTTTTCTCGCAAACTACATAAGCTAGAAACATAAGATTTTGTATGTAGGTGCGAAGTGATGCCCTCTTCAGACTTTCAGCACGAAAAGAAATTTATAAGGTCTTTAAGGGGGGTCACCCCATATAGGGGAGTTGCCCCGAAAAAAAGTTTTCATCGCATGTAGGCTATATGGATATCAAATGACAAGTCTTAATGACAACTTTTCAAAACAGGTCTTAAAATGACAAATTTTGCTTCGAGGGGTGCAGGGGAAGGGGAAATGTACGGAAAATTTGTGTCCCCCCCCCCTGACCCGTAAAATCTGAAAAAAATAAATCATGAATGCAGGCCTTTATGACTACAATAACAACATACATGAGAAGTCGAAAATCACTCAACTTTGTTAGTAATAGTATGATTTATCGCTTTTTTTGTTTTCTTGAATAAAATTTTAACGGTGCCCTTAATAAAATTCAGTACACAGATCACTATTTATAAGATTAATCTGTCCTGAAAGTTTCATTAAGATCGAATGGTATTTAATAAAGTTATAGCGATTTCAATTTTCCTGTATTACTATGGAACAATATGCGCTGTATTACTATGGAAACATACGAGTATGGCTATGGAACAATTTGCGCTTTTACCGACTCAGACACTACAGCTTTGCTAGGATTTGCATGGAAATTGCAGGAATGATAGGTATCATGAATATCTTTGAGAATTGGCTCAGCTAGTGGTATTATTAATCGTTAAGCAAAATAGTGGCTGTTTTAAATACGAAGATTGAATAATTAGGTAAATTTCTCGAGAGAAATTTACCTATTGCGGAGAGCATCATATATATATATATATATATATATATATATATATATATATATATATATATATATATATATATATATATATATATATATATACATATATATATATATATATATATATATATATATATATATATATATATATATATATATATATATATATATATATATATATATATATATATATATATATGGGATATAACGAAATTTGTGACCACGCTAGAGGTTGCCATTTTACTCCGACTTTCACCAAATTTTCAGGAAAGGTGTATTGAGTAAATATCTCGGTTAAGTTCGTGACCCAGCTATTTCGGCCATTTTAGACGAAAAATCGTGATTTCTGTTCTGACCAAAGTATAGCTTCGATTTGGCTAAAATTTGGTACAAAGGTTCACTGATGTATGTGATGAATCTCACAATAAAAAATCCAAAGTCGGTACGGCAGAAACAAAATGGCTGTCGCTCAAAGGTCGAAAAACGTGCAAAATTTTGTTGTTGTAATAGTGGTCAAAGCTTTCAACAGATTTTCAAGAAATTCGGCAGTTAGATAGAAATTATAAGTATCTAAAGAATTACGTGAAAAAACTGGAGGTCAGGTCACAAAAAACAAAATGGCGGCCAGTTGAAACTCAAAACTTCAAAGGCTTCTAAAAGTCGCAATTTTGATTCGACGTATATGAAACTTGTTTCCAGGATAGACTTTTTTAGATCTACATACTTAGATATTTTGGTAATCATGCATGTGCAAATTTCAAAATGGCGGCCGTTTAAATATGTGTTTTTTTCAGGTTTTTGTGGCGCTCTAGCGGTCACGTTTTCCAGCGGATTTGGATGAAACTTGAGATTATGGATCTCTGTACTATGTTCTTGTATTATGCAGAAAATTTTTAAAATTGAATGAAAAATAAAAAAAGTCGAAAATTTAAAACCCAATATTTTTAGCTGCCATTTTCACTAAAAAATGAATTATTTTGCCCTGTCTAGAGTAAAACTCCGATTTGAACGAGATTTGGCACATTCATTGATGAGGTCCTAGACCACAAAAATTTAAAACAGTCCAAAATCAGATGCATGCATTCAAAATGGCGGCCCCCAAAGGTCAGAAGGCAAGCGCAATTCGGTATTTTAGTAGCAACTGAAATAATGATTTTTTTTCATGGAAACGTTTTCAATGACTTATCTTGAACGTATTTATAAATCAGACTATTTTTGAAATATTGTGAAATATTTTCAGCTATCCCCTTAAAAATTATAAAATCGCAACTTGTCTGTCTGTCCGTCCGTTTGTTCGTGCGTCACAACAAGTTTTCTAGCAAACCACATAAGCTAGAATGAGGAAATTTTCTACGTAGGTCAAAAGTGGTGCCTCTTGAAATTTACAGTGTAAGAAAATATTTTAAAGTGTTTAAGGGGGGTCTCCCCATACAGGGGGGCGACTTAAATTTTTTTTATTTCTGTAGCCCTCTAGCAGCCAAGTTTCTCAACAGATTCCGACAAAGCTTGAAATTATAAGTTATCAAGGCAAGCTAATTTAATTTAACTATGCAAATCGGATGACAAATAAAAAATTCGTAAATTTACAGCTTAATATTTTAGCAGCCGTTTTCAATAAAAATTCAAAATGAAGACCCCTGGTAGTTCAGAAAAGAATCTAAAATGTATATATTAATGGCAATGCAAGTGCTGATTAAACTTTCATGGAAATCTTTTGAAATTAACTATTTGAGCTATTTAAGCCGACAACTTATCACCTTTGTGTGGTAGCCACTGTGAAATGTATTAACAGCAAATGTGAGAAGGGCGAAACGAGTATGAATATGTTTATAACAATTTATTACCCGCCGATTTTCAATATGTGATCCATAAGTGTGTAACTCAATTTAATTAGCAAAATATTTGCGCCTCTATGCAGTGTCTCCAAATACGAACAGCGGCAGATCCTTTTTGTTAATAAAAACCCATGTAGTGCAACCGAAATTGCAGTAAGAAGTAAAGTAGTAGGCAAGCCAAATTCTTTTCCGAAACCTTACGCTACATACGAGAAATTTACCTTTCCGGCTGGTGCTGCCAACGGGGATTTTTTGAGTTATTCTACCCCAACTTCAACGTTTAAGGTGCGTGCTTTGAACACTTTATTCAATTTAATGAATGACTGAAGGTGAGTACCTACAAACAAGTCGAAGAGGCATGAGAGAGCTTCTAGCAAAACCATTCTAGGATTCCAAAAAATAGGCCATGAATCGATGATTACAGTACAGGGGAGTGGCCGCTGAAAAAAAAAATTTCATCGTAGGTAGCCCATATGAATATCAAATGAAAGTTCTTTATAAGAGCTTTTCAAAAGAGTACTTAAACTGACAATTTTTCCTTCGCAAGGGCAACAATTACATTAGAAGTCGAAATTTGCTCAACTTTGGTAATAATAGTAAATTTTATAAATTTTGCTTTTTTGCCTATAAAATCAAGATGGGACCCTTAGATTTTCCAAAATCTATAATTTAAGTTTACTAAAAGTAATTGTATATGGTTCGAAAATTTCACAATAATTGAACAATAAACAGCTAAGTTACGGCCGATTGAATATTTAACAATTACAACAATATTAACACGTGATACTAGGGAGATACACGCTTGCAACGGACCAAGACACTACAAATATGTAAGAGTTTTGGTAAAAATTTTAGAAATGGTTTGTAATATTGATGTGTTATCATGAGTAATCAAGCGACGGGGTCAAAACACTTCAAACAAAATGGTGGCGAGCTTAAAATCATAATAACCATAATAATTTTTCAAACTCAATTTATGGAATCTGTATATTAGTCAAATTTTGATATGTAGAATATATTTTTTGATTTACTAATTGTTTCACAATACCCTTCTGGCAGAAGCACTCTCCTGCTACTTCAACTGGTTGCAATTTAAAAGACAGCAGAAGGAATGAGACTACAACTTTCATGTTAATCGTTCCAATGTTTTTTGGGGGGATGCTAGTCACAAGTAGAAACACACTTAATCATACAGGGCAAAATTTCTTCATAAATAATGATCTTCAAAAAATTACCTTTCAAATTGCATCCAGCAGAGTAAGGAATACATTAATTAATTGCTACGCGCTACTAAATTTTTCATAAGATACCAAATTTAATCATGCCTGATACAAAATCACGATTACATACACTCAACACCATCCACTGCATAAAGTACAACTTCTTGTAAATCCATCAAGAGCTGGAAAGAAGGCAACTTGGCAACATATCGACTAGTAGTCAATTTTTTATTGTTGTTGTCGAATGTCCTAAACTGATTGTTTTGCAATTAATCACAATAAGCCCCAAACAATTTTCAATGGACAACAACGATACCGGGGATCACATGGGCCAATGTTTACAGATTTAGATCATAGGCAATTACCCCCAAGCATTTATCATATTTCACGTTCGAGTGCTCGCATCGGGACCTACCATCCGATATACTGTACATACAATTTCGCTGTTCAAACGGCTGCCAGGATAATTAAGGGTGAAAAATTAATGTGGCACCATCGCCCAAATCTAACGTCTAGTGTTTACACTTTCGACCTCAATCATTTCAGCTTTTGGCATATGTTCCTTTTGAATTAATTTAAATGATTTGGAAATTTCATGTTTGAGTATAGTGTTGAAGGGGATGATTAGAGTTTCTTAAAAAACGAAAGGAAATTAGTTTCATATTTAGGTTATTAAATAATTTTATATGTTCTTTAAAATGCCAAATAATTATCGGTTTGAACGAGTTTAAATGACCATGGAATTAATACATTCCTCATATTGTCAATCACAACATATTTTTGGAGCGATTTTGAAGCTACGATAATACACCAATTACTATTTCTTACGTTATCAAAAGTATCAAATTTAATTTCACTCGCATACTTTGCGTCTAACATAAAATGATGTCGACTGACTCTAAACATAATGAGATCCATGTTTGGCTAATACATGGATCGACTTGCAATAGAGAAATTTAAAAAAAAAAAGTTCAAACAACATTAAGAATAATTTTCTCATTTACAAGTGATAATATGCAAGGTGCGTACGGTATTTGAGGTCAACTTGAGAGTAAAATTAATTAGCTTGTATTTTTAACAAAATTTAATGAAATTTCAGGAATTTTCTATACAATGTCAAATTAATATATGGCTATAAAGTTATTCAATAAAATCGCCATTAGCAGCAATAACCTCTTCAATCCGGGCCCGGAAACGATTACATGCCCGAATCAAATGCTCCTTGTTCATATTGGCCATAACGGCATTAATAGCATACTTCAGCGAAGAAGTGGTATTATGAGAACGCTTATTGGTCTCACGCTCAGCTACGCCCCACACCTAATAATCCAAAGGATTAAGGTCAGGGGAGTTAGGTGGCCATAGGTACGGTGTTATGTGGTCATGAAAATTTTCGGTCATCCAATCTTGCGTCGCCATTGTTTTATGTGAAGGAGCAGAGTCTTGTTCAAAAATGTATGGTCTACCTCCGCTTACATTGTCTATCCAGGGTTTCACTACCGTCTCCAAAACCTCGGTGCATGCAGCAGAGTTCACTCGAAGTCCATGAGTAAAAAAGTGTGGTGGCATAATACAGGGTCCGAATAATAAGTAACCGGACTGACCTCAGGAAATTTTTTATTGGCAAAATATGTACAATTTTTCTTTAAAAATCTTCAAAGTAGTCCCCATTGGAGTCGATAACACGCTGATGCCGGATTTTCCAATCCCCGAACGCTCCCTGGAAGTCGGCAACCTCGATGCTGTCTAGAGCCCTCGTCGTAGCACGTTGAACGTTTTGCAGAGTCCCGAACTGCGTCCCCTTAAGGTGTCTCTTGATCTTGGGGAACAGAAAGAAGTCCGCTGGTGCCATATCTGGGCTGTAAGAACTCTGGTTCGGTTTGCAGTCGATCAAGGATTTCCGAAGCGACAGCAACATGACGCTCCTTTTGCTCATCAGCCAGATGTTTGGGTACCAGCTTCGCGCAGATCTTTCTCATGCCCAGATGATTCTTAATAATGTTGTGGACGTTCATCTCATCAATTCCAACCTCATCTGTGATAGCCCGAATGCTCAGACGACGATCACTGTTCAAAACATCACGCACTTTTTGCACATTTGTGTCCGTGTGACTCATTGATGGAGGACCGACGCGTTGTTTATCATGGACGTCATCGCGGCCCTCCCGGAAATTTCTGTGCCACTGAAACACTTGAGTTCTGGACAGAGCATCCTCACCGCAAGCCTTTTGAATCATTTGAAGAGTTTCCGTGGCCGTTTTCTTGAGTTTGACACAAAATTTGATGCTAACACGTTGCTCGATCGTACGCCCCATTTTCACTCCAACAACGTAACTGAATACGCACTCCGCTCTCACTCGATGCTATCTCTCCAAGCGCTTGGATGCAACTGTTGCAGCCCGGTTCCATTTACCTAGACCCCCACCACCACTACAGCACCAGATACCGGTTAGCAGACGCTTTGACGGCACAGGGCAGGCTCAGTCCGGTTACTTATTATAAAGGTCCTTTATGTCCTTCGTAGCTGACAACACCTAAGACCATAACAGTGGCTGGAAATTTTATGTGCGTAGCAACAAGAGCCTCCGTAGGGTTTGAACATAGCCATCTGTCATTTCTGCGATTGATTTTTTGATATTGGTCAAAAAAATTTTTTCTCGGAAAATAACCATAACATTTTAGCCGCCTCAGGGTATTTGATTTCGTTTAAAAGATGTTTTGATCGGAGAACTCTCTTTTCCCGTGTTCGTTCTGCGCATCACGTACGACTTATACCGAAGGTCTTCGTGAACAACTCTACGAAAAAGGTGCTCAGAAACATGAAGCTCACTCGCAAGGACCCTCATTGATTTTGTAGGGTGCTCGTCGATGATCGCTTGCACTTGCTCTAAAAATTCTGCAGATCGGACAATGTCAGAACGTTGTTCGTGCTTTTTGCATTTTGCAACCGATTCTGTATCGCCTCCTGATGCTTCCAATTCACAGCGAACCTTATGCACGAATGAAGGGGCGCAATTAAGGAAATTAGAGATCTCTAAATCTGTATGGTTCGCACATATGGTGACGATGAAAGCATGTCTCTTCATTTTTTGAGTGATGTTGTAGTCCGCCATTTCTTATCTGAAAAGAAAATAAAAAAAAGTTATAGTCACATTTATGCATGTCTTCAACTACCGTATGCACCCTATATATTTTATCTTATATTTGTCGAAAGTTCTCTACCTATAACTTCCATCACCTTATTTATTTTATAAATTTAGACGAAACTAAAAAAAATCATTAAAACTAACCACCACCAGCCGAAAAGGCTAATTTCTTATAGGCATTCTTAGTTCCGAAACGAAAATTATAATTTGACCTTGAAAGTTAAACACCATTTAGGAAAAATTTTCTCCTTTATAAATGCATTTAATGTAAGCCTTTTCAAATATCAACACTTTTTTTGTGGTTGGGAGGTGAATGCCATTTATGCACTGAGTGTCGGACTCCCATGATCGCAAGTGACTGTAATACCCACTAAACACTTTCTTGCCAACCCGAAAACCTAGCCTAAAACCGTTTGACACATCACTTGAGACCAATTCTCGTTTTGTTACGCCATGAGGTAATTTCAAGCTGGGGGATCCCTCCTCCAGCAGGGGGGAAGAGGAATTGCCAGACAAGTGAGTCCCTAGCCCCGACGTCTCCAGCTGCTGTGAGTCCCGTCTGTCTTTTAAGACTGCCCGAACATAATGTGCCGTTTGATTCCACTTGTCAACTGAATCACAGCGGTTACACTATCTGGGGGTGAGCTCCAGCGTCACCCGGTAGAGGTCCTGTTGCAGCCAGTCCATTTCTTGGGCGTGAAAAGTGTATGGCATAACTGATAATCCTGGGCAAAACTGACTCTTGGGGGACGATGGCTTACCAACCTTGTGCAGATAACACTGAAAACACCCATGCTCGTTCAAAAACTGGGTTAGATGGAAATCAGTCTCTCATACCATGGTCTTACATTCACGATGAGGCGCGCAATTCACTTTTCCTTCGTGAAGTTCACCCAAAACTGTGTCAGTCTTTGAATGAGCGCTGTCTTCCCTCGAGAGCAACTGTCTCTCTCCCATCCTCGTTTCACGTAGGCAATAAATCTCAACGCCGAATCAGAGACTGCGGGATATAAAGATGCAATTCTCAGTGCTCCTCTTCTCTGTTCTTGTGGCAAGCGTTTTCAGTATACTCCGCCGCCCCACATTACTTCACCATACTGTTGCACTGACCCTACAGCACTCATCAAGGGGTGTCTTCTTGACAGGGTGGGTCCTCCTACGTTGGCCATGAATTGGCTCAGAATTGATGCGCCCAGAGCAGCTTTCTCAGCCATTGCTTTAGTTGGTTCAGAGAATCTCTTCTTTGAGTCTGTCAGTTTCTCTAGGTACTTTATCGCTGACTTTGATTCGATTCGCCTGCCTGCAATGCTGATCATCCTTACTCTAGGTTTTCAATATTTGACCACTTCGGGTTTCTCCAGTACTAGGCTGAGTCCACGAGCAGCCATCCAATTTCTAGCCAAAATTCCGCTTGTTCAATGGAACGTCCAGTGACTAGAGCCGCAACAACATCCACACAGCCGATCATGTGTGACTCATCTGGAATCTTGAGTCTCAATGGCCCATCGTAAGATGCGTTCCAGAGGTTTGGACAAAGGAGAGACCCCTGCGTAACACTCGATGTACCTTCCACCTTTCGTGGTCCAGTGTCGTATCATAAAGCAGGCTTTGGTCCTTCAGGAAGAAACCCAGAAGCTGCATCAGATATTCTGGAAGTTGAAAGGGTTTTCCAGCGTATCCAGAATATTCGCTCACCTAGTGGAGTTGAAGACGCTCCTAACGTCGAGTGTCACCAACTGGACAGGAGACAATATCACTGATCTCGAGCAGAATGCCCTGATAGTCACTGGCTGAGTAGTCCTCTAATAATCTCCGATTGTGCATCCTTCGTACTAAGGAATCCGAGGCGAATGTCACGTCTAGTATAGTTTCTTTGTATCCAATACGGTGGAAATTTGGTGTATATCCGGTGTGAAGTACGACAAGTGCCATCCAGGCTACCATTTATAGGATTCGGTTTCCCCACGGATTTGTTTGAGGCATGCCTCATTTGATTACTTTAGCATTGAAATCCCTCCCAACGAGTATATTGCTATCTGCGTCCAAGACAGCAACCTCCGAGCCATTAAGTTTGTCTTAGAAAGATGATATTGGTTCATTTGACGTTAGCTACACATTAAAGAAGGTGGTATATGTGCACCGAACTTCTCCGCCTGGTAATCATAGTTCTGCACCCAGATGGTGAGTGTGCCGATTTTCTCAGGAAACCATGATGCAGAAATTTTATCATGGGGCCGCTCATGCAGCAGCAAAAAGTCAGCTTCTATATCCCTTGCAAACTGTTCAAGCAGGTTTCTAGATTTAGCTGCACGATGCGGATCATCGAAGCTATGATTTCACCCTGGCCAGAGCTTCCTAGAAAACTGGACATTTTCCCACATCTACAATGGATCTTGATCCGGATGGGGGGCTGCGTGGGGGCACCGCTTCCACCTGGATGCCCTGATCTTATTTGGGGGCAGCAAGTGAACATAATAAAGACGAGATCCTTTCGAGTCTCGCTTGCGTTCAATAAGCTCAGTTTATCGTTTGCTTCGGCAAACGCATCCTTCCAGTAGGTTACCTCGGCCTTGTCACACATCGATCTGAATGCGAAATTTGTTTGCAGTGGGCCCTTGTGTTGGAGAAAAGAACCCGCCCCACGACACCGCAACGCTAGCCAGCCAGCGCACTCACGCGTCCTCAGACAATGTTGATTCCGGCAAACACCAATACCTTCGCTAGACAAGGCCGCAGACCACTGCTCGTCGAGGCAGCAGACCATCGCTACAGTTCTTTGCGGACATTGCTATTACTATAATTCACTACAAACTGCTGCAATTGGCAAACAGAGGGTCTAGTAGTACAACAAAATTTATTGAACAAGCAATTACACAAAGTGTACATCCATTTCCGAAAGGATTCGAAAACTCGAAAAACGTTGTTGTACGTTATTAAAAAACGCAAAAGGTGCAAGAGGTCGATGAATAATTTTTGGAAACGCATGAAAAAATACTCACATTGATACAAGAGGTAAATAATCTGACCCTTAATTAGGTCACAAAGGATATCTATCTAGCTTTCGATGAACCCAATTTGCGCTGCAAAACTGAAATAACAGGAATTGCACATGGAAGACCACCAAGGTGATGAAAGATACAGGTGTTCAACTTACGAAAAGTAACCTTCCAAAATTGAGTAGAGGGACAGCATTCAAGGATTTATTCACACCGTTAATTCACAGCAAAATAAATATAGCCAAGGTGGAATAGCTGCTGAGCAGCTGCTGCAACATTATTTGATCACCGATGCAAATAATGATTCAGCACGTAATCTTCTGCTGAAACGGTACGATGCCAAGCAGCTCCTTTTAAATGTATTGTTTATTAACGATAAATAATGCTAGTGAATCTACTTCATCAATAAAGTTACTGTTGGACAAAACGTTAGATTTTGAGCAAAGATTAAACAACTTGGAAATTGATTATAAATGGGAAGCGATGTTGATCCATCTCACAGCACAAAGTTTAGTAACTGACACGCGCTAAATGTAGGAGCAACAATGAGGAAATTTCTCTGATCCACCGTAATTTCAAAAGTTTAAGGGTTATGTTTATTACTATTCAGAATGTTGGAGGCTGATGGAGTGGACAGAAAATCCAGGCATCAAACTCTTTGCCTTTAAATGGGCAAGAAATAGTAACAGCGCCGAATCAACAACTAGCAATGGCATTCTCACATATTGGACAATCATGGATTTTAGTTTTGTCCGAAAAACAATCATTGAATTCAACACGAATCGCCACTTCAGCGGACACTCCTATTATAGACAAAACGCAAATGGTACTACTAGCAACAGCTTTGGTGAAGATAGAGACCCCAAAAGAAGCCGTGACAATTTATGCTCTAATAAATAAAGGATCGCAAACGTCAATCATATCAGAATGGGCAGCTCAAATATTAAGGCTTAAACGAAAATCCTCAAAGACCACTGTAGCAGGCATTGGGAAATCAAAGGCTATTTCGACAAATGGAAAATTGAGAATGAGGTTTTATCTTAGAACTGACCAACATTTGACCTTAAAAGCTCTCATCTCAAATAAATTGACTAAACTCATTCCATCATGAAATATTTTGTCGTCCATTAGAATACAAATCGAACACCTTGACTTGGCTGATCCTCATTTCAACAGACCCAGTGAAACTGACCTGCTTTTAGGAGCAGACATTTATGCGCAAAAAATCTTCAGAGGGATTAGAAATTTGAAACAAAGTCAATTACTCCAGTTTATCAAATTGGGCCAGATAATGTCTGGGAGAGGTGACATAGGAGATTGGAAGATATTACAAAGGTTTATAATTGAGCATAGAAATCAGCGAAGGATTACAAAGACTTTGGGAAATTGGAACTAGCAACGTCATAACACATAAGAAATAAAGCACATGTCCAAGGGGAGTTGAATGTAAAGGGTGGTCCAACCAAAACGCACGATGTTAATTGTAAATATAACAAAAAGTTTTCAGAAAATTATGCTAATATTCTTTATTATAATAGAAGAATCTATATGTGAAACAAAATATTCTCCAAATGCTCGCCACGGCTACGGTGGCATACTTCTATCCGATGGTTCATATTTTCAATGACTCTGAGACATAATTGAGGTTCAATGTCGTAAATGTGCTGAATTATCTCATCCTTTAGCTCTTGAATTATTCTTGGCTTATGGACGTACACTTTTTCTTTTAAATATCCCCAGAGAAAGAAGTCCAGGTAACATGGCCATTAAATTTCTTACGCAATAGAGCCTTGTCTCGTTGGCTGTCTGGCGTGTGGCACCATCCTGTTGGAACTAAATAGCGTCCAGGTCCATATCCTCAATTTTCAGCCACAAGAAGTACGTTACCATCTCGCAATAGTAAACATCATTCACGGTAATTGCTTGGCCGTCCTCACTTTCGAAGAAGTACGCCCTGATGATGCCGCCAGCCCATAAACCCCACCAAACAGTCTCTCTTTGTGGATGCATCGGCTTTTCAACAATCACTCATGGATTCTCATTTGCCCGAATGCGGCAATTCTGCTTGTTAACGAAGCCACTGAGGTGAAAGTGTGGCTCGTCCCTGAAGATAGCTGCCTTTGTAAAGTCGCCATTCCCTTCTGTCTGTTCAACTAACCATTCGGCGTATTGCCGATGCTTGAAATTGTCAGTAGGCTTCAGCTCCTGAGTCAACAGAACGTTGTAAATTCAAATCTTCATTCAATAAATTCAAATTCAAATCTTGATTCAAAATTCGCATCAGTGATGCTCGTGAGATGTTTAATTGTTAGGCACGACGACGAGTCGAGGTTCACGGCTCTTTTGCTACACTATCGTGAACAACAGCAATGTTTTCCGCAAAATGAACTGGGCGAGCATACACAGGTGATTTCACATTTCCTACAGACCCGTTTTGCTGAAATTTGCGCACAACTCTCCCGATTGTGGGCACATTTTGTCGATTATGCTGACCAAAAAAATCACGAAGAGCACAAAATGCAGTCCGATTTGAACGCCCAGTTTTATAAAAGGCTTCGATACCTTAATGCGCTGCTCAATTGTGTACTTCTCTATGGTTAAATTTGTCAAACACTGAAACAAAGAAATGTCAAATTAAGTTGGGCGAAAAACTTGATGTTAAGGTGTGACTCACAATTAACATCGTGCATTACGGTTGGACCACCCTTTACAAGTCGATCGTGTGAACATCTTGAAATCAGCAAGGCGAGAATAATCTGTATTCCTTCCTCGAAATCTAGCAAAGGCCTTCAACTTTACAATTAATAAAAGAAAATAAAATTTAAATTTGAAAAAGATTTTCTCGCTCTTGTATCACTTGACCAGATTGCAATAAATTGAAATACTTAAACATTGGAATTAATAAAATATCTGTCTCTATTTAACGCGTAAAGAAGAATAATAAAATATTACACACATGCACGGTTCCGTCCCGAATTATATGGCATAACAATAGCATCAAGCTATTACAATGTCAACGGAATTACTCAATTGAAATCTACAGAGTGAAGTAAATATAAATCAAATTGAAATTTGAAAGCAGAAGTAGGCTCTCCATACACAACCACTTATGAAACATTCAAAAATAACTGAACGTACATATTTAGTATTAAGTATAAAAAGTTAATTTAATGACAAGCTTCGAGGCATCAATATAAATATAGGCCCTTACCCGCTCCAGCAACGAGCGCTCGTCAGAGGAGGACCGGGCGAGTACCCTTTTTGGTTACTAATAAAAAAAAATTTTTTTCAAATCATTAATCATTAATTAAATAATGAAAGCAAAATGAGTAAATTTGTTTAAAAAATAGGAAATAGACGGTGTCTAGATAAGCTGTGAATAACATTTATTTCTCCAAAATTCAGTGATTTTTTTATCATTATTAAATGAAAATGCTCATTTGCTCAAATTTCTGCTGACAAAAGCACCTCAATTTTTCGATGAATACATTGCAGTGATGTAAAAGTTAAAACTTTCTGAGGGGCACCACTTCCACCTGGATGCTCCAGTCTTATTTGGGGGTCGTAAATACCAATGGTAATGACGAGATCCTCTTGAGTACCGCGCGTGTTAATAAAGCTCAGTCACTTGCTTTTTAGTAGCTCATCCCTTCGGAAGGTGGTTACCTCGGCCTCGACACCATCGAACCGTGACGTTTGATCTTTTAATTCGTGAATACGAAATTTTATGTAGTTGGCCCTTGTGCTGGAAAAAAGAACCCACCCCATGACACCGCAATCGTAGCCTGCTAGCGCATTCACGCGTCTTTAGACAAATGCAACACCGGCGAGCACAAATATCTTCACTCGCTGAGATAGAAGGCCATCACTACAATCCTTAACGGACAAAAAATATCCCTCTAAAATACTATAATCCATTGTTCGATTCTCAGCTGAACAGACCTACGCTCATGTCAGAAGGGTTTTGTACACAACTTCTCAGAAATGCAGTCACCAGCAATGAAGAACGTCAAGAAATATGTCAAAGAGATGTGCACGTTCAAAGAAAATCCATTGTTTTTCTACTTTCAACGGTCGCCATTTTGTTGCAAACCGACAAAAATTACTCAAATCATGAATTCACAAAATTATTAATGTTATTGACCTTATTGGAAAATTTCAAGAAGATCAAGTCAAAACTGCAGTGACTGATTGGATGGAAAGTCCATAAAATACCAAAAGCATGTGTTATTGTTGTTGTAATTGGAGAAATTTCAAACGGTTATAACTTCCGTGTATATCATTCGATTTTCATCAAACTTACAAAGTTTAAAAACTAGGACTACGTTGATATCGAATTTCCGTCAGTTTAAGGGTACCGATGCGATTCGAATATCATACTATTGTTACATGTACAAATAATTCTGCGAGCTACTGTCGCAATTGCTTTCACAACCATTAAGAACATCAACAAATAAATTTACTCGGAACCACGAGAACCCAACAAGCATTACCAACATCTAAAAGTGAGTCAATGCCCGTTCATTACACTGCTCGAATTTTCCCGCCAATTCACCAATGTACGAGAACTGAGTTGAACGATTAGAGACCCTATATAAAGGCGAGCTGAATGAATGGTGGGATAATCCATTACAACCGCAATAGAAAACTGCGATATATAGGGTCTCTAATCATTCAACTTAGTTCTCGTACATTGGTGAATTAACGGGAACATTCGAGCAGTGTAATGAATGGGCATTGACTCACTTTCAGATGTTGATAATGCTTGGTGGGTTCTCGTGGTTTCGAGTAAATTCATTTGTTGATGTTCTCAATGGTTGTGAAAACAATTGCGACAGTAGCTCGCAGAATTATTTGTACATGTAACACTATTATGAACAAAGTTGAGCGAATTTCAACATCTAAGGTATTTGTTGTTGTTGTACTCATAAACACCTACCTCCATACTTTTTTTTCAGATTTTTTGCATCACAAGTGTCCAATCGCCAGGGGGGACACTAATTTTTTTGCGTGTTCCCCTTTCCCTGCGCGTCCCTCGAAACAAAAAGTATCAAATTAAGGCCTGTTCTGAAAAGTTCTCGGCAAGACCTTTCATTTAATACCCATATTGGCTACCTTTGATGAAATTTTGTTTTTCGGGGGCTACTCCCCTATATCTGGAGACCGCCCTTAAATACCTTATAAAATTTTTTGTAGTTGAATTTCGAAGAGAACACCACTTTACACTTGCACACAAAATTTGATGTTTCTAGCTGAAGTAGTTTGCGGGAAAAAGTGCTGTGACACACGGACGGACAGACAGACGCATGGACAGGTGGCGATTTTAGTAGGGTTTTGTAAAATTATTTTACAAATCCCTAAAAACGGTCAATCGAAATTTCATTTCATTTCGAAATGAAACTATCTACCTATTAACTGCTAGAGAATAATAGAAATAACCTTTTCCCTAATAAAAGTAACTTATAGGCATAATTTTTTTTCAATTTTTGAGCAAATCAACTACCACCTTGAATCTATAAATTCATTTAAAAAGTTTGCCCATATTGACTAAATTTTGTTAAACATAATACGAGTACAAATGCAGCAAAGAATTATTGTAAATCTACTTATTTTAAATATTTTGTCTTTCAGCTTCAATCACTGGTTATTGTGCATTTATACTTAAGAGAGCACGTTTAAATAGATTTTTTTCTCGTTTTATTTAGATTGTTTATGTAATGCATGCTTTTTCGATTTCCATATATAGTAGATAGTGTTCAGGCTTATATGGTTGCATATTGCATTATACTATAAATTCCATCAATGTTGGTATTTACCTTAACCCTACAGAGCATGATTTTTTATTTTTGTCTAAAAAAAAAATATATGGTTCTAAATATGTCCTAGACATCCGAAAAAATTTAAAAAAAAAATAAACATCTACTGTCAGAGGAGATATTTGATTTTTTTTTCTCTGTTCCATATGTGGTACATCAAATATTAAAATCAAGTTTTATGTAGAAAACAGAAATTAAGTTTGCCTTCTAATGGTGAAATTTATAAAACCAAATGTTATTTTTGTTCAAACATAACTCAACACGACACTTCTCGCAGTATATATATGTTTTTCCTTGACATCGAGGATACTTGCAGCACTGTCTGTTCGGATTTCATTTAGAAAAGTGATCAAATCCATCCCGCCTTGCATCTCGAGGGGGAAGAATTACTACATCAGACTTTTCTTCTTCATCTCAATCATACCATCTGCTGCAGAGGACGGTCGTTTTTTTTCTTTTGCGGCAATTGACCATACATGTAGAGAGTTGTAGCAATTTATAATTTAAAATCTTTTAGTTTTATTGGAGTTGATTTTTTCTTCTGTTCCCCGACGCTTTTGTATAATAACGAGCAATTAATGACGGTTACATCAAGGAGATCGTAAAATAAACGTCGATACTGGTAAGATTTTCTTGTCCTCATTTTAAGTTTGTACTTTCCATCAAATGAATATAATAGATCAACTCTTCACATATGCTGATGGTAAGTTCCTACTATTGTGGGACAATCTACTTCTATATATATTTTTTTGATTTTTTGTGATACCTTTTCAGTATGGTGTTGTCCAACAAATGATGATGATAGGACGACGGGCTTATTAACGTGCCACATTACTGTATTGACTTTTATCCCATCTACATCAGCAACCCTCTCCTCTAATAGAGCCTCTCTGTCTAACTACTTTTCAATTCTTACAGCGATGGGATTTTCAGATCTTTATCAAAGCAATTTTTATTGGCCGTTCTCAATGACTGAATTCCTCATTTTGCCTCGTAAAAAATTAGTTCAGGTGAAGTATAGTAGTTATCGAAGAATAATTTATATTGCTAGTTTTCTGGAATAGATCTTGCTACGCGAACTACTATATTACCACATGTGCCCAAGTCAGGTTCATAAGAATGTCTCAGCTAAGGATTTTTCTCCATTGCAGAGTATACCTCGAAGTCGCACGATAATCCCCGATCGTCATACAGCACAAGAAGTTTATAGCGCCATTTAGGTGATTTATTCGGAAGATATTGTCGCAAGATATTCGTTGCTTTCATGGCACACATTTGCTCGTCTGCCGACAATGCTTCTCTCTTAGGAATATTTTTGCATTTTTTGCTGAGGCTTTCTAATGTTGGCCTTATTTTGTGGAGACGATCATGCCCGGAAGAACCTGAAGGTACTTGTAATGTGTTGTCGTTGAAGTGTCAGAACTCACGAATTTTCTCAACCCTATTCAGGGTCATCGCTTCTCTTACTAAAAGTAAGCGTAACTCAGATTCCCAGTTCATCCAAATATTTGGTAATAGAGCAACGCTTATGACGGAATTTATACGAAGAAACATTTTAATTCACCCGTGCCGATGATAAAAGGTTTCGATGGGTCTTTCTGAGCACTGAATTTTTGCATTTCATCGACAATTTGGCTAAGTAGATTGTCATAAAAATAATAAAAAAAAAAAATTGGAACCGAGTATCTAGCTCTAAAAAAGTCGACTCAAAATTTATATTGCCAGTGAATCGAAGATGCTTCATCTTCAGAGATTTCTTTTTCCAAATTAAATCTCGTTTCTTTCTCGTTATGTTTGTATTTTCCGAAACTCTTTTTCTTGTAGCAGGAAAAGTGATAACTTCTGCTTTCACGTGGTAGCCTGACTGCTCCAGAAGTACTGGGCTAAGGATCTGATGCTGCATGCCAATTCGATGGCGATTAATTTCGGAGTTACTAAGAGAGTCATCCACTCCATCCAAGTTTTCTTTTATTTTTGCAATGTCACCGTCTTTTTCGCCGTCCGAAAAGTTTAGACTATCTTCACTCCTCGAAGGTATATTTAGCATACGCTCAATTTCCAAGTCAGACAACTTCTTCCTAGCCATAATCCGAAATGAAATGAAAACCACTAGAATATACAAATGTGAACTAATGCATAGTGTTCCATAACCGGCACATTTAAGTGAATCGATATTTTGATACAAAAATGTAAATTTCTTTGAAAAACTAACTCACTTCATTTTAATATGCACTATTTCCAAAATTAATATATTTTTTGTCACTCGCAAAACACTTAAAAAGTCACGAACGATGAATTCAAATG
Source organism: Odontomyia ornata (assembly GCA_963969285.1). Taxonomy (NCBI): domain Eukaryota; kingdom Metazoa; phylum Arthropoda; class Insecta; order Diptera; family Stratiomyidae; genus Odontomyia; species Odontomyia ornata. The sequence continues at coordinate 312,360,627 of OZ017741.1, forward strand.
AAGTGCCGAGTATTTGAATGAACTAGTTTGACAATCGATAACTAATGACATCTAGTGACATTTGCTGGTTTTGAGCAATTGTTTGATTTGTAAATATTCTTCGATCACCCAGTAGATGTCACTGGATATACTTTTTCAATAAATGTACGTTATAAAATTGGTTGCACTACATGGGGCACTTTATAAGTTCTAGGGTCAATGAGATTAATCACTTTTAAAGTTATTCTATATTTAAATAATCGCCTGCGTTTTGAAGCCTTATTTTATGGCATTTTAATTATTTTAACTTCTAATTTGAAGCCAATAGCAGCAAAATTTTGAAAATTTTCTTTATGTCCTTTTTATAATCCTGTTGAACCAGGAATTTGATTTGTTTATTTTTATATTAGATAAATAGAACGGAAATGCGTACATACTTGTCAGATTCCAACACTTTAGTCGTACTACCAAATATGATACCGTTGTTTCATTGAAGTTTTTTTAGTTTTCCACTTGGGTTCCCAATGCAGGTGTGTCTTTGCGATGACGATCCTTAATTATCCAGGAGCTCACTGGAATGGGGGGTGCTGATAAGCAATTTCGTAATGATTGCACACGTTGGATAGTACCCATCAATGTTTTCTGGAGACTTTCACTTTGTTTCCCATACAGTTTGCACCTCAATGGTTAAATGCATATCTTTATTTGAACTGTATTGTGCATAAATTCAACAAATGCACGGATAATTTTATCTTGTGCAACAATCGTTCCTTCACAATTATCTTGATTACCCCCGGCAACAGGCCAATCGTTTGCTGTAAACATAAACGGGTTAAATAAGGGTTCAGCAATACACCTCGTGCGTATTATCTCACCTTTTTACTTCCCTTGTCATTTTTTGGGAGCTTATTATCCTTCGAAAAAACCGGTCTTGTGTAGACGAATAGATAGATGTAGTCTTCTCCAGGCAAATTATTGACAAATCCGTCAGTTGGTGAACCCGGAGATGGCACCGCCGTTTAGGCTTTTTTGAGTATTATTTCTCTGCATCCAGGAAATATCTTCTCGTACACGCTACAAAATAAAAACGACAAAAAAGAATCCGGCCGCGGGCAACGAGGACATCAAACCTCAACGAGCTTCACTCTTCATTAAAAGTTCTATTCTCCTCTAACTTATGCACTTCTTAGCTGTCACTGCTCATCAACTTCGATTTTCGGGAATGTCGGAGCTCTCCACTGAGCGTGAATTTCCAAGGGTATTCACTTCTCACCATTTCACGTAACTCTCATTCGCGGATCCAAAATATATTGGTAGATTCCCACGCTCGCCGCAAAGCACCCGTAGCACTTATTGCGTTCACCGCACTTTTCAATTGAAACCACCACTTACTTGTTTTTCTTGCCCGTCTTTTTTTTCCTTTACAAACTGTCTAGCCTTGGAGCTATAGGGATGGGGTTTGACAATTCAGTCGCGACTCACACCTGTCACCCGACCAACGTCAAGTGGTGGTTCATTTGCTCACCATCAGTCGATGTCAATCGGTTCACTCACAGAGAGCTGTCAACCAACCGTATCAGCTGGTTGGAAGAACTCAGCTAGCGGAGACATTCAATTTGAGGGTTGACAGATCTCTGAGAATATCGATCCGAGGAATCGAGGTTTTCACAGGCCTTGCGATTCCAGCGGAGCTTAATGTTCTAGCCACTGAGGCAGCATTGCACGCTTGCAGATCTTGACCGACCTTTATAACATCCGTGAACCACTACATACAATACGTTTTTGATCAACTTAAAACAAGAATGTGCAAAAAACAGTACATCGAGTTTTAGAAAGCCTCCGATCTCAAAAGTGATGTTGTAATCGATCTGAATATTCTATTAAAAAGTTTGTATAGAAAACCATACGTACCGAATGAGGCCAATACAACGAGACTTTTTCATCAGCAGCGTTTTTACTAAAATCACTTATTGTTCTGATAAGAATACGTTTCGGTTAGAGCATAGCTTACAAAAATCTCTGGTAAAAGATCTGATATAAAAAATTCTTCACGGAAGAGTATGCGATATCAAATTCATGAACGTTACACGTAGTAAAACTTACATTTGTGATTAAATATATTTGAATTATCTTCAATAGAAGAATATTTCTGAATCATAAGCCCCAAAAAATTTAAAACAAATAATCGCCACTTACGGCCAAACATAAAGAATGGATTTAAATATTTATTTATGGTGTTTTACTCCTGAAAAGTTGCTTCTGATAAGCCCACAAATCATCATTCTGATTGCATAAAGAACCAGAATTCCTCAGTTCTAAATTCATCTGAAAAAGACAACTAGCCAAAGAAATTGTCCTTTCAAAATCATATCCTTTCATTAGAATCCCATTTTGCCTTTCAAAACATCATTTCAATCCTATTTCCTTGTAAATCTGATCTACTGCATAAAATTAACCCAGAATTTGGTTTTGATGTAAGTGAAGAGAAAAACTGAAAACGAAAAAAAGGAAAATCCTTCATCATTCAACATAATACAACATTAGATTGTTATCATTCAAACATTCCTTTGCACTTAGATATTGCTTTCCTCGTTTTTCTTACATTTATAAATATTTCTATGTTAATTATTTGGTGCGCAGGCGTTAACAATTTTTCCCCTTTCTTTAATACAAATTCCAGTCAAAGCATAACCGGCAATAAGCACATGGTTGGGTGCTGTACGCAACGTTGCCAACTTTTCCATGATTATTTCATGTTTGTGTAGCATGCGATTAATTAAAATTGCATGAGTTAATTTCTGAATCTTAAATTTACTTGGATGCTTTACCTATTGGTCCAAAAGAAACTTTCTTTTCGCGTACAATGTACATTTAAAGTCTACAAACAATCTCGAGCCAGATGAAAAAAATCCATTCAGGCGTAGATCCTTGTTGGCGCAAACACCGTCAAAACAAGAAACCGAACGTGGGGAAAGCTAGAAAACCCCGAAAATTAAGCCGCAGCAAATGCTTTCATAGATAACGCATTTTCTGATAGGGGAACTGAAAGACCAGTCGTGTCCAAACGGGTGCAGTAAAAAAACAATGCGAAAGGCAGAGCATCCTTAAAAAAAAAGGTTGAGGAATTTCGTAAGATGTTCACGTGATAGAAGAAAATACAAAAAACATCGAGAATTCGATCATTACGAGAACTTCTGCGATCGCTATCAAAGTGACCAAAAATAGGGTCTTAAGTACCAAAATAATAACGAGCCATTCTGAGGTCTACAAAGTGATCACAGCAAAAAAAGAGAGGAGTGACCATGCAAACAAAGCACCATTGTGTGATTTCACCGCTATTGGCTGAAATCTGACCAAGTACTGTTCTTGGAAATGGAAGCCGATAACATCTTGCAAGAGAAGAGGTATTACTATACAAGTCGAGCCAAGAGTAGCCTATGCGGACGACATCAACATTTTTTCACGGTGATTAAACACTGCCAAAGAGCTTTTCCTGAAACTTGACAGCGAAGCAAAACTAATAGGGCTACGAATCAATGAGAATGAAACAAAGCTCATGATGCAGTCGAGGAAATACATATATCTCAAATGCACAAAATATTATACTTGGCGAATAGAATATTGAGAATGGGAGCGAATTTGTGTATTTAGGCGCCAGAATAGCGAGGATCCTGTACGCAGAATAAAAGAATAAAATACATTAAATAATCCTTAGACAATGTCTGATAAGAAATTAATCTACTAATATCAGCTCAAACATGAACTAGATTATCAAATATTTCTTCCGGTTTATTTGAGCAAGTATCGACTGGTCTTTTGATTTTGTTGCGGCATCTTAGATTGATTGTAAACTCTTTTTAAAAAATAACCATCCCCCTCTCTACTTTTCAAGAAAACTTGACAGCCAGTACGACATTCAAAGATAGCTGCAATAGCACGTTATGTTTTAAATCTTCATATCTTACTTGTTTTCACTCCACCTGATCGACGCGCCAAAATCGAGGTTCCGACTACTTGCACACGCCAAGCCTCTTCCTGATTGAGTGGGGATTGCACATCGAATACCGCGAAGCAACTCGCAGTACACCTCCCGGCTAGACAATTTGTTTTATAACCTCTCAGATATGCGGTCCCTTGAGATTTGAAATTTGCTTCTGAATGCATTGACTTTCAACGGGTGGGTAAATTTGTCAAGGCGGGTTGAATGATGAGGTCAAAAACAAGGGAAGCATTCTCGTAGTTGCGATGTACAGTTAAAGTGCGCAAATAAAATTAAAAGAGAATAACAAGTATTTAATCATAGAGATTCCGCGATTCCACTAACCATGAACAAAATGACGCGGAGCGTATGAACGAGTGACGGTGACTTCTCTTGCTCTATTACTTTGACTTCAGCCCATCTACAAGCGTTGCTAACAGGATAAACACAAACAAGAATCCTAAATGTAGTAGTAGTAGGTCGCTGCACAAGAAACTCTTCAAGATGCCATGAATACTTTCTTGTGTAGGCTTGTAGGCAAGAAAAGGCTCACGAAGCCACGGCAGCATACCCAAACAGTCCAGAAATGACCGCAACGAACGGAAAATCACCCAACAATTTCGGTATTTTTCACATAACGAGCGGTAGATTTTTGTAATTTACAGTTGGATTACTTTTGCTCTACATTGTGTTAACTACATGCTAGTATTTAGCCACTGATTAGCAGACGATTAGATTCGAGACAAGAGGTGATAGTTAAATGCTCTTATTTCTAAAGAAGAAAACATGCACAACACCCGTCGACGTCAGTGGCGTAGTGTCTAGGCGCCTGCTGGTCGACATCAGTGGCATAGGGTGCAGAGATCGAGGTTATCACAAGGAGGTGTAAGTGGGATTTAGTAGCAGAGCTGTTGGTCTATTTGCAGTTTGTACCATTTCTTGTCATTTAATTATGCATCATTGAAGAAGCAGTAAATGCAACGTGTAACCCCGACACCATTAACTATGATTTGGTTGTGGAATCTAATTCGAAAAATCGGAGAAGCCTGGGCTGGGGAAACAAGGGATCACTCCTTCTCTCTCATTGAATTTAGCAGGCTGCACATTTATTATATTCTTGCCGGTTGCTACCCTTTCGCCAGGAGCGCTCGTTCAGGTGGCGCCGCTCGTTCACCCGATGGCGAGCCGCCGCCCAATGGGCCGCCGAACGAGTCTGCGGACCAATGCAACTAAAGGGGAGTAGGGCATCTAACACTTTGGATCAACCACCGTAGCGCTTGACGCTTAATTACTTCACTCGAGGGATAACAAGCTCTAATACACCCGTCCACTAAACCAATTTTCCACTTTTGAAATAAAAAACGAGGAGGTCTCTATTAACTCTCACAAATTCATTAAAGTAATCAATACTCACAACTAAACTTATATCTAATATTGGCCAAATTAATAAATTTAAAAATATACCTATTAATTTCCCTGTTTGGGGCCCCGTTATGAACCACCAGATGTCCATTATCCGTTCGATCTCCCTAGCGGTCACGATTCTCCCAGCTATCGAGTTCCTGCGTTTTTCAAAACTTGACTGCCTTTTTGTTCGTCTTGATGCGATACTTTTCCACCCTTACGATGCTCCAGTTTCATTTTTTTTCGTCTTGTTTTCCTTGTATCCCTCCTTTTGTCTAATTTTACTTTTATTTGAACTCCGACTCGCTTCGCCACTCAGATAAAGCAGAACCTCACCGTTATCTCCCAGCCCTTTTTATCATTTTGGGCTTAGCGGCTTAGCCGTTTCAAAGCCAAGGCCATGATTGAAGTATTCTCGATGCACTTCCACTGGAAAGTACATCTTGAAGTTGTCAGGTTTGCCAAGTGTTATCGTGCCGGTTGTCCCTACTATTGCCCTTTACACTGTTATTTCACTGTTATGGCTGTTTTTGCCATTAGGGCACTTGCTGCTGGTGCTGAGGCATATTTGCTGCTGTTTCGACGCCTGCTGCAAGTCTGCACGAGATGACGACGAGCCAAAGACAAGCGTAGATGTTACGGCTGGTGGAGGTTGATGTTCCGCAGATATCGAATGTTGGAGATGCTTCGGTTGCAGGGATTGCTGAAGGTGGTGATGCTGCAATAGGTATTTTTTGGATATGTGCGATCTACTGTGTAGCGCGGTTGCTAATATGTTGGTTTGGATTGTTGTACAAGGCCGGCTACGATATCACTGGCACATTCATCACCATAAGTTTCTGTGCCGTCTTCCGTCCAATTTCATAAAACTCTTGTACGGTGAATGCAGTGAACTGGGAATTTGAGTGCTATAGGCTTGCGAGAAACCAGATTCAATATCTAATGTATTTGATAAGATGAGTTTGAGAAGGTAGTATTGCATACTTGGACTTGTCGTATACGAACATTTAATTGCGGTTGGGCTGAATTTTATTTGCAGTGTTCTTAGTATGCAAATTTGTTGATATCTCTGCTGCTGCATTGCTTGTATTTATTCTCGCTTTTTAATTGAATTCGTTTGCGGCACTTGCTGCTGATGAAGATATCATTGTGTAGTTGAGTTTTATTCTGCAATCCATCTCGTGACCTCTAATGGTTCCTCTATAGTTACTCCTAAAATTTCCTTAAATAAATTTTACTTCTTCTTAAATTAGTTTACGTAGCATTTGTAAGAAAAAATTTTAATTTACTACATAGTTAACGTTTAATACAATTGGCTCGGTGGAGACTCATCTGGTTAAAGGTTTTCGAAAACAATTCGATATGGCTGTAGTTGACGAAGTGTCGCTTTTTGCAATCATGTCAACTTAACATTTCCCTTTGGACCCGTAATACGGTGATCTTAATCTACTGCATACAGCATGGCTGAACATAAAGAGAAATATTCTTGAAAAGATAGATAGCAGAGAGTCAAATTGAATGTAAGTGCAATCTATGTGGGTTGGAGTTCCTAACCTATCCAAGGACAAATTCATATTTAGATCTTTGCATTCCTGACACAAGACTTGAATTCAGATTTAACAATTCTCAGCGTAGATTACAGATGTATTGTTAGATAGCGGCCATCTTGCTATTGAAATGAAAGTTAATGATCAGAGGGATGATGTCTTCTCATTCCAGCTCAAAAGTAAAGCCATCGATTTATCTCCAGAAAAACAGATTGGAGAAAGTTTCCCCGGAAGTTTAATTGAGCATAGCAGAAACAATATCCATCCCTTGATAGTGGTAGCTCATCCCAAATGGCTCCTAATATCAGGAATCTGACTAACGATGAAACAGATATCTATTTGTTGAAGTGAGAAAAGCTGACATCGATTATAATTGAGAAAACAGTTCCCAAGATTTATCATTGAAAGAATATGAGACACTACCCTCAGAAGATTAAAAGGATTGAAAAGCCTTCTACTAACACGCATCAACAATGTACGAGGGCAGTTCAAATATGATGGAGACAAACGCTGTAAATGGCGTGCATGTATATTTTGAAGGTTATGGCTTGATTATGCGATAGCTGGATCCCTTGAAAACAGTGCGGCATGGTTTTTGTCGGGAGTACATATTTCACGTGCATGCTACAACCATGAGTGAACGTCAAGTGCCCACCACCGTTGCGCAACGTATTGTCATTCGTTTTTTAGTGAGGGAAGGCGTGAAAAACACCGAAATTTTTCTGTGCTTGTGAAACCAGTTTGGCAGTGAGTGTCTGAGTAAGGCCGCTGTGTTTAAATGGGCCAAAGCATTCAAAAATGGTCACGGAACCGTCGAGAACAATTGTCGACTGCGAAACAGCATCACACCAGACAACATTTGCCGCGTAGAAGAACTCATTTTGGAGGACCGTAAGATGAATGTTCGAGACATTTCGGCTAAACTCGGCATCAATATTGGTAGTGTAAAGTCTATCATCCACGAATACCTTCAATATCGCAAAATAATGGTTCAAAATGGAGGAGCATTCCAGCACAAATTACGATTATTCTACAGGATAGCGTGTGCCCTCATAACGCGCGTATAACGCTCGATAAAATATCGGAATTGGGAATGTACTGGAACACCTCCTCTACGGTCCGAATTTATCATCCTGCGACACATGTTTGGATCACTGGAAGAAGCCTTCGGAGGCCAAAGATAGAGGAGTTTGTGCGCACATGTCGAAGTCGCTCAAAGAATTCTTCGATGCCTGCATCAAAAAGCTTCCGGAAAGGTAGATAAAATACGTAACTTGTAAGGGGGAGTACCTAGAAAAACTGTAAATTTTTGTTAATTTTTTCGATACTAAATAAACGTGTCAGAGCATTTGTTTTGATCATATTTGAGCTGCCCTCAAATATCGGCAATTTTCGGGCCACAACTATCCCTCACTGGCCTTGTTGAAACTAAGCCTTCAGAATATCTAGAACTAAATCCGTTTATACTACAAGAGTGAAGTCAGCAACCAATGGGTGGAGAAACAGGATCTAGACAGCGTGTTCACAAAAGTGAATAGTATATTTCGTAAGACGTGTCGACTGAATGTGACGACTCTTAAAGTTACCAGTGGTGAGATAGATCTTCTGGATAGGGTGGATATTGAAGTTAATCATACCACCCATGAGGCAGATGCCAGTAGGATTGTTTGTGATGGCTTACAAAAGCTTGCTCTGATCGGAACTCATTTTAAATTGGTTTATCTACGAAGTTTTGTGAGCGGAAGCCAATTATTTTCAGAAGTCATCGAAACAAAAGCTTACGATTTCAAAACAATTCATTTCAGTGAAATATTTACCTCTGATATCATACCGAGAGGAAATCTTCTTGATTATTTTGTCTGCTATGAAGGCTTGCATGGTATAGATGGTATTGCCAATATATTGCAACGACATTAGCCTGAAGTTGCTATTAGAAATCGCTGCATATTGCACAACAACATGTTAAATAGCTCACATGTCCTAAATTATTGGAAAAAGGCCAACGTATTTCCAATCTTAAGAAAGGATTGAAACCTTCGAATGCTTTTAGGTAATCACTTAATCAGCTTACTTCCTAGCACTGGCAAGGTGTTCGCAGTGATACCTAAATAAGCATTGAAATCTTTCTTCTTCCTCTTCTTCTCCTTCTTCAAAGCACAATAGCCCTTCTCGATCCTGTGCTTCCTGCAAATAGCACCTCCAATTGTCTCAGTCCATTGGCCGCAGCCTCCAATTTTGAAATGTGAGCAGCGATGAACTGTCTTCGTCGACCGAGTCAGACCACCATTTCCTCGGTTTCCCCACTGGTATCCGGCCTTCAGTTGTTCCAAAAAATACCTTTTTGGGTATCCGTTGTTTGTCCATACGATTCATGTGACCAGCTCGTTGCAGTTTCCGCAGTCTTAAAATCGTTGAGACCTTCGGCTCGTCTAAAATTTCATACAGCTCATGGTTCTATACGATTCGCCATTGGTCCCCGTTTAGCTTCACCCCAATTATTCGCCTCAGGACCCATCGCTCAAAGGCGTTCAAAATATTTGCAGATGCTTGGGTTAGGGTCCATGTTTCACACCCAGAGGACAACACAGGTCTCCTACTATACATCCAGAAATATGAGTTGATGCCAAATTGACTGTTTGGATTTGACGAACGAAAGTAACCTCACGCATCTGTTTAAAATTAAACAATAGAGAAGGTATTGGAGCTTGTCTCATTGATATGGGGCAAACCACTCATACAATTTCGTGTGACGGACTAATTTTCAAGGTCCTTAAGGATAATTCACCAGACACCTTGTCGGTATGGAAAGCAATATCAATATCGTTTTTAGAGTTTTGTACTAAAATACAAAACCCTATTGCAATCACGACCTGTGTCCGTCTGTCCGTCTGTCCGTCCGTCCGTCCGTCCGTCCGTCCGTCCGTCTGTCTGTATGTCACAGCACTTTTTCTCCGAAACTATATAGGCTACAGCTATGAAACTTTGTAGAAAGGTCAGAAGTGGTGACCTCTTGAAAGTTCAAGGGTGGAAAATTTTTTCAAAGGCGTTTAAGGGGGGTCTCCCCATATAAGGGGGTGACCCCTCAAAAAACAATTTTCACCATTGGTAGTCGAATGGGGTGTCATTGGAAAGGTCTCAATGAGATCTTTTCAAAACAAGTCTTGAAATTGTCTTATAAGTACCGAGGGGGGCAGGGGAAGGGGAAATGTACGAACTTTTCGCGTACCCCCCCCTCGCGATTGGACACCTTCCATCCGAAAAATCTGAAAAAAATCATAAATGTAGGCCTTAATGAGTACAATAACAACAAATACATGAGAAGTCGAAATTCACTCAACTTTGTTAGTAATAGTATGATTTATCGATTTTGTGTTTTCTTGAATAAAATCTAAATGGTGCCCTTAAACTCAATAAAATTTAGCAAAGAGATGACTATTTATAAGATTGATCTTTTCGGAAAGTTTCATAAAGATCGAATAGTATTTACCGGAGTTATAGCGATTTGAATTTTCGTGTATTACTATGGAGCAATATGCCCTGTATTACTATGGAAACATATTGCTATGGAGCCATATGCGCTTTTTACCGACTTAGACACTACAGCTTTGCTAGAATTTGCATGAAAATTTCAGGAGTGATAGGTATCATGAAGATGAGTACATACAATTGAAACAAGTCGGAGAGGCAGGAGAGAGCTCCTAGCAAAAGGGCTTTGTAACCATTCCAGGATTCGAAAAAATAGGCCATGAATCGATGATTAGATACAGTACAGAGGAGTGGCCCCTGAAAAAAAATTTCATGAAAGGTAGCCGATATGAGTATCAACTGAAAGTTCTCTATGAGAGCTTTTCAAAACAGTTCTTAAACTGACAGTTTTTGCTTCAGTGGGAGCACAGGGGGGGGGGGGGAAATACATGAAAAATGTGTTTCCTCCCTCGCGAATGGACACCAGTGATCTAAAAAATCTGAAAAAAATATCAAAGGAGATTTTTTTTTAAATTACTTTTTATGGAATTGTTTGCAGCTACATATAAATGAGTTGCATATTTTGAATAATAATTTTTCTGAAAAATTATTATAGAAGAAAAATGTTAGAAGAAGGTGGTTTCGACGTGTGCACTAATTCTCCTCAGGCCATCACACTTAGATACACACCGGTGATGGCGACCACCATGCTCAGAGGTGAGGGAGTTAATTTTTAATTTTTCTACTTATGCAAACTCAATATGTTTTTGTATCTGCAAGTTATATTCAAGGTAAATTTCTCTTGTAAGTATTTGTATTAGCTAAACTTTTTTTTTTTTTTTAATTGGATCATTTCACCCTTTTCACATCAATTTAATGTAAATCTATACGACAAATTTGCTCTACATTTGAAGCTTTATCTAACGTCGCGCGGATATCGATCACTCTTTCGGATGGCTCCGATAGCTTTTTTTTAAATTACTTTTTATGGAATTGTTTGCAGCTACATATAAATGAGTTGCATATTTTGAATAATAATTTTTCTGAAAAATTATTATAGAAGAAAAATGTTAGAAGAAGGTGGTTTCGACGTGTGCACTAATTCTCCTCAGGCCATCACACTTAGATACACACCGGTGATGGCGACCACCATGCTCAGAGGTGAGGGAGTTAATTTTTAATGATCCAATTAAAAAAAAAAAAAGTTTAGCTAATACAAATACTTACAAGAGAAATTTACCTTGAATATAACTTGCAGATACAAAAACATATTGAGTTTGCATAAGTAGAAAAATTAAAAATTAACTCCCTCACCTCTGAGCATGGTGGTCGCCATCACCGGTGTGTATCTAAGTGTGATGGCCTGAGGAGAATTAGTGCACACGTCGAAACCACCTTCTTCTAACATTTTTTTTTTTTTTTTTTTTTTTTTTTTTTTTTTTTTTTTTTTTTTTTCTTCTATAATAATTTTTCAGAAAAATTATTATTCAAAATATGCAACTCATTTATATGTAGCTGCAAACAATTCCATAAAAAGTAATTTAAAAAAAAAGCTATCGGAGCCATCCGAAAGAGTGATCGATATCCGCGCGACGTTAGATAAAGCTTCAAATGTAGAGCAAATTTGTCGTATAGATTTACATTAAATTGATGTGAAAAGGGTGAAATGATCCAATTAAAAAAAAAAAAAAGTTTAGCTAATATCAAAGGAGATATTTATGGGTATAACTATAACAAATGCCTCAGAAGTCAAAATTCGTACAACTTTGTTAATAATAGTATGATCCTCGAATTTCACATTTTCTCCAATTAAATCGTCTTTGACATGTTTCTTGATTTTATTCGTTGCTGGTTACTGCATTTTGTAAGTTGAGTACAAAACCCTTCTGACATGAGCATAGGTCTGTCTACCCAACTTGTTTAGTACTAAGAGAAACCTGACAACGATACACGGTTTTAAGGTCTTGAATGATTTATAGCCAGGAACAGCTACTTCGCTTCATATCTTCAGAAGCACTCGTGCATTTGGAGAAGTATTGGTATATTTTTGAGTCTGATGGTGATTTGATTATTTATCATGTATAAATATAGGCGGCCCATAGAAAAGATAGAATATCTGCCGAATTTAAGCTCCTGGGATCAAGGGATTCAATGGAGATATTCATTTGCCAGGTATGTTGAGGCTGGTGGGGCTGAGACCGGCCTCAACAGGTATGTTTTAGTGGCTAAATGACTATTACCAAATTATTCGTGGTTTATAGTCTATAAAACGTTTATGAAATTTATGATATATTATAGTCTATAAAAACGTTTATGAAACATATGATGTCTAAACAGCGAAATAAAAGCCGAGTTGATTCAGTGAAAAATAACTACTTTTAATGTTTTCTAATAATCAAACGCTTGTTTATTGCAACAATATTTACAATCCGACCGGTTTTAAAATATTAACATTTAATTGTTCCATGTACAAAGTTCGAATTGTCAAATATCGCCTTACATATTTAAGATAATTTGGATGGTTTGTAAGGATTTTAACGATTTTTAAACAACGAGAACAGCTGAAAAAATGATCCGTAAATTCGTACGTTCATACATTTTATAAATCCCTATCACTATGTCACGTTAAACAGAAAATACAATATAGCAATGATAATAGAAAATATCTCATGAAAGTCATAACAATGTCATGATAGAAAATTTATTTCCAACGCGTCGACTCATTCACCCATCTCTTAGTCAGCTGCGATTTGTTTACATGGTTTTCAGTGATGCCGCTTTCCACGCTACGCAAGCAACAGTGTGCCGGGAAGGAGAATCATTTCCCATCCACCGTTTGCACGCGTTTTCCAACCAAATTCGTTATTTTCTTCGCTGCTAAAGAGATTGTGCAAAGTATCTACACATTTTCCCGCCTTCCGTCTTCTAATAAGAATTCGTATTGGAAAATTGTCATGCTCGTTGTCGGTTGATTTCGGTTGAGGGCTGACTCGTCCTCGCCACCCACTCGAAACGTTTCGGTTGCGGTTCCAATAAGCATCACCAAAACGAAAGCGGAAAAGGGAAAATGGAAATGTGAAAAGAAGGAAAGCCGCACGACGGCTACGTCGAAGGCACGAAGACGTTGAGTGAAAATTGGTGGAAAAACCACGCCGCAGGGGGACATAATCAGTTCGTAAAGACAAGCCGAAGCGTTTGGATGTGCTGAGTTTTACTCGTTCGGAAAATTGGAAAATTTTGAATAATTCGTTAGACATTACCATTTCCCAGACTGACCCAACGATATCCGCAACACGTTATGATTGCGGACGTTCTGTTTACATTTTCGGTCATTGTCACCCGATAATATATTCTGTGTGAATTTCCATGGAACTTTTCTAATTGGAATTTTTAGTGTTGTACTCTCATCTTTTCCCACTATTGACTGGTAACGGTTCAATTGGTGAAATCCGAAAGTTCCGTCAAGTTCGTCTTCATTGAGTCGTTTTTGTCTTGCAAGGTGTCGAGGAATTTCTTAAGATTGTGCTGCGATCCTTTGTGAGAGGTGTCTGGCATCTTAACAATTTCACAATTAAGTGTACGGGCGAGTCTTGAAGTTATTTGTGATTCGTATGCGAAGGGTTGGTTGCTTGCAGGAAGCTCGAGTCCGCGACGACGACGGTATTGTAGTCGACGGTCGGTATCCTGTACATGGTCGCGTTTTCTTCTTCTGGTACCCGTTCAACAATTCATTAATTTTGACGAAGAGAGTGCTCTCTTGAGAAGAAAAATAATAAATTCATAAGTTCCTTGTTTGAAAGTGATTGAGGAGATTTTTTGCATAATTTGCTGTTTACGGTGTGCAAAGTGTTTTGGAAATTTATTCAAAGGTTTGTGATTTAAGTGTGCTCGTTGATAGTGTGAAGGTAGAGAGAGAAGGTAAGAATATTTTGAGTAACTTAAATAGTAATTTTGTGCTTGTCAAAGAATAAAGATTTATAAGACTTCTTAATGAAATAAAAAGAGTCACTTTTTTGACTAACTTCCATAGGAAAGGAGGTTGTCAATTTTATGCGTATATATTTTTAATCACTTTTTCTATGTATGTTCTCGCATAACTTTTGAACTAGGATAGGGAGAAGGATTGAATTTTTGCCAAACCGTTGATTTTGCTTGTTATTGGGTTCCCTTTGAAAGACATATAAATCAAGTATTGGTCAAGAGTCAAATTTATTGGGTAAATTTCAATTTTTCGGCTTGGATAGCGATTCCTCTTCATCACGAATTGGTCTATTGATGGGTTCCAGTTATTCTAGTTGCATATGAAAGCGAATAAAGTGTTGTATAATATATGAATTTTGGATGGTAATTTAATAATGGCCTATGCAGATATTAGCACTGACATATGGCAAAAATAGTTAAAAGTAGCAAATTAATTTTTTTCCCATAAAATTACCCATCATTTTTGAATGAGGGTAGAATGCTGAAAACTGTATTCAACAAACAGTTAGATTTCTTCTTCTTCGTAGCACTACAGCCCCTCTCGGGGGGTCGCTTCCTGCAAATACTACCTCCAATTGTCTCGGTCCATTGATCGTGTCCTCCAATATCGAAATCAGAGCTGCGATGAACTGTCTTCGTCGACCGAGTCAGACGAGCGTTTCGCGGTGCCCCACTGATCTCCGACCTTAAGTCCTCCGGCTTGTCAAAAGGTTTATACAGCTTATGGTTGCATCGAATTCGCCGCTGGTCCCCGTCTAGCTTCGCTCCAATTATTCGCCATAGGACCCAACGCTCAAACGCGTTCAATATGTTTGTGGATGCCTGGGTTAGGGTCCATGTTCCACATCCATAGCATAACACAGGTCACAGGCATTGTATTTGCAAGCTGTATTCTTCGGCGTATTTCGTCTCTTTCATTACTGGTTCTCGTTATTTTATATTTATTTTAGAAAAAAACATGGAATTGTTTTCTTTTATAAATGTTTTTTTTTTAATTCTCTCCTCTGCTCTTTCATCGTCACACAACGCTCGTGCGATCTGCTTTTCACACGTTGTCGATTCTGTGCCTCCCAAGCAATGTTAAAACATCGGCTGAAAATTCTGAGAAGTACTCTTTTCTTTGTAGTCTAGTTTAATTCGTGAACAGCTCTCAGTGATAAAAAAATGTAATACGACGCAGTAAAAAAGACTCAAAATTTATAAAAAATAGCTGTCATTAAGTATCACGAGGATAGGGTCTAAATACTCTAAGATGCTGCATTGTCAACCTTCAGGACTATCATTAATTTGAATTCGGTAGATGTTGACTTTGTATGTACCATTTAGTTATACGCTCAACTTGCTTTCCTCTTTGACCGATACATAAAATTACGTGGGCATCACCGGGTGGCAACACACTAAACCTGCTTGGCCATACTTGACGTACGTAGATACTGAGGAGCCAATTCTAGCCCAGATCATTACTTGTTCAAATTAATTTATCGATGTTGTTTTGTCAAAGGTGTATTCGGCGAAGACAAGCCCTCAACGAAAATTCGACATTGAAAGGCTCCAAATGGCGTCTATGGCAAAAAAAGTTCACGCAGATCCTCAACAACCAGCTGGTTTTCATCTTATCAGACACATCGCTGAAAACAAGCAACGAGCTTCAGATGGAAATGAAAGTGGCCGTTAAGATCGTTGTGGGCCACAAAATCGGACATCAAGCCTGGCGTAAGAGAAGTGATTGGTTCAATCATAAGTGCCAAAATGCGTTAGACAAAAAGAATCAGGCGTACAAAGAACACGTACGTAGGAAAATCAGGACAAAGAGAGAGCACTTTGAAAATTTCAGAAGAGTAGCAATGAGATCCCAGTGGGGTTCATTAAATATGATAGCAACAGTGTTCAGAAAGCCATTCACAAAGTAATCCAGCGCATTTGGCAACAAGAAAATACGCCGAAAAAGTGGAGTCAATCAATTATACTCCCTACCAACAACAAGGTGACAAGTTACAGTGCGGAAATTATAGAGGCATATCACTACTTTGCACAGATACAAAATATTTTCAAAGAACTAAGAAAATAAAATCGGTTCATACACCAACATTATTATTGGGGAGAATCATGGTGCTTTCAGAGCAGTTAGATCGATTTAAGGCCAATTGTTCACTGTCAAGCAGGTACTTGAGAAATGCTGGGAGTTCAAAATAGATGTAATTGATGTATATTCGTTAACTTTAAGCAAGCATATGGCAGTATTGATCATAACGGACTGTACCAAATAATGTTTTGCTTTGGTATCCTAGCCAAAATAGTCCATCTTATCAAAACGACAATCACGTTGATGACCTCCCGAATCCACAATGCCCAACTCACCGATGCCTTTGACATAAATATCGTACTAAAGCAGAGAGATGGTTTGACCCCATTACTATTCAGTTTGGCTCTTGAATATGTCATAAGAAACCTACCTGTTGATAAACGAGGTACATTACCGTACAAGTCGATCCAAGTGGTAGCCCATGCAGACAACATCAAAATTTTGTCACGGTCATTAACAACTGCCAAAAAACTGTTCTTGAAACTCGACAGCAAGGCAAAACATAAATCACATCAGAATAAAACAAAGCTCATGATGCTGTCGAGGAAAAATACTTCAATTACACAAAATATAACACTTGGCAAATATAGTATCGAAAATATAAGCGAATTTGTGTATTTAGTCGTAAAAATAACGAGAACCATTAAACAGGCGAAATATGCCAAAGAATACAGCTCGCAAATAAAATATTTTATTTATTTTTGACAATCTTGAAGACCAGCTGTATACACTTAAAAAGAAAACTCCAAGTATACAAATCTATGATGAGGCCTGTGTCATGCTATGATGTGAAACATGGACTCTAACTCAAGCATCCGCAAATATATTGAACACATTTGAACATAAGGTCCTGAAGCTCGACGGGTAACAATGGCGATTTCGATGCAACCATGAGTCGTATGAAATTTTTGACGAGCCGAAGGTCGCAACGATTGTAAGACTGCAAAAGCTGCAATCGGCTGGCCGTGCAAATCGTATGGAAGATATTCGTTGGAAGAACTGCAGAGCGGAGACCAGCTGAAGAAATGTTGTCTGACTCAGTCAACAAAGACAGTTCATCGCTGCTTAGACTGCAGAATTGGAGGATGCGGTCAATGGACCGAAACAGTTGGAGGTACTGTTTGCAGGAAGCAAACGCCTAAGAGGGGCTATAGTTCCACGAAAAAGAAGAGGAGGAAGTTCCTTAAGTCTTCTCTTAAAAACTAAAAGTGAGTTCACTTTTTTCATTGTCTCTGGAAGACTATAATACATATATACGCAGAGCATCATTTGTTGTATCTTTTCATAGTCTGGTGAAAGAAATCGTATTTCTTGAATAATATGGATTTATTTGTCATACTTTTATAAAGAGATCTTGCTCAGGTTCACTGAATTTCACATAACTGAAGATAAACTTAGCTTTCCCCATAGTAATTATTTGACTGATGGTGAATGAGTTGGTCCGTTGATACACTTGCATTGTTGGAGTGAGAATTGGAAGAATCAGAATATTTTTATAGGCTCTAGTTAGCATCTTGGATATTATTTTAAGGTTTTGCTTTGACGAATGACTCCAAATGACCACCGCATATTGCAACTTTGTTAGTACAAACGCATTTACTACAGGTTTCTTTATATGGATTGGAAAATCTCCATATCTTCGCAACACTCCTACCATTGGTGCTAGTTTTCTCCTCAAATTATTTATGTGTGGCAATCAGGTCAAACGATAATCTATAGTTAGACCAAGATATTTAATCTCTAGCATTCTTTGAATTTTTTGCCGCTAATTATTAGGCCAATTTCTATGTCTTCCTTATTCTTTTGTTTAAACACAATCAATTTTGGCTTTTAGTATTCAATGCAAGCTTGTTTTCGATGAGCCATGAACAATATTTTTCTAGATCCTCGTTGATGATATGTTAAATTGTAACTTTATCATGCCCCAAATAAAAAAGTAAAGTATCATCAGTATATAATGTGTGGTGACTTTAAGTCTACATGCATTCAAATTATTGGTATATAGCAAAAAAAAGGTTGAACCACGTATGGAGCCTTGGGGAATACCCAATTTTATTAGTGCTAGATCGCTCAAGACATTATTAACTGATGTTTTTTTGGGATCTTCCTGCCAAATAACTTTTAAAAACATGTTTCGGTTTGCTTTGAATATAATGCGATTTTAGTTTTTGAAGTAATAGGTGGTGATCAACAGTATCAAAAGCCTTTTAACGGTCCACAAAAATTGCAATAACATAATCTCCTTTATCAAGGCTTTTATTGATAAAACGTGAGATACAAAGTAATGCATCAAATATACCCTTGTTCTTTTGAAAACCAAACTGCTTCGGATTTATAATAGAACCGTCCACTAAGAAAGATTTTACAGGATTGTTTACAAAGTTGAAGAATTTCTGTCAAAAATGCACCCGGGCGGTAATTATTCAGGTCCAAATGATCTTCTCCTTAGAATATTGGAATTATTTTTGCCTGTTTCTCTTCATCCAGAAATGTTCCATTTCTCATATATACGCATTTATAAAATTTCCCGATAGTTCTGCTATTGCCTCTTTGATTTAAATAAATTCATGTATGGTGATGTTGTCAATGCCTGGCGCTGCATTCCTTTTTCAAATCTTTGATTGTATTTAACACTTCTCTTTTATTTGTTTGATGAATATGGAAGATAAACTTAGGTAGGATATTTGTGATATTGATCATTTTGTCACCAATTGCTGAAAAAACTAGTTTAGCGAGTTTCTGTACCACATGGGCGTGCTGCATTATTAGAGTCAATGCATAAAAATTCAGCATTTGGTGACATGATCTAAGGTGATGAATTATCTTTTACTTCATTCATTATTTTCCATATTTCAACTGTCCACCGCTGTTTCCAATTTCTGGAGAGATATGAAAATTCAGCTTTTTTAATGAAACGTTTTGATTCTCTTAGAGCTTGGCTATACAAATATTTAAATTGCGTGATCGTCAGCGTTATTCCTATATTTTTTGTAAGCCATCCTTCTGTTAACATAAGCCTCGAAAACTTCCTTTGTTATCCCCGTATGTTGTCTTTTTCAATGGTAGAGTCAAGTTTTTCTTTTTCTCAATGGTAGAGTTATGCTTGGACTTTGTAGTCATATTTTTGAGCTCCATTAAGTTTTCAAGTTTTCGGTTTGTTAGTTACTGTAGAAATCTCGATTTAAAAAGATCGTTGTCTAAATATCTGAATATTTTGTTAATAGGTTTTTGCTTTCTAAAGCTTTGATCAGTGATAAAGATTTTAAGAACACGATGAACTAACTTCAGCCTGTCCTCAAGTGTGAATTTAATATTTCCAGAAATATTTTTCTCAATTGTGCTATGTGATCTTGGCAGGTACTTGAAGTTGGGCGAGTAATTTTGTTATTATTGACAATGATCGTTTGCTTCCAGAGTCTCTTTGTACACCCTCGATTCTGGATATACTGCAATCAAGTCGATGTTTGTGTCAGCAACTGTGATTAAATTTTTTTCAATAGAGTATATTGTATCTATTAATATGCAGAAGTCATGCGCATTGAGACGATTGAGATTATAGGAAGCAACGATTTTCAGTTCTTTGCCTGCGTGGGTTATTACAGTTATTATTATATTATATTTGTCAGTTGTTACTTTCTTGGTCAATAGACCAAATATTCTCAGTAAAGCAAGTGCTTGAAAAGTGCTGATAATATAACATCGATGTGCGCCAACTCTTTATAGGCTTCAAGCGAGCAGCCTACAGTGTCGACAGAATGTACTGTACAAAATAATGCTTGACTTTGGCGTCCCAACAAAACTAGTCCGCATGGTCAAGGTCACGATGCTAAATGTAGAGCCGCAGGTCAAGGTAAACAGTGAACTAACGGACAGCTTCATAATGAAATCAGGCTTTAAACAAGGAGATTGACTTTCCCCAATGCTGTTTAGTATTCCGCTGAAACACGTCATTAGGAAGACATCAGCTTAAACCTCGGGTACACTAATGTTCAAGTCTACACAATTGGTAAAATATACTGATGGCGTCAATATCATGGCATGTTTAATTTTCGATGCCAAAGGAGCATTTCTGAGTCTAGAGTCTAAAGCAAACCAAATCGGCGTACAAGTTAATGAAACTAAAACCTCCAGTTTGACAAAACTTGACCGTAGGTGACTATAACCTTGAAAGTGTGGATAATTTTATGCATATTGGAGCTTATGTCAATAGAAGAAGTGCCGAAAAAAACAAGATTAGATGCATATTACTCCGTACTTCCTATTATAAAGTCCAGAGTTGTACACTGGCGAAATAAACTCCGCATTTATAAAACACTAGTTAAACTTATGCTGTTGGATAGAAGTGAAACATGGACCCCGACGAGTGAATCCGAAAATGCAATAGATATATTTGAACGCAAAGTCCTCCGGAAAATCAACGGCAGTGTGGAACAAGTAACAGAGTGTAGACTACGTTACAACAATGAGTTGTGTGAACTATTTGATGGTCCACCTGTTTTTTCTTGCATAAAGTAACGTAAATTGCAATGAGCTGGCCATGTGGAAAGAATAAAAGAAAATCAGCTACCCAAAAAACATTGATTGGTAGACCACAAGGTAGACGTCCATAGAGAAGACCGAGAACTCGATGGGAAGACACAATAGAAGCTGACAGCAGATCCTTTTTGAGAGTAAACAATTGGCGGACAAGGTAGTAGAACCCTAATGCTTAGAGGAGATTAATCCTGAACCTCAAGGCTCGGCTTGGGATGTTGCGTCATAGATGGTGATGACTTTCTGGGTCACAAAATCAATGGTATGTCTTCACCTCTTTCGGCCCTACAGTAGAAGACTAAGCTAAATCCCGGAATATTGTAGTACCTTGCTTTTTCAGGGTAGATCCATACTTCTTTGTGTATAATAAAATCCGTTTAAGGATTTTACTGCAGATAAATTTGAATGCCCACTTAACTTGTGTCATAAGCTCCTTGTAGTGGCATAAAAGTAAGTTTATTTATCACATGATCAATTTTTCTAGTTAACAGTCATCATCAAATTTGTAAGCAGTAGTTCTCCTAGCAATTACAATCCTACTTTGATACATTGGGTAGTTCCAAGAGTCTACTCTATGTGAGTGATCAGCATTCTTATCATTACCCATACAATCGTAACATTTCTCGTGTATGCTTTTGCATTCTTTGAGCTCATGCTTTCCTCCACATTTCACACGAAATCGTTTTCCTTCACATATTAACGTTTTATGGTTGCATTTTTGGCACTTAAAGTATCTGGTAACGTTAAAGTCCTCCGTCACAAAATATAACCTATATATAATCAATGTTGAGGTATCTGATAGCTAATTTTTTATACATGTACATTTACCTGAATAATATGTAATCATTTCACGTTTTTGTCCGTCTGGCATGAAAAAACTCAATTTTTTCTCTTTCCCCAGCTTCGAGGTTTAGAGCATATATTTCATTTCGTAGCTCCTCATTTGTAAATTCATTGTCTAGACCATTAATAACAAGTCTGAGTTGACACATCTTTGTGCGAGGTTAATCTATGTAGGTCAGTTATGCTAGCCTTGGTCATTGTTTTGATTATCGCACCATCATTGCGAATACGCCGTAGCAATTGAAGAGGAATCTTGTAATTCGACGGTCTTGTGGTCGACTTAAAATTAGCAGGCGTTTTTTCTGATATTGAATCCTTTTTGGGCTTAATAACGCCACATTTGAACGGAGCTTAGTTTGAGGCAACAGATAGTTTTTTATTATATGTGCATATGCTTGTTTATGTGTAGCTGTTGTCTTATCAATTAAAAACTTGACGTTTGTTCTTAATTCTTTAATGTAATATCCAAGCGCTTTAAACTTTAAATTATGGCTTTTTATGTTTTTCTATAATAATTTTACAAAATCCTACTAATGTCGCGACTTCTCTGTCCGTTCGTCCGTTTGTCACAGCAATTTTTCTCGCAAACGATATAAGCTAGAAACATCGAATTCTGTAAAGTGGGGCCCTCTTCAAGTTCAACTGTATTTAATTTTACAAGCTATTTAAGAGGGGTCTCCCCAGATAGGGAAGTGGCCCAGAAAATAAAGATAGCCGATATGAGTATCAATTGAAAGGCCTTGATTAGAAATTTTCAAAAAAGGTTCTTAACTGTCATTTTTTGGTTTGGGAAGCGCACAGTGAGGAGAAATACATGAAAAATCTGTGCCCCCCCCCCCCTCGCGATTAGACACCTGTGATCTGAAAAAAGTCTAGAGTAGGTATTTATGAATACAATAATAACAAATATCTTAGAAGTCAAAATATTTCGCTCAACTTTGTTAATAACTGCATGATCATCAAACTTAATATTTTTCCTAATAAAATCGTAAAGATACCCCTTAACACAATGAAGACGTTAATCAGTGGAACGTTTGGAGTGTTTTTATTATTTTTTTAAAATGAGCCAGCAGATACCGGTTGGTTTCTTCTAATTTTTTTAGATTTTAAATATAAAAAGAACTTATCGCTGGAATTGGAATTTATATTACTTTTATTGTCTTGATAATACTTTTCAATATCACTCGGAGCAAGTACACCATCATCGATCGCGATATGATTATCTCCTCCTGCGGTCGGCATCTTGAATTGCTGTCGTCTTCGCATCTTGTATCGCTGGTTTCTATCCTTTTTGAGATATGAGCGTTGCTTCTTTTTTCGTTCGTGATTAGGTTTTAATAATATTCAATGATTTTCAAACTATTTCTTCCAAAAATTTTACTCAAAGATTCAATTCTTTGTTTCCTCTCTTGACGTTTTCAAATTTGTCGTTTGATAGCATATCTGTCCGCTTTCCTTATTCAAAATTATTGTGTTCAACTTTCTTTTTATTAGTTTGTCATTGATTGCATTTGATGTAACTTGCCCCAAATTCCCCAGTGGTGGGAAGCCATCGGGCTTCTTCGATGAAAAAACTTTTCTGATTTTCTGGTTTCTCGAAACTTCTTCACAAGAAAATAAATAAATTCTGCGAATGATTCGACAATAGGATAAGTTTTTCCAATTTGAAAAATTAGTTTCCAAATGACGTTTTAAAAAAATAATTAAACTTTAAAAACAGTGACAGGAGCTTTATAAAAACACGTCAGAGTAAAAGTCAGAAGCACTTTATTCAATACTAGTCGTTATAAATTTTAAAAGAATATAAAGCAAATTCCAAATAATAACAATATAAAAACTTAATGGCCCAAATGGCTAAACTATTTAAAATTATTTATAATTTTAACACAGCAGTGAACTTTCATCTTACACCTAATATGTTATAACCTGATTTGAATAAAATTCAATCAAAAACTTTATCTTATACTAAAAACTCTATCACAATATTCCTAACCTACGCGTTTAACCTGATCTCTAAACATAATAAAATAAACATAACATATACCTAACCTATCCCTAATTTTTAACACGAATAAACAACAACATTAAATGTAACAAAAATGAGCTGAAACTCAAAAACTAAGAAACGAAAAACACAAAAACTGATAATGAACACGAATAATTTAGACATTGTCATTTAGCCACTAATACCTACATTGCTCCATCTCAGCTCGATCAGCTTCAACGAATCTAGCAAATGAGTATCTCCATTAGAATGGTTGGTCTCGTGAGCTTCTTACCGGTGGCCCATCTATATATATGATATATGATTGGAACGCCGTCAGAATCAAAAATATATCGATTCATGTCCAAATTCACGAATAATTCTGGAGGAACGAAGCCAGTAGCAATGCAAGTCACAATATACCCGTCTGCAGGGGTTTTACTCACAGTTACAGATCTTGCGATATGATTCTGAAGAAGTCTTAATATGACAATATCGACTCTCGTCACTAAAGCAGTTTGATAAATTGTTCTATTCGATATATAATGCTTCCAATTCGTTTCAGGCTTCCTGTAAAAACCAGTACATGTATGAAGACATTTCCTTTCGAAAACTCTTAATTTTCCAATAGTACTAGCACTCTGGTTGTACCAGATCTGACATCCATATGTCAAAACTGGTCTGACCAGGGTCTTGTAACAGGTAACTCTGACATTTTGATCAATGTATCTGGATTGAAAGAGTCATCAAAGAGCCATGACTACTTTTTGTGCTTTACTGAACATGATTTTGACATGTTCAATATAGTACAGATAGATCGAGATGAATGCCGAGGTATCAAACACAGAATTTATGTGGAACCCGTTCTAGACTACCCTCGTCAGCCATAATTTGGAAATCCTTCCAATTACCTTTCAGGTCTTGACTGGCCTCTGCAGTCTTGTCCAAAACAAAATTGTTTCGCACTTCTGCCCATTGATTTTCATTCGAAAATTGTCAGTATAGAGCTGCACATCATTAAATATTTTTTGAAAACTACTCTGAACGATTGTAATGTTTTGATCTGCCATATATATGATCAGATCATCAGCAAACACTACCAATGACCGCGTTGGCGAGATGTTAAAATCAAAGCTGTTCAATAGCTTGCGAATAAATATTGAGAAGAGCAGAGACGCAGAAACTGTATCCTGCTGTAGACCAAGTCGTGCATTGCCGTCAGATTTCCATCAGTTACAAGAAATGATTTCACGTATGGAATATTACACATCATAGCGACAAAGTACCTGGGGAACCTATCCTGAAAGAGTTTCAAAATCAGTCCCACTATCCACACTGCCACAAATTCTTCGTCCATATCTATGAGACACGCTCCAACACATTCTCTATCATTTAGTATCCAACAGATGTCTGAAGTTACTTTTTTATCGCATGTATGATCAAATGCCTGACATACAAGCCGAATTGGCGATTCAGTATCAAATCAATGTGGGCGTTCAATGCTTAGCTCAGTATCACTTCAAACATCGTGCTGACGTTAGGCAGCAAGCTGATTGGGCGATAGCTTTTAGAGCTCGAAGATTCTTCTCCTTTCTTCAAGATCGGAAATACCTTGGCCTATTTCCACTCATTTGGGAAGCATAAATTGTTCAACATGTCAGTGAACAAAACGCAATAATTTTGAACAGCAACCTCAGGCAAATATCAGAAAACTATCTTCAAAATACCGTCAATACCTCAAGATTTCTTGTTATTTATCGTTCCAAAAATGAAACACAAGTCTTTGTAGCTGACAAAATAATCAATAAGTTTCAAGTTTAGGCCAGATTTTAGTACTTCATTGAATTGACGAATTGAATTTGAAGTCGAAAACTTTCGCTTTGACGACGTCTAAAAGTATTTAATTACCTGTCTTGGACTTTGATTTCTGGACCAATCCAAAATGAGGCTCGATCCGGGCAAGTTTTTACAATCCATCAATATAATCCTGATTCCATTTCTTTCCGGAGTTGTACTATTAATTTTGATACCAGCCCTATCGAGAAGATTTATCTCGGGACTAACGACTTCAAGATTCATTATCGTTCATCACTAGAGACTTCTTACGGAATGAGCTACCCAGTTTCATTAAATGGCATCCGGGGCTTGCTTGCTAATACCCCTCAGTTTTTCCGTGCATTGATTCCCGACCTCATCTTTGAAGTATGAGTGTGTTACGTTTTCAAGATTTTTTAGATGTAATTTGAACATAGCTATTGAACGTTAAATGTAGTGCAAAAATTGACGATAAATATTGTTATTGCGATGGTTGTTGTTTCATATCCTTCCATATTGTTTCCGTGTTTAATCTTGGGAACTGCCATCTCCAATCTCAGTTTCTCTAACTTCGACAAATGGACATATATTTCACCATTAGTGAGATTTCTGTCATAAAGAACGATTGGGCAGGAGTTTTCATTATCAAAAGGAGGACATTTCTTCTAATAACCCCGATTAAACTTCATTTGATACTTTCTCCAATCCGTTTTTTGGAATTCAACCGATGATTTTCATGTTAAACTGGAATGATGAAGAGATCATCTATCTGATGATTAATTTCCATTCCAATTGCAAAAAGATCGTATTAAATGCAAATTTAAGTGCATCAGC
Source organism: Odontomyia ornata (assembly GCA_963969285.1). Classification (NCBI taxonomy): domain Eukaryota; kingdom Metazoa; phylum Arthropoda; class Insecta; order Diptera; family Stratiomyidae; genus Odontomyia; species Odontomyia ornata. The sequence goes on from OZ017741.1 coordinate 312,387,074, forward strand.
AATGCAGAGGTCCAAATAAAAATTTGTACTAGGGAATGATGGAAACTCCAACCCATGTACATTGTGCTTGTATTCAATTTGGTTCTCTGTTATCAACCGTTTCAGGAAAAATCCTCTGAGATTATTCACTAAAATGTTGTAGGCATTCAGCCATGATTTATGCCAGACAATCAGCTTACCAGCGGGAATATAATAACTATGCAGCCTGTTCAGTTTAAGTACTTCAAACAAGGAATCGAGCTTCTCCTTGAACTTGAAAGCATTTTGACCAGTTGCCTAGGCAGAGATAACGAAGGGTTATCCTCACCTTGCTGTAAAATTTTAGTAACCAGTACTTCAAGAAATTCAAAGTTTTTGGATTCGACTTTATCAGTTTTTTGAAAACAATAGGTTCTTCTAACCAATATTCCGATGCCGAATTCAAAATTCTCGAATGTGACGGAGTACCATGAGTTGAGGTTCGTTATAGTGAGGAGCACCATGTCAAGTTTGTACTTGACGATATATTCCAGGAAAAAAGCCCGTCGATGTAATGTGACAATAGAGTTGATCGTGGTAAGATGTAGCCCATCCATGGGAATGTGGCTTGACGACAAATTATTTTGAAGCATGTTGACCTGAACTGTGAAATATAAAATTGATTTGTTTACCCTTCGCGAAAGAGATTTAACCTATTGGTAAATTTTAAGAAGCAGCTAGCTTTTGCCATTTACATTATTTATTTTATTTGCATTGCTGTTTGCTATTCCCCTAGTAGGAAGTGCAAATAATACTCCAGGATTGACGGAGCTAGACGATGTTACATTCCAGTGTACTTGTGTTTGAGAAGAATTTAACTATGCATCTTGATATCGAGAACATCCTCGATATGATCCTTGATGACGAAACACAACGCAGTTCACGTAGCGTAATGTTTCTTTTGGTTCCTTCTGAGCCAATTTGCACTCACCAGGGCAAAAGAATCTTGACATTTAACGCACGGCATAATTGATAGGCGAATGGTCAAATCTTTGGCATCTGTAACACTGATTAAACTCATTTTTTTCGAAGATGTTCCCGCTTCATAACTCTAAAGTTCAAATACATTATCTGTTGGAGAGCACTTTGGCTGCTATCGTTTGAAATTTGTACTAACTGGAATTGTTTTGCCTTCAATAGGTTATCTCCTTGTTGCAATTATTTAAGTAGTTATGAATTTGATAGGTGCTGCTGTTTCTGTAACATTTCAAGGAATTCAGCTATATTCTCTGCACAGTCCAGGCCCTTTAACAAGAGGGTCCTCCTTTGGCGTGTATGGAAAGTGGGGAGCTTTCACATTATTTAAAGCAGCGTAGGGCAAAGTACGGTCCGCGTGCCAAGTGTGGGCCTGCAGGGTAGTCAATCTGGCCCGTGACATGGTTTATATAATAACCCTTACAATGACATTTTCTGCATAGTTTGAACAATATAACGGTTTCCTTTTCATTCTGTTTTAAGTACAGTATTATCGCAGCTAATGCTGCATTCAAAGCCACATTCAACGGACACGACCAGGAGCATACGCGTCTGAACGTACTGCGTGTGTATGTGCTCGCCCTTAAATGGACGACTGTTGATTTTTTGGTGAACATCAAAGGCAAACTACAGTAGAAAGCCTATTTTACACAGCCCTACTATAACATACATGACCACATGTAGGCTGAATTTTACTTTGCAAAGTGAATGGACTCGATTTCGTGCACATTCACGACGACCGGGATGCATGTGAGTATATTGTTTTACCTGCTAGCCCTTGTTGTGCTGCTTGCCGGGTTGTTTGTCGATCTGCTGGCTGGGCTACATGACGCGCATCTGAACTCACCATAATATTAACTGAGTAGTGCCGTAGTAGATGTCTGCAGATCGGTCGCATGGTGATGTGGAGTGAATACGTGTGTTGCTCAGCTATGTTCGGAACGAATCGGGCGCTTCCATTTTCGTTTCGTCTCTTCTCAAGGTCAGTGTAGTTTGGACAGTCGCGTAGTCAGTTTTAAGTCACATCTACAACTGTGCCTTTGGCTCATGTTTCTATAGTTTTGCTTAGTTGGTAGCATTTTTGACATTATTTTGATCATGACTGTGGCAAGTGAAAAATGGAAAGTTGATTCAGAATGTCGTGTCTTTAAAGATGAGTGAAGTAAGAAATACTTTTTTGTGCCTACTAAGGATTAACATGTATGCCTCATTTGCAAGGAAGCTGCAGCTATATTCAAGAAATTCAACCTGTCACGACACTTCATGGCAAAAAATAACAACGCCACTTATGAAACTATGACCGAGCAGGAGCTCTACGTAAAAAATTGTCCGATCAGCAAAATATTTAAAAACAAAACATTCTCAAAAGCTGACTACACAGGCCAGTTACGTTGTAGCATACAAAATTGCAAAAAGTAACAAAGCATTTTCTGATGGCGGTTTTGTAAAAACGTGTATGCTCGAAGTATATGACATTTTGTGTCGTGACAAAACAAACGATTTTGAAACAGTAAGTTTGTCTCGAAAAACAATGAAGTAATTGATAAGCAGTTTTTCTCACAAATGCTGTTCTTTTGCGTTGGATGAAAGTATAGACATTACCGGCACAGATCAGTTATTGATATTTATAAGAGGTATTGATGACAACTTTTGTGTTACTGAAGAATTAGCTTGCATGCGTTCATTGAAGGGAATAACAAAAGGATCAGACATTTTTTAAGAATTTGAAGATACTATCTCGTCTTTGGAAGTACCTTTGACCAATATTTGTAACATTACTACCGTTGTATCACCAAATATGAAAGGGTCGAAATTTGATTTTGTAGGAATATTTTAGGAATCATTTCCTGGGAATGAAGTTGTGTTTCTTCATTGTGTTATACATCAGGAAGCGCTGTGTAAATCAGCTCTAGACATTAAACATGTGATTGATATTCTTATTAAGATTGTTAATAATATTCGTTGACGAGCACTGAATCACAGAAAATTTTGAGAGTTTCTAAACTTATTACAGTCTCAATATTCTGATGCACTTTACTGCACCAAAATAGGATGGCTCAGTGCAGGGCGGGGTTTTGAATGAATTTGGGATTAAAAGACGGAATAATATCTTTCATGGAAGAAAAAGGAATGGACGAGTGTGAACATTTAAAAAATATTGTATGGCTTTCGGATTTTGCATTTTTTACAGATCTTCTCAGTCACATCAATAAATTGAACCTTAAACTCCAGGGAAGAAATCAATTTATCCATGATATTTGCAGTCATGGCAGGGGTTTTAAAATGCAATTGATTCTTTTTTTCCAAACAACTGGTCAAGAAAGTTTCACTCATTTTCCAAGACTAAAAACTATTACAGTTACAGAGAAAAACTTACAAGCTATGGGAATAGCCTGAAATGTCTTCATGAAGAATTTGAACAAAGATCAGTTGTGTGTGATGTAAAAATTAAATAAAAATTTTATCACCTACAACAATATGTTTTTTTTTTTTTAATTTTTTTGCCCCCCCTAGAACATTTTTTGTTTTATCTGGCTCTCCCCTTAAAAAGTTTGCCCATGTCTGATTTATAGCATCTTTGGTTAGTTTGAAATCAACTAGTATTTTCGTATTTATTGTAATTTTGACTGCCGTAACTCTGCCAAAAGCCGAACCATAACCTCTTCAGTGTTCATATTTTTTTTTTTTGACAGAAGATCCAGCGGACCCACCAGTTTGCTTCTTCTTCTCAGTTTTAGATTTCAAATATTGAATAAACTTATAAAGTTAGTATTATCTATATTCTCTTGACAATCCATTTCGGTATACTCGTACATCGGAGCAAGTAACGCATAATAATTTGCACTATCGATATCTCCTCTTGCACTTAGTATATGGTCGGCATCTTGAATTGCTGTCTTCCTACTGCTGGTTTCTTTGCTTATAGGTTAGCTTTTTGCGTGCCTTCTTTTTTCGCTCGTCTTATGCTGCATGCCAATTTGTCTTTCGATCATTTTATGTAGCTTGAGCGTTTAAGTTTTTCGAATCATTTCTTAAAAAGATTGTATTCGAAGTTTCAATTCTTTTTTTTCTTTCTTGACTGTTTCTAATTCATCGTTTGATAGCGAATACTTCCGCTTTCCATGTTGAAAACTATCTTGTTCAATTTTCCTTTCCGTTAGTTTGTCGCTGATTACATTTAATATGCCTAGTACCAGGTTCCCCAGCGGTGGGAGGGTATCGGACTCATCAATTCCACCGGTAAAAAAAAAGTTTTCTGCTTTTTCTAACTTCTCGAAAATTCAGATATTCGATAGAATTCTAGTTCAACACAGTCTCCAAGTGAAATTTCAAAAAATTAAATAATTTTTTTTAAATTAGTGACAGGATCTTTTAAAAGCTTGTTTATACGCAACGAATGCTAAATGTAGAATTAGCTGTATATGTATATCAACGGACAAAAATTATAAATTAAAAAAATTTAAGAAAAGATGCTACATCTAAATGCACTCAAATCCATGATCCAGCGTTCTCAAATCTAAATATTTCAAAATAATTTCGAAAAAAGCCAAAAAATATTTGTGTGGTCTGGATGGCACAAAGCAATATGTAGCAGGCAGACAAGCAATGATATTGGATCCTCGCAAAAGATTAAAACAAAAAAACTTCAAAGCGGCTCACAAACTTTGAAACCCAACCTTTAGCCTGCATTAAAATGTTACTTCCAAAAGAGATTAGACTTTTTGGTGCGACCAAGATTATTCCAATTATTAAAGCTGCTTTTTTAGGAGCTGACCGCATACTAGCAACTGCTCACTTATTTAATTTATCATTAATTTTATGTTTCATACGTACAGACATTTCTTTCATGGACACTGTGGATGTAATTTGAGAATACTTAGTATATTTAATTGGTGACTCTGAAATCTTGATTTATAAATTTTTTGACGTATAACCGGATTTCTTATAAAACTTAGATCAGGTTGTAATATTTAATCATCAAAAGGAAATTTTTCTATAATAATTTTTTTTCGAGTACCTTAATTGCCTCTGCAAAATTTTAAAAAAGACAAGCATTTCCTAGAAAAAGAATTTCCTATTTGTCATATATTTTTATTCGTTTTAAAAATGACAATCCCTCGTCATCACCCAATGCATTCAACATTTCTGAAATGATTTGGCCAAAAGTGCTCATTAACCAAACTTTCCAATTTCCACTTCAATCCCCACACCTACTACACCTTTGCATGTTTCTTGTTCTAATTCTAAAAATATGACTCTACCTCATCTTCTTCAATGCCATTGCGAAAAAATATGTCTAATGAAACCAAATGCTGGTTGTGAAGAAAATGAAATGGAAATGGAAAAGAAATTCTCCACCACCCAGTCATCAACACATTTTGATGAGCTGTTAAAAATCCATGTGTCATCGTAAATAATTATTTTATTCAATTTTCCTTGAAGATAATTTCGGAAGGGGACAAAACTCCGTCGTTGAAATAATGCAAATAATCACATATGATGCGATTCACGTCAACTCGAACAAAGGTGAAAAATAAATAATCCTGCGTGTGAGGAAAAGCATTTTAAGTGGGCAATGATTCATAGCGAATGGGAAATTTAGTAATTTGCTTGAAGATTCACTTATTGGTTAATATGTTCTTTAAAGCGATTTTATTTCTTTATGTGGATCGTTAAAATTTGTTTGATGATTGCGTCATATGAGAATTAGCTATGAATCAATAAGATTTAATTTACTAAATATTTATAAATGGAGTAAAAAAATGCGGAACCCATAAGTTTGGATATAAAAGTCATATCATTCAGCGCAATATGGTAAAGATCAATACTTTTATTGTGGAGGAAATACAATCTTAAAATCAATCGAATAAATTTTAAACACAGCTTTTTCTTCTATTTTCTTGCATTTCCATGCTTTGAACCGACACAATTTTCGAATTTCCTCTGTAAAAAGACCAAAGAGATTAAATAATAAGGTCCGCTTCTCTCCCTCATGACCAGATAGATATGCACTTATTTCAAGACAATTTTATCACTTCTTCACAAAACGCTGAAAAATAATTCAACAACGCTAATTCAAGTCCCAAACTTAGAATTTTATGATTAAAAGAAAGAAAAATAATTTTTTTTTTGCTTGTGAATAATCAAATAAGCAAAATAATTGACTACAAGGAAAAAAAGTTAAAACGATTTGGGTGGATATAATCACGCTCATGTCAGTAGGGTTTTGTACTAAACTTACAGTGTGACTTAATTCAAGAAAACCCAGTCTTACTCCATTTAACCGGCCTACATTTTGTGGCAAAATTGCTAAAACCATCAACTATGCAGAGCTTCGAATGTTATTTGTTATTCAATAGTCCGCATTGTGTAGTGGTTAAATCACTCAACCCGTAAGCCAAAGATCTTCGGTTCGAGTCTCGTTGGCTCCAAAGAAATTCAGTTCGAGTGATTCTTCCGAGGACTATAAGCCCGCTTAGTTATGATACGTGCTGGTTTGAAATCAGAAGTTATTGCAGCTGGATGGACAGACACACGGCCAAAGTGTGATACTGAGCATATCACCTTGTGGAGTGTCGATACATTCGATCATGATAATGAGAGATACTCTAACTATCTCTAAGCGAAGGCCCGAAAGAGGCTTTAGTGCTACAAAGAACAAAAAAAAAACAATTTGTTATTCATCTTATTTGAATATCTGGAGAGGATCCAATCAAAAGTGTAGTATCTGGTACGATGGAAACCTCATGTAATAGAAAAAGTTTGTATAATTGCTGTAATCGGAGAAAATTAAAAAGGCTACAACTTCTGTAAATTTGAATAAAACTTATAGAATAAAGGGTTATTAAAACATTGAATTTGATTGTATCCAGTGATACTTATTTAGCTCTAATTAGGGGAAGGGTGGCATGATGGGTTAGCTAAGGGAAATAACAAAAATACAGCATAATCACTATGTTTACTACTCTTATTAATTTATAGCACGTTATGTCATTAATCTAACTATGATTTGGTACAGTCTTTAGAAAATCAACTTATCACACTTTTTCATAATTAGTCATTAAAAGGAACATTATGAAAAACTATCTTACCCCATAGTATCGGGTAATGAATAGGGGCATGATTGGGAAGGCTAATTACTCTCACAAAACAAATAAATGTGTATTCCCTCCAGATCTTTATTGTCTACGCCAGCTCAAGGATTGTGAGCTCAACGTCCACAGAGCTGGCAGCCTACCCAAGGTCAAAAAATTGTGGTTTACATCATTACAATATAAGCAAATGGTTTTTAGCATACCTTTTGAGGCGAGGATCATCAAGATTGGGGTTGAGGTAATTATGGCTGTTTTTCCTCCCCGGTATTGTTTCCTTTTTTCAGTTCGTTGAACAGAAGGAATTAGCAAAATATCACTAGGGAATGCATTTTCGAAGCTAGACGTCAGATTGCGGCACGCTGCACGGTTTAGTTTCGGGGACGGGTGTTTTATCTGCTGTTGGTGTGACTGGTTTGTAACATTCGGTGATTAACTCCGTTCAAGGTGAATTGAAAGATGTCGTTATAGCTTCAGGTTCTGTTGCAAGAGAAGTTATCCTGGCTGTTAAAGATATAGTTGTAACTGCTGTTGTTGAGGACAAACGTGTTACAACTCCCGATTAAAGACCTTTGGCCTCTGATACTCTTCCTTGTTCTACATTTAACGAGTCTGCAAAATTTTATATGTTTGTATATTAGTCTCAGCAGAAATGAAATTGACATCAGTTAAATCATTTATTATTTATATGGCCATATACCACATTTTCTGAATGCGTTAATGGCGGTAGACCTTCTAGCCTTCTGAATGTATGCATTACCAAATATTTCACTTATCTGAAATACAGTTATCACATGTCCAGGATGTAATAGAGATTGTAATAAGTACTGAGTGGCTTCATAAATGCAATGTCTGCAAGCTTCATTTTGTGTGTGCAGTGAGGAGGACAGCAAAGTATAATTAGTCCATTTTCACGAGCTAGATTAATCTAGCGGCAGCATTACGCGATGAGTAGGAGTAGCTTAGGAAAATTTGATGAATTTTTTGAACCATGTCAAAAATATTTCTGAAGATATCCAGCCTCGAGGATTGCAAACTGCTGTAGTATTAAGTGGAGCACGATCTAAAAATTCTGGTTTCATTTGTTGTCTCGAGGAAATCATCAGTGGAGGAACGTAGGTTCTTGCAATTAAAACATATTTCTACTGTGATAGTCTGTCCTCGTTCAGCAGATGATAACGAACCCACTTGTTTTCGTTCTTTCAAAAGCAATATTTTGCTCTTGGTTTCAGAAACAATGGAAATTCATATTTCATCGTAGCTTTGTATTTCGTCAGGGATCAATTCAAACTTATCATAAATATCACCGACACCTGCCATTTCCTCATCAGTATTAAAATTGTGCCCTTTTCCATTTTCAACTGCCAATTGGTTTGCTAGACGTGTTAAGTTGATAGTTGTTAGTCCAAAAAGATGCTCTTCCCTATATTTTAGATATGTTTCTATTTCATTTTCTTCTTCAGGTGTAAATATAGTTTTTTTCGGGTCTAAAGGTAAACCAACAGTAACTTCATCACCTTCCTTCATTTTCTTAACATATCACCCTGAAGTAGTCTGAGGCACTGTATATGCAGAAGCAGCTTTTTTGTATTCCATATCTTTGATTAAAGCTTTATCAACGAGGGTCATTCAACAAGTACTTAGCCGCACTGCCCGATGGCGCTGCTATTACATAAGAGTTTTACCATCTTGCAGTACACACATGTTACAGTTGCGTCTGCTGAAAAGAGTTTTTCGAGGCTTAAAGTAATGAAAACGTATTTGAGGAATCGGATGACACAAGATCGGCTTTTAGGCCGTGCTATTCATTCAATCCAAAATGACGTAGCTCAATCTAACGTGCTTTAATTAAAGATTTAAGTCTTACGAAAAGCTGCAAAAAATCAATTTTAAAATTTATCATCTCTGTGTTTGTTGATTTTGTAAATCTATCGTAGTAAAATATTTTAAAATTCAAATTTTATTTATTTGTACAACATCAGCATTTCTCGTCAAACATGACAAATACCTAAACCAAACAACCAGACCTACTGTTGCATCACATACTTTTCACGAAGGACAAAGTGCCTCACTGAGACCTGCCGCCGGAGCCTCATAATGGGTAAGGCCGCTGCTGGATAAGATCCACCAACGATAGTAAACGTTCAATTTTTAATTTCCACTGACTGAATTGAATTTTCATGCAATTTCACGTCTTCTCTGTACCGTACAATGTACTCGTATTCCAGCCAATTAACACGTCTTGATATTGAAAAAATATATTGCATTCCATAAAATCATAAACTTTAATGAATTGTACACCACTTTTGTTTTACTGGATTTCTCGAGTAAACACTATTTTTAGCATACTTAAACCAAATCAATCGGAATCGGGATTAATCCTGCTGCGTTGTTTATAAACTAAAGCAGGAATGCTAAGAAATCTTAAATGCTATTTTGCCGCGACGTTAACCACAACCCCAGAAACCTGCCAAAGGTAAATCGAACGACCGGATCTGGAATGCAAATTTAAAAACATAGAAGAGCTCTCTTGGCATCAGCAAAGATCGCACCTATAAACAATCGAATAGTTTTCTTGAGATCGAAAATAGATTCGCACTTGTTTTCCAAAGGAGGCGGACTGTGTCATGTCAATTTGGCACGGCATGGTATCCAAATTGTAAACATCTCTGTAGTTTGAATCTGCTCAACCGCCACTTTGAAACCATTCTCGCGCAACATTTTCACTTCAACAGTTGGGAAATATCGCAGAGACTTTTCTTTGGTATGTTTTCCAACTGATTTATTTATTCTCGATATTCCAAAAATTGAACATTTCCAGAAAAAATTTCCTATGGTTTTTCAATTTTATTTATTAAAAATTGCACGTTGCTGATCAATTTTATTTATAACTAAGAAGAAATTCAAATGAAGTGTTGAAACACTTTGCTCTTGTTCTGATCTAAAAATACCCAGGACTTCGCGGTGTAATTGAAAAAAGCCATGAGCTATCAAGTGGAGTTACCATTTTCGAAAATGATTAAGATTTGCGACAGGTAATTAAGGCTGTCAAATCGGCTCACCCGTACGATCTTAGAATACAGTCGAAATTTATTTTAAAAATTATTTTTAAAAATATGCTCAAATTCGTTTGAAATTTCTGTTCTTGTTCAATTATTAGTAGACACTACAATTGTGGATAACCTTTCCTTAAATTCCTTGGGCAAATATAAAGGGAATTTTCTTTTTTTCGTAAAGTTTTCACTCCATATTTCAACGAAATAGCAGCACTGGCTCTAACCGGCAAGAATTCTTTTTCAACATTAGCTGGCTGAACTGGGAGCACACATCTCATGCGAGGATGTTGAAAATAATGATTCACATTGTAACACGATGGAGACAAGAGAAGAATTCAAAAGGTGAAAATCATCGCGCAAGCATTTGAAAAACTTGAGAACTAGTGACAAAAGAATTAACATGTGACTAATTTAAACAATTTAAATATAGCGAAACCGTTCACAAAGGAATTATAACGAAGAACTTGAACTTTTCTTTTATTGGTTGCTAGTAGGTGTGAAAAAAAATGCGAAAGGAATATGCCGTACTGATGATTAGTGCAATCGTGCGAAAAGTTTATAATCTCTTACAATCCGCATTAATCATAACAGGAAATGCATATCTTGTATTTTTTAATCTTTTCTCTAATTAGAAATACTAATTCAAAGGTCAGGAATAATATGATAAAAATTTGCTGTTTACGGTGCGTGGGGGAATTCTCTTAGAAGTGAATAGATTATGATAGTGAGGCTATGTATGTATAGTATATACGAGTACTACTATGCACCTAAGTATTGTAACACAGATTATTTTTTTAGACTTACATGCAGCTTCCGAGATTTTTCACCAGTAAATTTATCTCTATTATATTAACATATTTCCTCACTTACAGAAGGTTTCATTTCATTTGAATTTACTCAGAGAGCTAATCGATTCAAAAATTAATGAATTTATACTTTCTGAATGACAACCAATTAATCAATTTTCCTACTCAGTCGTGAAAAATTTTTCCGGACTTTTTAGGGGTTTAGTACTAAAATACAAAATTGTATTGCAATCACGACCTGTGTCCGTCTGTCCGTCCATCTGTATGTCACAGCACCTTTTCTCCGAAACTATAAAAGCTACAGCCATGAAACTCTGTGAAAAGGTCAGAAGTGGTGACTTCTTGAAAGTTTTGGGGTGAAAAAACGTTTCAAAGGGGTTTAAGGGGAAGTGACCCTTCAAAAAAATGTTTTCACCTTTTGTAGTCGAGTAGGGTGTCACTGGTAAGGTCTCACTGAGATCTTCTCAAAACGAGTCCTAAAATTGCCTTATCAGTACCGTGGGGGCAGGGGAAGGGGTAATGTACGAACTTTGCGCGTATCCATCAAAGGTTGCCGATATGAGTATCAAATGAAAGGTCGTTACATATAAGAGCTTTTCAGAACAGTTCTTAAACTAACAGTGCTTCAGTGGGGGCACATGGGGAAACACGCGAAAAATGTGTTTCCCTCCTCGCGAATGGACACCTGTGATCTTAAAAATCCAAAAAAAGCTACGAAGGGAAATATTATGAGTACAACAATAACAAATATCTCATAAGTCAAAATTCGTTCAACTTTGTTGATAATAGTATGATCTTCAAATTTCAAATTATCTCCAATAAAATCGTATAGATGCCTTAAAACCCAACGTTACACAAGGCCCTAATACTCTGTAAGTTTGATGAAACTCGCATCATATTCACGGAAGTTATATCTGTTAAGTGCCCACAGTTTGAACATTTATAATTACGACGGCACTTTAACCGTGTAATAAGTTAAATAGGTAGAGTTAATTAAGTCATGACGGCACTTGAACCGTGTAACTATCGACGTTAATTATTAAATGTCCTCCAAAACCACCTATAATTAAACTAAGTTACAGCGGCACTTGAACCGTGTAACTATCGATGCACAATATAAGTATACAAAAGGGTATCAGCAGCACTTGAACTGCGATATCTTCCGCGAAATGAAACACCTAATTGGTTGGATTGTCACAAAAAAACTATTTTATTCTTCATAATATGAAATATTTATATAATAAAAATGCTTAGTCTAAATCAATTCCAACATAACAAGAATTCAAGAATATGCAAAATGTACAAACACTGTTGCGAATTCCGGCTTACCACAATCCTACCCATAATGTTTCCACAATCCTACCCATAATGCAAAATGCCGCTTTTTAATGGGTCGAGCAGAACCAGTGACGATGTGATGAGACACAAGACTGGTCCTACCCAAGCCTTTCTCATTATACGACGGAAACTGTTGTTTGAAGAAGTCCAATCGTTGCTGATCTTTTGGGGACAGTAGATGGAATTCAGGGCTTTGAGGCTCCGAGGCTGCTTCGGTAGCGTTGACCTGGATTGGCGCTGTTTTGAAGAGATCCCAGAAGTCAATTCCAAGATACACTGTGTTCGTAAAGGAAGGAACAACCAGGAATCTCATCAATTTGATGATGTTGTTAAAGCGCACCAATGTGGTGACGTATCCCAGAACTGGATCCTTGTGCACTCATGCAGTCTGGACATGAGCATGCATGAAATGCATATGCAAGCCCAAGTCTGACAGCAGGTCCAAGGCTCCGGCTCCAAAGGTACTGACACTGCCTCGGCTATCAAGCAAGCCCGTCAATTTGCGACCCTTGACAAAAATATCCGCATAGGGCCTGTTGTCGCCAGGAGTGGCCACAATTGACTCCACGCAGGCACGCTTCAAGAGATGCCTGGCGAAGAAATATCTCCAGGATTTTCGAAAGCGATCCCGAAAAGGTCGTGCTCTAAAACTAGCGGGTGACTCACGATCATCGCCCGCCTTAGAAGCTTGAACGCTTTTGAGGATGGAGAAGTACAGCCAAGTGCGAACAGTGATCGTCTGCGAGCCTGACAAGACCATGTCCGAGCTAAGCTGAAAGAAGCCTATCAGAAGGGAGCTCAAAATTACAACCTTCGGGCTCGCCCCCGTGAGCTACTTCAAGGTCAGAAAGTTTTCGTGCGGAATTTCGCCGTGAGCAATGCAGCCGATCGTTTTGCTGCTAAATTTGCTCCACGATTTGTTCTTGCAGTGGTTCGCCGCCGTACTGGGCAAGTTACTTATGAACTTGAGGATAAATCCGGTAAGCTGCTTAGGACCTTTCACGCTAAAGACATCCGATTCATAATTACCCCTGCCGACATTCTTTGTTTGCCCGGCTGAATGAGACACTCAGGGCCTGGGTCGTCCCCACGATTGTTGCGTATTCCGGCGTACCGACTTTCTCCCTTTCGCAACTTCAAATTGCCGCCGTAACATTTCCACCTTCCTTTGGGCACTCCTACCTTTTCCTCTGTAAATTTATATATTTTATCAACATATTTCTATTTTCCCTTTAATTTTGACTTCCCCATCATCACAATCCTATCCTTTTCCCTTATTTCCAACTACAAAAAAAAAACTAATACACACTAATAATTTCAATTTTCGCACTAACAACATTCCATTGTTTAATTCCCACTAACAAAACTTCATTCAATACCTTTTCCCTAACAAAACCTAATTCCTTCCTTCATACTAACTAATTCTATTCCCACTAACAAATTTTATTTTTTATACTAACAAAAATTAATTCACGTTCCCCTACTAACAAAGTTCAAACTCATCCCCGAAGGCATCGTTGAAGTTGCTTATGAGATGAATGGGAGATCAACAATCCATGGCACCATTAGCTGCGTCGCGAGTTCTCGATCGGGGGTCTGCTGGAACCCTGAGTTCAAGTTTCCCCGGGCGCAGGGAAGCACTCTTTTTGGGGCATCGGCAATACCAATAGCTTCCGTAATGTATGTGTGACACTTTGCATTCAATCAAGCGCTTCTTTGATTGTGCAAATTGCCATATGTAAAACAATGGATACTATTGAGTTTGTCGATATGGAACAAAAGATGTGTGGGTAGCGGAATCGAAGTGTAATGAACTTCGATTACGAAGCGGCAGCGGTAATTCGAGAATGAAAAAGGGATTACGGAATCGATTGGATGGGAGGTGAAAAATGCGGGATTAAGTTGTCGGGTTAGAGGCAGTCAGTTTTCGGCTTGAAAAGAAGCGGAAGTGTTTTGGGCAGGGTCGGAAAAGTTTTGTTAATTTTTTAATTCGATAAGGAAGAAAATCTGGATATGGACTGAACCGAAATTGAGTTCTTGGTGTCGAAGCAGAAAGCGAAAAACAGTTTTTTTTTGATTGCAAAGTTTAGTGGCGGAAGTTTTGGTGTGGGAAAGGAAGAAGAACCGAAAAACTACATCGGATGTGGGCTAAATTAAAATTTGTGCGAATTTACAAGTGAGGGAAAAGAATTTTGGTTTTCGGCCGCCGGGAATTAAGTTACTACGGTTGGATTTTAAAAGGTGTTTCAGAATTAGAGAAAAAAACGAACCAACAGCGGATGTCTTATGAGTGAAGAAAGAAATAATGTTTTATGAGTGAAGAAAGAAATAGTTTAGGAATGAAGAAAGAATTGATGCTAGATTGAGAAGGCAAAGCGCCGGATTTTGGATTTTTTTGTTGTTGTCAAATTAACTGACACAGAACAGAGGTGGACAGTGGAATATAGTGATATACGTGGCCGTTGAGCGTTCGATTGATTCTGATTGTTTATCTTCAAACTAATTTAAACTTAACTTACAGTGGCCCCACACTCTTTTTTTGTCTTCGCCGAGTGCTTGGAGTTTCACGAGGAAAGAGTGAGTACCAATTTGGATTTTTTTTATATTTAATTCTCATTATCAAGTTCATTTTTTTTCTTTGTTATCTTCTATAAAAAATTTATTGACTGTTTGCTTTTATATAAAATTTTAAAGGGTTTTTTTTTGTATTGAAATAAAAATTGGTGAATTTCCCGTGTAGAATGTCGAGTTAAGAGCATCATTTTTCATTTCTCAAAATGACTTTCCCGTCCTTTTTCCGCCGTGTTAGTATTTATATGTAAGGTGGCTCAGCACGAGCAGAGGGTGTCCCGGAAGTCCCACGACACGACTGAGCGCTAGCCGGCCTCAGTATGCCACCCCGGGCTACGCACCCCTCTGCTAATACTTAATGTCTGCAACTGCGGTGACTTCCGTGGTTGCTACAGTACATCGATCAAAAGTAAATTGCCTAGGTGAACGTTTGAAATCAAAACAAGGTGAGTGAACATGAAGTGCATCGTCAGTGTGAGATACATTTATACAGGTCAATTTCGCGATATCGAAAACGTAACTGAACAAAAAATGCAAGGTCAGCATATGATTTAATAGCAATGTGATAATTGAATTGTAGGTAAGTGAACTTTATGATATGAAAATAAAATACGAAAATTAAAAGTTATTGCAGATATGAATATCCTCCCCCGCGTTGAATGTCTATTCATCGTCATGACATTGAAATCTGCAGTTGATTGTTGTTTGGACGAGGTATTGGTTTCGGTTTGCAGGAGAAGCGGTTGTGTTGGTTCCATAGCCACCACCCCGCTGATATGATGGCGAGCACCAGTCCTAAGTATCCAATCGTCAGTGAATCTTTTTCGGTAATTCTGTAACTTGATTGTCCTTCACAAGTCGTTGCAGAGCAAGTAATTCCCATAGGTGCGGATGTTGCCTTGTACCTTGCGCCAAGATTGGGTTTAGTTTTTCTGGTGGTGTTATGTTTTCCAGGGTGCTGGCCCTTGGATATAAGACTGAGCTGTTGCTTGCAAACTTGCGATGCCCTTCAGTTGTTACGTGGTCATTTTTAATTTCGCAATCTGGAACAATAGTAAGTAGCCCAGATTCCTTGAGTGTCATTTCAAATCTTCTTCGGTGGCAGGTGGCGGTAATCTGTGTAGGGGCCCTTGATGACACAATCCATTAGCTTGAACCATACAGGGCTATCTTTTACTGACTAAAACTCACAATTCCTATGGATCAGTTTATTAAAAAGGCTTATCTCGCAAGCACAAATATCAGCTCCTTGTTTATGTACAGTGCCGATGGCTACACATAAACAGGCTTCTCTTCTTGTGATGGTACAAGCGGTTAAATCATTTTGTGTCAATGGAGTGTATTGGCTTCAATGTGAATTTATCGCCAGATCTGAAGCAAATGGTTTTATGGTGACGAAAGTGTTGATAACCTTAGATGGTATTGATATAGTCCTTAGAATATCGAATTGGTTTTGCTCAATCAACGGTAATTTTGCCTCGAAAACTACGTGATCACATAGTACGGCACCTGTTACTGTCATTAGTTTGTGTACATAGACAACATCATATTGGTCTACTGGCAAATGCGTTTATGCTGGAAGATGTTGCCTAATTGTTGCAATTTCCTTACTGAGTTGTTGTGGTGATAACAGTAGGGGGTTCATTTTGCCGTGATGCGTATCTATCAATGTGTTTGCTATTGCTGACTGTATGCGATGTAAGTTTGACACAACTGTTGTTATCTGAATTGAGAGTGATGTGAGAAGTTGGTCAATATTTGATTGGTTTGTACCATCATTGTTGTCATTAATCCGGTTGAGCATAAGACTCAATTGGTCATTGATTGCGTTGAATTTTTTTGCGGTGGGAACCTGATCCCGCCTCATGATGTTGATCGTTGAATCAATAATCGAAGTTTAATTTTTGAATAACGCCAAAAGTGTTTGCTCATTCTCTCGCACTGCGCCAATTGTATGGGTCATTTCGTCAGCATATGCTGAATCGAGTATGCCAAACAGTGAGTTAGCTTCGTTTGCAACTACGTTTAGTGCTCCTCTTTTTTGGCGCTTGGTTAGGAATAAGCTATTGTCCAATTTTAGTTTCTTTTCGGAATGCTCAAATTGTTCGACCTTTTGCAGACATGTGCTCTTTTGGTGCAACTGTTGGCATAGATGTTGCAGTGTTTTGGTTGCATTTAGAATTGAAGCCATTTCTGTCCAATATGGTTTTAAGTCGTAATAAATTATGAGCTTCCACTCATTTACTGCCAAGGTCTTCAAATTAAACGCCGGGGTTTGGCTCGAACTCCTCAAATCTGACTGGTTCACTTAGTACGGCTGGTAACATCAAGCATACCAAGAGTATCGTCGAAAGTAGTCCACCAGTAGATATCTTGATCTTTTTTCTTGGTTGATGAGATTCTTCATTCGAATCTTGAATTTTTTGTTGCTGGTCTCTGCTATGAGTAGCTTCGATGCCACGTTTTTTAACTTCGGAGGGTTCTTCTTCTAAGAGTAAAGGTGCAAGCCGGTGAATCGTTCGTCGGAAGGTACCTTGTGCTTCTTTTACGTCTGCAGGCCGAACCAGACCGTCATCCCCTTCATATGTTCGAAGACTTCTTCCTTACGGCCATGGCATAACTGGCTATTCATCATCTTTTAGGATGACCATTGTATCTGGGCGGACATTTTTGCCTTGCTATCTCCACTTGTGTTTGTATTGCAATTCGTGCAAGTACTCACGCGACCATCGTTTCCAAAAATCTTGTTTTGTTAGTGTTACTTACTTCTACCTTTTCGCTAGACGTAGGTGTACTGGTTGGGCTTGTGAATCAAGTTGAGCTATAAGATGCTCTCCTATGAGAAAATGTCCAAGAGTTAGCGCATTCAGAACATTTGGATCTGCTGACAGTGGTGTAAGAGGTCTTGAGTTCAGCACTGCCTCTATTTCAATTAAAACTGTTTCCAGTTCTTCATGCATAAGAGATGTTTTTGAAATGATCGGCTCTAAGAGTTTCCTCGCTGATTTGACGCCAGCTTCCCAGAGCCCTCCAAAATTAGGTGCTCTTGGAGGAATGAAGTGGAAGTTGATACCTTTTCTGCTGCATGTCTTAGTGATTTCTGCTTTTGCTTCATCAGAGTGAATGATTGATGTGATCTCAGTCATTTGATTTCATGCACCACAAAGTTTGTAGCATTGTCGCAATGCAAATGCTGACAGTGTCCTCGTCGTCCAATAAATATTTTCAAGATTCTGTTGTCAAATCTCCTACTAGCTCTAAGTGCACGGCTTTAGTGGAAAAGCCGCAAAACACAGCGATGTTTGCTTTTTGCGGTTTCTTGCCTGTTAATTTGAAATGAGTCCATACTGGTCCGCAGAAGTTTACACCACTGTTCACGAATGGTTTTGCTGGTTGCACTCTAGATGATGGTAAATTTCCCATCATCTGGGATAGTAACTTCGATCTTGCTCTTGCACATCTAACACAATGTTGAACCACATACCGAGCCAATGACTTTCCCTTCAATGGCCAGAACTGCTGTCTTGCAGTTGCTAGCAGAGCTTGGGGGCCGCAATTTAGGTTTTCTGCATGAATATGATTCATGAGAAGCTTTATGATTTGGTCGCAGAATGGAATAAGCATCTGGTGTTTTGCGTCGTACGAAAGATTTGAGGCTTGCAAACGACCACCGACTTGGATGATGCTTCGTTCATCTAAAAAGGGCGATAAGTTGCTGATAGTAATAGTGTTGTTAACTTCACCCTTCTTTTTCAGCTGGCTGATTTCTTCGGCGAAACTTGAGTTCTGCATGTTGCGTACAATCATATAGAGGGCTTCATCTAGCTCCAACGGGCTTATTAAGATGCATGTTGAGCGTGGAACCCTTTTTCCTCTGGTTTGGTTGATGAAGCGTCTCATATATGCTACAATACATTGTAACCTCTGCATAGAGTTCTTATGGTTAATTTTGTAAATGATTGCATCATCATCAGTTGACGTGGCTAGCAATGTCTGGGCGCTTATAAATCTTTTACTTTCGGGGTCATTTTCCAGATGCTTTCTTTTGACAAACAATGGAGGCCAAGCAGATTCTCTTCCATGCAGAAAGAATGGCTTGTCAAACACTGAAACAAAGAAATGTCAAATTAAGTTGGGCGAAAACCTTGACGTGAAGGTGTGGCTCACAATTAACATCATGCATTATGGTTGGGCCACCCTTTATTTCAGAGCCAAATTGAATAGCAATTAAAGGCATCGGTGAATTTGCTATTGATGTAAAGTTGTCGCTGTTATTATCATTTTGATAAGAGGGACTAATTTGGCTGTAATACCGGTGAAAAGCATTATTCGGTACACTTCGTTACGATCAATGCTATCGTGTGCTTGTCGAAGGTCAAACAAAATTTGTTGTACATCTTTGTGGACATTCCACTTTTTTTCGAGTACATGTTTCAGTACCGCATCGTTAAGAACTGTAAACTAGGAAGATCAATTACCCCAAACCATTCGACACACAAGTTAAATTATAGTTCAGTTATGTCCACATGCACGTTAGTGTTGAGAAATTGTATCAACATACCCCTGCAGGGCAAAGAAAGTTATGATGACATCAAAAGCATATGGAAGACAGCACAAGATGTAGTAACAGAAATGGCCAAACAGGTCTTGGGCACCAGCAAAAGAAAAGTAGTAACGACAAGAACTCAAACCAAAAAAACATAAAATACAACCAGTGACCAACTCGGGCCAACAACGAATAATACAACTCCCTCCGATGATAACCTTAAACGATTGACGATCAACATCAAGATCCAACACATAAAAGAAAACATGACCTTAAATGAGGTTAGAGTCAAGGCTTTGCAAAAATACGCAAGGAGCAATCGTAGACAACCCAGTCGAAATCAAAAACAGATGGCTGCAATTTTCCCAAAAGCTATTCACAGCGTCCTCAACAACCATTAAAGATGTGAACATTCCAAAGGTAGAACAAGATGTCCAAGCCTCATACACACGATGTTCAGGCATCAGCATGTGACCTCAGAAAAAGAAGGCTACTGGAATAGATGAAATGTCAGCAGAGCTGCTACAGAGGCGGGGGGGGGGGGGGTAGCTAAGTAACCTTATACATCGACTGAATACGCTCTGAAGATCAGTTACCAAAGGACTGCCGAAAAATATAATATGTCCTGCGCACAAAAAGGGGAACAAGCTAAGTTGTGAAAATTAAAGAGGCGTTGCTCCACTGTGCACGTCTTATAAACTGCTCTTCAAATCATAGCAAGAAAATTCAAGCCATACTTCGAAAGAGTTAGGGGAGAGTCGTAGAGAGGCTTTGAAATGAGTTGTCAACAATTGGCCAAATATTTTCAGTTAAGGAGGTGCTTGAAAAGTGCTAGGAATATAACATCTACGTGCACCAACTCTTTGTCGACTTCAAGCAAGTATAAGGCAGTATCTACAAAACTGCATTGTAAAAAATAATGTTTGACTTTGACCTCTCAGCAAAACAAGTCCGCATGGGCAAAGCCATAATGCTGAACACAGAGATATACTTCAAGGTAAATGGTAAACTAACTAAATCATAGAATCAGGTGGCTTAAAGCAAGGAGATGGGCTTACCCGAATCCTCTTTAATATTTCGCTGGTACGCGTCATTAGGAAGACATCGGCTGACACCAGTGGTACACTAACGTTCAAGTCCACACAATTGTTAGCGCTTTCTAATGATGTCAATATAATGGCACGATTAATCTCAGATACCAAAAGTGCATTTCTGAGCCAAGAATCCGGGATTTAGCCTACGAGTTAAAGAACGAAAACTAAATTCAAAATAATAAACAAGCTCCGTACTTACAAATCACTAGTTAAACATTTGGTGTTATGTGGAAGTTAAGCATAGACCTTACGAGCATATCTGAAAAGGCAGTGGACATATTTGATCACAAAGAACTCCAAACCCAGTAAAACAATGGATACACTAAAGACTATATAACAATGATGAGTTATGTGAACTATTTGGCCAACCACCTGTATTTGCTTGAGCAAAGTTACACAAATTGCAATGGGCGGACCTTGTAGAAAGAATGAAAGAAAACTGACGAACCAAAAAACATTGAAGGGTAGAGCACTATGTTGTTTTTTTTTTGCTTCCGCCCTACAGGCCCTTCCGGGACTCCGGATAGAGATAGCTGGAGTCTAATTATCTCGAATCAATGTTTTAGAACTCGGGAAGGTGATATGATCAGTCAATATAATTACTTACACGATAATTTCAATGGCCTTTTCTACATTGTTCTTTTTCCAGTATCACTAAATATCAACACAAAAAAACGTTAGTCAGGTTTTTGCACTAAATCACTAATACTTTGAGTAAGTGACATTCTTATAATAAAACAGTTATTTGCATGAATGAAGCTAGCTAATTGGACCAACTACTAGCTAGAAGCCAAGTCAAATTATTATTGATTAACACGTTTCAAAATAGATCTTATGACTGCGTTATTTGTTGGTAGTGAAGACTGCAGGAAGATGGGAAGTAAAAAAAAAATTCTTCTTCCCGCTCGCGATTGGTCACCTGTCATCAGAAAAGCAGAAAAATACAGTTAAGGTTGATATTTATTAATACAAAAACAAAAAATTAACGAATTGTCAAAATTTGCTCAACTTTGTTCATTGTTAATACGATTTATAAATTTTGAAATTTGATATTTGTAAGCGTAATTGGGAGCGGTTTAAGCTGAATGAAACTGATTTTGTGCGTGATTTTCTAAGTGTAGATGAAGCTTGGATTTACCGTAATGATCTTAAACTGAATCAAGAACGTTTGCAGTGAGCTGAACCTGGTTGTCCAGCTTCAAAACTGGTCGTCAGGATGATCGGCAAAAAGGTTATGGTATCAGCTTTTTGGAATTCAAAAGGGGTTTTGTTGCTTGATTATTTTGAAAAAGGTAAAATAATTAGCTCTGAGCTCAGTTGGAAAAAGACCCGGCTTATGGAAGTAAAATCTATTTTTCATCAAGACAATGCACGTCCTCATACAAATGCTTTGGCGATGGCTGAATTGAAAGAATTAAAGTCCGAATTGCCTAAGCCCCGTATTCACCAGATTTGCCTCCCTTCTACTATTACCTCTTCAGGAATTTGAAATAACTTAGTGCGAAGTGTTTTTCGTCGAATGAAGAAGCTGTTGCAGCTGTGGAGAATCGTCGGAATAAGTGTATTGAAGATCATAATGAACAAAAAAACTAATTTCATTCAAAAATAAATATTCTACCATTTTCGCTATCAAAACTTTTCAAAAAACGTATAGATATGAATATTTTTCTTATGGGAAAAAATGGTTTTCACGAGCCTTGTTAATCTTAACATTCTTAGTTTTGGAAAACAGGCTGAGTCATGTGGATAGAAAAAAATAAATTATGCAAAATCGGTTTTTTCTTGAAAACTATATCTACTTCTTTTATCTTACATTTATTACACACTTATTCTTTATTATATTAAAAATAATTTTCTTTTTAATTTCAGTGTAGCCGAAGGGCAATAATTAATTGGAAGGTATGTATGTAATTGTATTAAACTTAAATCTTTTTTAAGGAGTTAGAGTAGATAAACAAAGGATATTTTTCTGTCCCTTGAGTGAAACGTCAATATAAATAATCGGTTTTAGAGAAAAGCTCCCGATACTGATTTGAAATTTCAAGGTTTGTGATAAGTTCAAAAAACATTTTATGTACAAGTACAAATATTCAGGCAACGTTTTCAAATAAATTGCACCAGAAGTAAATATTGAAATCTTGTTAATTTGCCAGATTAAAAACGGGTCAACGAAACGAAAAGAAGATGAACTTGATGACTCATCAACAATCTGAGGCCGAATCGAAGACATTGTGAGAAGAAAGATGCTTACCTGATATGTTTGGCACTCAAAAGTTTGCAAATGTCGCACGCTGACCTCTTTATGGAAATAAGAGAAGAGAATTACCAAACAATTTCGGTATAACAAGTCTATTTGTGTTGTTGTACAGATACTGATCGAGATAAACACCGAGGTATCGAACACAGGATTTATGTGGAACCCATTCAAGACTACCCTCACCAGCCATGATGTGGAAATCTTTCCAATTACGTTTCAGGTCTTGACTGACCCCCTGCAGCGTTGTCCGAAACAAGATTGTTTCACACTTCTGCGCATTGATTTTCATTCGCCAGTTGTCAGTGTACAGCTGTACATCATTGAACATTTTTTGGAGATTGCTCTGAACTATTGTAGCTTTTCAGTCTGCCGTATAGATGATCAGATCATCAGCAAACGCTACCAATGATCGCGTTGGCGAGACGTTAAAATCAAAGCCGTTTAATAGCTTGCGAATGAATATTGAGAAGAGCAGAGGCGCAGTAACTGTTCCCTGCTGTAGACCATTCAAGACATTGGACTCGCGCATTGTTGTCAGATTTCCATCAGTTACAACAAACGATTTCCCGTATAACATATTACACATCATGGTGACAAGGTGTCTGGGGAACTTGTCCTGAAGGAGTTTAAAAATGAGTCCATCTAGCCACACCGTATCAAAGGCTTTCTCCATATCAATGAGACATGCTCCAACACATTGTCTATCATTTAGTTTCCAACAGATGTCTGAGGTTGCTTTCGTTATTGCATGTGTGGTCGAATGCCTGGCACGAAAACCAAATTGGCAATTCGGCATCAACTCATTTTCCTCAATGTGGGCGTTTAATGCTCTGTTGAGTATCACTTCAAACACCTTGCTGATGTTCGGCAGCAAGCTGATTAGGCGATAGCTTTTGGGGCATGAAGATTCTTTTCCTTTCTTCAAGATCGGAAATACCTTAGCCTTTTTCCACTCATTTGGGAAATATGAATTGCTCAACATGTTGTTGAACAATATGCAATAGTTCCTAATAGCAACCTCAGGCAGATGTCGGAGAACTACATTTGGAATACCATCAGTACCACATGATTTCTTGTTGTTTATCTTGCGAAATATGAAACACAAGTCTTCATAGCTGACGAAATAATCAATAAGATTCAACCTCGGTATGAGGTCAGATATTAATGTTTCATTGAAATGAAGAATTGATTGGCCGTTCAGGCTTGATTTGAAGTCGGAAACTTTTGCTTCAACGACCTCTGAAAAAATTTGGTTCCCTCTCTTAGGGTTTGGTAGATGAACCAATTCAAAATGAGTTCCTATCAGGGCAAGTTTATCCAATCCTTCACAAATAATCCTGTTTCCATTTCTATCCGGAGTCGTACTATCAATTTTGATACCAGCCCTATCGAGAAGATTTATCTCATCACTAGTGACTTCAAGATTCGATACCTTCACTCGAGACTTCTTGCGGAATATGCTATTCACTTTCGCGAACACGCCGTCTGGGTCCTGTGGGCTAATACCCCTCAATTTTTCCGCCCATTTATTGCTGACTTCACTCCTGAAGTATGACCGGATTAAGTTCCGGACATTCTTCAGATGTAATTTCAACAAAGACAATGAGGGATGGTTGTAGTCCAAAAATCGTCGATAAATATTATTGACGCGTGTGAGAAGGAGGCTTTTCAATCTTTTCAACCTTGCGATGGTTGGTGTTTCATATCCTTCCATATTGTTTCGATGTTTAATCTTGGGAACTACTTTCTCAATCGTTTCCAACGTCAGCTTCTCTAACTTCGACAAATAGACATCTATTTCATCGTTAGTTAGATTTCTATCATGAGGAACCAATGAGCAAGAGTTGCCACCATTAGAAGGGGGACATTGCTTCTGGTACTCCCGATTAAACTTCTTTTGAAACTTCCCCAGTCTGTTTTTTTGAAATTCAACCGATGACTTTCATGTTGAACTGGAATGAGGAAGAAATCATCCCTGTGATGATTGATTTCCATTACGATTGCGTTATGGTCGCTATCATAAGGAAGCACCTGCAGTTTCCGTTGAGGACTATTAAAGTTGAATTCAAGTCTTGCGTCAGCAATGCAAAGGTCCAAATATGAATTTGTCCTAGGGTATGTTGGGAACTCCGACCCATATAGATTGCACCTGTATTCAATTTGGTTCTCTGTTATCCATGATTTCAGGAATACACTTCTTGGATTATTGGTGGCGTTCAGCCATGATGTATGCTTGGCGTTCAGATCACCAGCAAGAATATAATAGTTATGCAGCCTGTTCAATTCGAGTATTTCAAACAAGGAATTGAGTTCCTCCTTGAGCTTAAGAACTGTTCCACCAGTTGAATAGGCAGAGATAACGAAGAGGTTACCCCCACCTGGCAGTGAGATTTTGATAACGGACACTTCAAGAGATTCAAAGCTTTTGAATTCGACTTTTTCAATATTTTGGAAACGATACGGTCTTCGAACCAATATCCCGGTGCCACCTCCCCCATCACCTATTACCCTATCGTTTCTTACGAATTCGAAATCCTTGAATGTCATGGAGTGCCATGAATCGAAGTGGGTTTCGGTTAGAAGCAGGACGTCAGGCTTTTGTCTGGCAATGAATTCAAGGAGATAATCACGCCGATGTATAGTAACAATGGAGTTGACGTTGATCAAGATGAGACGAATCCTACCCATGGGAATGTGGCTGGATGACAACTTATTTTGAGGCATTTGAAAGTCCTAAACGCTGAAAAACAATGTTAATTTTCGAATCTTGTTTATCGATTCGCTCTTATAAGGAATTTAATTGCTGTGAAATTTTGAGAAGCAGCTCATTATTGCCACTTACATTATTTACACTATTTTCCGCATTTTCTGCTGGTCCTCTAGCGGCTTGTGCAAATGATACTCCGGGCTTGACGAAGTTCGGAGCTAAGACACTGCGGTGTATTTGTGTTTGCTTTGGGGCAGATTACAATCTTGCATTCTGATATCGGGAGCATCCTCGATATGATGCCGGGTGACCAAAAACACCGCAGTTCACACAATATAATTTCTCTTTTGGCTCGGTCTGAGCCAATTCGCACTCACCGGGAGCATGCACGTCTTTGGATTTAACGCATCGGTAATGCATGGCGCTGTTGGCAGCCGAATGCCCAGATCGTTGGCAGCGATAGCACTGGTTGATTTCTCGTTTCTGGAGGCGTTCCCACCTCACCACTCGAAAATTTAAATACCTGATTTGCTGAAGAGCGCTTGGACTGCTCTTATTTGTTATTTGTACCAAATAAAGTGGTAAATTTTTTTTTTCTACCGTCGACTTTCTTGTCGCGAATGTTTTAACTGAGATAAACTCGATTTGTGGTGCTGTGTCCTTGAGAACCTGAAGAAGATCGACGGTATCTTCTCCGCAGTCCAAGCCCTTCAGCAAGAACGTCTGGTTCTTCTCGCTTTTGGGGGTATAAGTGAAGTGCGGAACCTCCCCAGAATTCAAAGCATCTTTCGCTGATTTGAAATCAACCAGTGATTTCGTTCTAATTGACAGCTTCTCGGAATTTATTCGTTTGATTTCGAAATTTGTCAACTTGTTTTCGGCTGCCAACAGCCGAACCATGTCTTTTCCGCTTTGACCGAAGACATTAATTGGCGGAACTTTCTCGGTATTCTTCGCTACTTTTTGAGGAGGACCAGCAGAACTACGGGCTGGTTTCTTCTCCCTATTTCTACTTTCATTATTTTTATTTTTCAAATATAAGATAAAATTATCATCTTTATTACCTTCGTCTACCTCCATATCCTGTTGGAGTCCATCCAGCGCCGCAAAGTAGTTCTGGCTTTCGTTGGTGCCACCAGCACTTAATACCTCTTCAGTTATTATTGGGTTCGAAGCTTTCTTCTGTTTTTCGATTTTTCGTATCGGATCACTCTCTAGAACTTTTTTTGCCCGTCTTGAACATTTCTTCGTACGTTTGAATTCTTGCTTTCAACTCTTCGATTTCACTTCGAAGGCGACACACCTCCTGTCTATCCTCGAGCACTTGTGTTTTACGACCGGCATCTGCAGTATCCTGGGTGCTCGTGTGTTTCCGCTTGTTGACACTTGCCAATTTCACACCATCACTCTCCCCGGGGCCCCCCAACGGAGGGAAGCTGTCGGGCTCCTCCATACAGCAGTCCCGAGTTGTCTTTGGTTTGTTGCCTTTTCTTGATTTATTGGTATGGTTGGTCGATGCCTTCGACGATTAATTCTTCCCCAATAAAATCAAAACTTGCTTTTGACTGACTCGTACAAAATTAATTCAATATTTTGAAACTGACTTTTGTGAAAAATTAATTAATTTTTAAAATTAATGACAGGAGCGATTAAAAACACGTCTACACGCAACGAGTGCTAGACGTAGAATCCCTTTTTAAGGCATTTGAGTTCGGTTTTCTTTTTTGTGTTTTCCTAAAAGTTTCTTTAATTTGATCATTCGGTGAATTTTTGGACTTGGAGATTAAACCATTTAATAAGTCTCTTAGGGATGCCAGAGTACTATTATTATGTGTGTCTTTTGTGCCGAAAAGTTGGATCGCTTTGTCTCTTACGTATTTCCTGCTCTTATTGTACTTAAGTCCTTGAAAATTTCCGCATTTTTCATTGACTATGTGTTAAGACTTGACGTTTTCTTTATATAATATCAGCAATACTTGTCTCAGAATTATAATTGTTTAACTATATCTCGTTTAAGTTATTGTCAAATGAGCATTTTAATTTCAATCAACTCTAAATTTTTCGAGCATAAATATCTAAACGAGTCGTAATAAAATTCATTCTCGTTTTCTAATTAATACAATAAATAGTGGAGTACTGTTTCACAGTTTTGTCACTCCTATATCAGAGTTAAAGTTAATAAATTTTTTTCTTTTTTCGTTGGGAGGTGAGCTATCTCTGCACTGAGTGTAGGGCTGCCATACTCACAAGTTACTGGACTACCGACTAAACACCTCCCTTGTCAAACCGAGAACCCAGCCTGGAACTGTTTCACACATTACTTCGGGCCAGGTCTCGTTTTGTAACGCTGTGAGGCACCTTCAAGGGGGAACCACCCTCTTGTAGATAGAGAGGGGAAGAGAAATTGCCAGGCAAGTGATTCCCCAGTCTGGTTATCCCCGGCTGCTGTGAGTCCTTTTTATCTTTTAGGACTGCCCCTACATAATGTGCCACATGGTTCCATTTGTCAACTGACCCAAGTATCACCACGACTCTACCATCCGAGGTGAGCTCTCCCGTCTCCCTGGTGAGGATCCGTTTCAGGCTGCTCCATTTTTTGCACGTAAAATATGTGTGGCAGGCATCGTCTTTCTCACTGTGACTTACCAATCTTGTGCAGTTAAAACTGAAAACACCCATGCCCACTCAACAGCTGGGTCGGATACAAGTCAATCTCACCATGCCCCATATTTTGGCTCCATACAGTAGGACTGACCCTACAGCACTCATTAAGACGCGTTTTCTTGATAGGCTATGTTGGCCATAAGTCAACTCAGAGTACTGCCGAAATAGCCTTCTTAGCCAGTGCTCTGATTTGCTTACAGAAACTCATCTTTGAGTTGATCAGTAGCCCCTGATACTTCACCGCTGGTTTCGATTCGATTAGCATGCTTGCAAAACTGATCATCCTTACTCGATGGATTCCCCTTTTCTGTCAAGATAACCATATCGGTTTTCTCCAGTCCTAGAATGATCCCAGTCTCTCACTCAGTGCATTAGCATACCTAGCCTAAGCTGTGCTTTATGAATGGTGAATCCAGCGACTAGAGCCGCAACATCTTCGCAAAGCCAATCAAATGCGCATCATCTGGCATCTCCAGTCTCAGTAGCCTATCGCAAGAAACGTTCTGCAGTTCTAGACTAAGAATGAATCTCTGGGCAGCACCTTATGCAGCTTTCATCCTTTGCTGATGCGGTGCTGCATCGTAAAGTAGGCTCCGGTCCTTCAGCTGGTTCCTCAAGAGCTGTATCAAATATTCTGCAAATTGGAAACGGTTATCTAGTGTATCCAGAATATTCTCCCATCTAGCGGAGTTGAAGGTGTGCCTAACGTTTAGTGTCACCAACAGGATGATCCGTTACTTGAGACGGCTGTATACCTCTGCCCCTAGGACCGCGTTCAGTACCTCTGCAATCGCAGCAATGGTGTTGCGCTCTGCTCTAAAGTCGTCTCGTGGATTCTTGTTCACGTTGCCCACTAGATCTTGCCGGCAGCGAGCCTTGCTGCTGTTAAGCAATTTGCGAAGACCATTCCTTTGCTTTATATCAATTTCAGTCGACCACCAGTAGACTGGGGGCTTGCCGTGCCGGGTTTTTTGACGGGGCAAAGCAACGTTGCAAGCAGTCGTAATGATATTCATAGTTGAGTTCACCACATCTTGAACTGCCAGTTCTTCTGTCCCCTGTGAATCACTCTGCTGCAGAGCAACTGCCACGAACACCTCGAGGAACCTCTCCACGTCCATCCTTCCACCCAAGTATAGCAACCCAAGAGCATGAACGTCGGAAGACAAAATCACTGATCTCAAGCAGAATGTAATAAAGATTCATGGCTGAGTAGTCCTCCAATACTCTCCAATTGTGTATCGTACTAAGGACTCCGAGCTGAAGATCATGTCCAGCATGGCGCCTTCGCAGCCAATATGGCGGAAAGTCAGCGTATTTCCGCTGTTTAGTACGACAACCGCCGTCCTAGCCACCATTTCTAGGAATTGTTTTCCCCGCGGGAAGCTTCTTCCAACGAGCACGTTGACGTCTGCATTCGAGACAGCGCACTCCAAAGCATTAAGCTTGGCTTGGAAAGGTGATATCAATTCGTTCGGCGGTACGTACACACTACACGAGATGGTCCCCAAGCACTGAACCCACACAACTTCAGCTTTCTTCTTGGAAACCACTGGCCAAACTCAGATGGTGGCAGTGCCAGTTTCATCAGGATACCATGATGCAGAACTTTTTTCATGGTACTGGGCACTTAGAAGCAAAAGTCAGCTTTCATATCCATCACAAATTGTTCAAGCAGGTTTTGGGTGGTTAAACTGCGGTGTTGGTTTAGCTGCAGTATACGCGTCTTCAAAGTTTTAATTTAGCCTGAGCTAGGGTTTCCTAGAAGAACCCAACATTACCCTGATCTCAAGACGTGCCCAAGATCCAGTCTTGCATCAGCATCCTTGCAAAGGATACAGTATGCTCCCTCACCACATTTGTAGCATGGGGAACTCCTATCGGATCCTTTGCATACTTGTACGGTGTAACCATAGCTAAGGCACTAGAAACATTTAAGAGGCACTGATCTTCACCATATCCTGCCGATGATACACCCTGTTCTTACTTTGCAGTTATTCTGAAATTTTTCGGTGTCCTTTTTGGTCAAGTCAATTACGACCATGCGTTGCTTTTATGGTTTTCTGGTGTCAGCCCCACTTTGATTCTGCTCACGCTATGGAACTCCCTTTTGATAGCCTCTTCTACCTTGGCTTGGTCCGCAATGGAGTCAATGTCTCTTATTTTAAACGTTGCCATCGGCTCAAGTGAGACTATGGTTGCGCTTTTGCAGAGGACTTTCTATACGGCGTCGCAGAACACTTCCCTATGTTCAGCCTCTGCACCAAATTTGACCAGTATGTGGCCTAACCGCGTTGATTGTGTTGCCTTAATAGCAGTGCTGGTGTCTTTTGGCCTGAAATTTCCCTTGATATCCCATAGCACGTTTGCGTAGGATTGGCCATCTTGGGGTTTCATGAGTAGTGTTTGGTGCTATAATCTTCGTCAGAGTTGCATTCACTCCTGTTTGGCATCAGGTCTTTTTCTTGTTGAGCATCCATGCGAAATTTATTGTCTAACTCTTATTGAAGAAGTTTATGCGCCTTTCTTTGCTCCATTTGTCAGCACCACCTGCAACACCTGACCTACCGTGCTACGCCCATCAAGTGCCTATTCCTTCATATTTTATCCGCTTATTGCGTCTTTCTTGTTAGTTTTCTTTTCTTTTCGGATTTTTTGATCTGTTTTTAGAGTTTTTAATTGAAATTACTCCAGTTTAATTGGGTCCCTCCTCGAAGCCGCTATCCTCGTTCGTGTGTGTAGTCGTCTTTTGGCGGTATCGCTGCAGAGCAGGGAGGTCATGCGGGGGTTGGTACAAACCTTTATGGGGACAAGTGCTCAGAGCCTGACCACCACTAATCAGGAGTCAGCCTTAACCGATCCTATACCACGAACCCAATGTCGCGAACTTTAAACGTACTCCGAGGCCTGCCAAGCTTCCACCAGAATGGAAACGGTATGAAAGTTGAATTAGAGCTGTTCACGCATGACGGTCATCTTGACGCTACCACGCAACGCAAACAGGTACAAACAATCATATCCACCAGCTCAAAGCATACCCAAAGAATGGTAGCCTCCAAGTGTATTCCTGTCTACCGGCATTCTTCTCCTTCGTAGCACTACAGCCCCCTTTGGGCCTTAGCTTCTTGCAACAAGCGCCTCCAAATGTCTCAGTTGATTGACCGTGTCCTCTAATTTTGAAATCTGCGCAGCGATAAACTGTCTTTATCGGCCGAGTTAGGCCAGCGTTTCTTTGATTACCTCACTGGTCTCCGCCCTTTAGTTCTCTCAACGGATACCTTTTTGGGTATCCGTTGTCCGTCCATACGATTCACATGGCCAGCCTACTGCAGCTTCCGTGGTTTTACATTCGTTGCGACCTCCTGACCGTCAGAAATTTCACACAGCTCATGGATGTATCGAATTCGGTATTGGTCTCTGTGTTTTTATTTTTGATATGTTGAATAATTTTTATGTTTTTATCTTTACCAGTATTTCTTTGGCCATCGTCTTCAATTTCCATATCTTCTGTTAGTCCTCCGAGTGCTACAAAATATTTTCGATTGTGATTAGTACCGCCAGCACTTAAAGTTTCTTCCGGCGTTGTTTTACTGTGTACCCTTTGCCTTCGTTTCCTATTGAACTGGTTTTTAAATCTTTATCCCTTTTGGCTTTCTTTTTGAGCCTGCATCAGTAGCTTCAGTTTAAAGTTGTCTTTTCGTAGTTTATGCATTTCTACATTAATGAGGATTATTTCTAATTTACATTCGCCGTCTGCAGTGTTTTTTTTCGTGATCATTGTGGCCAACTTACTGTTTAATGGTTCCCTAGATTCCCTCGAGGTTGGGAAGCCGTCGGGCTTCTCCATGCTATCAGTGAAAATGACTTTTTTGCTTGATCGCGCTCATAATTCTTGAATTAGCTTCTCAAATTTATCAGTCACTATAGTTTAATAAGCGGCAAAGTCTTCCAAAATTAATTTCGAATCCACGTTTGCAAAATTTTTTTTTTTTAAAAAGTCAATTATAGAAGCGATTAAAAAAACACATCTGTATGGAAAGAATGCTAGACGCAGAACGCTTCGTCATTGAATATCGTCATTTAATTCAGCTTCAATATTTTCACTGGTCTTACACATATTTGGCTTTTCAAAGTGAAAAAGAAAATAATTCGATTGAGTTATTGAATATTTTTATTCGATTCGGCTCTACACCAGATGCAGTAAATTGGATTTTGTAGGTGAACCTGGATAATTGAAAGATCTGCAGGAAACTTTTAAATACTTTTTCTGTATTCATCCTTGAACACGTTGAAATGTTGCCACCAATATTGCGAATTCTTCTCCAGTGGAAAGACAAGAAACCGAAAAATTGCATAATTCAATTAGCATAGAAACATACAAATTTCTGGAGTATTCATATTTAAAATTCCTCTCAGACAGACAAGAATATTGCATACCCAATTCCACATACGAGTACAAAGTTATACATATGGAAATTTTCACAAGTTGTTTTCCTCAATATCTATTTCGCGGCGGCGGTCGCAACAACTTGAACTCGTTTAAAATTTACATCCTGTTCACTTGAAGTATCCCAAGTTGTAAGGGCTCCCCTCGTTCCAACTGCGAGGATTCAGATCCTCCTAGTTCACAAGGTTAATTCAAGCGAAGGCAATAAAGCGAAATAGTATTCCATAAAGGGTACGAGGGGCTGCCTTCCACATAAAGAATACCACATCCCCTATTAAGAACGTCATAAATACAGCACATATGGCAAATATTGTCTTAACCTAAAACTTTTATTTCGTGTTCTTCCTTTGCACTTTATTTATGATTCTGCTCAATGGTTTTTAGTATTCAACCGGATAAGAAGTCGACAATGATGAAGGAACGGGTGATCCCAACGCGCCCATCATCATGCACTCGGTGTAACTGGTGAGCGCTATGTCTACCAGAGGTGGAGGGGTTACTTCACCTGAATACATCCTGGAAAAGTATTCAGTTTAAGTATGAAAAGGAAACGTACGTAGAGACGTCTGCATGACCTTCTTGACTCCATACATATCGCATGTCCTGCTTTCATCGCATTTATCAAAAGTTTCAATAGAACTGGACGATCTATTGACATTAGCTTTCGAAAAAAGCCAGCGGAGAGCGAGAAGGAAGTGAACCAGAGTCAAATGAGAACAACTTAGTTTCGGGCAATATGAGTCCTTATCGCATCGCTATTTTGTACGGACGTGGCATTTTCATTTGCTTTTTCAGCTCTGGAAGGATGTTGACAAACATGCCAACAGACACCCATTCATCGGTTTCACGGTTCGAGGTGACTTGTAATGGGGAAATATGCTCCTGCAGGCAAAACGATGTGAAATTGTGAGGAATCACCTTTCAAACGAGTCCACTTTGATGTGCGCTAATGCAAAGGAAACGCTAAACTGGGTAGTGTAGCTTTCATGTAATGAAGATGTTTTTGACGCACTCATATTAGTTTTTCCTTTACCTCTTCTCGTCTGAAAAAGATTTTATCGAAGAATTGCTGGGAGATGCTTTCAAGGCCAGCTGAACTGGACATTCGTTATTTCAATCTTTTTGGTTCTTCTTGATTTTCATTAGTCAGAAGACTTACTCACAGGTGGGATTGCAAACGTGCTTCATTAACTATGATAGCTTTGATGTGGCTGTTTTTCATATCTTTCAGATTTAAATTTCCTGAATAGCTTTTGAGTTTGTTTTAAAACCAAGTCAAAAGCCATCACAGTCAAAAGCCAATGAAAAAAACGTTCAATGTTTTTTTTATTCTTTCATGCCAAAACGTATAGTGTATTAAATGCTTCAAAAATGACTCAGGTCTTTAAACAGGGAAAGAGACTTCCCCTGCTTGTTCTACTGCCGAATATTCAAAAAAATATTCTTGAAAAAATCATTTGAATTTATGAAACCCGCAACCACACTCAGCTAGCCGACTTCCATACACTCGAAGAGGAATGCTGCCTTGCCTGGAGGGTAGCTTTGTTGGATATCACAATAGATTTAATTACACGGAGCGCCATGTTTAACATTCCAGGATGTGAGCTCCACTCGGCCCGTGATTACCGCCAGCTCTCAAGAAAACCACAACTTGCAGTAAACGGTAGAATTTCATGCTATCGAATTAGATATTCAACAACAATTTATTCATGACTGAATACCATTTGCTCGAGTCGTTGTGGTAAGATTGGCAGACTAAGGAAATTGTTGAATATGAGAAGTGGCTAGGATATGACGAACGACTTATACGCAAATTGACGATGTTAAACGGATATGCTCTATTTGAATTGATTTATCATATTTTCGACAGAATTTATTGATTCTATGCAAAGTAAACAATCGAAGATCGATAGAATTCGTTAGTTAATTTGGGATATAATTTGATTGTTGGTTTTTTTCATGAGCTGGGCAGAATTCAACTGGTTTCTAAGAATGGTGCCAGTGCTAATTAAAATATTTCTTTTAGGCTGCGTGCTGTATTATTATGGCTTTAAGAACCTTATGAAAAGTGTTACTGATAATTTAAAGTTATCTTTGACCAGCAGATCCAAACTCTACCAGTGACACTTCATCAGGTCAATATACTGCAAATAGAGCATTCTTGAGCCAAACTGTATTAGGGAGCTCTGTAGTATGCAATTAATATTCTTAAATTTAAGTACAAAAGTGAAATTGAAATATTTATTAAGCTTAAAAAATCATTAACGTAATATACAATAGATTGTTGGTAAGTTTCAGTAATCTTATGTAATTGAATTAGCTAGGTTCAATGTAGCGCGTCTTCGCTAACCCTCCTCCATGTACAAGCGTTACCACACAAAGTTTTCAGGAATGAGACAATACATTGTTAGTTTTGAACCTGCCACAGTTCTCTTGGAAAGGAAACTGACTTCAGTGCAACAGGTCAAAGAGCAAATAAATTTATCGCAGAACAATTTCTGTATGCCGCGTTATGTCAATAGGAAAATCATTGGAGTGCTAAGTCTAGCATTTATTGCTTACATACGCACAGGAGAATGGCAATAACTGAAGATAAATAAAACGCTGACTAACTTCTTAATTATATTCTTTATTCAAAACTACTCTGTTCAGGGTCAGGGATCAACTGCCTTCACCATGGCAATCGTGACATCATTAACTCTTATCTGGCATTGCCAGATCCATCAATAACTTGACAGCTTGGCCCTTCCTAATTTGGAATTGTCTCGATTTCATCATTGTCATCCTCGTCGCCATCATAAAACTCCAACTCAGGACTCAAACTACACCAGGGTTACATTCTATCGATAGTTAAAACAGAACTGAATTTGCATATATTTCTTCCGATATCCTGCAAATCCTCGACCACATGTTCATGTCTCAAGACCTTGGCCACAACATATGGCTCATGGTATTTCGGTTCCAGCTTTTGGAATTGACTGGTCGCTGACGGAATATTTTCCAAGATGATCAAATCTTCTGCATTGTACTTGTATCGCTTTTGTTTTGCGTCGGATAATCATTCCCATCACTCTCTCTGAACTACAATCTGGTCAGCAGCTTCTTGTTGTATCTGTGTGATTGGTAGTTGTGGCACGTCACTAATACCATGGTTTAGTGCTTGAACGATGCGATTGGCGGTACCGTCTCGCCAACGAAAATTGAAAACAATCTGATTTGGCGCAAATCTTTTGGTAAAATTCATTTGGGTAATGAGGCCCCACTGCGAATACGGTAGAGGGTCATCCCATTTATTTTGAACCGTTGTTGAACATCGTAAAAAGGGAAGTAATGACTGACTTATCCATTCAATTTGTCCATTGGCTCGAAGTATCAGAACTGGCACTTTAATGTGTTGAATATCATATCACTCGCAAAAGTTAGTAAATTCCTTTGACGTATAGACGGTACCTCTATCTGTTATTATTCGAAGAGGCAAGCCAAAATAGGACGTAATATTGCTCAGCATTGCCACGATAGGTTTAGTATTCGTTGACCTGACAGCGCGGACCATAGTAAATTTGCTGAACGGATATGATATTCTGATAACGTGAAGACTGTCTCAGCGACTCTTAGAAAACGGTCCGATATAAAGAGCTCTGAATGGAACTAGTTCGATTTGTTCACAAAACAAACGCGTTTAAATTTTTTCCCGGAGCTATCTTCTTGTAGTAACATTCAGTACACGACGAAATATGTGACTTCACATATTGACAAATACGAGAAAACAATAACAATTCTTTAATTTGCAGAATTGTTTGCTGGAATCGAAAGGTTTTTACGTTATCGTGATTGCTCTTGACAATCCTCCAACGAACAGCTGACGCTCGCAACAAGGAGGTATACCGAAAACGTTTGGCACAGGTACAGAGAAGAGGAGCACTGAGAATAGCATCTTCGTATCCGATAGTCTCTGATCCGGCGGTGAGAGTTATTGCAGGCGTGATACCTGTCGCCCTCCTTGCTAGAGAGCGCTGCGCTATTTACCCGCACCAAAACGAGGATGCGAGGGAGATGGTTGTCCGCGAGGAGAGACAGCGCTCACTCAACGATTGGCAGTAGTCTAGGGTCAATTGCACGAAGGGAAGGTGGCGTGTGCGCCTCATCCCGGATGTCAGACCGTAGCTAGATCGAAGGCATGGTGAGACTGAATTCTATCTAACCCAGCTTTTGAGCGGACATGGATGTTTTCAGTCTTACCTGCACAAGATTGTTAAGTCACGGTTTCCCGATTGTCGGTATTGCCCAGGGGAGGAGGACAAGGCCTGCCACAAATTTTTTGCGCGCACAAAATGGGTCAAGCTGCGAAGGGAACTCTACACGGAGACGGGAGAGCTCACTTCGGATAATATAGTTGCAGTGATGCTCGAATCGGTTGACAAATGGAACTAGGTGGCACATTATGCTCGGGCAGTCCTAAAACATATAGGTACTCACAGCAGCCGGGGGCGTCGGGGCTGGGAGATCGCTTTTCTGGCACTTCCTCTTCCCCTCCCGCTAGAAGAGGGATCCTCCAGCTTGGAGCCGCCTCACGGCGTAACAAAACGAGACCTGGCCTAAAGTAATATGTCAAACGGCTCCAGGCTGAGCTCTCAAGTTGACAGGGGAGGTGTTTAGTGGGTAGTTCAGTCGCCTTTTTGCGAGCATAGAAGTCTTACACCCTGTGCATAAATGGTATTCACCTCCCTACCACAAAAAAACGAACAAATAAACGAAATTTCCATCGACGCCATGCATTAGTCGACCGTTTTTCAAGATGTAATCTTGTTTATGCTCTGAATATTGCTCTGAAATGCATTTCGCCGAGAGCACCTCGACTATTTCCTCCATATTTGGGGCATGTCGTTGCACTGTAACCAATGTGGTTGCTGATTTGGCTGAAGGCTTAACGCGTCAACGTGTTGCATGCAGACTCTGGCTCGATGCACTACCTCAAAATCATATTTCTGTAGCTTACTACCAGCAAGTCCCTCTGGCATTAAGCGGTTTCATTAATTCAGTCGTTGTTATTGCACCACAGTCGGTAATTACTTGGAAGTGTCTACCCAATACGTAAAATCGGAAACGCTCCAACATCTCAACAACTGCGAGGACCTCCAACTCATGCCTACTGTATTGTTGCTTGCTGTTGGTGCTTATAAAATCAGGTGACTTGCCGAATTTGATGCACTATAATGGATTCTCTTCATCAAATCATTACGAGATTTGTGAACTCTTTTCTCAACATTTTTCTTCATTTTATGGTACTTCAACTGCTGAAAATTCTGATCATAATTTCGGTTTGTCCTTAAATTCGTCATTTGCCTATGCAAGTCCTCTAGACATAGAGCCATTGCTAATAGGTCTAGACAATAACATTGACTGTGGTTCGGATGGAATTCCTAATATTTTTGCCAAATCTTTGTCATCTTCTTTGTGTGTTCTCCTGTCCATTCTTTTCAATCGTAGCCTTTCTGATAATGAATTTCCTGTTCTTTGGAAAAAGGCTAATGTATTTCCGGTTTATGAATCGGGTGATAAGTCTTATATATCGAGTTATCGTCCTATCTCCCCACTTCCGTGTTTAAGTAAGCTTTTTGAAAGAATTGTGTATGATCAGATTTATCCTTTCTTGTTTCCATCTTTGCTAGTGAACATCATGGTTTTATCAAAGTTAGGCCCACTCTCACGAACTTGCTTTCATTTTCAAATAATATTGCGTCAGATTACGATAGAGCGAAGCAAGTAGACCTTATTTATACAGATATTTCTAAGGCTTTTGATGCAGTGGATTATCTAATACTTATTAAAAAATCGCCGTTGGCAGCACCAGCCGGAAAGGTAAATTTCTCGTACGTAGCGTAAAGGTTCAAAAAAGAATTTGGCTTGCCTACTACTGGACTTCTTACTGCAATTTCTGTAGCACCACCTGGGTATTTATTGACATAAAAAGAATCTGTCGCCGTTCGTATTTGGAGACCCTTCATAGAGGCGCAAATATTTTGCTAATTAAATTGAGTTGCACATGTATGGATCACATATTGAAAATATATTATTGTTGTAAACATATAAATACTGGTTTCGCCCTTCTCACATTTACTCTTTACACATTTCACAGTGGTTACCACACAAAGGTGATAACTTTTTGGCTTAAATAGCTCAAATCGTTAATTTCAAAAGATTTCCATAAAAGTTTAATCAGCACTTGCATTGCTGTTACTATATACATTTTCGATTCTTTTCTGAACCCTCAGGGGCCGTCATTCAACATTTTTATTGAAAACGGCTGCTAAAAATATTAAGCTGTAAATTTTCAAATTTTTTATTTGTCATCCAATTTGCATAATTAAATTAAATTAACTTGCCTTAATAACTTATAAGTTCAAGTTTTATCGGAATCTGTTGAGAAACTTGGCTGCTAGAGGGCTACAGAAATAAAAATGTTTATGTCACCCCCCTGTATGGGGAAACCCCCTTAAACACTTCAAAATATTTTCTTTCACTGCAAATTTCAAGAGGCACCACTTAAAAATATTAGGTTTTAAATTTTCGACTTTTTTATTTTTCATTCAATTTTAACAATTTATACAAGAACATAGTACAGAGATCCATAATCTCAAGTTTTATCAAAATCCGCTAGAAAATGTGACCGCTAGAGGGCCACAAAACCCGGAAAAAAAACGCAAATTTGCACATGCATGATCACCAAAATATCAAAGAATGTAGATCTAAATAATGTCTATCACGGAACCAAGTTTCATATATGTCGAATCAAAATTGCGATTTTTGGAAGCCTTTGAAGTTTTGAGCTTAAACTGGCCGCCATTTTGTTTTTTGTGACCTGTCCTCCAGTTTTTTTACGCAATTCTTTAGATACTTATAATTTCTACCTAACTGCCGAATTTCATGAAAATCTGTTGAAAGTTTTAACCACTATTACAACAACGAAATTTTGCATGTTTTTCGACATTTGAGTGGCCGCCATTTTTTTTCTGCCGTACCGACTTTGGATTTCTTATTGTGAGATTCATAACATACATCAGTGAACCTTTGTACCAAATTTCATCCAAATCGAAGCTATACTTTGGTCAGAACAGAAATCACAATTTTTCATCTAAAATGGCCGCCATTTTGTTTTAACAAGCCGATATAGCTGATTCATAAACTTAATCGAGATATTTA
Organism: Odontomyia ornata; assembly: GCA_963969285.1. Lineage (NCBI taxonomy): Eukaryota > Metazoa > Arthropoda > Insecta > Diptera > Stratiomyidae > Odontomyia > Odontomyia ornata. Next base: position 312,426,845 of record OZ017741.1, read on the forward strand.
CCCAATACAACCTTCCTGAAAATTTGGTGAAAATCGGAGCAAAATTGCAACCTCTAGCGTGGTCACAAATTTCGTTATATCCCATATATATATATATATATATATATATATATATATATATATATATATATATATATATATGATACTCTCCGCAATAGGTAAATTTCTCTCGAGAAATTTACCTAAAAATTTCTCTCGAGAAATTTACCTAAAAATTTCTCTCGAGAAATTTACCTGAAACAAGGTGATCTTGGTGTGGGCTCATCTATTTGTCGATGGTTCATTGTGCATTGTCAACCGTGATTGCGTAGTCATTGTGGATTCCCAGAGTTCTTCTCCTTTCTCGCCGGGTTCTGAGGTGCCTCAAAGGTCCATTCTATGTCCATTTCTATTTCTTGTTTTTATCAATGAAGTTCCATCGTTATTCGAATCGTATGCGCTTATGTATACTGACGATTTGAACATTTTCAGAATGATTGAGTCCTTTGAAGACTGCGTCTGTTTACAATTAGATTTTCAATTTTTTATTAGATTGGTGTACGAATAACCGTCTGAAACTAAATATAAGCAAATGCCATCGTATGACTTATTCACTGAGAAAGTTTACCATTCCTTTTGATAATTCCATATCTGGTACTTCCCTGGAATCAGCCGTTCTCTATAAATATCTAAGAGAACTCTTTGACACTAAGCTACATTATGGGCAACATATAGTCCAGGTGTTTTGCAAAGCCTTTCGAATGTTAGGCTTTGTATTAAGATCCACCAAAGGCTTCAAAAATATTTCTTCCTGTGTTTTTTTCACTGGTTAGAAGGTTATTGGAATATTGCTCGCAAATTTGGAGTTCTCATCAACATAGTCTATGTGGTACTGTGGAGACTGTTCAACGTAAGTTTACCCGCTCTCTTCTCTTTAAATTTCGCATCCCCTATTCCCCTTATAACGGTCGTTTATCTCTCTTGCGCATGCCTTCCTTAGTCTCGCGTCGTATATTTCTTGATGAATGCTTGCTCTATAAACTGAACCAAACACTCTTGTCAACGAATCTCTGTAATGAGATTTCCACCTATATTGCACAGCGCTCAAGTAGATCGACAACGATTTTTAACGTTTCATTCGCCAGAACAAATGGGTTTTATTTTTTGCCATTGGTATGTTTGCCACGTAAACACAATTCTCTCAGTCTTGGTCCGATACCTCAATCTTTCGCGCAATATAAAAATAAACTTAGACAATTCGTTCTTCTTTATAATTTTGTAGATTAACTTAAGGGTACTTTTTGGTTTGAACTTTCTTGCTTTGTAACCTAATTTTTCTTGTTTTGTATGGATATGTACTGTAATTTCTTTCATTATTTCTACTTTTTAGGGTTTTGTAAAATAATTTTACAAAACCCTACTAGTTTCGCGACCAGTCTGTCCGTCTGTCCGTCTGTCCGTCCGTCCGTCCGTCCGTCCGTCCGTCCGTCCGTCCGTCCGTGTGTCACAGCAGTTTTTCTCGGAAACTACTTAAGCTAGAAACATCAAATTTTGTTTATAGATGTAAAGTGGTGATCTCTTCAAAGTTCAGCTACAAAAAAATTTTATAAGGTATTTAAGGGGGGTCTCCCCATATAGGAGAGTGACCCCCCGAAAAAAAAATTTCATTAAAGGTAGCCGATATGGGTATCAAATGAAAGGTCTTGATGAGAACTTTTCAAAACACATCTTAGTTTGGCAAAATTTGCTTCGGGGGGCGCACAGAGAGGGGAAATACACGAAAAATTTGTGTCCCCCCCCCTCGCGATTGGACACCTGTGATCCGAAAAATCTGAAAAAAATCAGGGATGTAGGCCTTGGTGCGTACAACAACAACAAATACGTTAGAAGTCACAATTCACTCAACTTTGTTAGTAATAGTATGATTTATCGATTTTATGTTCTCTTGAATAAAATCTTAACGGTACCCTTAAATTCAATGAAATTCAGTACGTGGATGTTTATTTATAAGATTGATCTATCCTGAAAGTTTTATAAAGATTGAATCATATTTAGCGAAGTTATAGCGGTTTGAATTTTCCTGTATTACTATGGAACAATATGCGCTGCATGTATTACTATGGCAACATATGGCTATGGAACAACATACGCTTTTAACCGACTCAGACACTACAGTTTTGCTAGGATTTGCATGAAAATTTCAGGAATGATAGGTGTCATGTATATCTTTGAGAATCGGTTCAGCTAGTAGTATAAGTAATCGTAAAACAAGATAGTGGCTGTTTTAAATGCGAAGATTGAATAATTTGGAGTTATTTTTTCCCAACTTCAACGTTTAAGGTGCATGTTTTGAACACTTGATTCAATTGAATGAATGACTGAAGATGAGTACCTACAATTAATGCTCATAAGTGAAATAAGTCAAGGAGGTGGGAGAGAGCTCCTAGAAAAAGGGTTTTGTAACCATTCTAGGATTCGAAAAAATTGGCCATGAATCGATGATTTCAGCACAGGAGAGTGGCCCCTGAAAAAAAAAATTCATCAAACGTAGCCGATATGAGTATGAAATGAAAGTTTTCATGGGAGCTTGTCAAAACAGTTGTTAAAGTGTCAGTTTTTACTTCAGTCGGGGCACAGGGGGAAATACATGAAAAATGTGTTTCCTCCGTCGCGGATGGACATCTGAAATAATTATCAAGGGAGATATTTATGAGTAAAACAATACCAAAAAACTCAAAAGTCGAAATTCATTGAACTTTGTTAATAATAGTATGATCTTCGCATTTCATATTTTCTCCAATAAAATCGTCTTTGACATGCATCTTGATTTGATTCCATCTGGTGACTGCATTTTATAAATTGAATACAAAACCCTTCTGACATGAGCGTAGGTCTGTTTACCCAACTTGTTTTATATTATAATTGGATTTTTCTAATCGGTATATAGAATTCTGTAAATAAATATCAGCTGTAGAAGAACACTGGCCTTTGTTTTCCATGTTCACTAAATTAACTTTCAAATTTCAGCTAAGCCCGCGGAGCTGACATTGGCATGGACCTCATGATTCACCCTTGTATCATAAAGTGCTAGTACGGGATCATTGCATAGCAGAGCTTCCAACAGATTGAATGCCGCCTCTATAGTTTTGTTCCATGAAAATGCCGGATGATCTTCCGTTTTTAATATCGTCGTCAACGGTTTCGAAATTCCAGAAAATCCCTCGACAAATTTTCTGATAAATCCAGTTAATCCCAGGAATTGCCTTACTTCTGTGGAATTCTTCGGTGGGGGAAAGTTTCTTATAGCATCGATCTTTTCACTTCCTGGTTTGATTCCATCACAGTTTATTCAAAGTCCAAAAAATTTAATTTCGTTAGCGAAGAACAAGCATTAGACGTCCGAAGTGCAAGTTCTGCTTCTTTCTTTCTTTTCTCATTCCACGAGCACACTGACGAAAGTGTTCGTAGGCACTGAACAAACTGACGCACCGTCACAGACATATCCGATGTTGGGTCGAATCAGGGAAAATTTCCATAATGTCTCGCAAATTATGAGTCAAAATTGTCTGTTCACTCGGCTTATCGGTAAGAATTGGTTTCGACGGAATTAATTCATAATTTTGCTCGGAAACGTGAGCGGAACCCACAAGCTAGGTCCCGCACCAATACCGCTTATCCCTGTACACTTTCACGCAGCTGTGACACTTCCGAGGTATTGACTATTTCGTCCATTTCAAGGCAACCACCACCGATTTCTGTCGTTAATCGTAAAAGTAACTCATTTATGTTGCCACTTGTTGACAAACTTTGCGCACGAAGCTGGTTTTTTTAATTCTGAGTTTGATTATGTGTCAATACGGTATGTTGATATTTCCTAGCCAAAAAAACGAAACAAAATGAGTTAGGTATTCGGCTATGCTTCGTACACTCACACTACCAATCAAAACAAGTATTTTTGCGGTTCTCCTTGCTCGTTACATGCAATATGCATGAACCAACACGTTGCACACACACAAGTATATTACAAATAATGTATGTTTTTCACAAAGCAATGTCTGCATGCATCTGGACTTGGCGCACACATACACCAACGTGCTACCGAACAAAGAAAATTACAAAAAATACAAGAAAAATAAAGAACCCAACTTATTCGCTCAACCGGAATACTTTTAACAATTTTCCCGATATTTTATTTTGATTATCATCCTACTTATGAACTTTTAGTGAAGATAAATAAAACGCTAACTAACTTCTTAATTATATTCTTTATTCACACTGACTCTATTCACGGTCAGGGATCGACTGCCTCCATCGCTGCAATCGTGACGTGATTAACTTTTTTCCAGCATTGTCAGATCCCTCAATAACTTTACGCGTGTTTTAATACCGAATAAATAAAATAATGCTTCGATAAGTAAAGAAAATGTAAGAATCCAAAGACAACTTTGGGACCGCTGGTGTAGAGGAGCCTGATGGCTTCCTCCCGATAGGGCAAACTTGGGAAACGTCAAATACGAAGCTGGCGACAATCAACAAAAGAAAACATAATCAAAAAGCTCCAACGATATTGGTTGCAAGCTACAAATAATAGCGGATAGTGAATAAATAATCAAACTGCAAAAAGGAAATTATAAACTAAGGCTAGAGTTAAGAAACGAATGAAGCCTCAAAAGCCCCAGCCGTAAACTCAAGTACAACAGGGAACAAGGGTAAAGAAAAGTCTGAAACAAGTGATTCCGGAAGAAATTCTAAGTGCTAGTAGCACTAACGACAGTCAAAACTATTTTGCAGCACTGAAAGGATTAACAGAAGAAATGGAAGTTAAAGACAGTATCGACGGTACTTCTAATAAAGAAACGAATATAAGTTTTATTCAACACTTACAAAATAAAAACAAGTAGGGTAAACAGACCTACGCTTGTGTCAGAAGGGTTTTGTACACAACTTCTCAGAAATGCAGTCGCCAGCAATGAAGGCGTCAAGAAATATGTCAAAGAGATGTGCACGTTTAGAAGAAAATCCATTGTTTTTCTACTTTCAACGGTCGCCGTTTTGTTGCAAATCAACAAAAATCACTCAAATCACGAGCTTCCAAAAATATTAATGTTATTGACCTTATTAGAAAATTTCAAGAAAATCAACTCAAAACTACAGTGACAGATTCGATGGAAAGTCCATAAAATACCAAAATCATGTGTTATTGTTGTAATTGGAGAAATTTCAAACGGCTATAACTTCCGTGTATATCATACGATTTTCGTCAAACTTACAAGGTCTAAGGACTTTGTGTAGGACTACTAAAACATCGAATTTCGTTTAGTTTAAGGGAACCTATGCGATTTTATTGGGGAAAATGTGATATTCGAAGATCATACTATTATTAACAAAGTTGAGTGAATTTCGACTTCTAAGGTATTTGTTGTTCTTGTACTCATAGACACCTACCTCCTTATTTTTTTCAGATTTTTCGGATCACACGTGTCCAATTGCAAGGGGGAGACACAAATTTTTTGTGTATTTCCCCTCCCTGCGCGCCCCTCGAAGCCAAAGGTACTAAACTAAGACCTGTTTCGAAAAGATCTTATGAAGAACTTTCATTTGATACCCATACTGGCTACCTTTGATGAAGTTTTTTTTTCGGGGGCCACTCTCCTATATGGGGAGCCCCCCTTTAAATACCTTATAAAATCTTTATGTAGTTGAACTTTGAAGAGAGCACCACTTTACACTTGCATATGATGTTTCTAGCGTAAGCAGTTTGCGAGAAAAAGTGCTGTGACACACAGACAGACGGACGGACGGACAGACGGATAGACGGACAGACAGGTTGCAATTTTAGTAGGGTTTCGTAATATTATTTGACAAAACCCTAACAAGGAAAAGTAACCAACTTGCAATTCTGCTAGTTTCTTAGAAAAAGCCAACAATAAAGCAAGAAAAGAACAACAACAAGAACGCCTCTAGAAAAAAAGTTAGTCAGTGTCACCGGTGTCAACGATTTGTTCATTCAGCTGCTAACTGCGCCATGCACTATCGATGTGTAATATGCAAAGAAATTCATGCCCTGGTGAGTGCAAATTGGCCCAGATAGAGCCTAAAGGAGCATTACACTGCAATAACTACGGTGTATTTGGTCATCCAGCATCAAATCGAAGATGCCCCTACAATAGATGCAAAAGTTAAGTTTATTCCAAGCCAAAAGCAAGTACACCGCAGTGTGATCCCTACCAACATCGTCAAGCCCGGGGTATCATTTGAATTTGCCGCGAGAGGACTAGTAGAAAATACTGCCAATAATATAAATAATGTACGCAACAATAATGAGCTGCTTCTTAAAATGTATCAGCAACTTAATTATTTATCGAAGAGGATCGATAAGCAAGATTAAAAAATTAACTTTGTTTTTCAGCATTTAGATCTTTCAAATGTCTCAAAATAACTCGTCATTCAGTCATATCCCCCATGAATTGGCTTTGCCTCATCTCGATCAACGTTAACTCCATTTTTGCTCTACATCGACGTGACTTTCTCCTGGTATTAATCGTCAAACAGAAGCCTGACATCATGCATCTCATTTAAACCCACCTCAATTCATGGCACTCGATGACATTCAATGATTTTGAAATCGTAAGAAACGATAGGGTAAACGGTGATGAGGGAGGTGGCATCGGGATATTTGTAACAAGACCTTATTGTTTCCAAAATATTGAAACAGTCAAATTTCTTGAAGTGTCCGTTATCAAAATTTCACTGCCAAGTAGGGATAACCTCTGCGTTATTTCTGCCTTTGAACTTGGTCGGAACATTCTCAAATTCAAAGAGGAGCCCAATTCTTTTTTTGAAATACTCAAATTGAACAGGCTGCATAGTTATTATATTTTTGCCGGTGACCTGGATGCCCAGCACATCATGGCTGAACGCCAGCAATAATCCAAGAGGTGTCTTCCTGAAATATTGGATAACAGAGAACCAAATTGAATACAGGGACCATTTACATGGATCAGAGCTCCCAACATACCCTAGGTCAAATTCATATTCAACCATTGCAAGTATAAAGAATGTCCGGAGCTTAATCAGTTCATACTTCAGAAGTGAGGTCAGCAATCAATGGGCGAAAAAACTAGCCACATCAGCCAACAAGACCAAGACGACGTTTTCACGAAAGTGTACAGCTTATTCCATAAGAAGTCGTAAGTGAAGGTATCGAATGTTGAAGTCGGCAGTAATGACATAATTCTTCTTGATAGGGCTAGTATCGAAATCGATATTACAACTCTAAATGCCCTGGTTGGAACTCATTTTGAACTGTTTCATCTACCAAACCTTAAGAGATGGAATCAAATGTTTTCAGAGGTAATTGAAGCAAAAGTTTCCAACATTGACATCTGACCTCATACAGGGCTTTAATCTTATTGATTATTTTCACAGCTTTGACGACTTGTGTTTGATATTTGGTGGGATAATTAATAAAAAATTATGTGGTGCTGCCTGAGGTTGCTATTTGGAATTATTGCATATTGTTCAACAACATGTTTAGCAATTCATTTTTCCCAAATACGTGGAAAAGGCTAAGATGTTTCCGATCTTGAAGAAAGACAAAAATGTTGATGCTCTGAAAACTATCGCCCGATGCCAAACATCAGCATGGTGTTTGAAGTGATACTAAACAAAACATTAAATACCAACATCGGGGAATATGAGTTGATGCCGAATTGCCAATTCGCATTTTAGGCCATACACGCGATAACGAAAGTAACCTCAGAAATTTGTTGGAAACTAAACGATACTGCGCCTCGGCTTTTCTTAACATTCATGCACAAGCTTTGAAGGGCTTTTAATTTAATGCCTCGCCAACGTGATCATGGGTAGTGTTTGTGTATGATCTGGTCATATATACGACAAATAGAAATGTTACAATAGCTCAAGGCAATCTTCAAAAATGCTTAATGATATTCAGCTCTACATTGACAATAGGCAAATGAAAATCAATGTGCAGTAGTGTGAAACAATTTTGTTCCGAAAAATGCTGCAGGAGGGCTAATCAAGACTCGAAACGTAATTGGAAGGTTTTAGATATTATGGCTGGTAAACGTAGTTCAGAACTGGTTCCACATAAATCCTGTGTTTGATACTTTGGTATTCATCTCGATCAGTATCTGTACTGTACTGAACATATCAAAATCAGTAAAGCGCAAAAAGTTGCCATGACCCTACGACGTATCTTTTATTCCAGTCACATTGATCAAAAGTTCAAAGTTATTTGTTGCAAGACTCTGGTTAGACCAGATTTGACATATGGATGTCAGATTTGATACAACCAGAGTGCTAGTACTACGGAAAATTAAAAGTTATCGAAAGAAATGTCTTCGTTTATGTACTCGTTTTTATAGAAAGCTTGAGATGGATTGGAAGCACTATACATCGAATAGAAAAATTCATCAAACTGCTAAAGCGGCGAGAGTCTATATCTTCATATTAAGACTTTTTCGAAATCATACTGCAAGATCAGTAACTGTGAGCGAAAGCTCCTGAATTTCACAGCCATTCTACCCTAAAAACAGGTATGTTGAGATTTGTCTCGCTACTGGCTTCAGTCCTCCAGAAGCATTCGTGTATTTAGACATTAGTCGATATTTTTTGGGTGCTGATAGTATCCAAATTATAAATCACATGTATAGATGGGCCACCGACAAGAAGATAAAATATCCTCCAAACTTAAGTTCACGTGAAAAACGATCCCAATCGAGATACTTATTTGCTAGATTCGTTGAGGCTGGTTGAGCTGGGATGGATCTCAAACACGTATTACTAGCGTTTCAACATTGTCCGTGATCAATACAATGTTGTGTTCAACCGATGCAGCAATTTCCCTGGTTACAACGTTGATCTCAGGTGCGTATCGTGTTGCATGATAAGAACTCCACTGTTTCGGATCGATTTCCAATCGGATTTCTGGAAGACTGTACTGCCGCTTTACAAGACATGAAGTTCTTCACTATAATTGATCTTCAGAAAGCATTTCATCAAATTCCAGTCAAGTCAAATGATGTCCCGAAGACGCCATTTAGACTGTACGAGTTTGCCTACATGACTTTTGGCCTGTGCAACGTGGGCCAGACCTTCCAGGACTTTATGCACTAAGTGCTAAGTGGACTCAGCAGTGTATTCGTCTACATAATTAATATACTAGTGTTCTCTTTGGACCAGCAGGCTCATCAACAGCATGTAACGGAGGTGTTGTATCGCCTGCGCCAATAGGGACTCTCGATCAACATAGACAAGTGCCAATTTGGACTACATGAAGTGCGATTTTTGGGTCATACAGTTTTATCTGGTGGATTTAAACCTTTATCTGAGAAGCTAGAAGACATATCCGGGAACAGCACAGCAGCTAAAGGTATTCCTAGAAATGATTAACTTCAGGCATCAGCAGCATTTGAGAGGTGCAAGTCAGACTGAGCAGGGTACTGTCACTGGCGCATTCTGATTCAGACAACAATCATTGGAACAGTACCATTGGGATTTTTCTCACGCAAGCTGAATTACAAGTCAACGACAACTATACAAGTTGACAAAAGTAGTAGCCTATGTGGATGACATCAACATTTTGTCACAGTCATTAACAACTGCCCAAGAATTCTTACTGGAACTCAACAGCGAAGCAAAACTAGTAGTGCTACAAATCAATGAAAATTAAACAAATCTCATTGCGCAGTTAAGGAAAATACCTCAAATACGCAAAATATCACACTTGACGAATGCAGTATCGAAAATGTTGGTGAATTAGTGTATTTAGGCGCCAAAATAACGAGAACGGGTAATGAAAGAGACGAAATACGCCGAAGAATACAGCTCGCAAAAAAAATATTTTATTCAGTTTTGACGATCTTGAAGACCAGCTGCATACACAGGAAAGCAAAGCTCCAAGTATACAAATCTGTGATAAGACCTGTGTTATGCTGTGGGTGTGAAACATGGACCCTAACTCATGCCTCCGCAAATCTATTGATTGCCTTTGAGCGACGAGTCCTGAGGCGAATATTTGGAGCGAAGCTAGACGGGGTTCGATGGCGAATTCGATGCAAACCATGAGTGTTCGTTGAGATAACTGAAGGCCGGAGACCAGTGGGGAAACTGAGGAAATGCTGGTTTGACTCGGTCAATGAAGACAGTTCATCGCTGCTTCGATTTTGAAATTGGAGGACGGGGTCAATGGACCGAGATAGTTGGAAGCGCTATTTGTAGGAAGCGAAGGCAGGCCCACAGGCTGTACTGCTGAGAAGAAGAAAAAGAAGCTGAACGACAAACAGTGGCGCTAAAGCACCTACTACCGATAATTGCTTGCTACTCACGAAGCCGTCAAGCACTTTCATCACATGTTGTCCTCACAGTCTTTTTCGACCACAAGCCATTGCAGTTTGCGTTTAAGCAGCGACCGTAAAAAGCGTCACTGAGGCAACAATGTCAGTTGGACTACATTTGTCAGTTTACAATTGACACCCACCACATTCTGGGTCGGAATAATTTCATCGTGGAGTACTTGTCTCGGGTATAACGATTTTCAAGATTGAGCTCTTTTCTTTCGCTTCAGCTCAAAAAAAACAAGCCCGAGCTCAAGGCTTTGTTAATGGACAGAACAAATCAGCTTGAGTGGAAGAAGCAGGAGCTTGCTGGCTCTGCTTCGCCACTGCACTGCATAATCACCGACAACAAGGTTCGACCCTACGCACCGCAGCAGCTTAGGTCAACAATCCTGCAGATGATGCATGGCCTAGCCCACCCAGGCATACGAGCAACTAGGCGACTTATTACCAACCGTTTCATCTTGCCGGCCATGAATTAGGAGATAGCTTTGTACAAGGCAGCAACAAGATTGGACATCACCTCAAGTTACCGCTTCGACGATTAACCCCGCCGGATACCAGATTCGAGCATACTAACATAGTCCTCATTGGATCACTTTCCCCGAACGATGGTTGCTGCTATTGAATTACCATAATTGACAGGTTCACACGTTGGCCCGAGGCCGTTTCACTCCAGAATATCACCGCAACAACAGTCACTGAGGCGCTAATCAACGCATGGATTAGCCGCTTTGGAGTGCTAGCAAGAATCACTACCGACCTGGGACGATACTTCGAAAGCCAGATCTTCGCTGAGCGTACCCGTATTTTGGGAATTAACCACCTGCGGACGACCCCATACTATCTTACTGTCAACAAAAGATGGAATCGCACAATCAAAGTTGCCATACGCTGCCACGATACAGTCAAATGGACGAAAGTGCTTCCTCTTGCGCTCCCAGGCATGTGCGCCGCATTAAAAGAAGACAACAATCCTAGACCCACGGACATGGTCTCCGGCACCAGCTTACAGCTTCCCGGGGAATTTTTCACCGCATCGCATCCAAACATCAATAAAAAGAACTTCCTGCGTGAGCTCAGGTCACGATGATATCGTGGCTAAGCCACTGCGGTTAAATATAGCGTTGTGTTCAACTAACACAGCAATTTCCTCGGTTGATTCCACTTGCGTTGTAGCCTTGATCTCAAGTGCGTATCATTAGCGTTGCAACATTGTCTGCGATCAATACAGCGTTGTGTTCGACCGACGCAGCAATGTCATTAGTTGGTTGTACTTGAGTCGCAATGTTGATCTCAGGTGCGTATCATGTCGCATGAAAAGAACTCCACTCGCCATGTCTAGTGGTCTCGCGTGTATGTGTTTAGCAGCTCATAGTACGGGTGGAACGTTCAGCTGATGATGAATAATACGTCCAAGATAAGAAGAAGTTAGCACAGTTCATCATGAGCGACAAAGAACTTCAAAAATTTTGTATAGTAGACCATATCGATAGTGCACCAGGGAATATATTGTCGCGCGTGTCATAGTTAATGGCCTATACTGTTTAATGTTCCGGGAAGTGAAAACGCACTATCTTTTAAATTAAGTTAAAAAAAAATTAATTTACTAAGTATGCACAATCATTAATTTCACTTTTTTACAAATTGCATTTTAATTTAATTTTCACTTTCTATCAAGTTATATTTCAACTGTCTGTATCACGAAAATCTCTTCACTATCAATCAATATCGCCTTTAATTCGCGCTCCACTTTTATCGCAGTTCCTACTATCACGGTTTTACTATTGCCCCCCATCCATTCAGCTCGGCTTTATATAGAGTCTCTAGTCATTCAATCCATTTCTCGTACATTGGCGAATGTTCTGACGAGAACTAGCTGGAATATTCGAGCAATTCTGAATACGCGCGGTGACATCACTTTCACTACTTGGTCGATTCTTGTGCTTTTGAGTACATTCGTTTATTGATCATGATTTTATTAATAGCTGCGACAACAATTGCGACAGTAGCTCGCAGAATTGTTTGGACATGTAACAATATCAACTTGATGATCAGACATAATAGACACTAATATCGCATTTTAATCTAAGAACCATAGGCGAATAACAACATTTCAGACTTTTCACAACTTTGTATGCTTGTTTTGTGTTATTGCTCGTTAGACTTACATCTATACTTCCCAATTGGTCCCCAAAATATTTTCTTTTCTTATTTTTAATTATCCTATTTGCTACTCTTCTTGGATTTTTATATTGTTCTCTCTTTGTGCTGGTTTTTCTACCTTCTTATTCTGTGTACGCCTGATTCTTTTTGTCTAACGCATTCTGGCACTCACCACCGAACCAATCTTCCACCGAGCTTGATGTCCGATCGTCTGTTCTGCCACCGTCTTAATAGTCGCTTTCACTTCCATCCAGAGCTCGTTGCTTGTCTTTAGCGATGTGTCTGACAAGATGCTATGTTGCTAGGCTATGCTACGCTAGTCACCTTATCCACTTCCCCTTGTTTCATTACATAATTCTCTTTGATTTACCTACTATCCATAATTGTTGTCAACAGTTCCAAATATATTGCTTCCATCATCGTGGGATGGAGACGCCATGATGCGCTATGAAAAGAATTCCATCACATCAAGCTTTAAAATATGACAGAAAAGTACAACTTTGCCCTCCAGAAAGAGCTTCAATATCCAATTTCAAATCTGGCTCATGGAATTTATATTATGGTCTGAACACTCAGAGTATGATTCTATGAAGGTCTGAAACTCATAGTATGATTCATATTTCGAATTTAATTCCTTTAAAACTTCCATTTCAGAATATTTGCATTTATTCGAATATTTTGAGGAAAGTGGTAACAAAAAAAAAATGATGAATGTACATGAGTAATCTAATTGCGCAGACAGCAAATATTTATATATATATATATATATATATATATATATATATATATATATATATATATATATATATATATATATATATATATTATGAGTTCGTCATTTAATCATTTCTAATTAATGAGAAATTGATGTGAATGTAGGCTTATAACCAATTTGTAAACTATTCATTTCAATTTATTATCAGTTAACCACCTAAAGATAGCCTATAATATATAACAACAAATAAAGTACCGAATCCATCTTCCCTCCTTGAATCAATTAAATCGATATCCAATCAAAAAAAAAGGTTTTGTTCCTTGCAACTTTTAATTGGAGATGAGACCGATGACATGAAAATGTTTATTTATGAGCCACTACTATTTTTATTGCATGCGCTATCGGTAGTAAATCGGCAAGTCATTATAATTCCTTCGCAGTTTCATTATTTCTACATTCCTTTTTCCTTTGCTCTTTGAACTCGACGAGGGTGGAGTGTTTTGTAGTAAATTTGATTCGTATTTCATTTTTACTATTCAAACATCAATACGCCATAGACTTGCAGACGTTGCGATTATAAGGGAACGGCCTTGTATCTATTTTAATTTGCTTTGATATGAATGAAGAAACAGGGTTATCGGAAAAACAATAAAAAAAATTTAATTAATGCAATTTTATTTTGTAATGACTTGGAAAATGGATTTGTTTGATTATTACTGGTTTTAATTATATTGAAATTACTTATTATAATTTATTTTGCTGAAATCTACAAGAAATAAATAAATTGAGGGATAGTTGTCTTAGAGCATGTTCACTGAAAGTGTATGGATATAGATAATGATGGTACTCAAGAGTATACATATCTGCTCAAAATCCGACGCTCACTACTTCCGTAGATTGACCTGTGTAAGAAATAAGCAGGATCGCCATGCAAAATAATAAGCAGTTTCGCCATTTAAATAAATAGGCAGAATCGCCATGTTAATAAATAAGTGTAGAGGCGAAACACTTGCGATATTTGGAAACAAGCACAAGCGTTGGACGCCTTCCTGCTTGTTTCCTGCGACGAAGATTTTTATAAATTATACGTTTAATAATTTGTAGAATGCAAACACAAGCGCGGAAAGCCTTCCAGTTTACATCCACCCTAGCAAGAAAATTCCATGCGAGCGTTTGCGCGCCCTTAGCAAAGGGAAATTCCTACGCAGTTAGTCAAAGTAAAGCGACCATCGTATCGAAACTGTCTATTTGATTCAAATCGCTTCCACTTAAATACTATTTTAATCTAACTGTACATATGGAACTTCATATAACCTAATTGCTTACAAACATTCTTAAAATTATATTGCTTACAAAAAGGCATTGCCAGATGTTAAATCTAATGAAAAATGTGCTAGAATCGGCCATATTCAAATATTTACTAACTTTACATATTTGTTTGAATTCGTAATATATCTACTATGGTCATCACTACGCTTGAAATGACTAATGCAGTAGATACTAGCATAAAACTGATGATATCACCCTGACTTTCTATGGTACGGTATGACCCTGCTCACCAATCAACCTCATTTCAGCCACAAATTACAGCCGCTTGATGAGTTAATTTACAGACGTATTACAACACTGTAATAGATTCACGGCTTTGCGTTATCTGAGAATACCTTTAACAATACACAAGTTTGCAGAACTACTGGGCCAAGCATTCAAAAAAGCAATGACACCCATAAATATAGACAGGTTTTATGACGACGGGTATATTTTCTTTCGACAGGAGCATTTTCACAATCAACGATTTCATGCCAAGTGAGGTTACAAAACATTCTTTAGCAATAAATCTGAAAAATCTGTCAACATCTTCTAAAGATTCCTTGTCGCAGCAGCAGAATGGACAGTCACGAAACCAGTCCACGATATCTACAAATTTCGAAGAAAACTACCGTCGTCGCTGCAACGATACTCTTATAAACCACAGAGGCCCAGCAGTCTGATAATGATAGGGGACACCCCAATCGAATACGAAGCATACCTGAAGGTAGATCCAAGCCTCTCTAAGAAAATAAAAAAAACGGGGAAAAGTTGTATCGCCACCAATACACCAGTGGGACGAGAACTTGAAGAAGCAGCTTAAGTAATAGAAACCAAGAAGTCTAATAAAAGAAAACGCTAAGTGCGAGAAGTATAAAAACAAATAAAAAATCGAAGAAAGATGACAAGGTTAGAAAAGCTTTATTTCCAAGTTCTGGAGAAAGGTCTGATATTGGTGAAGATTCAGATTATCTATCTAGCGGCTTAGATGACATCCCTTTTTCTTCACCCAAACGACTAAGAAAGATGATTTTGGCATTGCTAACTTTCCAGAAAAGTACACGAAGCATTTCGTTGAAAAATTATTAACAGATAATGTGGAAGGTGAATGTGATATCAATTATCTGCGCAAATGTAGCAACGTTGATTATGTCTTATATTTTCCTATAGAACCGGATCTTGCCGCTGTCAGACTCAATGATATTGAGATTATACTGCCATCTTAGAGGAACAAGATATTAGAGGGGCTGTAATCATATAAATGCCTGTCCGTGAGCGTCCCAACAATTTGATTTGACCAGTTTTTCCCCTCATTAGCTGTTATCACCTTCGGCTCTTTTCGTGGGTATTGTAGATTGGTATATACTAAACTAGCCTGGTCATTTATGGTTTTTTGTAGATTTATGAGTGCGGACACCACTTATGGTGTTCAAAATTCTAATGACTCATTACCTAGAAATCTAATGCAAATCTTTAGCGCAAGAAATTTTCTAATTTCCGTCAGGAAACTTAAAAATTCGTTAAAAAATTTATTGTATTTCACTTTCAAATTCACATTGATATAGTTTTTATTAAATAAATCGTTAGGGATAAATATTCGTTACATCAGCTTCATACACATATTTCACAAGTTACAAAATCATATTCTCGGATGAAAATCAATTGTTCAATTCATAAATATCAAATTCAAATTAATATTTACATTTGTGCACATTTTCGGGCACACTCGGGCTAGAAACTGTCACTCAGCTTACATTGCCGTTAGGAAGGTATTTGGTGTTAAGGTATGGTCACGCTTTTGCTCAGTTTTTTTAACTTTCATTATAGTTTTACGACAAAACTGATAAAAGTACATTAACTGCAAACGAAAATTGCCGCATATTATTGATAGCGTTAACTCTGATTCATTCAATTCGTATTTAAACCAGTTGAGACGCAACTCCTTAACCAATCTTTGATGGTATGAGATCACTCACTTAGCGTGAAAAAGTCATTACTTAAAAATTCATTTTCCCCATCCGTAGCAACTGAGCTGATTCGTGTCTCTTAAATTGAACCCGAAGTTGCACTTCTGTCAAATCGATTGATAGACGTGAGTATACATTTTACGCGTTGGGATTTCTGTCGAATTTGATCTAATAATTTCAAATCGAAAGTGTTGATTTGATTGTAATATCGTGTAATACGTGAGATGAGGTTTAAAGAACAGAGTGAAGTGATTAAGTGATAGTGACACTAGTTACAAACATAGAAAACTAATAATGAAGTGCATGGTGTTTACGTGCGGAAATGATACGAAATGCCGGTTGCCAGGAACATCTTTTCACAGGTAAGTTGGCAATTACTGCTTTATTTTTTGAGTGAGCGTGTATTTTTTGAACATTTTGATTTAGTTAGTGTTAATTACGTGCGTTTTCTTGATAATCAGTCAGTACTTCATCCGTTTGTTTACGTGGGCGTGGCTTAATTCTTCGTGCTCAGCTTACGTTCCCGTTTAGTTTGTTCCCCAAGAGTCAGTGAAATAGTCAAATGAAAATATTAATGGGGGTAATTGAAATTTTAAAATTTTGTTATTTCGTATTGTATGAAATATTTTTCTTGCTACTTTTTGAAGTTCCGGACGCCGCAAATAATTTTTAATTTTAATTTTCCTGTACGTTATTAAGTTTCGGATGCTGCAAATAATTTTTCGCTTGGATTTGTGTTTTGCTAGTAATTTTGTGTGAAATGATTGTGCCGCCTCGGAAAATTAAAATCTTTAGTTTCGGGATCAAGTGTATGATTTAACTATACTTTTTAAACGATTATAGATTTCCTGAAGACGAATTCTGAAGATCTTTATGGCTTCAAATGTTGGTGTTCATAGTTGCTATAGTTCCGCATAAAAACTGCTGTGACACACAGATGGACGGATGAACGGACAGACAGACCCAATTTCAAAAGGGTATTTTAAGTTAGTACAAAACTCTTAAAAATCAATATGTAGAAGTTATTTATGCTTTTAACTTCTTTTCAGCTAGATGATTTCAACTATCATCAATATCAGTAATGCAAAAAAACGAACTTATAGAAATTGGATGCTATTATTTTAGTCTGAAACTTTATAACATTAAAAACTTGTTAAATTGTTTAGCCTCAGCAAAATAAATTGTAAAATGTTGATTTTAATGAAGCAATCCACATTAAATTTATTATTGTTACTGTAATGAAAATGAATGAATTATTGCCCCTACTTTTCGTCATATCTGAACAAATTTGTTTGGTAGCTGTAAATTTATATTAGTATAAGTAAATTAAAGGGAAATTTGGACAAAAAAGTTGTTGATTGTCCTCTCTACAGTCTTGTATCTCTATGACTGCCATTAGCTAAAATGAAAAAAAAACAAGGTCCGACTGATTGCAATTCATTCTCAAAAAATATTGTGACATTTTAAATTTGGTTGATAAAATATATTATATTTTCATATTACAAATTTGTTTGTGCTTTATTTTTGACCTGTGTCCGTCTGTCCGTCCGTCTGTATGTCACAGCACTCATTCTCCGAAACTATAGAAGCTACAGCTATGAAACTTTGTGGAAAGATCAGAAGTGGTGACTTCTTGAAAGTTTTGGGGCGGAATAATTTTTCAAAAGAGTTTAAGGGGGTCTCTCCATTTGGGGAGGTGACCCCTCAAAAAAAAAAATTTTCACCATTGGTAGTCGAATAGGGTGTGATTGAAAAGGTCTTAATGAGATCTTTTCAAAACAGGTCTTAAAATTGCCTTATCGGCATCGAGGGGGGGCAGGGGAAGGGGAATGCACGAAGTTTTCTCGTACCCTTCCCCTCCCTCGCGGTTGGACACCTTTCATCCAAAAAATCTGAAAAAATCAGGGATGTAGGCCTTTATGAGTGCAACAACAACAAATAAATGAGAAGTCGGAATTCATCCAATTTTGTTAGTAATAGTATGATTTATCGATTTTATGTTTTCTTGTATAAAATCTTAATGATGCCTTTAAATTCAATAAAATTAAGTACAGGGATGACTACTTTAAGCTTGATCCGCCCTGAAAGTTTCATAAAGATCGTATAGTATTTAACGAAGTTATAGCGATTTGAATTTTTCTGTATTACTATGGAACAATATGCGCTGTACAAGTATTACTATGGAAACATATGGCTATGGAACAATAAGCGCTTTTTACCGTCTCAGACACTACAGCTTTGCTAGGATATATGTGGAAATTTTAGGAATGGTATGTTTCATGAATATCTTTGAGAGTCGGTGGTATCAGTAATCGTAAGACAAAATAGTGGCTGTTTTAAATGCGAAGGTTGAATAGTTTGGAGTTATTTTTCGCCAACTTTAAATTTTAAGGTGCATGCTTTGAACACTTAATTCAATGAAATGAATGACTGAAGATGATGACCTACAATTAATACTCATTGGTGAAACAAGTCCAGGAGGCAGGAGAGAGCTCCTAGCAAAAGGGCTTTGTAGCCTTTCTAGGATTCGAAAAAATTGGCCATGAATCGATGATTACAGTACCGGGGAGTGGCCCCTCAAAAAAAACAAAAAAAATTCATCAAAGGTACCCGATATGAGTATCAAATGCAAGTTCCTTATGAGAGCTTTTCAAAACAGTTCTTAAACTGACAGTTTTTGCTTCAGTGGAGGCACAGGGGGAAATACATAAAAAATGTGTTTCCTCCTTCGCGAATGGACACCCGTGATCTAGAAAATCTGAAAAAATTGTCAAGGAAGATATTTATGTGACAACACTAACGAATGCCTCAGAAGTCAAAATTCATTCAACTTTTTTAATAAAAGTATGACCTTCGAATTTCATATTTTCTCCAATAAAATCGCCTTTGACATGTTTCTTAATTTTATTCGTTGCTGGTGACTGCATTTTGTAAGTTGAGTACAAAACTCTTCTAATATGAGCGTAGGTCTGTCTACCAACTTTTTCATATTCATATATTGTATTGCAAATGAATTAATTTCATAAAGTAGAGTTTTTTTCTGTTTGATTTTGAGTGCCAAAAATTATATTATAGATGTATTTATTTCTTTTGATTACAGTGTACCTTCTCCTGTTATACTGTACCCTTATGGCTATCAAATATGTAATATCTCACCCCTGGGGCACAATTTAACAAATTTATGATCTCAGAAAACTAAAGAAAAATAGTTCCTAAGTATAAATTTGATCTGTGCTAAACTTTTCTTTTTCATTGAGCACTCGACTATTTTCACATCAATTTAATGTAAATCTATTCGTTTATGCGCTCTACATTGAACTTTCTGCTGCAACGTATGAGTCATGAATCTTTTTTATTCTGGTGTCGTGGGGCGTGTTCTCTTCCCCAGCACAAGGGCCCACTACAAAAGAATTTCGCATTCACAAAGTACCAGCTAGTAGTGTTCTGATCGATAGGTGTCGAGGCCGAGGTAACCTACTGGACAGATGCGTTTTGCCAAAGCAAACGATTGACTAGGCTTGGTGAACTTACGCGAGGCTCGAGTGGATCTCGTCTTTACCAGGCATACTTACGGCCCCCAAATAAGAGTGGGGCATCCAGGTGGAAGCGGTGCCCCGTCGCATCCTTCCATCCAGATCAAGATCCATTATATGACGTATTCATATATTTTCCATTTAAATGAAAAACTCATGAGTTGTGATAGTGTTCCAAAATTTATGCTAATGTTTTATATCATGGGATCACATAATACTGTCGTGTGTAATGGTTCGCGGCCAATAATTTTAATGTTCCGGGAAAGTGAAAACGCAATGCCTTTTAAATTAAATTGAAAGAGTTTATTTAGTTACTAAAAAAATGCATTATCACTCATTTAACTATTTCTCAATTCTAATTATCACTATTTTACAAGTCGTCTATCAATTTGTACTTCTACTGTCCACTAAAATCACTTCACAGTCAACGAAAATCGCTTTACTATTACTCGATCAATATCGCTTTTCAATTCTCACTCCACACTTTCGCAGTTTTTACTATCGCGGTTCTAATGAATGATCCCCCCATTCATTCAGCTCGCCTTTATATAGGGTCTCTAGCCATTCAACCCATTTCTCTTACATTGGCGAATATCCTGCCGAGAGGTACCTAGTATATTCGAGCAGCTTAATGAATGGAGTGACGTCACTTTCAGATGTTGATCATGCTTGGTGGGTTCTCGTGGTTTCGAGTAAATTCACTTTGTTGATCATGAGGTTCTTACTGGTAGCTCGCAAAATTATTCGTGCATGTAACAATACTTTAGCATAAATAGGAAACTCAAGCGAAAGGACACTCTACCATGCAATTGCACCTGCAACGCAAAAAGAAGGGATGAGTTCTTCCGATGGCTAGCTGATGAGTGGAAGGGCCAGCCAACGCGACGGGTCCCATACCTATTCAAGGTTCCATGCAATCTGTGTTATCAAATGTAAATAAGTTTTTTTTGTCACATAACTTTTGTTGATATGTAGTTAATAAACCGATATTTCTACTCAATTTAATCTTCGTAAAAAAGTGAATCCTGAACCAAATTTTTCGAGAATCTCATATATTTTTGTATTTTTAAAAAGTTTGCTCTAAGCTCCAGTCGTACTTTTAAATTGGCTGCTATACATCCAATTTGCATGCAAAATACAATTTTTCTAATAAAAAAAAACTCAAATCTACTTTACTTTTCAAATTAATTCTCTAACTTTATAATGTGTAGTTTTCATTTTCATATTTCAATCACACGATTCCCGTTAATAAGCTTAGCCAATAATTTTTATTTGTTTGAAATTCACTGACCAGTGAGTGAGTATTTAATTTGAAAAAATTACAATTACGAACATGATTAAAATTGCTTAAAAAACCAACTCACGAAAAATCGCTTGGTTTAGAATTTGGAAATATATGCATACAGGATATAAATAAATTATTTAATTAATGAATAAGTGCCAGTTAGGCAATAAGAAGGGTACTTAACGAAATCCTCCTCCGACGAGCGCTCGTTGACGGGGTGGGTAAGGCCTGCAGACACTTTTATATTCGACTTTAATTTTCACACGGTAAATCAATCAACTTTCAAATTCCACACAATATAAATAAACGTTTACGCAGGGCAAAATAAAATGTCGTTGTCACATATAATCTAATCGCCTATTTGTTTCTTATCATAAATACAACACATCCTGCAGTAACCGATAAATTAAAAATGAAAAAATATGACAACGCATATTATTGAAGCAGCATAGTTCTTTAATGCATATTTCCTCCCTTTTTTCCATCTCTTCTAGTCTCGTTAACACACACGGGCTTATGTGAGTTTTTTTCTTAATTTTTCGTTTCTTTTGTTGTTGGGTTTCTGGTTTTTTTGCACTTAAAGATGGTAATTAGTATTCATCGGATGTTATATTAACAAGTAATGAACACATTTTAGAAAGCGAAGAGCAGCAAGAGAACTCATAAACTCAGCAATCAATATTCTTCAATCATTTTTGTCACACCTGATTCACTCAAGGCTGTTTAATATCAAAACAAAAACAAAGATTGAATTAATTCGAACTGGATTTGTAAAATTGAATCAATTAACGATTCAATGGTTCAACAGGTAACACACCATAAGTGATCATTCACAATTGCGCGTGACGATGGAGGAACAATGGTAATGTTCTCGAATTATCAAGCTGCGATGAAATTTAGCTCTACGGTACAACAGAATGTATCGTGCAGTTTTGCAAAAATAGACTGACACGCAAGTAAATCACACTTGACTGTAAATGTGGGCACGACTATTATTACAATTTTTCCCAGCAGGACTATACACCGAATATCATATTCACTTTTTCATGAATTCACAAATTGATGCCTTTTTACTCTTTTCTCTAGTTATCCGAAAGTTAGGCTATACAAATAATCCAAACTGTGGAACTTATCGTGTTACCGCATTAATTAGAAAACGAGACTTTTACAGAACACTGTACACACAAGAAATTATAATAATTTGGGCGTATTAAAATCAACTCCATTGACTGTGGCTTTAGGTTTAGATCCACTGTAGTTTTAATTTATATTGTTTTTCCTCTTTGGGATACTTGAAATTTTAAGTGCAGCAGACCTATTTGGAACTTGTAGCACTAACTAACGTGACGTCTAACCCGCCCGTCATTCCAAATGCGACTCGTGAACCATGAGAACGGTGCAAAATGCAATCGAAATCGAGACGCTGTTCTATGTGTGAAACATACACAAAATTTGCCTTAGCCCGACGGAAGAAACACTCAAAATTGCCAAATCACAGACAGGATGCAAAATGAATGTAAAATTGCTGAATATTTGTAGCAAAAATGAAATTTTCAGTCCGAACGGCAAATGATGGCACACAACCACGACAACGTCGACAATTCTTTCGCGGCGGATGCACCCCCGTTGCTTATCTCGACAACACTCCCGCATGCCGACAACGGGGGGTTTACTTGGCCAGCCCTCTGCATGCCGGCAACGGTGGTTATAAGACTGCAATATTTTTCCAAATCGCGTTGCAAAGGGGTTTGCTGTCATCAAATTTTTGATTGTAACTTTTATTTAATTTGTTTTTTTAGGTCTTTATAAAAAATTTTTTTACAAAGACCTACTAGTTTTGCTAACTGTCTGTCCGTCTGTTCGTCCGTCTGTCCATGCGTCACAGCTAATTTCCCCAGAAACTATAGAAGCTAGAATGCTCAAGCTTTGTGAAAAGGTCAGAAGTGATGATCTCTCAAAAGTTAAGGCCTTAACAAAAATTAAAAAAATTTTTAAAGGGGGCCCCCCTAATAACGAATTGGCCCTTAAAAATTTTTTTTATCAAAAGTAGTTGAGTGGGGTATCAAATGGAAGGTCTTGATTAGAACTTTTAGAATCTGAAATAAAATAATCATTTTATGAATCAGGGGGTCCAGGGGAAGGCAAAATGTACCCAAAATTTGTGTCCCCCCTCGCGATTGGACACCTTTGAGCCGAAAAATCTGAAAATTATCACAAACGTGGGCCTTTATGAGCACAAGGGCAACAAATACCTTAGAAATCGAAATTCGCTCAACTTTGTTAATAATAGGCTGATTTGTAGATTTTAGATTTTTGCCCATAAAATCAAAACGGTACCTATAAACTTCTTGAAATTTTGCAATTATATAGACTGACATAAGATATATGTGTTCACAAAATTTAATTGAGATCGAATCATAATCAAGTGAGTTATAGCCATTTCAATTATATGGAATTACAACAACAATAACACGTGTTTATGGTTGATATAGGGCTTTCCAATAAGAGGTGTTATATTGATATTAGAAGAAAAATGCCATTTTTAAATACAAATGATCGGATGTTTATTTCATTGTAAAGAAAAAGGTATGCCGTTATTAGCAAAAAACTAACATCAGGCAAATAACCACAACGACACGCTTACAGGACCATATCCTCTTCATGAAATTCTCCATAGCAAAATCGCAAAGTGGCTGCCCTATGTCCTCGATAGCCCCACGAATTTCATCTTTGAGATCTTGAATCGACGCTGGACTATTGGCATAGGCCTCCTCTATCACGTAGCTCCAAAGGAAGAAGTCGCAAGGTGTAAATCACAAGATCTATTCAAAATAACACCTCTTATTGGAAAACCCTATATTTGGAAAACCCTATATATATTTAAAATTGACTTAGCCATTTTTATTTTTTTTTCAATTTTCATGAAAATGTAAGTCATAGTATTTAAGTTGAACATGTTCAATCGGCTGAGCATTCAGAAAAATAATTTAAGCTCGATTAAAATGGTGGCTGCACTGTGCTTATGAAAGAAACTGTGCATCTTTTGTATAAATTTGAACGATTTCATATCCAAGTATTGGATGAATAATTCAAATTATCGATTCACGCCATTAGAAAACTTGTTTCTAACCCTAGGATGTTAACAAAGACCTTCTGGTAGGAGCACTCTCCTGCTTACTCAACTTATTTATATTATAGATACACGAAAACTTAGAATGAAGATGAAATTTAATAAATTATTATATAAATTTTTTTTTAAATTTATTAGTGGTAAGACTTAATTCGAAAATAATTATACTATTAAATATATTTTTTCATTAAATTTTTTTTATTTTTAAATTAAAAATTAAAATTAAATATTTTTTGAGTAAAAAAAACTTTTTCGCCCGGGAATGTTTTTTGAGCAGTTTGCCTAGGCAACTGCTCGATCACTACAGTAGTGACCTTTCAATTGAGTTGCAATAATTAATAATTGTTCTGAAATATGATTAAAGAAGAAAAATGTTAGATGGTGGTTTTGACGTGTGTAGTAAATAAAGTCTGATAGATTTACATTAAACTGATGTCAATAAAGACGAGTGGTCAATAAAAAAAAATTAACGTGAATATAATTCGTAGTTACAAAAACATGTTGAGTTCCCATAAGTAGAATGCATTGGAATAATTCTCTCACCTCAAGTATGGCGGTCACCATCACCCGTGTGCATCTAAAGTGTGATGGCTTGATGCGACATTATGTAGTACACGCATCAAAACGACCTTTCAGCAGTTTTCTCCTTTAATGATTTTTCAGAAAAATTATTAATTAATGCAACTCAATTGAGATGTAGCTACATGCAAAAAATGTTCATAAGTATAAATTGGACATTATTTCAAGTCTAATGTGAAAGTTAAAGATCTCTTATTTTGTGGTTAATATTAAGAAGATAATAAAATAAAAGTTTTTTTTGTTGGAACAATAAAAATAATTTTTTTACTACACTGTCGCCCATTCGATCCTACTTTGCAATACGCGGGGAGCTCATTAACAATTGCAAATCAAAACTTGCACATACACTTAACAAAGGAGTAAATTACTTCATTTAAATGATTCATGTACCAGCATCTGGTTCAGATTTCATCGTTGCCGCAAAACAAACGACAAACGCACATGTTCCGCATTAAGCCGTAGAACAGACTTCATAAATCAGATTCACTTAAAACCGCAGTAATGAGCTAATACGAATGATAGCGAAAAGTATTAGCTTCCAATTTCCTCGTGAATACACAATATCGTGTTTCGCCATAGTCCTCCTGGACTTAATAGTTTTATAAGTCAAAGCATGTTGCCATTAAATCGGTATATTAACGCATTTAAAAGCCGTTAAGTAAATTAATCAACTTCCGTCAAGCACTCGACTACCTGTGCCATAAATGCATTTTTATGCATGCGGACTTAACTCTGAAGACATCTCGACTACAAAGTAATTTGAGTACACTAGGATGGTGTGTCGTGGTACTGTCGATTAAATATGCAACAAGGTAAATTGCATTGCAATGCAAAAGCACTACCGTACGTACGAGTACGTAGTTGCTGTGGCACTTGGAAGGCTTCGTGGACTGACGTGTAACCAGATACCAAGACGAATCCCTCTGGCATGCTCTCCGATGCTTGGCAGCTACTTTCATTCTTTTGCTTCGTGCCAGGTTGTTAATTGTCCTTATGTCGACGACTTTAATTCCACACACAACACATCCACTAACTCAATATGTCGGCTTAATTACAACATTCTACGGCTTTTCTGTTTTTTAACTTCTTTCCACTTAGCATTTTTTAAATTCTATTGTTTTAATTCCACTTTAACTTCATGGGCCTAGTGGAGTCACTCGCGATGCGTTTGCGAGTGAATCCAATTAAGGAACATCAGAAAGACAGGATAAAAATATGGGAAGAGGGACACCCTTCCAATTAAAGTCATTTTCGCGCTACACTTATGTAGCTTCGTTAATTTGCATTGAGTGCATTCATTACTTGGAAAGCATGCCATCGTCTTACATATTTTTCTACGTACAGTACCTACACTTATGTATGCTTGTCTTGAGTCCTTAGTCCTTAAACGGAGGGTCTTGAATTTTGATAGACACAAATAGATGGGCGTGATGTATCATTATGGTAGCAAATCATTCGGAAAATATTTCTATTCAATCCATCTAAAAGGATCACGCGATTGTGCCGGTTGGAGATTAAACAGTGTTGCCGCAACGGTGCAAGCAGTCCCGGAATCTACGAATAAAAATTTATTGTTCATATATTTCTTACATAGTGGATCTCATATTGCATACAGTGTTAACTATCGCACTGATCTACTAAATAATTCTGAATTCCAATCATTTGAAGTTATAATATTCTGCACTAAATGATTGTCTTAAGATTGTTAATTGTAATTTTCTTGTGAAATGTTTGTGAAGAATGGGCTGTAATATAAGATGCTAATATAAAATAATTTTTGGCAAAATTTCCAATAGAAATAAAAAAGTTGTGTCGTGTAATTTTAGGACTCATCAACTCAACTTAAGATTAAATTTGTATAAACAAAACAAATTTTTTTTTAGTATCAGTGCTACTACAGTGATAAATAATGCTGTAACGGCCGCTACCTGATAAGGATTTTTACATAATATTACGAAAAAATGTTTGTTACCTCGGCTTCAAGTTCTTTACTGGGTGTTTTTCTTATTCTTAAGTACATACAATTCATAAAAAAACATAGCCTAATAATATATGCATGGGTTGTGCTAGAGGGCTTTTCCCCGAGGTCAATAATAATTTACTTAACTTTAATTTGCAATATTAATCTGTTTAATAAAAACCAAACTTCCCACAGCGTTGCCAAAAGATCGACGGAAATGCGGAAAATCGGTGTCCCGGTTGTCGGCAGTTCCAACAGACTGTGGGGCTTGACACTACCTCTACGAAAGTTTGGTTAATTTCTGATTCAGACTCGTAATACAGAGGGGCCCCACTCCTTGAGACATGGGTCGGCTCAGTGTCTACGTGACCAGCTTCTACCGATTCCGTAGTATTACTGCTTCACTGACTAGATCCCGTCATGCAAGGCTGTGGACGGAAGGTTCCACGCCGTTCATCTAGTCGTTTCTGCCTGTGGGCATGGAGGTGTGATGCTTGCACGGTGTCTATTGGCACATGAAGAAGGCTGTTTTGAAGCTCCAACCACTAGTTTTTCCTGATGATTTCCACCAGTTCTACCTCGACCATAGGTGATCGTAGCTAAGTCATTAGGCATAGTAAACTCACATAATATTGGTCGAATGTTTCATGAGCCTTGCTTGCGCTTTGATATTTGTTCACGCAACACCCATTTGGTGAGGCCGTCATCAAAGTGGTTGCAAAGAGCCGCACCAAATGAATTACAATCGGGGCGTGCTACAGATTCCTTAACACTCTAGTACCGCTAAATAACAGATGCATGTGTCGAAGAAGGCCTAAAAATCTCGTCCCAGGATACTGGGGACTAATGACTGTACTCTGAATAAGAACTTGTCCACTAGTGTAGCGTAATTAAAGCCGGTGAAGCTATGACGCCAACTCTGCATTATGCGTGGTGCTTGCGTCACGTAGGTCGCTGACCGGTTAGCTTCATTGTTCAGTCCGTCATATGGAACACAGTCTTACATTGTCGGTATTGGTGAGGGTGAGGTACTAAACTACGGTCAATACTCTGGGGTCCATACATGAGCTCATTTGAGCAGATTCCAGTTATCCCCTGGCCTAGATGTGGGAATTTCTGCATTCAGATTCGGTTTTCAGCTCTACAGAGTTCTTCTGCGACTGGTGAGCTGGCTGTTCTTCAAGTCATGGAACTCTTTCTGCATTAGTCCCTTCCTGTCGGATGGTCCTTGTAATAAAGACAGGCTCGCGTCATTGACAGTTGCGTTTGGTGGCACTGTTTGGATATCTGCTCACGCTCCCGAAACTCGGTCTTCCCCTCCAACGGCTCCCTGGATTTTGAGAAGAGGGTGAGTCTGATCCTTACTCCGAGGGTCTTTTAATACTGCTCCAAGCATAGGAGTTTGAGTTCTGGGTGAGGTGTCGATAAGGGTCCGATCAATTGGACATCTGCACAGAGGACAGAGATTGGAGGCTTGCGAGAGCTCCTGGATACATATGTGGTGGCAATGGTGCTCCCACTCCAATCTCACGATAGTAGAGCCCTCTAGAATGTCATTAAAACATACGCCACAGTTGGCCGGCTGTATATTTTCGGAGCTAGTCCAGCGTTTCTCTGGAGTCCGCTTGGTAGGCATATCTGGCCTGGAAGAAACAAACAAAAATTTAGGTGTAAGAATAGAAAGATAATATCAACTATAGAAATGTTTAACTACTAGAGTTGAAGTGTCCGGTAGTGGTGAGCTATAAACAAATATATCAAAACAAAAGGAAGGTAAAAAAATTGAAAAACTCTTTCCTGTCCAGCAGCGCCGACTCTTTCATCGGGAAACGAAAACGAATGGTGGTCTGCCAAAAAGAGGGTGCTCCTGGTCGATTTTTAAATTTATCACAACACCAAGTGGATTACAAAAACCGTCTCTAATCGACGTGAATCGAGTCGCCAGGCTGAGTAATAGCGTTACCGTAACAATTTTTTACGCTGACAGTTCCCATCGAAAAAACAAAGGACATCCACAACATTAAATTATAAAAAAAATATGTGTGAAATTAATTAGCTTTAGAGAAAGGAGGTTCTAATAATTGAGTTTCATTCTTTGCTTAACACTACCTTAAAACTATTCGTTCGCTGCATCCATCAATGCCTCCTGATGAAGTGGAGTTAGAGTAAGACCGTCCGTCCTCCTTCTTGTAAAGTCCTGTGCCAGCCCGAAGGAGTTTTCGCTCCACTAATCCTATCTTGCCCCATATTCTTTTCGGAGCTCCTATCAATAACGTCACCACATTAGTTATGATCAGGCAAATCAGGGTTTTATATGCCAAAACCTTGACTCACCAGCTCACTGTTGACTGCTTCCTGAAAAAGGTATAAAAAAATGATACGCATACGTCCCTTTTTTCAAAACAATATCAACATGAGCACTGAAAGTAACCTTTCTGCCGAAAACTACCCCCAAGTACTTCATTTGCTTGGAGCAATGCACCATCTACCGATTCAACTAAATTTCGGAGTCACAGATGCCTCTTGAACGACGACCAAAGTTTTTGTGGGAGTCCTTGAACACAATTAATTCACTTTTCTTTGCGTTTACTTTGGTTTCCCATTCCCGGTAGTATGTAGTAGAGAATGTAAGTATTTTACGAGACTCATTTAAGCGAAGCGGAAATTTTGCTCAGATGACCACACTAACAAGTCGTCAGCGAAGAGGTTCACCAGGATTTTGGGCTTATATTCATCTTTTACGCCAAGAACGTGCAAGATGAATATATTGAAAAGTAATAGGCCTAATATAGAACCTTGTGGGACCTCCAAGTTAGTACAAAATGGGTCTGAGCTAGCTCCACCCACCACTGCAAAGGCAGTTCATCCCCTCATGAAGCTACCCATATTTTTTTCATGATGAGCCGGAAAGCTAAAATTGATCATTTTTTAAAAGAAGCCCATTGATCTATCCAGAGTCAAAGGCTTTTGCTACATCAATCAGGCAAGCTGTAATAATTGTTGCACCAACTTCTCAGTATATCAGCTTGGAACACGGGCAGAGCATCTAGCGTGAAGTGGGCTTTTTTGAAGCTAAATTGTTTGTCTGGCACAATTTTTACAGGGTTCTGCAGAGAACTGTATGATGGTTATGCATGAAAACCATGCCAGTCCAAAAATGACCAGTGACTTGACCAGCATAACTTACCGGCCAACACGCGCATACGGTCCGTAGAACACCACATGCTTTTTGACTGATTCCTCGAGTCACTTGGTCGATTGAAATGCAAACTATTGGCCAGTGTTGCCGCTCTTCTAGTTGCCAAAGGGGGAAGAAAACACGCGACATCCTGCCAAGAAAACGACTCACCAAGATGCCTACAATCGATAACGCTTACCCACTCGTCAGTGAGTATCGCATGCTTGTGCTTAATCACTTTTGCCAAATAAAAGAAAAAACACACTCAATTCACCTCTTACACATTTCTTCTGTATTATTTACACTCTTTTAGTAATATTTTTTTGCGTTTCCGCCAATAGTACAATTACAAAAAACGCTGCTCCACAATTATGTTGCAAACCAAAATCCTGTAAAACTTCACGTAGTTTTAATTATTATATGATGCAATAGAAACAAGAGAAAACCTAGCTTTATCTACTTAACCGTTGGGGGCCTGTTATCGTCGTTGTCCAGTAGTTGCAACGAAATAATTGTAGAAAATCTCGCCAGCATTCCAAAATGCTTCCTGGGAAGTTCATTACGGTTTCATTGTTAATCGATGTATGCAGCATGGTATGAAGTAGCTGCAAGCTAGGTCTGGCTGGAATTTATTCAACTATTATAACATTGATTTAACAACTTTAGAAATTCTCCGTTTGATATATACAACAAGTGGAGGCTAATTAAGTTTATTTCTTTTACGTTTTGTCATTGTGTGATATTCCGCTGAAGAGTAACATGATACCTACAAGTATTACCATTTCAATTAGCTTGCCAATATTCGAACGCAGCGAAATCGGAGAATATCGACTACGTCAGTACCGCCCGACTTCTTAGGTATTGGAAATTTTCTTGTGCGTTTTCATTGCTGAGGCAAATAGCAAGTGTTGGTGCAATTTTCCAGAAGATTGCGAGAACAAAGAAAACATGGAGAAGTTTTTTAAGCATATAATTGAAGATTCCATCAGCCCCTGCTGTTTTTTTTTAAATGTCGGTCTAGTACCGACAAGTGTGTCTCTGAGAACCGACAAACAGACCATGGCCTCAAATTCGAATCTGAAAACCTGGTCAAACACAATTGCTCATGATCCTTGCCGCAATTCTTTGTGTTGCTGCTCACTAACGAAGTAACGGAAGAGTCCATACTTGCCATCATAAGTAAAGACCCTGAGTAGACATCTTTTACCAGTTATCCTATTAATATGAGAGAACATACAAGAACCTGGTTTGATGCAATCTTGATCATGAAGACGTGATCGTTGATTCGTTTAACCACTTTGTGTGGTCCTGTGTAGAGTTTCTCCAACGGCTGTCTGACTGCGTCGACTCGCAGGAAGACATGAGTGCAAGTGTAGAGATCCTTGTATTGAAAAAGGCTTCTTTTTATGTGGTGAGCTGTTGGTGTCGGTCGAAGGAGTGGCATGTGCTCATGAAATTTCTCGACAAAAAAAGTGGGATCGACTGGCATGTCCACGTTTGAAAAAAAATATGCCCGGAACACGTAGCTGTTCGCCGTAAAGTAATTCGGCGGGTGAAGCTCCCAAATCCTCCTTAAGTGGTTCTATCCAGGATGTTGGTTGACTGCACATTAGAGCTGATTTGAAGGTTTGTTGCCATCGCTCAATCGCACCATTGGACGCAGGATGATAGGGTGTTGTCCTAATTCGTGTCGTTGCGGTCAGATTGGTAAGGGCTCGAAAATGTTCGCTCTCACATCGGTTGTCAACGTTTCGGGAGTTCCAAAACACGCAAACCAGGTGTTGTAAAAAGCGTTGGCAACTGTGTCCACAGTCATGTCTTGCATGGAGACTGCTTCTGACCACCGTGAAAACCTGTCTACCATGGTAAGAAAGTATCGATACCCGCTCAGCAATGGCAGAATGACAATGTCGATGTGTACATAATCGAATCTTTTGTTCGGTACATTTATTGAGATGGGCTGGTTCCTGTTGTTTCGTTGGATTTTCGAGCGTTGACAGGAGATGCAGTTGCGGGTCCATCGTATCGTGTCCTTCTAAATGCTGGACCGTACGTACTTTTGGCGGGGTGGCCTTGCCGTTCGGGTGAGCGAGTCCGTGAACTGAAGCAAAAGCCTGTTGACGAAGTTCCGGTGGGATGTAAGGACGAATGTGTCCCGTTGAAATATCGCAGTGAACTGTTGCAATACCGATTGACAGCTTTTGTAGTTGTAGTCCCGCGTTATTGCTGTTATCTAGGAGCACACGAAGCTCGTCATCTTCTTGTTGAGCCTCGGCTAGTTGAGTTGGGTCTAAGGTGAATGGCATCTTGATCGTATTAAGTCTGGAGAAGGCGTCGGCTACCAGATCCTCCGAGCCAGAGATGTCGACAATCACCGTCGTTAACTGAGAAATGAAGTCCAACTGTCTCAAATGTCTCGGATTGGCTTTGCCAAAACTTTGAGCGAATGCGTAGATTAAAGGCTTGTGGTCGGTTTTGATAGTAAAATGCCAACCTTCCAGAATATACCTAAAAAACTTGATTGTGGCATAAATAGCTAGTAGTTCGTGATCATACGCGCTGTATCTAGCTTCTGTTGGGCTCAGCTTACGAGAGAAGAAGCCGAGTGGATGCCAGTGTTCTCCATCGTGCTGTTCCAAGGTTGCTCCGATAGCAATGTCAGAGGCGTCAGTGACAAGTTGAAGTTGTGCCTTGTGATATGGATGGATGAGTAAGGCTGCAGTTGCACGGTCGCGTTTGCACATTTGGAAATCTGATTCCGTTTGTGGTGTCAAAGGAACTTTGCGATTATCGTTTCTCTTGCTGCTGCTTGAGAAAGCATTCAACGATGCCCGATGGTGGGCTGAGTGTTTAAGACAACGTTTGAAGAAACTTGCAGGCCCCAAGAAATTGACGGTGGCCTTAGGTTGTTTGAAGTTAAGCAGCGCAGTGATTCGCTCTTGTGTTGGTTGTGAACCGTTTTTGTTGATCATGTAGCCCAAATACTCTATCTCCGTTTGACTGAAAGCACGCTTATCAATGTTAATGTGCAAGCTATATTGCTCAAGTCGTTGACGGACAATGTTGTGGTGTTCCCGATGTTGGTCAGCATTGTCTGATATGATGATGATATCGTCCATATGTATAGCAGAAGACGAATTCCAGTCCGTAGAAGATGTTGTCCATGTGCCGTTGAAAAGTTTGTGTGGCGTTTCTAAGACCGAAAAGCGTGACCAAATATTCAAACAACCCGAATGGTGTTGTGACGGCTGTCTTTTTTATGTCGGCCTCGGACATCGGGATCTGATGGTTAGCCCATTCTAGGTCCAACTTCGAAAATATAGTTTTACCGTGAAGCCGGTCAGCCACGTCGTGGATATGTGCAATTGGATATCGATCCGGTACTGTCTGAGTGTTAAGTTTGCGATAGTCGCCACAAACTCTCAAGCCTCCGGATTTTTGGCTACCATATAGATGGGACTGGCCCAAGGACTACTCGATGTACGGTAAATACCCATTTTAAGCATCCGGTCGAATTCTGCTCGTGCCGCTTTCAGTTTTTCGCCAGTCAGACGTCGAGGTCGTTGTAAAACTGGTGGTCCAGTCGTTTTGATGAAATGTGCCACTTAGTTAGCTGGTGCTGATGTGTGTATTATTGTTGTTGTTGAGGACGTGTTGTGAGTCATAGGCTGAATGATAGTTGCCGCTGTGGTTACCTTTGCATGTGTCGTGGACACCCCGAAAACATCAACCAGAGTGATTTATCCCGGGCTGGAGCTGATATAATTGTCATCTAATAGCCTTCTGTTTTTCAAAGCCCGTAATGTGTCAAGAAGTCTGTCCCAATAATTGGTGTAGAGACATTTGCTACAATAAAATTCCACGCAAATAGACGCTTGAAACGTAAGTGTATCTTCAAGAGTCGTTTACTATAAGTGGTAATTGTGGCGTTGTTGGCAGCATATAATGTTAGCATTTGCGGCTGTTGAAGTTAAGCGAAGCGTTTAGACAGAATCGAGACGGACGATCCGGAGTCGATTGGGAAATTTAAGTTTGACTGCTGATCGGCTATGTGTAGTCTGGATTCCAGAATTTTACCTATGTTGTCTACCATTCTGGGGATGGAAGGCAACTGTCTCAGTTTCCCTGATGCTGATTAGCTTGAAAACGAGCAAGGCTCCGAGCACCGCTTCGCTTTTACGCCAAGTTTTTTATGGTAATAGCAAGCCTCGTTGTTACTTAAAGTGCGGTGGCCTCTTGCACCGCGTGTCGAACCGTGCAAATCAGAGGGGTTGAAATTTTTTGTTGGTTTTGTCATCTGACCGACAACGTTATTAAGCTGACGCTCGATTTCTTCAAGCCGATTGTCGGGGTCAGACGTGTCAGGTGCGCCTACCTGTGGTGGAGTGGTCTCTATAGCCAATACGTAAGCCGGAACACTGTTTTTCCACTATGGGTCTGCTATTTTTGCGAGTTTGTAGAGTTCGGAATCCTCGCTAGCAGCCAAAACGCACCTGGCGCCCACTAGTAGTCGTTTCATCCACAATGTTTTGAGGATGTTCTCAGACAAATCCAAACGTGCGAAATTTTGCATTTCTTAAAGTAGTTGTGACGGTTGTTTTCCGTCGAAGTCTGCTCCTGCGAGCAACCGGTAACAAGATGAGGTTCGAGCGTGCCGTATTTGTTCGTGACTGGTAGCGAACGGATAATGTCAGATACTTGCTGCAGGATATCGATGTCCAAAGCAGCGATAATCATGTAATAACGAGCATTGTCAGGCGTTATTTTATTGATGAAAAATTGCGCCTCCACCTGCACAAACCAAAGCGTTGGGTCGCTTCGCCAAAATAGAGGCAATTTCACGTCTTTGGCGAAAGCAACTTCCACAGACGGTGGAAAGTTTGTTGCTGCATCCCCCAGTGGCAACAATTCGGGTGAAGATATCATGTCCTTGCTTGGCTCATATTGCGTGTCGAGACACGCGTTGTTGTCGCGCCTTGCCGATGGTGGTGTTTGTTGAACGAACGTGCCGGTTGTCAAATCCTCATTGACATTTTGATGGGTGCTCCCCAAGCCGGCACTCACGTCGATGATAGGGTCACCAGTTGTAGCCGCCTTGAATCCCGTGGATTAAGACGTGCACAATACAATCGTTAAACTCACTTAATGTGGTACATAGCAATTTATTGCAAAAATCTAAATATATCACATTTCGTTAACTGAAACTAAACTTGTCTGCTTCGCGACCAAAAGCTAAAGAGAACAGCTGATGATAAGTCTTGTAGCTAGCTGATTGGTTGCCAGATGTGTTAAGTCAAACATCCTCGAAATGATGTCAGCACCACTCAGTGGTGGAAATAGTTTTCATGATCGCAACATATTTAACCAGTGGCAGTAGCATATAACCAGTAGGAGTCGGCTGATAAATGATTAGATTGGTGGTTGCATGGAGAGACCAGCGGGACACAAAGTGATAAAGAAATTAAAATGGAACATGAAAAATGGAATTGAAAAATATATGAGTTTTAATCAAAAGATGTACAATGGGTTCCCTAACAATTGCATTATAACCCTACTCTTCAGCTTGGTAAGGTTGTTCCATTATAGCCACGGCGTGTGGTGTTTGGCCGCCTTGACTCCTCCCGGGAGGATCTGGTGGGGTTGGTGGTTTTGCTGTAATAAGTCGCATGGCTGTCAATGCTTTTTAATCACATTTTATAGCTATTGGTGACTTTTTAAATGTTTTTTTAAAGAAAATTAACGATGACAGAAAGGTTGAATTACATTTTTTTTAAATGAAAAGATTTTTTTTTTGTTTATTGAAACATTAGATTATTGATTTTTATTTTCGTAAAACGTTTTTGACCACTATTTGTGATCTTCTTCAGTACAATGAACTAGTCCATTCTGAAAACATGCTTATATACTAACAAACTTAGACTTAATTATCCTTGCTTTTAATTACCCTTATCAGTTTTGAGTTGCAATTGCCTTCATCCGTATTGATCCTAATCCCTGCAGGTACCATAAAAACTAAAGCATACAGTCACTATTTGAAATTGGCAAAAGCGATGGCACGACAGAATGAGGATATTTTCTTGGCAGTCAGCAAAATCAATACCGGCTTTCAATGTGAGAAATCAAGGAAACGAAAAATTCGTGATAAAAAAGCACATAATCAATCAAATTTTTATCGTACTCCAGATTAGAAAAAAATAAACACCCCAGGTTATACCCAACCATGGGATAAATAGGTCTGACACGAATTTCACCAGCGAAGGACTTAATCTACTCAATAAAGGACTCAGCTATGCGATGGCTCCTCAAAAATATATATAGTGAATACCATTGCAGATATTGAATCCGGAATAAAATATCTACATGCTGACACAAAAGATGAAATTAGTTAAGATATACGCAAAATATTAGAAACCAAAGACTATCAGCATAAAAATAGCGAGCATGAGATTTTACAACAATTAAAAACAAAGCCAGTATCCTATCTTAAAGCAGATAAGAGCAATGCAGTTGTAACCACTAGCAAAGCAATACACGACGAAATGGTCAACAATTGCTTAACAGATGGATACTGTATGCAATGAAGAAGTAACTCTCTCCAAGAGTCAATCAAAAGGGTAGAGAGAACCCTTAAAGGATGTCAAAGTGTACTAAATCAACAAAACCTCAGAACGCATAACCCATCACTTCCCTGCATACGAGTCTAGCCAAAAATACACATGAATAGTGAGGAGGTTCGTGAAATAATAAACTCCCCGACGTACAAAATCGCAAAATGGCTAACGAAAGAAATCGAAAGTCTAAGAATACCAATAAGCCGCAGTTCTGTCCAGAATTCAGCAGCACTAATCAAGCAATTGGAAGATATTGAAAGTGTAAAAACAGACGAGGTTATAGTTTCGTTCGATGTGAAAGCTCTGTTCCCGAGTGTACCAGTGAAGGAGGCATTGTATCTTTTTGAAACGTGGTTATTAAACATTGAAAATACAGCTGAATGGAAAGCGAAAGTGAAGTATTATTTGAAGCTAGCACAGTTGTGTATGAACGAGAATTATCTAACGTTCCCAAACAAATTCTATATAGCAACATCAGGAACGGCCATGGAAAACCCGCTATCACCAGGGATCAGCGAGATCTTTATGGCTTACATTGAAGACATAATCGAGAAGGAAGGCTTGATGCCAAGATTCTGGGCAAGATATGTAAACGACATATTGGCCATACTTCCTAGAGACAAAGTGAAAAATACCTTCCAATGCATAAATCGTATCCATCCAAAAATCAAATTCACCATGGAACAACATGACGCAATTCCGTTCCTAGATATGATGATTACATCAGGAATAATGTAAAATTGAATTCGACATTTATCGGAAACAAAGATACACTCGGCATACAATAATCAACGACTCGTTTCACTCATACGCGCACAAAATGGCGGCGTTCCAGTCCATGATACAATGCTGGGAACACTGCTAAACGACGAACGCTTTACTCGAGAAAAGCAATGAATTATTGATACAGCAAAAATAAATGCGTTCGATAGCAACACAATCGAAAACATAATCCGGATAAGGAAGAATAAGCTACGAATACGCCAACGAACAACATTGTGCAAGCAAAATGCAGAGTGCAGGCGAATCAGTATAAACAACACGAAATATTTGAAGGAAATCAAAAAAGCATTCAAGAAACACCAGATACAAATAATGACAGCAAACCACCATCATACGATTCAAAAATATTTAGGAATGAGAAAGGATTCTAGAACCAAGGAAGAAAGGAGCGCTTTCTACAGAGTTAGCTGCAACGATTGCCCTAAAGTTTACATAGGCTAGACAAAAAGGCTGGTACCAGTAAAATTTCACGAGCATTTTTAAGAAGCAACCACAGCAGCGAAGCAACCAGATACTCAAATCAAGTCGTCAATCGCAAAACATATGATCAACAAAAATCATAAAATAGATATTAATGGCCTGGACATAATAAAAAGTGCAGATTGCCCCACTAAACTAGATTTCCTCTGGTCAATGTATATAAGTTATCTCGGTTAACACTAAAACTGAAAATGCTGACGATGTGTCTACCATCAAACACAAGCATCGTGAGAAATGCAATGCATGCAGTTTCCCGGAATCGAATAAGTTCTAGTTTTCATATAATTGTAAAAAGTTACATCAGTTTGTAATTAACCGTGAAACAATAAAGATCTGGGCAACAGCCCTAAATTGTATTTTTTTAAAAACAAAAAGGATCTTTTATTAACTGGCACTCAACGTGGGGCTGCTTCTAAGCGTCGCGAGTACTTGTCATTTTCGATATTCTATTGGAGGACGAGCCTATAATAGTCCCATAAAACACCTACCGAGGCCGGTAGGACATCCAATAGAAACGAAAAAGTCTTCCAAAGTAGAATTCAGACGAGATAGCGTTCCGTGATAAAATAAACGAACGTTTTGCGCGAGTGTGTAACCAATTACGCAGTGCGACACAAGTAACCAACATTTTGTGATCTCCGAAGGAAGAAGCGACGTCCCCCAGGAAAAAGGTCCCCGAGTAAGTGAAAAGCAAAGGCAGACGCTAAAAAGGATTCATACCAGCCTGGAACAAAAAGCAGTCTCAAACACCCATGGAAGCAGTACTATTATTCGTTTTGTAAGTAGAATTAATTACTAGTGGTGACTGTT
Organism: Odontomyia ornata; assembly: GCA_963969285.1. Lineage (NCBI taxonomy): Eukaryota > Metazoa > Arthropoda > Insecta > Diptera > Stratiomyidae > Odontomyia > Odontomyia ornata. The sequence goes on from OZ017741.1 coordinate 312,465,690, forward strand.
TTCTTTCTAAAAGTTCGATAAAACGAAGAATTTTTATAAATTGTACGTAAAAGTACGTAAGTAAAAATATTGAACGTAAAAGTTACAATCGAAATTTCGTAAATGAATTGAACATTTGAAAGTTTGGATAAAACCAATAATTATTTGCTTCGAAACATAAAGTGATACATTTATGAAACGATTTTATTTAGATTCCAGTGAATCAAATATAATTTTAAAAACAAAATTTATGTTTCATTTATCTTATTTTTTCTTCCTCAAATTTACACAAATTGTATTTTATAAATATATATAGACAGATATCTCAAGTCCTCTGGTGAAAATTTATACCAAGTGAAAAAAAATATACGTGAATTGTGGAAAAAGTGTAGGAATTGTTCGAATTGTGTGTGCAAAAATTGTAAATCGTGTTGATTGCTACGCCTAAATTCCAAATTCAGAAATTATCCTTCCTTCTTTATAAAATTTCTAGGAAAACAAATATTTTCCAAATTATAGTTGTGCTACAGCAAAAATCATCTAAAAATTCAAGTGTGAAAAGGGTGTGGATATCGTAAACTTCCGCTAAATTGGTTCCCGTTGATTCGACAAAATTTTGAAAAAAACTGCTACTAAAAGAAAACTTAAGTCCCTGATTTGTTAAATCGTCTGCTTGTGTTGTCTTTCTATTACCATGTCGAATCCGAGTAATTTAATCCGCCCGGCAAGAATAGGTGTTAATGCAGCGGATAACGTAGCGATTCCTCCCGCTCCTCCTATCCCTGTGCCTCAAGAAAATTCAAATAACTAACTACGTTTCACGATACCTTACGGAAAACCTCAGAATCCAATGCCGAGAAATTCTAAATTCTATCCTTAACCCCGCGTCCGACATAAATAACGATGTCGACGAGCCTATTTACGCTGGAAACGACGCGAACCTTACGGACATGGATCGTGTGCCCGACGTAGTGAAAAGTTTAAGAGAATTTTCTGGACAACCAGGAGAGTTCTCATCCTGCAAGAAAAGCGTCGACAGGATACTTAAAATCTACGATCAATGGAGGGGCACACCAAAATACTATGTGATTCTCTCTGTGATAAGGAATAAAATCACGGGCCACGCGGATATCGCGTTGGAATCCTACAACACTCTTTTGAACTGGGCCAAAATTTCCAGGTGTTTAACATTACATTACGCGGACAAGCGTGACTTGGGAACACTGGAATACCAAATGACAACTTTGGTACAGGGCCACACAACGATCCACGAGTTTTACCAAATGGTATATCACCACCTTTCCCTGATCCTTAACAAACTCTCGTGCATGGACATGAGCCAGGAAACACTCAACGCTATGAGTCAAGCCTATCGAGATAAAGCTCTCGATACGTTCATCAGAGGTCTTCACGGCGATCTCCCGAGGTTGCTAAGTATTAGAGAACCGGCAGATCTACCCCAAGCACTGCATCTCTGCTTGAGATTGCAAAATGTGGATTATCGCACGCAACATGCGAAAAGTTCACATGATAATATACATAGAGCCCAAAACCATACGGAACCCCCGATTCCGCCTAGGAAAATCCAACCACAAGTGCAACGAGTTACGCCGTCACCAGCTCCAAGAACAAAGTTTTTCCCTGATTTGGTACATAATCCCCAGCAACCACAACGACCAATGTTCTTTAATCAACCATTCCCAAACCCTAGACCATTGCCACCTAAGCCTTTACCCCGACCGGAACCAATGGATATCGACCAAAGCATTCAATCACGAGCCCTTAACTACCAAAATCGACCCAAAAACCACCAACGATTTGCCCAAAAGCGTATGCAACCACCACAAAACCACGCAACAAATTACCCACCAAACAAATTGCAACGTACCTATCATCTGGAAGAATCTCCGACTGAAGACACTACGCACGAAGAATACGAAAAGAACATCTCTACCGAGGACCAACCATACGACGAATCCCTTCAGGACTATATTGATCCACCTGAAGATAATACTTACGACACTACCGAATATATAGACGACGTATATTTTTTAGCCTAAGCCGCTCTTCGCTTCCATATTTTGAGCTTGCCCTTCGAAGCGGAGAGGTATTAAATTTTCTGATTGATACAGGGTCTAACAAAAATTATGTACAGCCCAGACACATAAGACACCATTTACCTAACGAACGTTACTTCTTTACCAACTCTATAGCGGGAAGCGTAAAAATAACGCAACACTCTTTTGCCCAAGTCTTTGGCCCCGGAACAGATGAAATAAAATTTTTCATCTTGCCCACTTTGATATCTTTGACGGTATTATAGGTAATGACAGGCTCAAGGAGCTAAACGCAGTCATCTACACAAAGGAAAACTATATGCTAATCGGTCCTAATTTAAAAATACCCTTAAAACAACACCATTCAGAGAATCCATAAACAATATTGATCTAAGAATTTCACATAAGAACAAGGAACAATCAGCCAAACTAAAACAAATTATTGATAAATGTCGGCACCTTTTCTCTGATCCGGATGAAAAACTTACATATACAACTCGCGTCGTAGGCGAAATTCGCACCATAACAAATGATCCTGTATATTCCAAGTCGTACCCGTATCCCATGTCGTTAAAAAACGAAGTTGAGAAAGAACTAACAAAATTACTGGATGATGGTATCATTCGACCTTCTAGATCCCCGTACAACTCCCCCGTGTGGATAGTACCAAAAAAATTGGATGCCTCCAAAGAAAAGAAATATCGAATGGTGGTCGATTACCGAAAACTCAACAGGGTAACCATCTTTGATCGATATCCAATACCCGAAATAAATGAGGTCCTGGCCAACTTAGGCGAAAACCAATATTTTACGATAGCCGATTTAAAAAGCGGATTTCATCAGATACCGCTGAAGGAAACCGAAAGATCTACGGTCTTTTTTGGGAATGTCAGGTTATTACCGGTGCTTCATTAAAGACTATGCGAAGCTTGCAAAGCCCCTGACATTCCTCTTAAGAGGGGAAGATGGACGTGTGTCCAAAAACCTCTCAAAACATAAAGCAATTTCGTTAAACCAAGACGCATTTCATTTCCAAAGAAGTCCTACTGGTACACCCAAACTTTGAGAAGGAGTTTGAACTGACAACAGACGCTTCCGAATTCGCAATAGGAGCCGTCTTGTCACAAAATGGAAAGCCCATCACATTCCTCTCAAGAACACTCACAAAATCTGAAGAGTGTTATGCCACTAAAGAAAAAGAGATGCTGGCTATCATATGGGCACTCCACAGTCTTCGAGGTTACCTTTACGGCTCGCGTGAGGTCAAAATATTTACTGACCACCCACCACTAACCTACGCGCTTTCCAATAAAAATACCAATACCAAAATGAAAAGATGGAAAGCAATACTAGAAGAATACAACTATGAGCTTAAATACAAGCCCGGAAAAGCCAATGTAGTGGCCGACACTTTATCAAGACCTCCTCAAACTACAGCAGTCAACTCCCTAACAGCAACACAACATAGTCACGAAAGCTCATCCCATGGTCTTATTCCTACCGCAGAATCTCCTGTAAAAGTCTTCAGAACGCAATTGATATTAAAAATCGGAGAAGAAGACAGTTGTCAAATCACAAACCCTTTTGAAGGCTACTCTAGGTATGTCCTTACCAAACACGAATATTCAGAAGCTAATCTGATAGGCATTTTCAAAAGGTATCTCAACCCCCATACGATTAATGGTCTCTTAACTAACGAAGAAGTTATGGGCAAAATTCAGGACAGGTCTACATTTTAGGGATTACAAAATTAGATTTACCCAACGAACCGTCGAAGACATTGCAAGCGAAGTCGAGCAAGAAGAAAAAATTCTTCAAACGCATCGCAGAGCTCACAGAAATGCGCAGGAAAATCGACTGCAGCTTATAGAGAACTTCTATTTCCCAAAAATGGCGGCGAAAATTAAGAGAATTGTCAACCGATGTGTTACTTGCAAAGAGAATAAGTATGACCGCCATCCCAACAAACCTTTCCTCAATGAAACCCCTATACCTAGTTACCCAGGACATACAGTACACATCGATATCTTCTCAACCGAAAAAAAATTCGTCCTAACGGCAATCGACAAGTTTACTAAATTCCTAGTTGCCAAAATCGTACCATCTAAATCAGTTGAAGATCTTCGAAGACCACTACGGGATATACTTTTCTTTTTCTGCGTTCCGGAATACGTAGTCCTGGACAACGAAGGAGCCCTAAAGTCCTTATCCCTAAAATCTATGATGGAGGACGAATTAATGACAAAAGTCTACACGACACCGCCGTACAAAAGTGAAGTAAACGGGCAGATAGAAAGACTTCACTCCACGCTTGTTGAGATAATTCGCTGCCTAAAAAAAGAAATCCCCCCTTGTCCCTTCGAAGAACTCCTTGAACGAGCAGTAAAGGAGTACAACTTCACCGTGCATTTCACTACAGGGAAAAAACCTGTCGAACTTTACCATGGACGCAGTCCTCGACTAAGCCAAGAGGAGCTCGAAAAATCCCGCCTAAACAATATTGGAAAAATAAAACATAAACAGGAATTAGACCTCAAAATTCACAATAAAGGCCGTAAACCTTTAAAAAAATACCAAGTCGGAGACGTTATTTACGTTAAAATACATAAAAGAATACGTTCTAAGCTCACTCCGAGATATCGACAGGAAACAGTCAAAGAAGATAAAAATACCACCGTTATAACTATGTCAGGCAAAACTGTCCATAAGAGCAATATCAAAAGCTAATTGCCTCTCTTTTACAGCATCATTCCCATGGCCTCATGCGGAGTACAAATCTTGGAATACACCAACTCGCAGATCATTACATTCAATTTAGGATACGCAAAAATAAAGACTGGGACATTCAAAATGATACACGACATTAACATCCAACAATATGCTCAGGTGACATCGGACCTCGCAATTATCCTTGAACGCGACATCCCTCAAAACAGTTCCTTATATCCTTACCTTTCCCACAAGTTGCTACAAATCCAGGAACTTCTAGATACATTAAAGCCAAAATTATCAAAAAGATCACTTAACTTAATCGGATCAGCATGGAAATGGGCAGCAGGAAACCCAGATCACGAGGATTTTTTGACAATTAAAGAGAAAATTAATAACGTTTTGGAAAATAACAATAGGCAAGTAGTAATCAACAGATCAATCATGGATAGGATTCAAAATGTAACATTGGTGACGAACAAAATCATATTTTTGGCACAAAATAATTATAACTTTAAAAATGAATACATTCTAAGTATCCAATACAAATTAAAACTAATAAAAAAATAATTGTTCAATATAAAATATGCAATACAGATGGCTAAGGATTATATTGTTAATTCACTTTTGCTCTCAACTAAAGAATTCCAGGTAGTCGCCAACATACTTGACAAAGAAAGACTTCCATACCAAACACCAGAGGAAGCATTAGAATTTTCCAATGTAAAAATACTAATGAATAATATGACACTATTATATTTTGTAAATATCCCGGTCACCACTTTAGATACATACGATTCCCTCATTGTAAAGCCTGTCAATCGCAAAAATACTGTCGTGGAAATCCTTTACGAAAAAATTATTAGAAATCACGAAAAAATTTATGCCATCAAAAGTAACTGTCTCAATTTTGGAAATTTAACTATTTGTGATCAAAAGGATTTGTTAGATTTAAGTAATTCATCCTGTATACCCAATATCCTTAAGAGCCGCGATTCAAAATGCAATCTCATCAACGGAAAGCAAATACCCGTTGTAGAGGAAATAACTACAGGGATGCTACTGCTAAACAGTTTTAATGGAACGATCGAGGTTAATAACGTTTCCCACGATCTCGATGGGACATTTTTGATAAGCTTCAGCAATGCTACCATCAACATCGGCGAATTCATGTTTTCGGCTAATGAAGTCTCCAAATACCAGGCACTTCCACCAGTCCTTCAACCAACTCCACAAGAAAAACGCTACCGTAGAATCCTGTCACTCGAAATGATGGAAGAGATGCATCTTAATAACACTCACCATATTAACCTCTTGGAAATAGAAAGCAAAATTACAACATGGACAAATTCTTCAATAACAAAAGCTATCATCATCCTATTAATAATTATACTCTTCAGATTCAAACGAAATCACAAAAGCAAGATCGTAATGAATCACCAATTGCAAGACCCTGAAATACATCGAACAGAAAGCATCACAGCAATGCCTACCGTTCCAGAGTATCAATCACAGCCAGTCATCTTCAGCCAAATTCAATCGAATCAGCGAGCATCTAAATTCTATGACGGACCATTTTTTTAGCAATCGAGGACAATTGCATTTCAGCCCGGATGAGTTATCTCGGATAACACTAAAACTGAAAATGCTGACGATGTGTCTACCATCAAACACAAGCATCGTAAGAAATGCAATGCATGCAGTTTCCCGGAATCGAATAAGTTCTAGTTTTCATATAATTGTAAAAAGTTACATTAGTTTGTAATTAACCGTGAAACAATAAAGACCTGGGCAACAGCCCTAAATTGTATTTTTTTAAAAACAAAAAAGGATCTTTCATTAACTTATACGGCAGGCATCTGCAGGGATTAGGATCAATACGGATGAAGGCAATTGCGACTCAAAACTGCTAACGGTAATTAAAAGCAAGGATAATCAAGCTTAAGTTTGTTAGTATGTAAGCAGATCACAAATAGTGGTCGAAAACGTTTTCCAAAATTAAAAATTGATAATCTAATGTTTAAAAAAACAAAAACAAATCTTTTCATTTTATTTTTTACACATTAGTAAACGACAGACATACCACATGTTAGCAGGAGATCATTTTCCGATAAATTTTCTTCTATCATTTGACGTTGATTAGAATATCAATTAATAGAAAACGAAAGTATCCATTTTTTAAAGAACCTCACTGCGTTATCTTTAATCCGCAAGTTAACACAGCAATTTCACGGGCAACAACATTGTCCAGTTATGGAACCCTCAGGCATAAGTATTTTCAACGAGCAATGAATATGGAAATCTCATTGCATTATGTAGAAACAATCAAGTTAAAAGTCATTGTCTGACGAACTATGCAGAATAAACAAGTTGGGTAAACAGACCTACGCTCATGTCAGAAGGGTTTTGTATTCAATTTTCAAAATGCAGCCACCAGATTGAATAAAGTCAAGAAGCATGTCAATGACGATTTTATTGGAGAAAATATGAAATTCGAGGATCATACTATTATTAACAAAGTTGAACAAATTTCGACTTCTGAGGTTTTTGTTATTGCTATACTCATAAATATATCCCTTGATAATTATTTCAGATGTCCATTCGTGAGGAAGGAAACCACATTTTTCATGTATTTCCCCCCTGTGCCCCACTGAAGCAAAAACTGACAGTTTAAGAACTGTTTTGAAAAGCTCCCATGAAAACTTTCATTTCATACTCATATCAGCTACGTTTGATGAAATTTTTTTCAGGGGCCACTCTCCTGTACTGTTATCATCGATTAATGGCCAATTTTTTCGAATCCTAGAGTTGTTACAAAGCCCTTTTGCTAGGAGTTCTCTCCCACCTCTTTGACTTGTTTCACTTATGAGTATTGATTGTAGGTACTCATCTTCAGTCATTCATTAAATTGAATCAAGTGTTCAAAGCATGCACCTTAAACGTTGAAGTTGGGAAAAAATAACTCAAAATTATTCAATCTTCGCATTTAAAACAGCCACTATTTTGTATTACGATTACTGATACCACTAGCTGAACCGATTCTCAAAGATATTCATGACACCTATCATTCCTGAAATTTTCATGCAAATCCTAGCAAAACTGTAGTGTCTGAGTCGGTAAAAAGCGCATGTTGTTCCATAGCCATATGTTGCCATAGTAATATATGCAGCGCATATTGTTCCATAGTAATACAGGAAAATTCAAACCGCTCTAACTTCGCTAAATATGATTCAATCTTTATGAAACTTGCAGGGTGAATTAGTCTTATAAATAGTCATCTGTGTACTGAATTTCATTGAATTTAGGGGTACCCTTAAGATCTTATTCAAGAAAACATAAAATCGATAAATCATACTATTACTAACAAAGTTGAGTGAATTGCGACTTCTCACGTATTTGTTGTTGTTGTACTCATCAAGGCCTACATCCTTGATTTTTTTCAGATTTTTCGGATCACTGGTGTCCAATCGCGAGGGGGGGGGACACAAATTTTTCGTGTATTTCCCCTCCCTGTGCGCCCCTCGAAGCAAACTTTGCCAAATTAAGACCTGTTTTGAAAAGTTCTCATCAAGACCTTTCATTTGATACCCATATTGGCTACCTTCAATGAAATTTTTTTTTCGGGGGGTCACTCCCCTACATGGGGAGACCCCCCTTAAATACCTTATAAAATTTTTTTGTGGTTGAACTTTGAAGAGAACGCCACTTTACACCTACATACAAAATTTGATGTTTCTAGCTTAAGTAGTTTCCGAGAAAAACTGCTGTGACACACGGACGGACGGACGGACGGACGGACGGACGGACAGACAGACAGACGGACAGACGGACAGACAGGATGCGATTTTAGAAGGGCTTTGTAAAATTATTTTACAAAACCCTAAAAAGGAGGTGCAAAATAAACGGAAAATAATAGAAACCAGAATATCATTCACACCCTTTGGGCCGCTCAGCAATCCGTCGAATTGTGTGTACTGTCGTGCAAAAGCCAGCCTGCTTTCCTACGCCACAAAAAAATATTTCAATCACGCTAAAATAGGGTAGCATTGTCAGTCAGTCAGTGCAACTTTGGTTGCAAGGACTCGACTTCGCGAACAATGTCCTGGCTAAAGTTGAGGCACGTGGCACTGTTTGCGTACTCTGGGAAAAAACGAGAAGTGTACACTCATTTGCATTGAGGCGTTCAACCGTTACGCCCATTTCCCACTGTTTTACTTCACTGCATTGCATCCTTGTGGAAATCACGATATCCGGAGGATGAAGTATTGCAGAGCTGGTGATAAGCAAACACAATGAATGAGACTGGAGGCTGATCATAATGCATTCATTGTTTGAGAATCGTAGAAACGAAATTAAAAGGATTCTTCAGTTGAATACTCGTAGAGAAAACATCTTGGTTGAGAATTCCAGATAAGAATCGATAAGAAGCTTTCGGATCCGGATGTGGTCGGGAAAATGGGTTTTAAATATTCATATGTATTTTTGCATTGTGATCTGTTTGCTTTGTGTAATGCATTCTTATCAGAATGTTCAAGTTCTTGATTTCCAGAACAAGTCGATTTGCCTTTGAGTGAAACTTATCAAAAATTCATCGCTCCAAATGTAAGTGTAATTAAAGTTTCATATATCTTCAGCCACTAACTACAGAAAGTTCAGACCTTTGTTTAAGGGTTCACCAAAGAATATTTTAACAATGACAGTTTACTTTCGGTAACAGACGTACTTTAACATCATTTACAAATTGAGATTAAGTCTTAAAACTTCCTCCATCAACGCATATTCAAGCGTAATGAATCGCAATCAAAAACTTGGCACTTCATGCCTTGTGTTTCTCGTAAAATATTTCCAACGTGTTTTAGTTATCGCAAAGAAGAATCTTTCATCAACGCAACATCAATTTCGTGACTTGCTACCATAAAATATTAATTAATTAAGCCAACCGTATTCTTAACAATAATATAAAATTCATGCGTTATTTCTAAATTAGCTGCTAAAAATATAACCCACCATAATGCCAAAAATTCAATTAGAATTTATTTCAGCACATTCAATGAGAATCGAGATGATCGCCTTCTTTATTAGAAAAATGCATTAGTTTTCATTCACAGAACATGTGCTTGTACTTAACGCTTAAGTAGGTGCGGAAAACTCACAGATGAGCGCTTTTCTATATTTATTCGAATACATCGAAGCCAGAATGCAGGAATTGAGGACATCGCCTTGATAATCCGATTTCCAACGATAATCGGGTGAAAATGTTCATGTTTCGTGAGCTCTGGATTTTCATGAATGTCGAAAGGTGGAACGAGCTTGGCAGTATTGATTGCAGCCAGCATTACAACAGATTATTATGTCAATTTAAAATTTATGCGAATTTTTCGACTTTGCAAATAGAAACTTGTCTTTAAAGTGTTTTTCTTTAGTCAATCATTCATTCTTTGCATGGGCAATTGATTTATATTTGACTTGACTGTTAATGGAAGTACAAACAGTGTTTTATGCATAGGCGAAATCATCAATAAATGCAAAGCCTTTGCGAGCATACATTGAATATTAGTTCCATGGAAAAAACTAAATGACCTCATAAGAGTTGGTTCAGCTGACACGTTGTCTATTTGTTAGCTAAATTGGATTTTTGCAACAAAATTGTATAATCGCTTCTTGTTCAAAGAAAAATCAATGCGAAATAACATTTGCGAATAAGAATCACATTTATGAGTTTAATTGGCACATTTATGAGTTTAATTATGGTGATGCCATACAAGAAAATTTTAACTAGCAAGGAATGTCAGCTTTTGAATGTGTTACGAAAATTGAGGAAATGAAGTGGCTATACACAAAACGGCTTCATAGCCCCTGGCTAAAAAACAAGTTGACGTTTCAACTGATTTGAAAAAAAGCTCAATGATCAATCATTTGTATTTTTTTTCTGTTACTTTTTCTAAATTTTTTGGTTTTTTTTTTATTTCAGTTTTTAATTTTCAAGTTTTTCATCATTGATTATCATTTACATTTCAACGTTTTGTTCTAAAAGTTTTTATATCGCATTTACCATCTGTTTCAAACTTTTACTGTTTATTGTTTGCTATTGTTTTATTTGAATCTATTGCAATCAGCAATGCACCCGCAAATACATCAGCTGACACATATGCATAATCACCCGCAAAATGCATTCGTAATGCGTATGCGTATTTGGGTGGCAGTATTAGGTCACAACGTCGTCATGCCGGCGATCCCGCAGAGCGATACCTTACAGAGTTTTGTCATCCGTACACAATTGCGATCAGCTAGCAAGCGTTGGCAGACAGATCTCTGCGACATAGGTACCACTTGAAGCTGGCAGTGTGGTGAGTAGATCTTTGCCACTTAACCACGACTTGACGTCGACAGTGTGGTGAATTGATTAAGAGGAGCCTGATGCTTGTGAGAGCGCGTGGAATTCGGTCAGTCAGGAAAGGAATTGAAAAGCAGCATCGCCTGAAGTGCAAATCGTGTGGTATTCCTGTCTACTATCAGCATCGTCTGGCTCAAATGTTACATTTATCTTGAAGAATACCCTAGTCAAACGGAAAAATGAAAGGCAGCTACCTACGGCTCACGTTCAAGTAACCAAAGATGTGTTACGATAAAAATTTCTTTAACGAACATAAAAGAAATTGCAAACACTATTGATCTAAACCGTTCGTATATTACAGTGAAAAATGCAAAAACTATTGATCCACTATGACAAACTTGCATACGTTCCAAATTGTTCGAATAAAAAACTTCGTACAAACTCTAAACTGTTCCAATACAACAACGTTATATCGAAACATTGATCGTAAATATTCAAGACATCTACCGGAAATAAAATAAGATTGATGCACATCAAGAATAGATGTCGCTGAAAATGGCAAAGAGGTCTTGAAATTAAATTCTTTCCCACAATTTGGGAAAGACAATTTCACCGAGCAAGCAAAAATAAAATATATAAACAGTGAAGCAGGCAAGGCAAACTCAAGTGACTACTAATCGTTGCTTCTTGCTGGTTGGCTTTGCCTAGCAACTTTTTCAAAGACAATTGGCTTTGCGCCTGGTTAAATCTAGTTGGCTTAAATGCCTAGACGTATTTTATTGAACCTTTCTGCTGGTTGGCTTTGTTCAGCGGCGTCGTCTGGAGGGAACCAATTGGCCTTGTGCCTGATTCGATTTGGTTAGCTATTTCTACTTACCTCTTCCTAGTTAGCCTGTTGGCTCAGAAAGCATAAAGCTTTTCTGGTCGGCGTTTTGGCCTGGAACCCCAACCGCACATCTAAGTACACTGGTTGGCTACTTGCCTACAACCCTTAGATTCCGAAAATTCTAAGTTTGGCAGAGGCCATCGCAGCGGACCCCCGAGCTAGCCCAAAACCGTCAGCATCGTTGAATATCGGGCCAGGCAGAAGAAGCTACCCGACACAAAGATGGTAGAAGCAAAAACACCGGCGATGCGTGGTGGCTCACAGGCGCAGTTATGGCAGCGCACATGAGAGGCAAAATAACTGGCCAAGATCAAACCGATTGCAGAGGAGCACGATAAATTTCAGTGCATGGTCAGCGGACAGTGGTGGTAGGGCCCGCGTCGCCAAAAGGAGCTTCTGCGACGGACCGCGAAAGTGGAGGATCTCAATAACGACACACCAGACAGGTGGCCCTCGAACAACGAAGCAACAACCCCAGGCAACCAGAGTGGCAACAAACACCTCTAACTCGGCAGCCCAAATCTAAGATCTGCTACGAACTATGGTCCTTAGTTCTTAAATGTTAAAGTAGAAATGAAATGTGCACTTAATGATAATGAAATTTAATTAAAATAATAAATAACCAACCTTTCACTGAAGTTTGAAAAGAGTCCGATTAGGTTAAAGTTAAATGTAAGTGTGTTAGAGTGCAGACAAAAGATTTATGGCTCGAAGAGTAGGGCCGTAAAGATAATAATTTAGCAGATGTCCTGGGAGAAGTATTTACTAATCACAGCACTTCTTCTCCGAAACTATAAAAGCTATAGCAATGAAACTTTGTGGAAAGGTGAGAAGTGGTGACTTCTTGAAAGTTTTGGGGTGGAAAATTTTTCAAAGGGGTTTAAGGGGGGCCTCCCCATATAGGGAGGTGGCCCCTAAAAAAACATTTTCACTATTGGTGGTCGAGTAGGGTGTCGTTGAAGAGGTCTTCATGAGATCAAGTCTTGAAATTTCCTTATCTGTACCGAGGGGAAGGGGAAATCTACGAATTTTTCGCGTACGCCCCTCGTGTACAATCACGTTCCATCCGAAAAATCTGAAAAAAATCGTGAATGTAGGCCTTCATGAGTGCAACAAAAACAAATACGTGAGAAGTCGAAATTAAAAAAATTTAAATTTAAAATAGTATGATTTATCGATTTTACCTTTTCTTGAATAAAATCTTAACGGTACCCTTAAATTCAATGAAATTCAGCACACAGATAACTATTTATAAGGTTGATCTTTTCTGAAATTTTCATAAGGATTGAATCGTACCTAACGAAGTTATAGCGATTTGAACTTTCATGTATTACTATGGAACAATATACGCTGTATTACTATGGCAACATATGGTTATGGAATAATATGCGCTTTTTACCGACTTACACCCTACTAAAATCATGAACGCAGGCCTTTATGAGTACAATAACAACAAATACATGAGAAGTCGAAATTCACTCAACTTTGTTAGTAATAGTATGATTTATCGATTTTATGTTTTCTTGAATAAAATCTTAACGGTACCCTTAAATTTAACGAAATTCAGCGCACAGATCACTGTTTATAAGTCTGTCTGTCCTGAAAGTTTCATAAAGATCGAATCGTATTTAATGAAGTTATAGCGATTTCAATTTTCTGCATTACTATGGAACAATATGCGCTGTATTACTATGGAAACATACAATTTACGCTTTTTACCGACTCAAACACTACAGCTTTGCTAGGATTTGCATGAGAACTTCAGGAATGATAGGTGTCATGAATATCTTTGAGAATCGGTTCAGTTAGTGGTATCAGTAATCGTAAAACAAAATAGTGGCTGTTTTAAATGCAAAGATTGAATAATTTTGAGTTATTTTACCCCAACTTCAATGTTTAAGGTGCGTGCTTTGAACACTTTATTCAATTTAATGAATGACTGAAGATGAGTACCTACAATTAATACTCATAGGTGAAACAAGTCGAACAGGCAGGAGAGAGCTCCTGGCAAATGGGCTTTGTAACCATTCTAGGATTCGAAAAAATTGACCATGAATCAATGATTACAGTGCAGGGGAGTGGCCGCTGAAAAGAAATTTCATCAAACGTAGCTGATTTCAAAACAGTTCTTAAACTGACTGTTTTTGCGTCAATGGGGGCATGAGGGGGGGGGGGGGATATACATGAAAAATGTGTTTCCTCCCTCGCGAATTGGCATCTGTCATCTAAGAAATGTGAAAAACTTATCAAGGGAGATATTTATGGGTATAACAATAACAAATCCCTCAGAAATCAAAATTCGTTCAACCTTGTTAATAATAGTATGATCTTCGAATTTCACATTTTCTCCAATAAAATCGTCATTGACATTTTTCTTGATTTTATTCGTTGCTGGTTACTGTATTTTGTAAGTTAAGTACAAAACCCTTCTGACATGAGCGTAGGTCTGTCTACCCAACTTGTTGATATAATTAACACTGTTTTGATACTAGTATAGGCTGATAGCTAGATGTGTTTATAAATGTAAACCGAAATGGCAGTAAGCAGTAAAGTTATGAGTGAAATACGAGTATATTTCATCGCCGTCAGGGAAATTTAGATTTTAACTTGCTGATTGTAATTTTTGGAAATATGCATTTTGTTCAGTAGGTACTTATCTTGTATACACGAAAAAAATCACTATCGAATGCGATAAACTATGATGTGAAACGATAGATTCGTTTTAAAGTCTCAAATTTTTGCAGAACATTCTTGCAATTTGAGGGTAAGCCTCCCTCACTCATATTAAAAAGAGTGTATTGTAAAATTGATGTCATACGGGGGGTGACAATTAAGTAAAGAGACTGATTTTATTGCCGCGCTTGTGGTAAACTGTGACCTTGAAATTTCCATCCTCTTCCGTGGCACTCTCCCCCTCTTCATTGATATATTTACCATTGCTCTAGCTTGTTTAGTTCGCCTGCTGTGTCGTGTTGAGTAGATGTGTGTTGGTGGTGCTCGTGACGAAAATGGAGAAACGAAACCAAGAGCACCGCGTTGCAATTGGGCTAGATTGGGCAAAACAGTTTCGGAAACTTACGCTGAAATTGTAAAAGTGCATGATGATAGCGCTCTCAGTCGTACCCAGGTGTTTTGACGGCATAAAGGCTTCAAGGAGGGGCGTGAAAGTGTGGAAGACGAGGCACGGAGCAGGAGACCAGTCGAGGTGCGGACTGACGCAAATGCACACCGAGTGCGTGCCCTAATCTATGAAGATCGATGTTTAACAGTTTGAATGTTGACCTCGGAACTTAGTATGAATTGTGAAAAAGTCAGACAAATTTTAACCGGCGATTTTGGGATGAAAAAGTTGAGCGCGAAGATGGTTGCAAAGAACCACACCACACCGCTCTCAGCGTGTTCCAGTATTTGGCCTCAAAAGGGATCGCCGTGTTGCAACAGCCACCTTTTACGCCCAATATGTCACCCTGTGACTTTTTTTTGTTCCCTTGAACAAAATCTGTGGTCAAATGAACCCATTTTGAGTCGATTACGAACATCCAGGTGGCCGTGGCGAGGATACTTGCGAACATCCCAGTCAACATGTTCCAGAAATGTTACGAAGCATGGAAAACGCGCTGGAATCGTTGTATAGCTGCCCAAAGGGATGGCGGAGTTGTAGAATAATTTTTTAAATATACGGTTTTCATGGAATCAGTCTCATTACTTGATTGGCACACCTCGTATATATTTCGAGAAATAAAACAATTGATGGGGGCAGTTTGATATGTACCAAATACGCGAAAAAAAAGATATCTAGAGGTTTTAAGATTCAAACGTGCGCTTCAATGATACAGGCGTTTTGTGCTTATATTTTACGCGGAACAGAAGCGTTGCAAAAATAGAAGATGATTGCCTTATTAGATGCGATAAAAAAGGACTTGTACATTTGGTTATGATCATATATGAAGCATTTATATTGTATGTTGCACACCTTGAGATTCGTATGCTTGACTGCTACAATTTTTGTAATTTACCTCATTAACATTTTTGAAGGCAAAGAAAAATTAAAAAATAAACTATGATAAATCAATTGATAAGTGACGCCTCTAACAAGTATATTAAAAATAAACTTTCTGTTTCAAAAATCATTATAATTTTATTCCTTATAAGTTTTTTTTTGTCGAGACACAAAAATACCATTTGAATAAAAATAATAATTTTTTTGTCGAGACACAAAAAAAAATTTGAATAAAAATAAGACAAACTGAAAATCAAATCCGGAAATATATTCTGATAATGTTCATAGATTGTATAGATTCTAAAACAAATTCAAACATTCGAAAACCATTGCCACTTTTGCTCCCATCCTATTATTTATTCCAAACATTCAAGCGATCATTTGGACATAAAAATAAATATTATCTTCCTATTTGTTGGCCTAACAATGGTTTCGATTCCAAAAAAGAAAATTATATTGATTATATTTTGGAAATTATTGAAAATATTCCGTTTTTTTTGTGATGGTTGGAGATATTATTGATAATTTCCAAATTTTTATATTTGATTTACCGAAAACAAAATTTTTAAACTTGTTCAAAATAAGAAGATATTCAAAATAAATAAATTTATTTGAAAAATAACCTTGAATAGTTACTTTTGAGTTTTTTACGATAAGCAATAAAGCCGAATAGAAATATAATTATTGTAAACATGCAACAAGAAAACAGTAGTTTGAAGAAGATTAATAAAAAATAAAGTAACTATCTAATGTAAATAAGGGAGAAGCAAATAACAATATTAAAAACACAACACGACTAATATCTGTAAACTATTATATTGATTGAAACAGTACTGAGTAAAATAGTATACCGAAAAAAAAAACATTGCATTTTAAGGCCTTAAAAAAAGTAATTTCGAATTTTTTGCTCTTTTTTTCAAATCACTGTATATATAACTCTAGCAAAATGAGTCTGAATGGGTAGAGCTGATATTGATATTGAAATTGCAATTAGAATCTTATGCCATAGCTAGCGTGCTAGTATCTTGCAAAAAGAAATTTTCTCTCCAGAAGAGCTTAAACTTGATAACTTTATAATGATCGGCAAATTCACTGACGAATAGTTTTTGACTTGAAGACAGCGATTTGTAAAGTCTCAAAATAAGCACTATGCATCATTGTTAAGATAATTTTTCGTACAACAGAAAAAAAATGTACATATATTTTTAATTATTAATTTTTCCCTCAAACTATATATGACTGATTATTTTATTTACATTTACTGCTAATATTTTTTAAGGTGCCCATTCTATTATTATACAGAAATCAACTACTAAAATTAACACTATTCTACAATTTTAATAAATAAAAATTAAGGAAAACATAAGGTGATAGTAAAAATGAAAAAATTTTATTTTATAAAAACAAACAGCAAAACAACTTTAATAATTGAGTAAAGCAAATTAAACAATTAAACTTACGATTGAATAAAGTTAAACAAGAGGAATAAAAAATGAATTGTGAAACGTTAACATGTTTGGTCTTCTCATTTGGAGTATTTCCAACGAGTATGGGACTCGCCACAGTGACTGGAGACTCCTCTTTTGAGCTAGTCATCGGGATATAGCTCCTTTCTCCTTTTTGGTTTCTCTGGCTGGGTAAAGTGGCCTTCCGTACAGGTTTTTTATAAATTTTAAGTTTTTATATGATTATATCATTTAAAATTTTAATATAAATCTAAAACATTTTATTTCATATTTGCAGGAAAAGTTCATATAAATTGTTTTATATGAATTTTTCATGTAAAATTAAAATAAAGGGTGCATTCACGCGTCCTCAGACAAGGCCAATTCCGTCGAGTACTGATATCTTGGCTTACTGAAGCAGCAGGCTATCGGTGCAGTCCTTTGCGGGCATTTGAACATCCATAGAAACACTACATATATGTCACATCTATGTAGATAAGCTTTTTAACTTTAATTGTTGTTAATCTACTTCTTCATTGATTTATAATGATCCCAGTCTTAGAAAACATACGTTCGCATGGAATTGAAGTTACAACAATGTTGCAGTGCGTAATGAATAATGCTCTTACATTTGGATACATATAATGGTGATTTTTCCACCGTTCTTGAGGGCAGTTCCATGCTCCAGAATCAGTTTTCTTTGGAAGGACCTCATCTAACAAGCACATATCAATTCATTTTATTGCCATTGATTCTGGTGAGTTTTGAGTTGTTTTCTAGACAATCAATGAATCAAATATTTCCCACGGACTCACCGTTCTTAGCAGTGTCTTTACTTTCTAATGTTCCTGTCCATGTTTCCGGAACACGTATAGTATTTTGCCTTTGGTATATGAATGAGGACCCGAGAATTTTTTTTCTTTCTTTTGTCCTAATAGCTATTTTCAGTCTGAAAGCGCTTTCGCTTTCACTTTGTTCACGTTATTCTATAAGACATATTTAAAACGTTCTGTTAAGCCTGATTTGAATGAGAGTGCCATTTGGAAAGCTTTGCCTGATAGATCAGTTTTTACCAAAATGTTGTTACACGATTCTGTAACCAAAACAATTAAATAACTTCCTGTTAAGGAACTTTATCAGCAAATCAGGCTCTTTACTCCCTCGAAAAGCTGTAAAATTGCAAAGTTGTGTATGATGGACTATTCATAACTATTGGTGGTGACATGTCTTTGCTGATCAGTGCTAGTGTCGATCGCATAGCCTCTTGTAGTTCGACAAATCTGCGTAACATATAGAATGTGAGATTTCATCTCGTTTCGATATCTGGTGTCAAGTGCTTTGTAGTTTATTGTTGTTGCAATTGATAGTTTATTAGCCTCTCTGAGTTCGCAGTACAAGCCTCTCTGAGTACACTAACCGCTTTGTATGATCCCAAATACTTAGCTGTTAATTTTAAACCCGGTCCTTGCTGAGTCCAGCAAATAGCTGCCAAATCGCCTTTTCGATAAAAATTTGCGTCTTTTCTTTACTTGCTGAAAACGCGTCGGTTCTCCTCTTGAATTTTCTTAATGCTCTCCTTGGCCTGAAACTGAATTTTGTTGCGGTTTCCGTCGAAGACGTTGATCCATTCGTTTTCGATAAGCTCGTGAATATTTAGATCTTCACGAATATGCGCATAGGCTCCCAAAAGCAAACGAAATGGCATCGTATCGATGTTTTGTGGAGAGTTGTGTTTAAGTACAACTGAGCCGTGCTCAGATATTTGTACCATTCTTACGGCATCTTCTTAAGCAGTGGGATGAGCGTGCGATTTGCCTGCTGCACTTGACCGTTCGCGGTCGGAAGTCCCTTTTTATTCAGCATATGTTGAATCTTCTCGTTGTTGTAGTAGGCCTCAGAGTCGTTTGATGTGAAGGCAATACTACGATCAGATACAATTCATGTCTGATTTCTAAACGTTACGTACTGCTTCGTAAGACAATCCAACATCTAAGCCGTCGTTGTGGATTTAGTTACGTATAAATTTAAAAAGCTTGTAGCAACCACGGAAGTCACCGCAGTTGCAGACATTAAGAATTAGCAGAGGGGTGTGTAGCCCGGGGTGGCATACTGAGGCCGGCTAGCGCTCAGTCGTGTCGTGAATCTTCCGGGACACCCTCTGCTCGTGCTGAGCCACCTTACATATAAATACTAGCACATGGGGAAAAGGACGGGAAAGGGAAGGTCATATTGAGAAATGAAAATTGGTTGTCTTAACGAGACATGGCCGTTTTATTTAATTAAAAAAAGTAATTTACACAGCAAATTCAACAATTAAGAGATACAAATCAAAAACAAACAGACCCCTAAATATTTATATTATGCAAATATATCGAATAAGATATTAATAAAAGAATAGCAAATTACAATAAACTGGAAAAATAGGTAATAGATAAAAGAATGTCCAAAAAAAAAAACAAGGAAAAATATTAATCATTGTATTTACTTACTCTCTTCTTTTTCTGTGGATCCTCGAGCGCTCGACGAAGGACACCGAAAACGAGAGGTGGGGTCACTGCAAATTTAATTGATTTTAACCTAAAACTCATTAGTTACAGATAAGCTTCATTCTAATATTTAATCCGTCCATGTATTTCCGTTAATTACCACCTTAGTTTATATCGATAATTTCATTTACTTTTTCTTCCCCGTAAGTTATTCAATATTTCCGTTAGTTGTTAAATTTAAATCCATTAAGGGATTCTCACTTATTGCAAAGACAATCTTTTCTTGATACCAACTTTTGATTCCACACGTGAAAATTCACAATTCCTATCTTCACTGTAAGATCAGAAGGTGATCAACTCAATCACTTGGTACAATTCACACGATTTAATGATTGTTTTTAGTTTTTTTCCTCCACTTTTCGTACCCACTAATTAATTTTTCTTCTGTACAACATACACTCGGCCAAAACCGTTCTGCTACAAAAATCTTTCATTCACTCTTCATCTTGTATCCAACGCAACTATTTTTTTTCCACTCTCAAAATTCAATTTTAGTTTAATTTGTTTAATTACTTCACTAAACTCCAAACAACTTTTATTCGCCGAATTTTCACAAAAAAAAACTTTCTCCGAAGCTGCCAAAGAATTCCACTCTCAAAATTCAATTTTGATTTGATTTGTTTAATTACTTCACTAAACTCCAAACAACTTTCTCCGAAACTGCCAAAGAATTCCACTCTCCTTCACAAGCCAAATATCAACTTCAATCCCTTTTCTATCCAAGTCCAATCTCTACTCCCTCATTTCTCACAACTTATTCCCGCATTTCACCTTTCCAAATCCGATTCCGCAATCCCTTTTCTAAATTACCGCTGCCGCATCTGGGTAACGTAATCGAAGTTCATTACACTTCGATTCCGCTACCCACACATTTTTTTGTTCCCGTATCGACAATCACAATAGTATCCATTGACTTGCATATATGGCAATTTACATCCCCAAGAATCGCTTGATTGAATGTAAAGTGTCACATATACATTACGAAAACTATTGATTTTGCCGATACCCCAAAAAGAATACTTCCGTGCGCCCGGGGGAACTTGAACTCTGGGTTCCAGCAGTCCCACGGTCGAGAACTCGCGACGTAACCAATGGTGCTATGCCTTATCGATCTCCCATTCATCAGATTAGCAACTTCAACGATGTATCTGGGCATGAGATTGAATTTTGTTAGTAGGGAAACGTGAATTAATTTTCGTTAGTAAGAAAAATAAAATTTGTTAATGGGAACTAGAGAATAGAATTTGTTAGCATGAAGGAAGGAATTAGGAATGAATAGAATGAAATTTTGTTAGTGGGAATTAATGTAGGGAGTGTTGTTAGTGGGAAGATTAAACTTCTTATTATATTACAAGGGTGTTCTAATTGGAAATCAGGGAAAGGATAGGATTGTGATGATGTGGACATAAAAATTAAAGGGAAATAGGAAAAATGTTAATTAAAATAAATAAATACACACAGGAAAAGGTAGGAGTGCCCAAAGGAAAGTGACAATGTTACGGCGGCAATTTGAAGTTGCGAATGGGACGAAGTTGGTACGCCGGAAACCGCAACAAGCTGTCAATAACGATAAAGATATGTCGGTAACTTTTCCTTTTCATTGCCAAAGGTCCCAAATGATTGACGTGAAAAGTATCCAAAGAGACGTCACCCTTGTCGATGGGACTTAGATATCCCTCTCGTCGTCCTTGCTTCTTTCCTGCCAGTATGCAACGAGTACAGTTGCGAATCACTTTCTCGACTTTGGCCCAAAGACTTGGCACCTAATAGTCTTTTTTAGGGTTTTGTACTAAAATACAAAACCGTATTGCAATCACGACCTGTGTCCGTCTGTCCGTCCGTCCGTCCGTCCGTCTGTATGTCACAGCACTTTTTCTCCGAAACTATAGAGGCTACAGCCATGAAACTTTGTGGAAAGGTCAGAAGTGGTGACCTCTTGAAAGTTCAAGGGTGGAAAAATTTTTCAAAGGGGTTTAAGGGGGGTCTCCCCGTATAGGGAGGTGACCCCTCAAAAAAAAAATTTCACCATTGGTAGTCGAGTAGGGTGTCATTGGAAAGGTCTCAATGAGATCTTTTCAAAACACGTCTTAAAATTGCCTTATGAGTACCGAGGGGGGAAGGGGAAGGGGAAATGTACGAACTTTTCGCGTACCCCCCCCCCCTCGCGATTGGACACCTTCCATCCGAAAAATCTGAAAAAAATCATGAATGTAGGCCTTAATGAGTACAACAACAACAAATACATGAGAAGTCGAAATTCACTCAACTTTGTTAGTAATAGTATGATTTATCGATTTTATGTTTTCTCGAATAAAATCTAAATGGTACCCTTAAATTCAATAAAATTTAGCGAAAAGATGACTATTTATAAGATTGATCTTTTCTGAAAGTTTCATAAAGATCGAATAGTATTCAACGAAGTAATAGCGATTTGAATTTTCCCGTATTACTATGGAACAATGTGCCCTGTATTACTATGGAAACATATGGCTATGGAGCCATATGCGCTTTTTACCGACTTAGACACTACAGCTTTGCTAGGATTTGCATGAAAATTTCAGGAATGATAGATATCATGAGGATGACTACATACAATTGAAACAAGTCGAAGAGGCAGGAGAGAGCTCCTAGCAAAAGGGCTTTGTAGCCATTCTAGGATTCAAAAAAATAGGGCATGAATCGATGCTTACAGTACAGAGGAGTGGCCCCTGAAAAAAATTTCATGAAAGGTAGCCGATATGAGTATCAAATGAAAGTTCTCTATGAGAGCTTTTCAAAACAGTTCTTAAACTGACAGTTTTTGCTTCAGTGGGGGCACAGAGAGGGGGGGAAATACATGAAAAATGTGTTTTCTCCCTCGCGAATGGACACCCGTGATCTAAAAAAATTATCATGCGAAATATTTATGGGTATAATTTTAACAAATACCTCAGAATTAAAAAATTCTTTCAAGTTAGTTAATAATAGTATGATCCTCGAACATGACGTGTTTCTTAATTTTATTCGTTGCTGGTTACGGCATTTTGTAAGTTGAGTACAAAACCCTTCTGACATGAGCATAGGTCTGTCTACCCAACTTGTTTTACTGGCTGCAATGCCTTGTCTTCACTGTTCCTCTGAAACAATATCCCCCATAACCGTGCTTCGACGCATCAGTGTGCAGTTCCATATCCGCGCCTATGCAGTACAAGCTCAAAACTGGCTGACTCATCAATAATAATAATAATCTTAACACGCATAAAAGGGTCATTATGGGCGGCACCAAATTCGAACTTTACATTCGACTTCAACAAGTTCGACGGGGATTGAGCTATGAGAGAATATCCGGGTAAGAACTTTCGGAAATATTCGGTTGACCCGAGTAACCCCTGAATCTGTCTAATACCTTTTGGCTTCCGAAACTTTGCAACAGCTTCGATTTTTCTTTTCTTCGAGTGGAATCGTCCACTTTCAATTACTTGACCCAAAAATTCAATTTTCCAGTTCACGATAAGGCTAGTCTCACTCGCAATTTTCAATACACGCTTTGTTTTCTCTAGTTCGCTCTCATAATCTTCTAACGGCGCGATTAAGTCGTCCATGTACGTCAACACGATACCTTTGCGAATAAGCCGAAATGTGACGTTCACGAATTTTTGAAAAGCAGCTGGCGAGTTACATAGACCGAATGGTACTTTCATACATTCAAAGTGACCACTAGTTACTATAAAAGACGTATACTTCTGACTTGACTCGTCGACTGGCAGGTGAAAAAATCCGTTTTTTAAATCAAGAATGCTGTGCACTCGCGGACTTTGCAGCCTGTCTCGGTGGTCTTGAGGCAGCAGTAGTGGATACCTGTCTTTGATAATGTTTATATTCAGAAGTCGATAGCCAACGGAAAGTCTTTTTGAACTATCTTTTTTTGCTACTAGGGCAACCGGACTCACATATTCCAAGACGGACTGTCAAAGAATTCCGTCATCTATCCAATTGTTAATCTGGGCATTGATCAGCTCTAGCTTGTGCGGCGCCAATTGTCTCGGTCTTTGATATACCGGCTCGTCTTTTAATATAAGTGTGTTTGAATAGCTTTTCTGTACTTTTCATCCTGAATATTTGATAAATCTGTCGTGTTTTTAATGCAACATTCTGCTATATGGACTCGAAATATCCCTGGCTCTTTGTCGCACGTGGAAGAACTTTCGGTCAAAACGCCGATCGTACCTTTGCTGCGCTTTATCGTCAAATCTATCGTTTGCAAAAAACTGCGACCAATCAACAATTTATGCCTGAGCAAACCGATGGAAAATACACGAATTAAAATCGGGTACGAATTTCCTTCAACTGTCAGCGTCGCTTGAAATTCTCCCAAGGTTGCATTATCCTCGTTTCCAACCCTTTGAATCAAATTGATTTATTCTCAAAACGCGGAAAGCCTAATTTCACATACTCGTTTGCTCACATAATCATCAAGTCACTTCCGTTACTGAGTATAGCTTCGATCAGAGCTCTATCAATCAAAACTTGCTTATTGCACTCGCTCAATTTCATCTGGGCTTCTTTTCATTGCATCTTTCCTTTTGTTCTCACAGCGCACGTGAAACATTTTGTTCTTTTTATTTTTCATCGGGCAATTAATACTGATATGATCGCGTTGACTGAAATTATAACAATTTTTCTTTATATCCCATTCTTTAGTCTCACACAACGCGCCCCTTCTGTCGAATGAACCTTTTTCACGTGTTTCACTCTTACTGTTGGTCGCTTTGTCTATCTTACGGTTATCACCGTTCGCTTTGTCGTCTTGTTTCGCATTTAAACTTGACGTAGAACTCCTGTCGCGCAGCGATATCTTCTAGAACCCTCGCAGCAATGATTGCATCGAGTTGAATCCTCGTATACGGGCAACGTCGCGCAGATGAGTACCGGGAATCCCGTTGAAAATGTAGCCGAGCACTTCATCATCGTCCACGCTGAGATGATTCGCAAGAACTGTCTTCTCATGCACATAATCATGAAAAATTTCAGTTTTATCCATGCTCGTTTTTCGAATTTTCATCGCATTGCAATCTTATTTAGACGATGAGGAAGAATTCTCCTCAACTCACTCAGAAGACTTTCAGGGTTTAGCGCGCTATGTTCGGGCCTGGAATGAAACCATTCAATGGCTTTGCCCTTGAATCGTGTTCCGATAAAAAATTTTACTGTTGAGTCATCGAGTTTGTATACCTCTTTCAAACGCATAACCTATCTTTCCCATGTTTCGTATGTCTCGGCTTGAGCGGAGAAGTAGCTCCACCAGCATCGTCATGATTACGTTCAACATCGTAGATACTGCTTAAACTGGTCGTCGTTCGGTTGAGGTTCCTATATTATCGGCAACATGACCTAACCATCGTTTACAATCACATCGTTGTTTCGATTCAGCAGTACACGCAAGAATTCTATTTCACGATGAGCTATAGCGAGTTTCCTCTCGGCCAACTCTTTCTAACGCCTGTACAAATCGATTATATGGAATATATGTGTGAGCTAAGTTTTGATATTCTGGAGACGTTATTTGATTTACTAATCATTTTACAATACCTTTTTGGTAAGAAAACTTTCCTACAACTTTGATTGTTTGCTCTTAAAAATAAGGGAACATAAGAGAAATTTGCCTTTCCGGCAGATGGTGCAAACGTAATTTTTATAATTGAAAGCGACCGTTGTTACTCTGTTAGTGAGTGACTTAACCAGTTTTAATGTATGTTCAACTATATGATTTAATGTATGAGCAAAGCATCCAAAGTGCTTCCACCTTAGACCTTCTTTAATTGTTTTGCTAATATTTGCCGCATTGTCACGAACCGTGAAGTTCCTTTTGCCTGTATGGTTCCAAATAAAAATCAAAACATTGATTTTTTCCGCAATAATCCTTGAGGTGTGATCGCCAGACATGTGACGAACCCCTAAAATTACAGTCTTAAAACCAACCTCTTTGTTTAAGTAATGGCTCGATACGGTTTTATAACTTTTTATAAATACTAACAACATCCTCGCCAACTTGTTCTTTAATTTGATAGTCGGTTAATTTAGTTTTCCTAGAAGGCAGTGTATACCCTAGTATCCACCTTGTCTTTGTGGTTGGGAGGTAAATATCATTCACGCACAGAGTGTAGGGATGCCATGCTCACAAGCGATTAGACTATCCACTAGGTATCGCCCCTGTCAACCCGAAAACCCAGCCTAGAACCGTTTCGTACATTACTTCGGGCCGGGTCACGCTTTTCACACAGTAAGGTGCCTTCAAGCTACAGATCCCTCTTCTAGTGGGAGGGGAGAGAGGAACTGGAATTACCACACAGGCGATCCCCCAGCCCCAACGCCCCTACCTGGCGTAAGTCCCTTTAATCTTTTAGAATTGCCCACAGATTATGTGAGACATGGTTCCATTTGTAAACCGATTCAATGATTACCGCAACTATACCATCTAGGGTGAGCTCTCCCGTCTCCCTGTAGAGGTCCCTTCCAAGCCTGTTCCATTTTGTGCACGCAAAATATGTATGGCATGCATTGTCTTCCCCTTCTGGGCAAAACCAGCAATCCGGTGACCGTGAGTTACTAACCTTGTGCAGGTGAGACTGAAAACGCCCATGCCCACTCAGAAGCTGGGTCAGATAGAAGTCAGTCTCGCTATGACTTCAATTTAGCCACGGTCTCATACTCGAGATAAGGCGCGCAGTCCACTTTCCCTTCGTGCAATTCACCCAAGAATGCTGCGAATCTTTGAGTGAGCGCTGTCTCTCCTCGTGGACACCCATCTCCCTCGCGTTCTCGTTTCGACGCAGGTAAATAGCGTGGCGGTCTCCAGCAAAGAAGGCAACAGGTATCACGCCTGCAATAACACTCACCGCCGGATCAGAGACTGTCAATACGAAGAAGTAATCCTCAGTGTACCTCTTCTCTGTACATGTGCCAACCGTTTTCGGTATACCTTCTTACTGGGAGCGTCGCCCCATATTTCTACTCTGTTCAGTAGTGCTGACCCGACAATACTCATCAAGAGGAATCTTCTTGGTGGGATGGGCCCCCTACGTTGAATACTAGTGGACTCAGAGCCGATACTCTTGAACCAGCCTTCTCAGCGTTGCCCTGATTTGCTCAGAGAAACTCATCTCCGAGTCAATCAGTAGCGCTTCGTTTGATAACTTTGTCTCCAGTGCTGGTCATCCTTACTCTAGGTATTCTCTTTTTTGTCAAGATGACCCTTTGGTTTTTTTCAGTGCTAAACTGAACCTGGGAGCGCTCATTTAGTATCTCACTTGTTGCACTAGCATATCTAGCCTTAGTTGCACTTGTTTAATAGTGCGTCACACGACCAGAGCCACAACATCATACCCATAACCTATGAAGGGCAAGCCATGTGGAATCCCCAGTCTTAGTAGCCCGTCGTAAGAAACATTCCCCAGGTCTGGACCAAGAAAAGATCTCCGGGCAACACCCGACCTGACTTCCATCCTTCATTGGCCCTGTGTTGTGCCGTAAATCAGGCTTGCGTTTTTCAGTTAGTCCCTCAAAAGCAGCATTCGTATTCTAAGACTTGAAAAGGGTTTTCCATCGCATCCAGAATATTCACTCATCTGGCGGAGTTGAAGGTGTTCCTCACGTCGAGTGTCACCAACAGGACGATCTGTCGCTTGATGCGGTTATATGCATCTGCCTTTTGGACCGCACTCACCACTTATCCAATCGCATTAATGGTGGAGCGTCCTGCTCTATAACAGTACTGCCGAGGAGATAGGTCCCCTGTAGCACGAATCATGTCAGTGAGTCTTCCCTTGATGAGATTCTCAAGCACTTTTGCAGTGGTATCTAGCATGCATGACGGGAGGTATGCAGACGGCGGGCCGGGATTTCCCTTCCCCTTATTGATCAGCACGAGCCTCGTCACCTTTCATCGTACCGGGAAAACCCCGTCCCGTAGGCAAGCGTTGAACGTGCTGAGCAGAAAGCCAGGACAATGGTGACAAACAAATTTCAACATCTCAGCCGGAACCCAATCTGGACCTGGAGTCTTCCCCGCTTTCAGTGAAAGAACTGCCTCCCCTAATTCCAGCTGTGTGAAGAGTGGGCACTGGATTGCTGTTTTACCATCGACTGCGTCAACATGGATGAGATGGGTTGGGAAGAGTGCCCGCGCTCTCTCGTCTATCTTGTCCGCCTTACGCTTGCAAGGCTTCCGTATTACGAGCTTGTAGCCAAGGCCGCAAGGATCCTTGTTCACATTGTCCACTAGATCTTGCAAGCAGCGAGGCTTGCTACTGTTAATCAATTTACGAAGGCATTTCCTGGCCCACTTATAAGCTTCTATGCGGTTGCATGTCCCATCATGGTTCTGTGCCCGTTGGGTGACACGCCGAACCTTATGACACTCCCTTCGCCTTTCAGCGATATTCGTTGACCTGGGCATAAAAGCATCGCAAGCAGTTATGATGATGCTAATAGTTGAATTCATCATATCTTCAGCTGCCAGTTCTTCCATCCCCTGTGAATATCCGTGCAGTGGAACAGCTGCTATGAGCACCCCGACAAACCTCTCAACGTCTGCCTTCCAGATATTCCATCCAATTGTAGCAGGTCAAGTGCACGGACGTTGGAAGACAATATCACTGATCTCAAGCAGCCACTGATGATCATTGGCTGAGTACTCCTCTGGTACTCTCCAATTGTGTATCCTTCATACTAAGAACTCCGAGGCGAATGTCACCTCTGATACAGTTCCTTTGTAGCTAATATGGGAAAAAGTCGGCGTATATTTTGTATTTAGTACAATGAGCGCCATCCTGACCGCCATTTCTAGGATTCACTTTCCCCACGGATCTGTTTGAGACATGCTCCATACGACTGGCTTAGCCAATGAACGCGTAGACTTGGAGAGATGATATTGATTCATTCGAAGATAAGTACAACCTAAAGTGGGTGGTCCCTGAGCATTGAATCCACATGAAACTATCCCCCTGTCCACAACCCTCCACCTGGAAATCACAATTCTGGACCCAGATGGTGGCAATACCAGTTTCATCAAGATACCATGATGCAGAACCTTTATCATGGTGTTGCTCACTCAGCAGCAAAAAGTCGGCATTCATGACCTGGTAAACTGCTCAAGCAGGTTTTGGGCGGTCGAACTGTGGTATAGGTTTAGCTGCAGGATGCGGGTCTTCGAAGTTCTGATTTTTACTTTCTAGAAAACCCGACATTTACCTGATTCAGCATCCTTGCAAAGGACATTAGTACATTTTTATCTTTCAAGTCCCATTTTACCGCATTTGTAACATAGGTAACTCGTATCGGGTCCTTCGCATACTTGTGTGGTGTGACCATAGCCAAGGCTTTTGAAACATTGAGGAGACGCTGGTCTTTCCGTATCCTACAGATAACCCACCCTATTCTTACTTTGCCCTTGTTCAGAAATTGTTCGGCGTCCTTTTTGATCAAGTCATTGATGGTCATGTGTTGTCACCTTTGGTTTGCTGTTGTCAGCCTCGCTTTGGTCCTGCCCTCGCAAGGGAACTTCATTTCGATGGCCTCTTCTACCTTGGCCAGGTCCGGGACGCAGTCAATGTCTCTTATTGATCATTACTATCGGCTTGAGTGAGGCTACAGTTGCGCTTTGACCGAGAAATTTCACAGAATGCTTTTTTATTGTCGGCCTCTGCTCCGAATTCGACCGGTATGTGGCCCTGATTGCGTTGGTCGTACTGCTTTAATGGCAGTGATTCTGTATTTGGGCCTTTCGTTTTCCGTGATATCCTGTAATATTTCTGCATACTAGTGGCCAGCTTGGAGTCTTACGAGCAGTGCATGTTGCTGGGATCTTTGTCGGGATTTCCTTCTGTCCTGTTTAGTTTCAGGTCTTTTTTCTTGATGGGGGTCTGTGAAGTTTCTTCGTGGGTCTCACGACTCCTTTTGTGAGCACTGCCTGAGACCCTTGATCTAGAGTTCTGCGCCCATCAGGTGCCTCTTTCTCCCTGCATCCATCCCGATCTCCTTCGATTGGGCTAGACACCATTCTTTTATTGATTTTTGATGGTGGAGCTATCTGCGCTGCCCTTTAGGCTTAGCCCCCAGCGCTTCTTTAGCTTTCTGCTCTTCTTCGGCGTTTTGTACCTCTTCGGCCTTTAACTAGCTCCTTCAATAATGCCCTATGTGGTCTAGGAGCTCCTCTAGTTCAAAGAGCCCAATCTTTACTCCTTTGCTGATTTTTGGTGAGTCGCAGGAAGATTTTATGCGTTTCAGAACATCTCCCGCTATTCGGATTAGTATTTCTTCTTCATGTCCTACTTTGTGACCACCTTTCATGGGAGAGGATATCGGCTTCCATATCCGAGTACCGTACTTCCGCCCACTTTTAACGGTGGCGACAAAATTACACAACGGGTATGCCTTTGCCATGCATTCCTGGGTCAAATGTCCAAATGATATGCGTCTGTGGGAGTATCACAAATTCCTGCGACTGCCGACCTGGCCAAAATTGCCGCAAATCGCAGTGTGCGCTCAGGTCGTTAGAAAATGTTTAAGACTTGTTTTTTTCCTCTCGACGCAGCATCGTTCCCGTCTAAGAAAACTGGATTAACCTGTTTGAGGACGACAGCAAGCTGAAGCGTATGACTTCGCCTATTTATTGTTAATCAAATGGTTTTCATTTCCGTTAAAAAAGAAGTTGATGCAATCAAATAGTTTTGCAGCAGATATAGTTGAACGTTCGTTATCGTCAATTTAAAGGGTTGATGCGGTTAACTTGAAATGGGAGAAACATAGAAGAAAATTTTTTCATGTTTCATTTCGTTCGTAGTTCGCTGATCGCTTATCGTTGAAACATTTGTAGATAGTCTCAACTTGTTTAATTTTAAATAAATTAAAATTTCTCGAGAGAAATTTACCTATTGCGGAGAGCATCATATATATATATACGAGTATATATATATGGGATATAACGAAATTTGTGACCACGCTAGAGGTTGCTATTTTGCTTCGATTTTCACCAAATTTTGAGGAAAGGTGTATTGGGTTATTATCTCGGTTAAGTTCGTGAACCAGCTATATCGGGCCAGCAAAAACAAAATGGCGGCCATTTTAGACGAAAAATCGCGATGTCTGTTCTGACCAAAGTGTAGCTCCGATTTGGATGAAATTTGGTACAAAGGTTCATTGAAATATGTGATGAATCTCACAATAAAAAATCCAAAGTCGGTACGGCAGAAACAAACTGGCGGCCGCTCAAAGGTCGAAAAACGTGCAAAATTTTGTTGTTATAATAGTGGTCAAAGCTTTCAACAGATTTTCATGAAATTCGGTAGTTTGATAGAAATTATAAGTATCTAAAGAATTACGTAAAAAAACTGGAGGTCAGGTTGCAAAAAAAAAATGGCGGCCAGTTGAAGGTCGAAATTTCAAAGGCTTTTAAGAGTCGCAATTTTGATCCGACGTATATGAAACTTGGTTTCAAGATAAACATAACTTACACCTACAGTCTTTGATATTTTGGTGATCATGCATGTGCAAATTTCAAAATGGCGGCCGTTTAAATATGCGTTTTTTTCATGTTTTTGTGGCCCTCTAGCGGTCACATTTTCCAACGGATTTTGATGAAACTTGAGATTATGAATCCCTTAACTATGTTCTTGTATTTTGCAGGAAATTATTAAAATTGAATGAAAAATAAAAAAGTCGAAAATTTAAAGCCTAATATTTTTAGCTGCGATTTTCTTTAAAAATTGATTTATTTTGCCCTGTCTAGAGTGAAACTCCTATTTGAACGAGATAGTACATTGATTGATGAGGTCCTAGCATACAAAGATTTAAAATAATCCAAAATCAAATGCATGCATTCAAAATGGCGGCCCCCAAAGGTCTGAAGGCAAGCGCAATTCGCTATTTTAGTGCCAACTGAAATAATGAATATTTTTCATTGAAACGTTTTAAATGACTTTACTTGAAAGAACTTATAAACCAGATCATTTTTAAGATATTGTATAATATTTTTAACAATACCCTAAAAAATTATAAAATCGCGACTTGTCTGTCTGTCCGTCCCTCCGCCCGTTTGTTCGTGCGTCATAACAAGTTTTCTCGCAAACCACATGAGCTACAATGAGGAAATTTTCTACGTAAGTCAAAAGTGGTGCCTCTTGAAATTTGCAGTGCAAGAAAATATTTTAAGGTATTTAAGGGGTGTCTCTCCATACAAGCGGGTCTCCCCATACAGGCGGATGGCATACAATTTTTTTTATTTCTGTAGCTGCCAAGATTCTCAACAGATTCCGTTGAAACTTGAAATTATAAGTTATTAAGGCAAGTTAATTTAATTTGATTATGCAAATCGAATGACAAATAAAACAGTCGAAAATTTACAGCTAAATATTTTTAGCAGCCGATTTTAATAAAAATCAAAATGACGGCCCCCACAGTTCAGAAAAAAATTGAAATGTATATACTAATGGCAATACAAGTGCTGATTAAACTTTTATGGAAATCTTTTGAAATTAACTATTCCGCCCCGATAAAAGGTTTCTAAAAACGAACGTGGCCAGATTTTTTTTATGTTAATAAATACCCATGTGGTACTACGAAAATTGCAGAAAGAAGTTTAGTAGTAGGCAAGCCAAATTCTTTTTCGAAACTTTACGCTACGTACGAGAAATTTACCTTTCCGGCTGGTGGTGCCAACGGGGATTTTCAATTATGAGAAAACTATTTATCAGTTGACTGTAGGGAAAGTGTTGAAAAATGGGTTCATTGACTAAACGGCCACTCCTAATCGGTACGTTTAGTATTAAACACAATGTTAAGTAAATATCGCGGGCATGAAAACGTTATCTTCATTTTGCGATGGATCATGGAACGCTTACATTTTTTATGTCAACTAGATGTTTTTCCTCAATTGTGTATTTAGCTATGGCTGACTTTATATGGGCTCCCAGATTTTCGGATGCGACTTAAGCTTCTTTAATGTGATCATTTAATCTAACCGAGATCAATCTTTTTGTTTGCCTTAGGGCAGTTACGCATGCTACTAAAAAACCCTCGTTTTCTTCATCTTTTTGGATCCGTACCAGATACCAATATTGTACGTATTGTATTGTATCGACTTAAGATGCCATTCTGATTCTATGTTGTTTAAGAATCTTCTCCATATCTCTAGAGTTCCTAGAAAATGCGACTGCTATCCGTTTTGGAGGTTCAATTTAGATTGCAATATTATTTTGTTAGCCTCTCCCTTTTTACTTTTCTCATCTTCTTATTTGTAATTGCCTCGATACACTATTCTTGCTGAACTGAATATAGTTTATTCAAATTTTATTTTCTCAGTTTAATTATGCTATCTTCGATTATGCCTGAATAAAGACTATAAGGCAAAATTATTTATTTGATTGAAAAAATAAACAGAATATTTTTCTCTTTTTCGCCACCGAAAGCAGAAAGCTCACCCTTCACTCCACTGTGATTTCAAAAGTTCCAAATTAAGCGCATCCTTTCAAAATCAAACATCAGCCAACCCTAGAAAAATAATTTATGTTCATGAGAAATTCCATTCAAAATAACTGAATATAGCTCGCAAATCTTTGAAAATTGTAAGGAAACAACAATCACGTTTTATCCGCCTAAACTTCCTCCTTTTCATAGCCCAAGGTGAACTTCTTTCTTAAGAAACTTTCCAATCTGCAACAGCTTCAGTAAATTTAAAAACGCAAAACGTGTGGATTTGAAAACAAAACCACTTAATCTTTAGGCATATGAGATGGATGTTTCAAAGAGATGGGAATCTGCTCCGCGTATTATTTTGCTTTATGTTTAGCGTTTTCCAAGGAAAACATCTTGATACCATGGTCGTCATCATCATCATCAACATGGTCGTCATCGTCATCAACATCATCTTGGCTGTATGCAAGTACAATGCCTGTCGTTAGGAGTTTCTTTGGTGGAAGCAACTGAAAAACGAAAAAGTCCTCTTCAGCATTTCGTCGTTGCCACTTAAGAATGTCTTCATATCTTGGTGAAAGAGATTTCTTGTTTTTCTTTCAATTTTCCTCGGATGAACTGAAACTGACTGCAAAAGAAAGAATTCAAAGAGAGACCTTGCCATGCGAATAAGTCACTCATCGCAGTCAGCGACCAACAGTTGGTCGATATTAAATGCTTGCAGATCCTTATCTGGCTGCTAGGAAGCGAGATGAAAAGGTCAAAGCCTGCTACTTGCTGCCAACCTCTGTCACAGCAACTTTGCTTTTAATCCAGCTGCCTTGGAAGCTAATCCTACGAGGAGTCTATTCAAATTGAGTAAATTGAGCACCAGGACTCCACTTTTATTGCATGTTCGATGATTGCAATGAAGTTTGAAAGCGA
Organism: Odontomyia ornata; assembly: GCA_963969285.1. Taxonomy (NCBI): domain Eukaryota; kingdom Metazoa; phylum Arthropoda; class Insecta; order Diptera; family Stratiomyidae; genus Odontomyia; species Odontomyia ornata. The sequence goes on from OZ017741.1 coordinate 312,500,016, forward strand.
TGAACGAGAAGTTCTCAATAGCTCGGTAATTGCTCTATAATCTATCAATTGCAAGTTTTGTTGGCGATAGTTTTGCTGACATCATAATTAAACTTTGGATTGGGTGGGATGTGCTTAGCAAATGGCAATGGTGAATTAGTGTTCCTACTCGAAAGCGATCAAAGTTAAATATTGATGCAAATGCTTTTTACTTTGAAGGAAGCCGATGTAGACTGTGAATTTTCAAAGAATCTTTTGTACAATATTAAAACAGTTCTAGTGAAATCAGGCCTTTGTAATAAACTTTGTTTATGATCAGAAGCATTTGAAAATCAAATCTAAGGATTTTATTTACTCACTAAAGCATACATATAGTATGCTTTAGCAGAGAACAATGCTTCAAAGAATCAAGAAAGAAAGATTTCTGGATTTTGTGCATCGACAGAAATAAATATTTTCTGAAATATTTTTACGGATAAACTTTGAGCTTTCATAGTTTTGCTCACTCCTAACACTTCCATACACGATTTTGTGGCCAACGTAGGGGGACCCAGCCCATCAAGAAGACACCTCTTGATGAGTCCTGTAGGCTCAGTGCTACTGTACGGAGCAGAAATATGGGGCGACCGAAAACGCTTGGCTCAGCTACAGAGAAGAGGAGCGCTGAGAATTGCATCTTCGTATTCGACAGTCTCTGATTCGGTGGTGAGTGTTATTACAGACGTGATGCCTGTTGCCCTCCTTGCTAGAGAGCGCCACGCTATTTACCTGTGTCAAAACGAGAATGGGAGGAATATGGTTGTTCGTGAAGAGAGACAGCGCTCAGTTAACCATTGGCAGCAGTGTTGGGTGAATTGCATGAAGGGAAGGTGGAATGCGCGCCTCATTCCATATGTCAGACCATGGCTAACTCAAAGTCATGGTGAGAGTAACTTCTATCTGACCCAGCTTTTGAGCGGGCATAGGTGTTTCCAGTGTTACCTGCACAAGATTGGTAAGTCACGGTCCCTCCATTGTCAGTTTTGCCCAGGAGAGGAAGAAAATTTCTGCCACACATTTTTTGCGTGCGAAAAATGGGACATGCTGGGAGGGAGCCTCTACAGCGAGACAGGAGAGCTCGCTCCAGATAATAAAGTCGCAGTGATGCTCGAATTGGTTGACAAATGGAACCATGTGGCACATTATATTCGGACAAATCTAAAAGTTAAAGGGACTCACAGCAGCCGGGGTCGTTGGGGCTGGAGGATCGCGATCGGTTGCCATTTCCTCTTCCTCTCTCCCCTCCCATTAGAAGAGGGATCCCCCAACTTGAAGGTGCCTCACGGCATAACAAAACGAGAGGTGGCCCAAAGTAATGTGTCAAATGGTCCCAGGCTAGGCTCTCAGGTTGACAAGGGAGGTGTTTAGTGTGTACTCCCATACTCTCTGCGTAAATGGACATTCGCTTCCCTACCGCAAAAAAACGCAATTTTGTAGAATTTAAATCTACGCGATACCGAGCCACACTTGACCGAAATTTGTCATAATGCAAGAATGTAGCCAAAAGCAAGAGATTTTAATTTTCATTCATAAAACAACTATTATAATATTACTAAAAGCAAGCTACGTAATATTTTTTGCCTTTCAACGTCATGTAATACACACACGCTACATTAGGAACAACGCCAGCAGTAGCAACCGCCGATAACACCAAGGGCCAACGCGAGCTCGAAACGAAACACGAAATTCCCGGCACTACGACTAGATCATACCGAAGCGGAAACTGTCGACGTCCATTCAACATATGTGAAATCAGAAAACAAATAAAACCTCGAAGCAACCGAAATCGCGTCGCAAACAAAATAGCATGCAACGATGGGAGAAAATCCGAAATTTGAATCGATGTAAATACGGACCTTATGTCCCTGCATTTTAGAAATCGTATCCTAGAAGTGAATGTTACTCCTGTAATGTACTCATTAGTTGAACTCATACAAAGTAGCGATAATGCTCTACAATTAACTATCGAACATAATCTGGAAGATATAACCGGTAGTCAAGCAGATATTACATGTCGAACAGGATCACCTTTACATTCAATTAATTTCAATGGCCGTAGATCGGGAAGTAAAGAAACAGCTGGAGATATTGGTGGCAGTAACAATAAATTTTCAAAACAGGATAAAGAACCTTGATACAAACGGAAAGATGAAGGATATATTAGTGAAATAAAAACGCAACAATTACGGAAAACCCAAAAATTTCAGTATGAATTGCTCGAATGCCACACACAGCTTAAAGGAGAAGGAACCATGTTTGAGTATGTTGTAACAACCGCGGAAGCCACCGCATTTGCAGACATTAAGTTTCAGCAGAGGGGCGCGTAACCTGGGGTGGCATTCTCGGACCGGCTAGCGCTCATTCGTGCCGCGGGTTTTCCGGAACAGCCTCTACTCATCCTAAGCCACCCTCCGCATAAAAACTAACACAAAAAGAAAAGGACGGGAGAGGAGGAGGTCATTTCAAGAAATGAAAAATTATTGCTCTAGCACTTCATATCTTGTATTTTTTTGTCAATGTGATCATAACTCAGTTATTTATCAAATAGAAATAATACATAAAAAAAAATTCAATTTAACAAGCCCGTTTTCTTTTTTTAACAAATTTTAATCTGATTCGAAAAAAATATTATTACTTGCAATAAATGAAAATTTACTTCCAATTAAAAACTACTCCATGAATTCACACAAAGAAAAACAAAAATTATTAGATGATTCAAGTCGTCGTATATGAGAAAAAGACAAAAAATAAAGAACAAGAAAAAAAAGCAGAAATCAAAATTACTCACACTTTTTTACGGCTGCGGAGCGCTCTGCAACAGAAAGGGACAACTGCTAAAATATTGAAAAATTAACAAATAAATTACTTTTTTTATTACAATTGTTTATCATTAATGTATGTTTGATCACAAGTTGTTTTGATTATTAAACTATCAGAATTTTTCCGAGTAGATGTCACTCCAAGAAGGGGCCCAACCAGATTCATCCACATTAATTAATGATAGTCAAAGAAATAATCTCCTCGTTAACGTATTCACACACTTTCTGACCACGCTTTGGTAATCTTATACGGATTCATCCATTATTTACAAGAACCACTCGAATCGAAAATCTTATGCTCCACAAACTCACTTCTGGCACAGTGAATTGCACCTCGTTTCTACGTAATTTGTTCACGTTCACGCCCGCTAAACACTTTTGGTCATTAATCCCTTTTCAGTCACTTTTCCGCTCTGAGACCACCAGAATCAAGCACAGTTTCCTTTGTTTTTCGCAGAGCCACTCGTGAATCGTTCTCTTAATTGAATTTAATATCGTCTTTTTTAGGGTTTTGTAGTAAAATACAAAACCTTATTGCAGTCACGACCTGTGCCCGTCCGCCCGTCCGTCTGTCTGTATGTCACAGCACCTTTTTTTCAAAACTATAGAAGCTACAGCCATGAACACCATTTGTGAAGAGGTCAGAAGTGGTGACTTCTTGAAAGTTTTGGGGTGGAAAAATTTTTCAAAGCGGTTTAAGGGGGGTCTCTCCATATAGGCAGGTGACCCTTTAAACATTTTTTTTGTCACCATTGGTAGTCGAGTAGGATGTCATTGGAATGGTCTTAATGAGATCTTTTCAAAACAAGTCTTAAAGTTGCCTTATCAGTACCGAGGGGGGCAGGGGAAATGTACGAGCTTTTCGCGTGTGTTTCCTCCTTCGTGAATGAACACCGGTGATCATAGAAAATCTGAAAAAATTATCAAAGAAATATTTTTGAGTAAAACAATTACAAATACCTCAAAGGTCGAAATTATTTCAACTTTGTGGAGGAAAGTATGATCTTTGAATTTCATATTTCCTGCAATAAAATCGTCTTCTACATTTTTCTTGACTTTATTCGTCGCTAGTGACTGCATTTTGAAAGTTGAGTACAAAACCCCTCTGACATGAGCGTAGGTCTATCTACCGAACTTGGTTGTTTCCTTTTCCACTTCAACCAAATCGTTATCTTCGTCACCACTGACACACAAATTTTTTTTTTATTTCACTCCTTAAAATCTCAAATGAAATCCAAATCATTAATTTCGCAAATTACCTCAAAAAAAAAAACGCAAACACTTCCTCTTCATTTCAAGACCAAATAATGAATTCTTTTCTCCCCGAATTAAAAATTAACGCACCGCCAAAAGCTATCCTTTTAATTTTTAAAGTCAATCACTGACTGCCATCAACTTCTAAAAAACCAACCCCGCAATCCTTTCATTCCCAATAACCGCTGCCGCATCCGAGTAACGTAATCGAAGTTCAATACACTTCGATTCCGCTACCCACACGTCTTTTCCATATCGACAAACGCAACGATTTCCATTTTGCGTATATGGCGATTTGCATAACCATGATATTGGTTATATGCAAATCGTCATGTACGAGTGTACGGAAACAATTGCATTTGCCGATATCCCAAAAAGAGTTTTTTCCTGCACTTTGGAGAACTTGAAACCCCATCCACGACGCTATCAACGGAGCCACCTTGTGTTGATTTCCCATTCATTGAATTAGCAAGTTCAACTATGCACCTTTCTTAGTGGGCATGGAAATGAAATTTGTTAGTCAGGAAACGTGAATGCAATTTTGTTTATGTACCAAATAAACTTTGTTTGTGGGGGCAATTGAATAAAATTATTTAGTATGACGGAAAGAATTCAGTTTTATTAGGGAAAATGTATCAAATGAATTTTGTTAATGGGAAGTAATGAATGTAGTGTTGTTAGTGGAAAAGTTAGATTATTATTGTATCATTTTTTTTATAATTAAAAATATGATAAGAGGATAGAATTAATAAGATGGGGAAATAAAAATTTAAGTCAATTGGAATAACTACATGAAAAAAAAAAATTAAATAGACAAAGGAAAGGGTAGAAGTGCCCAAAAGGAGGTGGAGATGTTACGGCAGCAATTTGAAGTTGCGAATGGAAGAATGCCGGTATGTTGGAATTCGCAACAACGTCAAAATTGTTTGATGAAAATCATCAACCAAAAGTTGAAGTTTATGATTTGGCTCGAAAGAAATTATTTCGTGTTGAGCCAATACCACAACAAAATTTTCGTGCATCAAATTAAGTACAGGGTAAGCTATTAGGAAAATAATTTTTTTTGGGCAAGTTTACAATGTGACACATAAACTGACGAAAGAAGTTATGCTTCTAAAGGAGTTGTACCGAATTAATAAAGAGGCTCAGAGAAACTTTCTGAAAGAAATTGCAGTATTGCGATAACTCTCATATCATAATGTCCTGCGCTTTTTTGGTGTTTCGTACAAAGATAAGCAACTACATTTAGTGACGGAATTTATTCCTGGCTTACCATTGCCTTCCGGAGCAAAGAACCTCATTTGCCAAATATATTGCATGTAGAATGAGCTATTTACACTCAATGAACATCACTAACAAAGATTTGAATTCATTGAACTGCCTGGTTCGTGAAGATGAAACTGTGATAGTGGCAGATTTAGGATTAGCACGAGTAATTTCAACCCCGATGTATATCAATGAAAAGTGGCTCAGAAGCGGAAGGGTAACAAGAGGTCATAGTAAAAGTCGAGAGAGAAGACAGGGATATAAAGTGGTGGGGAATCTGTATTTGATGGTGCCGAAAATGACGAAAGGCAATTCTTTTCCTTCTTTTTAGAACTACAGCCCCTCTGGAAAATTCGCTTCCTATAGATAGCACCTCCAACTGTCTTGGTTCATTGACCGCGTCCTGCAATTTCAAAATCGAAGCAGCGATGAACTGCCTTCGTCGACCGCGTCAGACCAGCATTTCGTCGGTTTCCCCACTAGTCTCCGGCCTTCAGATCTCCCAACGAATATCTTTTTGGGTATCCGTTGTTCGTCCATACGATTCATGTGGCCAGCACATTGCAGCTTCCACAGTCTTATAACCTGTGAGACCTCCGCCTCATCAAAAATTTCATACAGCTCATGGTTGTACCGAATTCACCATTGGTCCTCGTCTAGCTACGCTCCGATTATTCGCCTCAGGACACGTCACTCAAAGGCGTTCAATATATTCGCGGATGCTTGGATTAGGGTCCATGTGTCACGCCCGCAGCATAACACAGACTTATCACAGATTTGAATTCTTGGAGCTTTGTTTTCCTGTGTATGCAACTGGTCTTCAAGAACGTCAATACTGATTAAAATATTTTATTTGCGAGCTGTATTCTTCGGCGTATTTCGTCTCTTTCATTAATTTCATTACTTTGGCACCTAAATACACACATTCGCTAACATTCTCAATACTATATTCGCCAAGTGTGATATTTTGTGTATTTGAGGTATTTTTCCTCGACTGCGTGATGAGTTTTGTTCTATTTTCATTGATTTGTAGACCTACTAGTTTTGCTTCGCTGTCGAGTTTCAGGAAAAGTGCTTAGGCATTTGTTAATTACCGTGACAGAATGTTGATGTCGTCCGCATAGGCTACTACTTGGCTTGACTTGAATATTAATACACCTCGCGTATCAACAGGTAGCTTTAGTATGACGTACTCCAGAGCCAAATTGAAGAGCAACGGGGCCAGCCCATCTCCCTGCTTTAGTCCGATATTTGTGTCAAAGGCATTGGTGAGTTGGTTATTGATGCGGACTTGGGCGGTTGTCGACGTCAATGTCATTTACTAAGACGGACTGATCTGACTGGGATGTGAAAACAAAGCACTATTTGGTACAGTACGTTACGATCAATACTGTCGTATGCTTGCTTGAAGTCAACGAAAATTTGGTGTACGTCTATGTTGAACTCCCAGTATTTTTCAAGTACCTGCTTGACTGTGAACAATTGGTCTGTTGTTGATCTACCTGCCCTAAACCACCTTGATACTCACCAATAATACTGTTGGCATATGATCCGATTTTATTTTCTAAAATTTTAGACAATATTTTCTACGCCGTACAAAGTAGTGATATGCCTCTATAATTTTCGCACTGTAGCTTGTCACCTTTTTTGTGGACAGGGAATATAATTGATTCGCTTTACTCTTTCGGCAAATGTTGTTGTTGCCAAATGTGCTGGATGACTTTGCGAATCGCTTGATGAACTGGAATCTCATCGATGCTCGGCGCTTTGTTATTCTTTTGGGCTTTGATGATGGAACAAACTTCATCCGGAATCGGTGGGGCCAATGGAAGCTCTCCACAGACATCTATAGGCTCCGATGTTCTGGAGCTGTGCGGAGGATTGAGGAGGTTCTTGAAATATGATGCCCATCTTTCCTTAATATCTTGGTTTCATCAGCGATGATATTGCCACTGTCATCACGACAGAGCGTGATTTTGGGCTGATAACCACGTTTCAGGCTTTCCACTACATTGTATGCTTGTCTTGTGTTGTTGCTCGCTAAACTTACATCTTTACTTCTCAAATGGTCGTCATCGTATTTTCTTTTCTTAGTTTTAATTATCTTATTCGCTACTCTTATGAGATTTTCATAGTGTTTTCTCTTCATCCTGGTTTTCCTACGTACATATTCTTTGGACGCCTGATTCTTTTTATCTAACGCACTCTGGCACTCATCATCGAACTAATCATTTCTCTTGCGCCGGGCTTGATATCCGATCATATGTTCTCCCACGGCCCTGATAGCCGCTTTCACTTCCATCCAGAGCACGTCGCTCGTCTTTAACGATGCGTCTGATAAGATGGGAGCCAGCTGGTTGTTGAGGATCTCCGTGAAATGTTCGGACACAGACGCCGTTTGGAGCCTTTCGATGTCAAATTTTTGGAGCGGGCTGATCTTTGCTGAATATGCCTTTGACAGACGACATCGATAGGTTAATTTGATCAAGTAATGATCTGAGTTACAATTGGCTCCTCGGTATGTACTGACGCCAAGTATGCTCGAGGCACAACGTTGTTGGATCAGAACATGATCGATCTGGTTTTGTGTGTTGCCATCCGGTGACACCCAGGTCATTTTATGAATGCCTCGATGTGGGAAGCAAGTCGAACGTTTGACTAGATTTCTGCTAGATGCAAAGACAACCAAGCGCTGGCCGTTGTCATTTGTTTCATCGTGGAGGCTATATCCTCCAGTCGTTCCCCGATGAGATAGCTCATTGCCAACCTTAGCGTTGAAATCACCGAGAATAATTTTTGTGCCGTTTGTGGGCAAGGAGTCGACCAGCCTTTCCAGGTGATTGTAAAATGATTCCTTCGTTTCTTCGTCCTTTTTTTTTGGTCGGGGCGTGAACATTAATCAGCCAGATTTTGAAGAATTTCGCTTTTATATGGATCGCACACAACCGTTCATTGACTGCCTTAAAATCAATGCTTCCCACTTTTGAATATTGTGTGCGATCCCGTGTCTTGAATGTCGTTTCTGGTCCAATTCGTTTCCTGGACTGCCAGTATTTTTAATTGATATTGACTGGCCTGTTGTAAAAGGTCCTTAACAGTGCCAGGGTAATTGAGTGATCTGATATTCCAGGATCCAATGCCATAGTCCTTTTTTCGTTTGCGAGGCCGTTGCCGTGAGTCGAATCCATTTTGAGGCCTTTCTGCAGATTCCGAAGCAATTAAAGGTTGTCCAGGGACGGGGAGTTAGCCCGTCTCCCAACCTTCATTCCGGCGGCATGTTTAGTACGTCAATTCCGTTATCAGGACCGGAAGATTCGCCTTCACTCTCTTACGTCCTCACAAAGGAGGTGTAAGTAGGATTTAGTAGCAGAGCTGTAGATGTATTTACAGTTATAAACATTTCTCGACATTTAATGTTACATAATTGGGGAACCAGTAGACCCAATGTGCACCCCGAGAACCTTTACTACCATTTAATTGGGGGGGAGGGGTTTGGGTTGTGGAATCATGGAAGCTATGGGTTGGGGAAACAAGGGGTTCCCTCCTTCTTTCTCAAATGGGCTTGGGACCATCTATGGCGGAGTTCATACCATGTCACTAACCGATTAATCTTCAGCGGTGAATTAATGAAAGAAACTTGAAAACTAGGCGATTTTATGGCACTGCGAAAAGAAACACAGCAAAGCTCGTGGACTGTTGCTTAGTAAATATTATGGCATGCTTAATTTTGAATTTCAAAAAAGCATTTCTGAGTCTAGAATCTGAAGAAATCCGAATTGCATAGTTTAAATGAGATGAAAACTAAATTCATGACTCAAACAAAGAAGAACACTCCAATGTGACAAATCCTGAACGTAGGAGTCTGTAAACTTGAAAATTTTGATAACTTTTTCTAACTTGGAGTCAACTTGAGTAAAAAAGACACCGAGGAGAATGAGATTAGATGCCAAATAACTGCCACAAATAGAGCATATTACTTCGTACTTCCTATTCGAAGGTTCAAAATTGTACACAGACAAAATAAACTACGTATTTACAAATCAGTAGTCAAAGCTGTGGTGCTATATGGAAGTGAAATATGGACCCTGACAAGCGAGTCCAAAAAGATAGTTGACATATTTGAACGCAAAGTGCTCTAAAAAATCTATGGTCCAGTGAAACAAGAAACAGAGTGGAAGCTTTGGTACAGCAATGAGTTATATGAATTATTTGACAAGCCACTTGTATTCGCTTGCGGAAAGTTACACAAATGGCAGGATGAAAGAAAATCGGCCACCTAAAAGAACATCAAGAGACTAAGTACTCAATGGGAAGACACGACAGAATTTGAGAGCAGATTCTTGGTGGGAGTGATCAACTGGTGAACAAGGTTGGAGAACCGTGATGATTGGAGGCTAAGGCTTGATATAGGCTATTGCGCCATAGATGAAGATGTTTTGAAACAAAGTGTGCTCATGAGAAACTTGCCTCTCTGGCTGGTGGCGAAACTGGAGATTTTTTATTTAGAAACCGACTTTGTTAAACGAATGATGTAAGCTAATGCGTATGGCCAAGCTGTTGAATGCTTTAAGTAAGAAAAACATACTTATATTCCTCATAAACTCACCGTTTACATATTTTAATACAATATTCCTCTTATAAACTTTTAAACAATTCAACGAATGAAAAACCGTCTGCCTTTGCTGAATCCTTTTAACCAGTGCAAACACGACTACTTCAATACTCGGCCAATGTGCACATACATCTGTTTGTAATGTTGATACTCATGGTAATGTGTTTATGCATATGTGGAGCCAATACAAAATAAATTTTATAGCCTCGTTAATTACTTTACCGCTTGCCGTGAAAGCACAGTAAATTATTATAATTGCTATTATTGCGGTGACAACAATATTTTGACCTCTTGTTGCAATGTCCTGCCATGAAAACCATATTGGCCTGATGAAAATATGATCATGTGTCGCGGTTTTAATTTGAAGTTATTGACAATGTAATGAAATCTTTTCATCAACGCATGGTCTGGGTACTTTTTAGGACGACACATTTACAAAATAAATTGCTTTTTGCCGTTGTCCTTTTTCAAGTGCGTCTGACTAAAGTGGTTCCGTAAGAGTTGAAGTGGATGATAGTGAGTGCACTGTTTTCATACTTAAATTGTTGGTCGTGCGTATTGTAGTCGAAAATACTAACTGTCTGTAAAACCAATTACTATAATCATTTACATAGTACACACTAGAGTAAAACCTTATTATGTCAAAAAATATTAGCAATAGCGCTCTGTCTACAATTTTTTTTTTCGTCTTTGTGTTCATTCCATCGAGGTGGAATCGTTTGAAATATTCTCTCACTCCGTATTTTAAATTGCAAAACTCCGGAATAAAAGATAAATTCTCCAACTCTAATATCTGAATTACACAGAAATTTATTGCTGTACATTGAAATTGTAGTTTAGTACAATTCAGTGGGTTCGTTCCTGCTCAGCAGACGAATTTTCTCCCTCCCATCAAAGCAGGAAAAACCGAAAACGAATAAAATAAACGGTCTCGCTAAAACGTTCATTTAATTCGCAACAAAATACTTTTCCTTTTTATTCGCCCACCCGCACATAAATAAACGTCGGGAAAAGCTCCATCCACAGCCATGAGTGAAAATGTACAATTGATGCCGACTGTTTCGAAAAATGCTTTCGCCACGAACGAGTAAATTTTCAAAATGCGTGAAACATAAAACTGCAAATTGTGGACCACCGGAATATTTTTATGGATTTTCCCAGACAGTTATCAGAGCAGGAGGTCTGGAATGCGGGAACGCGGGGCGTAAAGGACCTTTAATTCCACGGCAAATTGATATCGTACCGAGGAAAAGGACGTGACAAGTTGGGCAATTCGTTGAGTCGGGCGGCTCCTTCTTCGGACGAATAAAAAAGCAACCCTCAACGCCCATCAAAAGTATTCGCAATATAAAATCCGTTTATTGTCGCATTTTCGTGTTTCGTCGTCCTACAACCCAAAGCTATGACACCCATCTCTCATGCATAAAACATAGCGGGGCAGGCGCGGTTCCTTTCCTAGCGGGCGGCATCTCCAAGGTGTCGTTAGAGCATGTCCTTTCAGGTGACGGACTCCGGGGCACGAGAACGTGCGGAGCGGAAATGCGGGAAAGCTATAAAAATACGATCATGTGATAAGAGCAGGTGGTTGCTCCTTTATAGGCGGTAAATTCCTGAGGGTAGCCTTGTTTTTATAGACAGCGAGTAAATGATTAGATGATTGAAATAAAACCGTCGGAAAGGTCGCATAAATGATGTTGGCTTCGGACAACGATAATAGCGTGTAATGGGGTGCTAGGACGAGACTGGGGTTAAAATGCGACATCTCTTGGCCCACTGGTCGCAGAATGTTTAATGAGCCTTAATGAAATCTTAATGACGTCAAGTGCATGCACTAAACATTTCGACGTTCCATTTAAAGCTCCGAGACGACTTGTGAAATTAGCATGGCACGGGTCGTATTATGAGTCCTGTTGGGTACGTGATTTCGCTGGAGAAGATGCTATTGCTCCTAAATGGCCGGCATTAAGTCATTCAACCGCAATTTCATGACCATCCGTGAGTAATGGTGAAAACATTTGGACTTCCGTGTCGATATCTGATGTTGGTTGGTTTGTGTTAATGAGGAGTAGATCTGAAATTGTTGGTAATAGGACACGAGATATAAAGTCACCTTAATACCTACAACAGACATAATTGATCCAAATATGAGTTTAATTGGGTCCTTAAATAAGTTTATTCTTCTTAAATTGTGAAGCCGGCCATTCTGGTTTTATTTGATTAACACTATTTATGTATTTTATTGAAATCAGTGGAGAATTTAATTTTTAAGCTAGCTTTGTATTTTTTTTAATATGGAATTGACAGTATGCATATTCCTGTCGAATATATTTTTCCGGACTATTACCTTTTCTCCGGATAATTTTTTTCTGCACATAATTATATTACGCGAGGAGCCATCTTCAAATAAACTAATCAAATTCAAATGCGCTTTATTTCTTCAATCATAAAATTTAAAAATCAGGTTCCAAAACATTAAGGAATCAAAAACTTAATAGCCCCCCTGGCACTCCAAATTTAACCAATATGATGTTTGAAATAAAAGGAAAGCACTTTTGTGATGAGCACGCTAGTCTTTTATTTAATTCACTGATGCAACGTGTTGATTTTGATAAGAGTACTACTCTTCTCAAAATACAAAGAAAAACGTATACCAACGTAGACATTTGAACAACATATAATGTTTGTATTGTTGCCAACTTAAACATTACATATAGTGGCGAACAAAAGTCTACAAAAACTCCTTATATTGATATTGTGGTTAATTGGAAGCTTTAATCAATATTTTATTGATGGGCATTTTTCAGTAGCATAAATATCCTTTAAAAAAACAGAGATAAAAAAATTCCAGAACAAACTTGAGGAGAAATTCATAAAAACATACAAAATTGAATGGATAAAAGCCTGCGACAGTCAGTGCTGGCTGACTCATGCACAAAAATTTTCAACTAAATGTATGGGAGTTTTGAGACTCTTTGGTGGCTTAAAATTCGATTAAACCTCCTTTAGCATCAATTGTTATCTGCAGTTTTTGACGTATAGAGGCGACTAAGCTACCAGTTTCTGCAGATGTAAATTTCTTCCCTTCTGTAATAAGCGCGTCCTTCAAAAAATTTTAATTTTAATGCAACATTTCCCAATATTCCGTTCCCGAAGCTCCCAAACATGGTCTATTGGATCTAAATCCGGCTCTCATATATACGAGTACTCTATTGGATTGGGAAGTCGTGCAATATTAAGCTACCTGAGAGCGTAGTACAACAATCATTTCTGGACGAAAAGTTCTGTGTGTTTTGTATCATTGTTTTTTTGGAAAATCTAGCTCCCTTCAAGGCCCAACTTCTTGACTGATGGCTTCAAAAATGGTTCTAAGAGGTTTTTTAAACATAACAGTCCATAGTAGTTTTAACAGAATTACCAACCCCAGACGCAGCTTTGGCTATCCAAGCCATAACATTACCTTCACTGCGTTTGGCAGTAGGCATCAAATGTTTGATCTCTAAGGCCGTATTCTTTTTCTTCCGTATTTTCCTGTACGAATCACTTCCGAAAGTCTTGGATTCTGACTCATTGGTGAAAAAGACGTTATTCCAAAAGTCATTATCCTTGCCAATATGAACTTTGGTGAACTGTAGGCGCTGAAGTTGATTTTTGACAGATTATAATGGTTTTTAACGAGAAGCTCTATTTTGAAACTCATTATTTCCGTATTATTGTTCACTTTTTATAAAATAAAATGAATGCCTCTGCACAGCTCTTTCAGTCAGCTAGTTCGCGACTTATTTTCAGTGGAACCATTATCTTTGACGTTTTTGTTAATTGTATACTCAGAGGAGCACGCTTTTTTTATATTGGACGACTAAATATTGGACGCCATTAGAAATTCCTTTTCTTGATGACATTTTCCGGTGCTTACAGTTGAAATCTAGCGATCAAACTAAAATAGAATTTCAGCTGCACATATGTAAAATGAAAATAAGAGCAAATAAACAAAAACTGAAGAGGATCTGATAGGATTCATTGGGATTTTTTTTTTATATATAAGTGAATCAGCACTGACTGTGGTCGACTTTTGTCCATGCATTCATTTATGTTTTTATGAATTTCTCCTTGAGTTAGCTCTGAAAAGTTTTTACCTTTCTTTTTTATAAATATATTAATATTGCTGAAAAATGTGCATCATTTGATTTTTGATTAAAGTTTCCAACGCTATAAAGAAATTATTTGCTAATATTTGATATGCTCTAACTTGTAGTGAATTACGTAGATAAATGTCTGTGTAGGACTGCAGCGATGATCTGCTGTTTCGGCGGAAGAGGATGGGAGCATCCGTTGAGGTTGGCCTTGTCTGGAGACGCGTGAATGCGCTGGCAGGCTAGCATTACGGTGTCGTGGGGCGGGCTCTTTCCCCCTAGCACAAGGACCCACTACAAAAATATTTTGCATTCACGATTCGATCGACTAGTGTCGACGCCGAGGTTACCCACTAAAGGTTGCTGAGTTTTTTTGGAAAAACAAACTATGCCGAACAAAAATGGGCGAACCGGTGGAGACTTCGTCGTTACCCGACGATTCTTATGGCCACAAATAAGAGTGGGGCATCCAAACGGAGGTGGTGCCCCCTCGCATCCTCCCAACCGAATCAAGATCCAAACGTAGACGTGGCCATGTGTTTCCCATTTGAGTGGAAAACTCATACAAAAGCACTTTGTATGACTCTTTCCCTAAAATGAGAAGCACAAATGTAACGGAAAGCCACTCTACCCGGCAAGAGCCCCTGTTAAGCGACGAAAAAAGAAGGAGCGTGCCCAATGGCTAGCTCATATGAGCGGAGAGCCTGCCATCGATGCGTGTCTTATACCCAGTCAGGTATGACGGAATGGAAAGACCAAGTTTAACTGTTTAGCAATTCATAGTATTTTCCTTTTCTTATCGCGATCAATAGCAATTAATATAAATAAAAGAGGACTCACACAATGTTTGTTATTTGCTCTGACATTATTTTTACTGGTTAAAAAAAATTCATTGGAAATTGTTCTTAAAATTCGCTGCAGTGTTAAAAAAATGTAAATCTGGCAACTCAGAAAATGATAGATACGTTTGCTTTTTGACCAACAAGAAAAACGCTTACATGGTTTCGTTTTGATTACTATATAACTGAGCATTTATCTACTTCGATCCTCCCATGCAGTGATAGACAAAAGGAAACACAAATACAATTCGAAGGTATAATTAGCGATTCACCGCCTATAAGTTTACTTTTTCCAATTATCATTGAATAATAAGTCTATTTGGCCACCGTCACATGTACGCTGATAACCGCTTCCGGATTGACGACTTCGAACATGAACGCCCTTTGCTTAGGACTTCTCCCAATGATATCCAACAGCAAAATCGAATTAAAAACGATCACTCACCAGTTCTCGTTGAAACACGACTGTGATTATGATGCATTCCATCGTGCCTCCATTTACGTCAAGACTCACCAAATTTGAAGAGCTATTTGCAAAGAACTTTATATTGTTCCGTCCAAAGTTTCTAATGAATTTGCCCCGCACTCCTTTATACTCGGACACTTCAATTTTGGTATTTCTGTCTTAATCGCAGCAACCACAGTACAGAACTCCGTGCATTAAGGGGGAAAATAACAGTGCAGGTACGCCACGCCGTTGCTATTGCGGTCGATTCTTCCAACACATAATAACTGCGGAATTAATGCGGATCTTAGAATTCAAAATAAGCTTTTTCGCGCAATCAGCATTCTGCCTGTGTCATGAGAATGAATTCAACCAGCTAATTTGATTATTAAACCGCCGAAGACAACACTGACTCGGAAGCTCTATCCTGACACATACGAGGTCAAAGCAATCTCCCAAATTCGATTATTGTACAGCAGTTTCTCACATGTAAATGCTTTTGGACTTGTCAACAACCGGATTTCACTATGTACATGATCACAACCAAGATGAAAAAATCAATTGCGCCCGCAAATAGCCTAACTCGGGCAATTTGCAATAGCATTACACTAGAAAGTGATTGCTAAGGCTCGTAAAGTGTTATTTTAACCGAAGATTTTTTCCTCGTTGCATGTACGATCTACTCCAAATGCAAATAAATTGAAGGAAAAGTCAATCTGTAAGCGTGAACTAGAAACGAGCTGTTGCTGAAAAATCTAGGTCAGATACATGTTGCGAATATAACTCGTCCAATTACTAAGTTGCCCGTTTCGTTTCCATCGTGCCAGAATATAACCATAAGCAATACTGTTCAAGCTCACTCTAAGCTCTCGGTTGAAAACCGTCCATACATAAGTTTGTGTGCGTCGGGACGAGACGTGGAATGCAAGTATTTATGGTAGGTCAAGTGGAGACAGCATCAAATTCAAGGTTCTCCTTCTCGCAGCATTTCAACTATCAATTTATTGTCCATGATCACACTGGGCAATTTCGAGAACACAAATACTTTTAAAAAGCCCAAAAGCGCGACACATATGCTCATCTGCTCCGATAAACTGAGAACGACTCCTATAACTGAATCACGCTTTCATGATTGGGAGGTGGACGACGACTCTTGAAAATTGCATGTCGTGTTGACTTCTGGGCCCCGATTGCGATTTGCAATGACTTGAATTGGTTGCGTTTTAAAACAGCCGCCGAGTTTTGCGCGTTTCCTCACTCATTTATCTGGCGTCAATTTTTCGATTGGATCACGTTCCACAGATTGCATGGTGAGTAATTGCGGATTTGGGTAGTGGACGACAATATTAACGCAATTACAAACAACACAATCGTGGGATGCCCTGCGCTGGCTTTTCACTTTTTCCAAGCAAGGGGAACGCGAACGAGCGAACGTTGGGTTGGAGACAACCAATCTTGTACTTAGCGACCTTCTATTCAGAAATCCCGTCACAAATCCATCACTCTTGGGGTGATATTTTTTTTTAAGCGCCCGCACTCTGCTGTAGAATCATACCCCAAAATAATCGAATTGGGAAACCAATAATTTTCACATACGTTAACGAAAGAGCTGACTTCAAAACGCTGCTAAGAAAATATTCCCGTCGTTCTTTGCGTCCGCGCCGCCTAGCCGTCCAAGTCTAACTCCTCACTCTTTTTCCAGTCCCAGCCTAATCTGCATCTCACAACGGTGGGTTTCTTGCGCCCAAGCATATTTTTTTCTTTGCTTGTCGTCACGCTGTTACGGTGGATGAAGACGAGCCCCTTGCTCAGCCACTGTAGATTGCATTTGGCAATGCAATCCGTGGAATGCTGTATTATATCAAGGTACTCATACTAGATTGGCAGACTTAAGATTTTTAAAAAACTAAATTTAACTGAAGTAAAGAAAAATGTAGAGGATTTTAAATAGTAATAAAAGTTAAATCGCATGGCGGATATAATTAAAGGGAAACATTTAAATTTAATCTAAAGGAAAATTGATATGAATTTCATTTAATTAAAAAAATAATAAGAAAAAATTATTTTACAAATTACGATTACGAATAAAAAAGATTAAATATTTTTTTCCAAATCTGCCATAAAATTTTGAGCAGGAGATAGGAAGGTTTTCGGGCAGTTTGATTGTGTAACCGCTCGATCAATACAATCTTAATTCTAATAAATAGTAGTCGAAAACATTTACTTATCGTAAGTAACGGGGGCGGTCCGATAAGTACGTATCCCACCAAACGAAAACGAAAATTTTGAAAAAGTGGCAATTAATTTCGTCAACATAATCTCCTGTTAGCTCAATATACTTGACCTAGCGATGCTCCAACTTCTGTAACCCGTCTGAAAAATACGTTTTCTTGAGGACTTCAAAGTATGCCTCCCTATAAGATATAACTTCTTCATTCGACCGAAACCTCTGCCCGGCAAATGACCTTTTCAAGTTTCGAAACAAAAATTCAGTCGCGGCGATGGCAGAGGTGTGAGCCGGTGCGTTGTTATGGTAGAAAAGTGCTCTCTTCTCCACAAAATAGGGAATTTTTTTGCAATTCAGCGTCGAATCGGCCCAATAGTTTGGCATAGTAGAGCCTTGTAACCGCTATACACTTCTGCAGGTAGTCGATATAGATCACGCCTTATGAATCTCAAAAAACGGTGCTCATCACTTTTACGGCAGATTAAATAGTCTTCGCCTTCTTCGGAGCAGGTTCGCTAGATGAAGTCCTCAGTTTCGACTGCTCATTGGCCTCTGGTGTGTAACAGTGGAGCCATGTTTTGCTAACGGTCACAAAGGGATGTAGAAACTCCTTCAAAATGCGCTGTTATCTAGAATGTTGCATTTGTTATCTAGAATGAGCAAACGTGGTACCCTTCGTCCTGACAGCTTTCTCATTCCCAAAATTTCATGCTGATCTTTTGAGATGCCTACTGTCTCAGCTATCTTGCGTACATTCAATCAGCTGTCTGCCAATAGGAGCTCGTGAATTTTTGTCACGTTATCCTCCTTGGTAGCGGTTTTTGGGGTACCTCGGAGTGGCTCATCAAAAACTGACGTGTGACCACATTACAGGAGCAAAGTCAGCGTACACAATATCCAAGTGCTCTTTAATTTTGCTGCGCAATGTCCCTTAGAAAAATAAAAATCACTCGCGGATACTGCTCTTTCTCCATTTTTCTAAAATTCGCGGACACGCTCTCTTTCACACGTGATCAAAACAAAGCTACGAGTCCGATTCGACTGACAGTGGCCATCTACGAGAATGTACTACACGATAGTGACGCCATTGGGCGGTGAGGCTAGTACTTATCGGGCTGTCTTCGTAATTAAATTAAAATGCTTATAACCTACACCTTCAAACTTATCTCTGATATTAATATAACATAAAATGTAGCTAATATGAACTGAAAAACAAATATGAGAAACCTAAAAAGCTAAACCACGAACTACCCACAATCATTTTTGATTGTGGCTGGAATGTGAATATCATTTATGTATTGAGTATGGGGTTTCCATGCTCGAAAGCAACTGGACCATCTACTCAAAACTTCCCCTGGCAACCAGAAAACCCAGCTTATACCGTATGATACATATTTCTGGCCAAGTCTCATTTTGCTACGCTGTGAGGCGCCTTAGAGCAGAGAGGTACCTCCTCTAGCAAGAGGCGAAGAAGGATCAGGAATTGTCAGATAAGTGATTCCTCAGTGCAGACATTTCCGGCTACTGAGACTCCCTTTTAACTTTTAGTACTAACCGAACATAATGTGTCCCCTGGTTCCATTTGTCAACTGGCCCAAGCATCACTGCCAATGTATTAAATCACGTAACTCTCCAATCGCCCTGTAGATTTCCCGTCGCAGCCTGTTCTAGTTTTTATACACTAAAAATATATGAAAGACATCATCTTCCTTTCCTGGGAAAACTTAACAGCCGAAGGACTGTGACTTACCAATCTTGTGCCAATAAGACCGACAACGCCCATGCCCACTCAAAAGCCCAATAAGACATAAGTTAGTCTCACCATGCCTTTGATTTGGCCATGGTCTTAAATCCGAGATAAGCCGCGCGCTCCGCCTTCTTATCGCGCAATTTACTCAAGACTGCTGCCACTCGTTGGGTGAGTGTTTTCTCTCCTCGCGGGCAATGAACTCCGTTGCGTCCTCGCTTCAAAGCAGGTTAATAGCATGTCAGGGCAACATTTCGCGCACCTGCAATAATTCTCACTGCCGAAACAGTGACTATTGGATATGAATCCTCAGTGCTAGTCGTCTCTGTACTTGTGCCAAGCGTTTACGGTACAATTCTTTACTGAGAACTCCATATAATAGCACTGACCTGACAGCACTTACTATGAGAAGTGTTTTTGATGGGTTGGGTTATCTTGCATTAGCCCTAAGTTAACTCAGAGCCTATACGTCTAAAGCAGCCTTCTTAGCAGTACCCCCAGGTACTTCTCCACTGGGTTTGATTCGATTAGTATGTCTCCAATACGGATCATCTTTACTCTAGAGATTCTCTTTTTGTCAAAATGGCCGCTTTGGTTTTTTTTCCGGTACTAGACTGAACCCACAAGTAGTCATCCAGTCTTCCACTCGGCGCATTAGCATACCTAGCCTAATGTACGCTTATTGAACATCTTATCGAGCAAATAGAGCCGCAACATGATCCGCATAGCCGATCAAGCGTGACTCATCCACTTACAGTCTCAGTAGCCCGTTGCAAGATACGTTCCACAGGTCTGAATCAAGAATAAATTTCTGAGAAACACCTGATGTAGCTTTCACCCTTTGTTGGCTCTTTTTCGTCTCATACAATAGGCTTTGATCCTTCATATAATTCCTCAGAGGCCACATCAGATATTCTGAAACTTGAAAAAGGTTTTGCAGCGTATCCAGAATATTCACCCATCTAGCGGAATTAAAGCCATTCCTCATATCGAGTGTCACCAGCAGGACGATCCGTCGCTTGGCGTAGCTGTTTGCTTCTGCTGTTTGAACTACGCTCAGTACTTCTGCAATCACATCAATGATGGCGAGTCCTGCTCTAAAGCGACACTGCCAACAACACGAATCACGTCAGTGAGTCCTCTCTTGATGAGTTTCACTAGCGTTTTTCCAGCAGTGTCTAGCATGCATAATGGTCAGTATACGGATCGCGATCAGGGATTTCCTTTCGCCTTGCTAATCAGCAAGAGCCTTGCCAGCTTTCGTCGTACCTGGAAAACCCCGCCCCGTAGGCAAGCGTTGAATGTGCTGACCAATAAGTCAGGCTAATGGTGATGGACAAATTATAACATCTCAGCTTGAACACCATCTGCGCCTGAAGCCTTCCTTGCTCTCAATCACAGATTTTCTGCTTTCAGTTTCGGCTGTATTAAGAATGGGCGCTCGATTGCCGTTCCACTGTGGACAGCGTCAACGCGGACGAGATGGGCGGGAAAAAGTGCCCTCACCATCTCATCTATCTTTTCCGCTTCATGTATGCAATGCTTCCGTAGGGCACCAAGTTTTCGCATGACTAGCTTGTAGCCAAGGCCCTACGGACCCTTGTTAACATTGTCCACTAGATTTTTCCAGAAGCAATACTTGCATGCCTCGTCATGATTCCATACCCATTCAGCCTCACACTGAAGCTTGTGACTCTTCCTTTGCCTTTCAGCGATTTCAGCCGACCAACGGTATACTGCTGGCTTGGCGTGCCGGGAATTTCAACAGGACAAAGAAGCACTGCAACCAGTCGTGATGATGTTCAAAGCTGAGTTCACCATGTCTTGAGCTGCCAGTTCTTGTGTCCCCTGCGAGTCACACTGCAGCGGAGCCCCTACCGTGAGCACCTCAAAAAATCTCTCGACGTTCTTCTTTCCGATGTTTAGTCCAATTGTAGAAGGTCTAGAGTGCAGACGTTGGGAGACAACATCACGTATCTCAAGCAGAATGTTATAATGTTCTCAAGGTGAGTAGTCTTCTGATACTCCCCAATTGCGCAACCTCTGTACTAGGGTCGCCGAGGTGACTGCCACATCCCGTATGGTTTCTTTACAACCAATGCGGCGGAAAGTCGGCATACTCCCGGTGCTAAGTATGATGAAGGCCATTCGTTTTCCCGCGGACCTGTTAAAGGCATGCCCCATTCGACTGCTTTAGCATTGATGTCTCACCAAATATCTTTTCTGCTTCAGTTTCTGGAGACAATTATTCAGTTGCATTTATAGTAATGTCGACCACTTCACGTAACTGCACTTTGTTGGTCCCCTCACTCCATAATTTTTCGGTCTTGGTTTATTTTTGACTTTGAGTGGCTCATTATGTGCTTTTTTTTTAAAGGGCGTTCTGGAGTTCACATAATTTTTTTACAGCCCCCTAATGCCCCAATTATATCTGGCTGATATGTCGTTCATTGAACCTTTAGTGTCTAGTAAAGTCTTTAATGTGTTTTTCGTTGTTGTTGTTTTTATAAGTTCAAGGGTTGCTATATCTGTTGGACACTCCTTCGAAGCCACTATTAGCGTTCATATGAGTAGCTGCTGTTTTGGTCCCATGGTTGTCTTTGCAAAGCATGAGGGTATGCGAGAGCTAGCCCATATGGGGACAGGTGCTTAGAGCCAGACCAGCGCTAATCAGGAGTCCATCTCAACCAAGCCTTCATCACCAACTCAACGGTGTGAAATTCGAACGTACTCCGTGGCCTGCCTAGATTTGACCAGAACAAAGATTATATGATACTTAAATTGGATCAATGCTCGCGCGAGTGTCGCCTCGGTGCTACCGTACTATGCAACTAGGTCCATAATATCATATCCGCCAGCCCAAAACTACTAGTTACTATTACAATAGCTCATCAATAGTTGCCAGATTGTCATCCTAAAAGAAAGCTTACGGAAACCTCTGCTTCCGTGGGGATGAGACTCCCTAAAGAGTCTAGCATCCTAGAGTGCTCTTGTCAACCAGCACTATCTTTATGGAGTAGTTCCAATATTAGAGCCCAGCAAATGAGAAGTTGGATAGTGAAGTTAATAAGTCTTCGACTCGTTCAATAAAAATGATGCCGAATAAAATTAAATACAACTTTGCATCAGAAAGATGTCCAATTTACTTTAATGTTTAAAAAATGCGATACCAACAAAGTCTGTGACAAATTATTTTTGCTAGCTAGAAATTTTTTCTAAAATGAAATTAGGTCGTTGCCCCAAATGTGGGACCCGAAATATCCCAACGTTTACGTGAATAGGAAAGTAATTTAAGAACATTAAGAAGTTGCACGCACGTTTTAAGCTACGTGAATCGAAATGTAGGAGAGTAAGTATTGTATTTGATATGCAAGGTTTGGCTTGATGATAAGGTGAATGATAGCGTTAACTTTAATTATCTTGATCGTATTTACGGCACTCGAGTCAGTGATATGGTCGGTATGGTATGGTATGGCTATTTGTTTATCCACTCAGCCACAATATTGTCTGCTTTTAAACATGTACATATTATAACTGAATGGGCTTATATTTTAGTCCGTCCAAAAAGTTACTCGATACAATTCTTGTTGTCACCAACGGGGCTTGAACCAGGGGCTTGCGGCCTTTGTTTTTTATTAGGTTTGGATACTTATTATCACTAGTCTCTCAACGAATCCCCTGCTATGTTTTGAAATAGCTTTAAGTTATTTCTTATTGTATATATTTGCTATGAATTTTAAATTCATCGCACGAAAAGCTCTCATAATAGAATCCATTGAAAAAACACAACCAACAAAATAACGCGAAGAAATCACTTGGCTTACTTTCATCAAAACCATCAATTCGCCGGATATCCTGTGGAATTTCACTTTTTTATTGAAGCAAGACTCTTAAATCCTGCCATTGTCCTCTAGCCTATAATCCGACTTAAAACACAAATCCACTATTTCATATTGAATAATAATTCCTCTTTGCTTGGCTTCCATTTTCAGATTACCCTCGGACTTGGACTCGTTCTCGTTTTTCCTTGTGTCGTTCGACACGGGAAAGTCAACTGCTTGTAGCTGGATATTATCGGAATCTATTTGCCTCCCCCGTTCCACGTTGGGGAGCTGAAGGAGCCAAGCTGCTCCGTAGCTACTGCATCTCACCCTCGACTGGGACATTTGTACTCGGCCAACGTCAAGATGAAGATGTCAAAGCTATCGAACCAAACCAATTCGCAGGATCCGCAGGCAGTAAATTCGCGAATTTTCGTTGGTAATCTGAATACATTTCAGTGTTCGAAAACGGATGTGGAACGGATGTTTCAGCGTTACGGACGACTTGCAGGTGAGCCTTGCTGGGAATATCAAAGGGTTTTATTTTTTCGCTTTTTCACATTTACTTTGATCTTCAACAGTTCGTGATGCAGCAAATTCAGTACAAAGTAAGCACTTTGATTCGAAATAATATTGGACTTGACTTGAAGGACCAGAAGTCATTTTTATTGTCCTGAACCGTCTCAAATTATCTGTATAATTTGCAATTTATTCAGCTCATAAAGAACTCATTACTACTTCATTAGTTTGTCTGCAAAGAAAATTCGTAAACAAATGACTCAATAGACTCGAGCACAATGCGCCTTAACATTTGTTTCATCGCGAACTGTATTTTACTGTCTCGGCACTTTGTTCTCTTCAATGAATCCAGTTTATCTTATCCCGTCCTAGATCCCACCAAGCAGTCCTTTTCCAGCGCTTTACATTTCACCGGGAAACTTTTACTGATGCTGTTTCTATGTACATATTTTCTTTCTATCTTTTTCGCTTTAAATCTTTCTTGCAGGAATTTCCATGCACAAGGGATATGCCTTCGTACAATTCACGAATCCTTTTGACGCCCGAAATGCATGCCACGGTGAAGACGGAAGAACTGTACTTAGCCAAGTTTTGGGTGAGTGGATTTGCGTAATTTATTTTAATGCAATCCTTAATATATAAAGCGAACCATTCCGCATTTGGAATGGTTCAGAGAAAAATCGTTGGTGAAAGAATATTTAATGGTTGTTGCTGTTGAATGGAAGTTTGGTTCAGGGTTTTGTATTTCAGTTGTAAGTTGTAATTTGGTGGTTCAGTTCTTGCTTTTATTATTTTTGACTTCTGCAGTCATTAGGATATTTTGTTATTGCCCGGAGAGACTCGGTGGTATTAAAATCACTGCAATGAAATTGAAGATGATAAATTTTCTTGAAGTCGGGGAATTTTTAGAGATTTTACGAGTCTATGCGCTTATGCTTTTTATGCCAAAAATGAAACTATTTTGTATTAATATATGAAGATCTCCAATGCGATAAGAGCACCAAAGAAGTTATTAGGATATGTACCTAAAATATATCAATTTAAAATTTCAATATATGAGTAAGTTGTATATCAAAATATTGTAATTAATGCATGGATATACCGATTATTGTGCTTGTCGATTCGAATACGGAAAACACATATTTTACAAATTAATTTGCTGACTGGGGACTGGGTCTGGCCGTAGCAGAGCTATTTGTTGACTGACAGACGCTGGAGATTGAGCGACAGGTTGATGCTTATCATTTTCGTAAAAATGAGCTCCTTGGTTGGTCTATCTGGTCTCGCTCAGTTTAATCGATTTTGACTCTGGCTCGGAGCATCAGTCTGCTGAAAACTTCTCATTTTGTCAAAGTGGCTTTTTAGCCCAGTCATATTAGGGCTTTCACCTCGGAATGAAAGATAATAAGCTGCAAATTGGTATGAACCTTTGTTTTGTCATTCTAAATGTTGTCTCAAAAGTCAAAATCATTATCGTGTTCGCGTCTCAAGATATTCAAGGTCAAAGGTCACAAAAATCGGTTTTTCGCGAATATCTGGCTTCCTATCGGTTAAATGAGATTTGCATTTATTATAAAAGTTGTAGGCTATAAAATTCCCTACAACTTTTGTTTAAACTTTTTTTCATACGACCAACCGTTTTGAAGGTAGAGCGCGAAGAGTGCACATCGTACAGTCATATACGGCCTAATGCAAGGTCAAGCGTGAGTTATGGTTATCAGTACGTTATAAAGTCAATTATTTACTTGGAAATTATAATTATTAAACAATGCCTATTATTTATGTACTAACTATTAATTATTTATATTTAATTAAAGTAAGTAACTTGATTATTTATATATAATTATTCATATTTAACTCATCATTGACACAGCTATTGCCTTATCAGAACATCAAAAGACTGCTGTCATCATAGGAGAAGATATCGATTTGCTCGTTATTTTAATTGGACGTACTCAGTCACATCATCAGGAAATTTTTTTGAAAAAAGTTGGCAAAGGCAATGTCAAAACACAAATATATTCTACTAAAAGTTTTGACCAATATCCTCGTACTAAAAAGCACATTTTATTTTTACACGCATTCAGTGGCTGTGACACGACTTCTGCGCTATTTAAAAAAGGAAAAAAAACTGTTACTAGAGCATTGGAAAAAATTCCTGATTTAGATAAACTGGTGGAAGTATTTCAACAAGAAAACTCCCCAAAACAAACATTATTAGAAAATGGAGTGCGCATCTTGTTGGCATTATATAATGCTCCAAAATCTGAGGACAACATTGATCATTTCCGCTACACGCAATTCATCAAATTTACAAAACTAAATAAACCTGTACAACTGTCAACACTTCCACCAACAAGTGTAGCAGCTCATCAACACATAAAACGTGTCTACTACCAGACTCAAACGTGGTTAGGGAAGGACTTAGAACCTAAAGAATGGGGCTGGATGCTTGAAAATGAAATCCTGCAACGTTATTACCTCCAGCACCAGCCGAACTACTAAACGTAATATTTTGCAATTGCAAAAATGGTTGTGGTTCCCGCTGTGGATGCAGAAAATCAGGGCTACAATGTTCTTTAGCTTGCGGCCAGTGCAACGGACAAGCTTGCCTCAACGCTTCACTGTATCCAAGTAATCCCGATGAAGAAAATACATATGATCCCGATATTCTGGAAGGTTTGGAGATGAACATGACAGATAATGAGGATGATGACAATGAATCGAACATTTTTGAGCGACAAGAAGAAGAAGACGACGAACAAGAAGAAGATAATTAGCTTCCATTTCCAATTTCATTACAATTAAAATCAACAAAGATACTTTTGATATTTGAACTCACATTTTGATAAATGTATATTATGCCGTATTTAATAATAAATAAAAATATGTGTAAAATATATACTCTTACTATCATTTTAACTTAAAATAAAACTAAAATATATAATCCAGAATTAATAATATTTTATACTTAAATAGTTAAATATGAATAATTATATATAAATAATCAAGTTACTTACTTTAATTAAATATAAATAATTAATAGTTAGTACATAAATAATAGGCATTGTTTAATAATTATAATTTCCAAGTAAATAATTGACTTTATAACGTACTGATAACCATAACTCACGCTTGACCTTGCATTAGGCCGTATATGACTGTACGATGTGCACTCTTCGCGCTCTACCTTCAAAACGGTTGGTCGTATGAAAAAAAAGTTTAAACAAAAGTTGTAGGGAATTTTATAGCCTACAACTTTTATAATAAATGCAAATCTCATTTAACCGATAGGAAGCCAGATATTCGCGAAAAACCGATTTTTGTGACCTTTGACCTTGAATATCTTGAGACGCGAACACGATAATGATTTTGACTTTTGAGACAACATTTAGAATGACAAAACAAAGGTTCATACCAATTTGCAGCTTATTATCTTTCATTCCGAGGTTGACCCCTTTTTTTACCTAATATGACTGGGCTATTTGTGGGTTTGTCCGCTAGATTGAATTTCGAAGTGAATATTGCCCTAGTTTGCAGGTGTTACTCTTAAAACCCTAGTTTGCCCTAGTTTGCAGGTGTTACTCTTAATGAGGTTCCCTACAGGGATGACAGGTAACGGCCCTGATTGGATCTGAACTACGCTTTGGACAACGAACTGGAATTGATGCTTTGGGCTGGCGGATATGATAGTTTGGACCTTGCTGCTTTGCACAGTAGCGACGAGGTGACTCTCATGTGTGAGCGGCTTCAATTCAACTATCACACCGTCTCCGTCCCGGTAAAACCTTGGCAGGCCTCGGAGTACGTTCGAAGTTCGCACCATTGGGTTGCTGGTGTAGGTTCGGTTGAGACGGACTCCCGACTAGCGCTGGTCTGGCTCTGAGGACTTGTCCCTAAAGTGCTTGTGCCAATCCTCGCATGGCCTCCCTGCTCTGCAAAGATAACTATGGGCCCAAAAAAGCGACAACACACA
Source organism: Odontomyia ornata (assembly GCA_963969285.1). NCBI lineage: Eukaryota > Metazoa > Arthropoda > Insecta > Diptera > Stratiomyidae > Odontomyia > Odontomyia ornata. The sequence continues at coordinate 312,527,689 of OZ017741.1, forward strand.
CGAACGGAGATAGTGGCTCCGAGGGGGACCCAATAAAACTGGAGTAACCAAAAACACTTAAAAAGGTCAATAAAACCCCCAAAAAATAAAAAATAATAACAACGACGACGCAACCAGCGGTTGCAGCCACAATGTTAACAGTACATATAGAGTGGTACTAACGATGACAAAAACGACGAATAATACAATGACAGTGAAGACGGACGAAAAACGGAGATTAGCAGGCAGTCTGGTCCAGACTGAGATTCCTGCGGCGTTGCAAAAATTTTGCGAATGCTAAAGCGTCCTGAAAAGGAAAAGCGGGAAACTCTGAAGGACACTTCAGGTGTTCTGGCGGTGGAGGTGATCGTTACTGAAGCGATCGATGCAAGGGTTGTAAATTCCGATATTAAAAAAAACCATCCTGTAGCTAACGAAGAGATTAACGTAGGAAAAGTAACAAGTGACCAGACAAATATAGCGACGTTGTGTGAATGCATTGCCATCGTCGAAAATGTGGCGGAAGTGCTGTATTCGGACACGGAAAGCGATAACCTCTCCAAAGGATGGTCGCAAAATGCAATTGCCGCCCAGCAACACGAAGAAGCAAGGCTATTCCGAAAAGCGGGAGATATTCTGAAAAGAATACAATCTGCATGCGACTCCCCTAAAATCAACAAAGCAGTAAAGATTGGGCTCCTTGAAGTAGAGGAGCTCCTGGACCGCATAAGGCATTACCGGAGGAGCTGGTTAAAGGCCAAAGACAAGCAGAAGGCCAAAGAAGCGCTGGGGGCGAAATCTAAAGTCCACATGCAGATAGGTCCACCATTAAAAATCACACAAAAAATGGCTTCTAGCCCAATCGATGGAGATCGGGATAGAAGAAGGAACTTGATGGACGTGGAGCACCAGATCACGGGTTCCAGACAGTGTTTACAAAAGGCAGGAAGCCCTAATGAAACTCGTTCAAAAAGTGCCTGAAAGTAAAGTTCGCACGGACGCCCAGCAAGAAAAAAGACCTGATGCAAAACAGGAGAGACAAAAGCCCCGCGAAGACCCCGGTAGCAGGAACTGCTCGTAAAACCCCAAGATGGCCAATCCTACGCGAAGGTACTCCGGGACATTAGGGGAAACGTAAGGCCCAAAGATACCAACACTGATATTAAAGCAGTACGACCAACGCAGACGGGCCACATACTGGTCGAATTTGGAGCAGAGGCCGGCAATAAGGACGTATTCTGCGATGCAGTAAAGAAAGTCCTCGGCAAAAGCGCAACTATAGCCTTGCTTCAGCCGATGGCAATGATCGAAATAAGAGACATTGACTGCGTCACAGATCTGGCCGAGGTAGAAAATGTCATCAAAAGGGAGTTCCGTAGCATGGAGAGGATCAAAGCGAGACTGACACCTGAAAACAACAGGGGACAACGCATGGCCATAGTTGACTTGACCAAAAAGGACGCCGACCAATTCCTGAACAAGGGCAAAGTAAGAATAGGGTGGGTTGTCTGTAGGATACGGCAAAGAGCAACACCTCTTCAATGTTTCAAATGCCTTGGCTATGGTTACACCACACAAAGGACCTGATAGAAGTTTCATATGTTACAAGTGCGGTGAAATGGGACATAAAAGAAAAGAGTGTACAAAGGAGGAACACTGTATTCTTTATTAGGATGGCGGTCAAAGACCTGATTTTGCACACGCCTTGGGATCAGGAAATTGTCGGATCTTCCAGGAAACCCTAGCCAAGGCAAAATCAGAAATTTGATGACCCGCATCCTGCAGCTAAACCTACACGGCAGTTCAACCGCCCAAAAGCTGCTTGAGCAGTTTGCAAGGGACATCATAGCGGACTTCTTGCTGCTGAGTGAGCGACACCATGATAAAAGTCCTGTAATATGGTATCCTGATGAGTCTGGTACTGCCGCCATCTGGGTTTGGAACAGTGCCTTTCCAAGCGGAAAGTTATGGACGGGGGGATGGTTTGATGTGGGTTCGGTGCACAGGGACCACCTTCTTTAGTGGATACCTAACACCGAACGAATCGATATCATCTTTCCAAGTCAAGCTTAATCCTCCAGAAGGACGCTGTCTCGACCGCAGAGGGCAATCTACTTGTTGGGGGACACTTCAAAGCTGAACAATTAAATGCGGCATACCTCAAACAGACCCGCGGGGAAATGGTGGCCAGGATGGCGCTCTTCGTACTAAACATCGGGAATGTGCCGACTTTCCGCCGTATTGGCTGAGAGGTAACCATACTGGACGTGACATTCGTCTCGGGGTCCTTAGTACGGAGGATACAGAGTTGGAAAGTATTAGGGGGTACTCAGCCAGTGATCATCAATGCATTCTGCTTGAAATAAGCGATGTTGTCTCCAGGCGTCCGTGCTCTCGGATTTCTGAAAAGGGATGAAACATCGGAAAGATGGACGTCACGAGGTTCGTCGAGATGCTCACAGCAGGTACGCCGCTGCAGGGAACTTTGGAGGGGACGCAAGAACTGGCAGCTCAAGACGTCGTAAACTCAGCTATGAGCATCCTTACGACTGCTTGCTGTGTTTCTATGCCCCGTCAAAAACCTCAGCACGGCTAGTGTGGTCAACTGAAATCGCTGAAAAGCGAAGGACGTGTCACAAGCTTCGACGTGAAGCTCAACGGGTGTGGAACCGTGACGAGGCATGCAACTGGAGGAAGCATATAAGTCGGCCAGGAAAGGCCTTCGCAAATTGATCAACAATAGCAAGACTCGCTGCTGGCCAGACCTAGTGGACAGTGTGAACAAGGATCAGTGGGGCCTTGGCTAGAAGCTAGTTATGCGGAAGCTTGGCGTCCTACGGAAGCCTTGCATACATGATCCGGAACAGATGGATGAAATAGTGCGGGAACTCTTCTCTTCCTATCCCGTCCGTGTTGACACTATCCATGGTCAAACAGCGGTCGAGTGTCCACTCTTTACGCAGCAAAAACTGGAGGAGGCACTCCTTTCATTGAAAGCGTGGAAGGCTCCAGGTCCAGATGGTGTTCCAGCTGAGGTGTTGCAGCTTGTCGATCATCATTGTCCTGACTTGCTGCTCAGCACATTCAACGCTTGCCTACGGGACGGAGTTTTCCCGGTACGATGGAAGGTGGCGGGATTTGTGCAGCATGGGGAAGAGAAATCCCGAATTGCCGTCTGCATATCGCCCGTTATGCATACTAGACATGGCTGGCAAAGTGCTAGAGAAACTCATCGAGTGAAGAATCACTGACGCGATTCGTGCTATTGGGGAGCTATCTCCTCGGCAGTACGCCTTTCGAGCAGGAAGTTATACTATCAATGCGATTGCAGAAGTGGTGAGCACGGTCCAAAAGGAAGAGGCACATGCTCGCACCAAGCGACGGATCGTCCTGTTGGTGACACTCGACGTCAGGAACGCCTTCAACTCCGCTAGATGGGTGGATATTCTGGATATGCTGGAAAATCCTTTTCAAGTTCCAAAATATCTTATTCGGCTTTTGAGGAGCTACCTAAAAGACCGTAGCCTGCTCTACGATACGACACAGGGCCTACGAAAAATGGTGGTTACATTGGGTGCTGCCCAGGAATCTATCCTTGGTCCAGACCTGTGGAACGTGTCTTTTGACGGGTTACTGAGACTGGAGATGACAGATCAGTCGCTCTTGATCGGCTATGTGGATGATGTTGCGGCTCTGGTCGCTGGACGCACCGTCGAACAAGCTTAACTTAGGCTAGGTATGCTAATGCGCTGAGTGAGAGGCTCGCGGGTTCAGTCTAGCACTGGAGAAATCCAAAGTGGTCATCTTGACAAAAAAGAGAATCCCTAGAGTAAGGATGGTTAGCATTGGAGACATACAAATCGAATCGAAGCCAGCGGTGAAGCACCTAGGGCTACTGATCGACTCAAAGATGAGGATCTCTGAGTAAATTAGGGCAATGGCTGAGAAGCCTGCTTCAGGACGTTCGGCTCTGAGTCCACTTACGGCCATCGTAGGGGTTCCCAGCCCATCAAGAAGACGCCTCTTGATGAGTGCTGCAGGGTCATTGCAACTGTACGGAGCAGAAAAATGGGGCGACGCTCTCAGTAAGGAGGTTTACTGAAAACGCCTGGCACATGTACTGAGAAGAGGAGCACTGAGGATTGCATCTTCGTACCCGATAGTCTCGGATTCGGCGGTGAAAGTCATTGCAGGCGTGATACCTGTCAGGCTCCTTGCTAGAGAGTGCCGCTCTATTTATCTGCGTCTAAACGATGATGCAAGGGAGATGGTTGTCCGCGAAAAGAGACAGCGCTCGTTCAATGACTGGCAGCAGTCTTGGGTGAATTGCACGAAGGGAAGGTGGACTGCGCGCCTCATCCCGGATGTGAGACCGTGGCCAAATGGAAGATCTGGTGGGGCTGACTTCTATCTGATGCAGCTTTTGAGCGGGCATGGGTGTTTTCAGTCTAACCTGTACAAGATTTGTATGTCACAGCAGGGAGACGGAAGAGCTCACCCTGGAGAATATAGTCGTAGCGATGCTCGAATCGGTTGACAAATGGAACCAGGTGGCATATATGTGTTTATTTAGTAGTCCAGTCGTCTTTTTGCGAGCATGGGAGTCCCACACTCTGTGCATAAATGGAATTCACCTCCCAAACACAAAAAGAAAACTTGGTGTTCTCCAATTGGTATTATCTTAATGTTCAACCATTTCATATCGACCAATTAAGAATATTTATCCTCGACTTGAGCTCGCCATGTTAATGGTATGGCACGTGGCTTCAAAACCTAGCTAGCCGGTATGTGCCTAACTCATTAGTGAAAAGTTGAGAAAAACCACATTTTAAGCCCCAGCACCTGAACGTTAATTTATTTCCGAGATGGGATTCATTTTCTTTGGGGGTTGCATTGGCTCAAAACAAAATTGTTCCAAGAAATCTGCCTCCATAAATATCAACCGACCATTCACTGTTACGATGATACAAATACTGTTGGTCTGGACATTATAAACTCACCGATACTTTTAATTGTGTTATTGTTATAATCTTTGAACGTATCGTACATTGGTGCCAAGAAATTTCAACTAAATACCTATCAAACACTTGAACTTGCATCAAACAACATGACTCAGTCTAATGATATACCATTAATGTTGACGATGGCAGTTACGACAACCTTTGCCATTTTGGTTGTTACCGTGTTTTGCTCTTGGTGAATACGACCCTGTGCTCACCTTATTCACTTGGTTTGATTATTTAGCAAGATTCTGAGATAAACATCTTTTTTATAGAACTCTCCAATATTAACCCTTAACATACCAAGAGTGGTCCTCGAAAGACCCCAGAGGTTATGTTTTTGTGATTCTTCCGTAAATATAACACCCAATTAAACCATGATTTTTGTATTCCTCCCGGACACGGTTAGGATAAATATTTCATTGTACCGATTATGATTCGTTATTACAAAAAAAAATTATAAAAAAATAAAACGCACTTGGGGCCGGCGGAACCCCGCTTGGTACACGACGTTAATAAAACTGAACTTATAGTGTATGAAATTGCATATTTACTTCTTTTATCTACGCACGTGCAGTTGATATGAGGCAAAGTGCCGTTTCCAAATAACTGTTTCTTTAGTTCCAAGTGGTGTTCGCGTAAAGTGTCGACCTGTGATCAGTCATTCAGTGATTATCGAGTGAAATACATTGAGTGTCTTTTGTGTCATTTGCCTTTTTTTGCAGAGAAGTAGTGTTAGTTCTCTTCTTACTTAGTGTATTGTGTAAGTATTGTGGTTTATTGTGGTATATACTCGTATTATATGTAAATTATTACTGGAAAAAAATAATATTTAAATTTTTTTTTGTTGTACTTTACTCTTATAATAGAAACTGAATATTTGAAATTGTGAAAATGGCTCGTTAACAACTATCAGATGATGACATTCTCCTGATCCTGGGTGAATGTGATGCCAGTAATCCAAAGGATATCCTGGACGAATCTGATGCAGAATTCATTCCAGCAGAAGATGGATCAGAGTCTGAAGACCATCTCGAAATGAATAGTGAGCACAGTGACACTGCTACTGAAGCTTCTGATGAGGACTTCAATGAAGGAGATGCGAAATCTAGTAGAAAATGGACAAGTTCGGTGCCCCGCGTCACGCGTCGTCGGCAATGTAACATCGTCAGGGGTTCTCCAGGTCTAACGCGCGCAACTAATGTTGCAACCACAATGTCTGACATTTTCAACTTGTTCTTAGATGCCCAAATTGTGGAAGCTGTATGTACCTTCACCAATGCTGAAGTTTTAGCAGTTGTCAGTGATTTCAATGCAAATGCAGCTCCAAACAAACAGAAAACTTGGTCAAATGTAGATCCTGTTGAAATAAAAGCGTCTTCTGGTGTGCTGCTGATTGCTGAAGCTCTTCGCTGCCAAAAGAACAACGAACGAAAACATTCGTCGTGCTGTTTTTACTGCTGCCATGTCACGAAACAGATTTGCGTTGACCCTTCAGTTTATCAGAGACACTTTTCGAACCATCTGAAAACATCACAGTAGATAAGCAGCTAATCGCGTTTCATGGCAGATGACCAATGAGACAGTATTGGAAATCTAAGCCTGCAAAATATCGCATCAAAGTCTGGGCGGCCGCTGACGCGAAGACGTCATATTTGTACAACTTGCAAGTTTACACTGGGAAGCTCCCAGGAAATGCGCCAGAGAAAAACTTAGGACACCGCGTAGTATGCGACATGATGGAACCACTGTTTGGATCTCAAAGAGGTGTAACTACAGGCAATTTTTTAACGTCCGTGCCAACTTCAGAATTTTCGCCAGAGAAGAACAATACTATGATAGGAACATTGAGAGCAAAAAAGGCTGACATTCCTGCAATGATGGAAAATGCAAAAGGAAATCAAAATTTATCTTCTCAGACGGGGTAGCAGTAGTCAGTTACGTCCCAAAGAAAAACAAAACAGTTCGTGAACTTTCCACTCAATTCCTAGAAGATTGAGTCTCCAGTGAAAGCCATAAGAAGCCCAACTTGATATTGGAATACAACCGTACCAAAGGTGGGGTGGATAATGCGGACAAGCTGGTAAGAGCATATACCTGTGCCAGACGTACCTCGAGATAGCCTATGAGACTTTTTATGAACATACTCGACATTGGAGCACTGAATGCCTTCGTAATTTGGATATCGAAAAAGAAAGACTGGAACAGTAGCCAGAAAAATCGCAGATATCGATTCCTGTTGGAGTTAGGCAAGGAGCTGACAAAACCCAATATTCTTCGGAGGGCAACCAATCCAACTGGTCTCCATCTTCCAGTTGTCAGAGCAATTGAAGCTACGCGAATATTCATTGCACGCAATACTGCATCTCAAAGCATACCATCGACATCAAGTCTGCAGAAGCAGATATAAAGGAGGGGAAGATTTTCATACTTTCCCAGAAACATAGACAGGAAGGTCAATATTGTCTGCAGGGAATGCAATCGATTTGTCTGTAAAACACACAGGAAGATAATTACAACCGTAATATGTGCCAAGTTTTGCAGCAGTAGCAACCAATGATTGCGATTTATTTTTGTCAAGTTATATAATATTATAAAGATGTTATTTCCCAATATTATGAAGGAAATGTTGAAATAAAGGGAAAAAATAATGCTCACAATTCTTGTTTAACTAAAATATATTTCCAGACACCTAAAAACGTATTTCGAATAGTAGTCTTACAGAAGAAACAGTTGAGAAATAATGAGAAAACACTGGGGTCCTCAGGAAGCCCCAGGTTAGTAAACAACGCTGACAAAATAGGCTTGGTATGTTAAGGGTTAACATTTCATCTTCATCGTGCAATTTATCGAACACTTTTTCATCGTTTGCCACGCCAATAACAAATCTATCTCGAAGCGTTAACTTCAAAATATTCTACCACGCGGTGAATGATTCATTGGCGTTTTTGGTGGCACGATAAAAATTCAATTGTTCACGAAAAAATACCACTAGCGGTAAATAGTATGCATCCCGAATCCTCGTCAATTCAGTACACAATTTTGTGTATGGCTTTTCTGTATCGCGTAATGCACTGATAGTGAATACGAGTCAGTTCCAATTCACTTTCACAATGTGGCTGTTTTCGAATTTTTCGCTTTTCATTGCGATATCCTCGAAATGATCTGCTAATTGCTCTTTCTGCTCGGCCCATTTATGCACGTTTTGATTAAACTCTGGCATCTGCGACGTATTGAATGTCTTCAAAATTTTCTTCATTTCACCTGAGAATGATTGTTCCAGGTTGACTTTTGTACGTTTTCCCTTTGTCATTTTCGATTTGACCTTGTACAGTGGGGTAAAATTTTACGAGTAGCTCGACGAAATAATACTTCAAAGTTCGTAAGTACAATGAAAAATAAAAATGTTTGCCTGTTTAGCTGCTTAATGTTCACATGCACACATATTCTTTATAATCCTCTTCGCCAATTACGAGTATGTACTTTATTAACTGTCACAATAGGTATGAAACTGAAATGATACGCGTCTGACACCGATGAAACTAATTTTATTCTGCTGATTCTTGCATACTATTTACAGTTATTGCCATTTTATGATTATTAGTGCAATTTGTTTTTGTTGGTGTTGCCATCGTTAAATAATTTATACTAAAACTCTACAGTAACCACTTTCTATCACTTGAATATCCTTTTTCTTACTATCAGTTGCTTTTATTGATACTTTTGTAGATATATTTGATATGGGTTCCACCAAACAGATTGGGAAAATTACACTGTCACATCATTTTAATCTTGAAGGTTGAAAATCGTTGAGTTACCTCATTCAGTATTTATGCAAGGGGGGGATTCCAGATTTCTTTATAATCACAATTTCTTATCTTTCAGAAACTGAAGCGACCCACTTTCGAACTCTTCCACACGCTAAAATATCTTTGGCCATAATTCAAGTTCAATCTTTTGTCTAAAAGTCTATAGCAGGAACTTTTGAAAACTTTCCTTTCAGACAATCAACTCTTTGAAAAATGTTCACCACTCAACGGTTCTTGCTTCAGCACTCGCTTGCACTAAGCATACGTTATTCAGACGTTAAAGCTAACAAGACCGCTCTGTTTGTGTCCTAAATAATAATAATGTTCCATTCAAAAACTTTCTCTCCAGGGCGCCATTCCACAAAAAACTTCATTTTCACCGACACAACTTTTAAAATACGGTCCTTCTTCTGTTTTGTCACACTTTTCAGTTAATTTGTCAAAATCATCTCCGAACTTGAACCGAACGAGGTTCGCCACAATCCTGACCCGCGCTCCCTAAATGTTCATTTATCAACAGGACATCCAACATTAATTTTCACTTTTCAAAAAGTTTTTCGAATAACCCCAGCACATCCCACAAAATAAAGAAATCCTTGTTGTCTAAGAGTTGTCGAGATGTTCATCTACAAAACATTATCTGGTGAACCGCCAACATCACACTGCCACTCCCTTTTGTCCACGAACATTCCAAACAAAAAGGGATGTTCGTGATGCCTCCTCCCGACCGGTAAACAAGTCACTCTCGTTTGCCGTTAAGAACAAATTTCGGGTGGATGGGAACTTCATTCCCATTCATTTCGGGTAAGAATTGATCCTGAAACGGATATAGAAGGAAAGTCAGTTGACTGTACCCAAAGAATTTATCCTTTCTGGGGAGCGTTTCCGGGGAGCCGGGAATGGAGCGGTATTGATGAACCTGTCGTCTCGGGTGACGAAAGTGGGTTGCGTTGTAGAGCCCGTTTAAGCGCTCATTCAACAGTTGGTAAAATCTCTCACGGATATTTTCAGGGTGTAAATCACCTCTTGAAAATGGGGTGAAATGTTTTGCAAGTTTTCATTTAATTTCTTCGCTAAGTTTATGATGAGATGCAAAGTGTCGGATACCGAAATTCTTCAGCCAAGTCGTCGGAGTGGTTGCGGGAGACACCTTGGGGGGAAGTTTTGACTGCTTTGTATTCCAGGTAGGCCACAAGACGGCAAATGGCAGGCAAAAGGTCGGAAGGTGCAAGAGGTAGCAAAATGATCACGCATTAAAATTTAATCCAAACATTTGTCAATTTAATCAGATAAAGTAAAAGACCACTGGAATTTTGTCGGAAGGACATTTTCGGAGATTAGGAATTGAATTGCTGTCGTCATTGCTGGGTGGAATGGCATTAATTTTAAGGGATCCCGATTAAATGGCTTAAAATTTTTGCGAGGCTATTTGAGCGTCTCCATGTGACTCGTCCTGAGAGAGGTTGGATATGCTTAATCGCCCATCATCTACGAAACGCGTATTATGCAACCATATTTGTGTAGTATATCATACAATTATTATTCAATTAGTTGACCCATTGATAACAAACATTAATCGGTGTAAGTCCATTGGATTATTGATTTCGGCACGGCTTACCAGGTATGAAATCATTAACGTTTCATGGCAATATGCTTTATTTGCTTGCTCCGTCCCGACTTGCAATTGAATAATTGATATTGGCGGGAATTGTTTGACTTCCCAGTGTAATTGAGTTGGCTTTCGAATTACAATTCATTTTATTGGCTTTTAATTGATTCGGCGAAACCAAACTTGCGAAACTTTTTCAATTTCATGAAGGATTGGTTGATGCTTGCCCATCGGCATGAACATTCATGAATCCATACGAATAAAATTGAGAATTGATATAAGTTAAACATTGAATCTCTTAAAAAAAAAGACTGTAAGGTACACACACGCACATATGTGTATCATGTTAGGTTATGAAGTTAATAAAAAATAATAAGACACTTTTCTTATAAATGAAGACATTTTATTGTGTCTTGACTTGATATTCAGTTATTATATAATAAATTAACTCTACGAGGTGTAGAAAAAAACTTTTCCAAAACTCTTTGCGGATCGACCTCGACATGGCGATGTATATTGAGCGAGGCTAATCCGTTCAGCCGATCTTCAGACATTGTTGACCTGAGGTAAATCTTGAGGCGACGCAATGTTGAAAAGGAGCGTTCATTCGTCGCTGTCGTTACAGGCAGAACTGCCAAAATGCGAAGCATTTGATGAACATTTGGAAACGCATCTCTATTGCACACATCGAGTGCTTCAAGCGAATGTTTAACGTTCTTTCTGGCGATGCATTGACTCCAAAGTTTGACTTCGTCTACCCAGATGTCACGGAAATCATACCGCAAAATTGAAGAATATGGTTTAAACAATTGAGCGCAGGATTCTCCATTGAATTTCTTCATTTTGTTGAGGAAGAGGCAAGCAAAGTTTGATAAAATTTGCAGTGATTCAAAAATCGATCTTGTAAATGGGTCAGAAACAAATCAATGTATGGAATGTAAATCGTTATGCGAAAACAATCTTCAACTGAATCAGTTTGTACGTTGGAGCGTTGAGTCTGTTTTGACGCGAGCCTTGGTTTCCGCAGTTCGATGTCGTATTTTGCGCCGATTTCGCTCACGGTTTTGAAAATTCCTCTGAAGTCCTTCTCGGCGTTTTCTCTTCTTTCAAGCAGGACTTGTTTCGCAGCATCAGCCAGTTCGATAGCCTCGCCAAGATCCTGGTTTTCGGACTGAAGTACTCGACTGAGAGACAAAGTCAAAGAATGTACTGAGCTCAAAATATACATGGAGATCTGGAAATTAAATTCAAAGAATGAAGAATATACAAACATCTCATAATAGAGAACTGATAACGTGCTAGTGTGAATCTTGAATTTTACCTGGAAATTTGGAGTTTTGATAGCTGAAAGAAGTTGGAAAGCTCCAGATGAAGTCGTCGGATCCTTCCAGGTGGTCGAAATAACATCAAGAGTGCGAATTACTGCTGGTTGTAAGTGCAGATAAGTTGCGACAGACTTGTGTTGCTCTAGCCATCTGGTTTTGGAAAATTTTTTCAATTTCTTCAACCGACTTTCACCTAGCGTCTCATCTTCATTGATCGCATCTTGAAGAGCATTTTGTCGTTTCGGATAGATGAAGAAAGTATGAATGCTTTCGAGGGTTCCCAAACAATTTCTGATTGCTGTTATATTGCATGCAGAGCTGACTGCCAAATTAAAGCTGTCAGCAGCACAATGGGAGTAGAGCGTGAGTGAATAACGCTCTCTGACAACAGCTTGTTCTCCAAGGAATTCTCCGCTAACCGCTCTTGCGCCATCATATCCCTGTCCGAGAAAATATGTGCAATTAAGTCCGGAAGAATCCAAGAAATTGAGATAACAAGTTCCTATTCCTTTTCCAGTGAAATCTGCGATAGTGATGAAGCACAAAAAATCTTCACGAATGATAAACTTCTCGTCGCTCTTATCCAAGTATCGAGTGCAAATTGAACTTTATTCTATTCCTGCAATGTCCGTTGTGTCATCTCCAAGAAAGAAAAGCCCACCGATTCGTTGACTCGATCGACAATGTGATTCATGATCAGATCGTGACAAATGTTAATCAGTTCATTCTGAACTTGGTTGCTTATATACATAGCATTCTTTAGCGATTCAACCAGTTGTTTCTTCAACTCCTCATCATTTTTTGCTCGAAATCTCAAGAGAGCTCGGCCACAAAGAATAATTGCCGGCCACAAAGAATAATTGTTTCAATAATTGGAATCATGCGTAGTTTACTTTCATTTATAAAGTCAAGTTTTTGTTTCGAAAGTTGTAAGTCAATGGATAAAGCATTTTCGTCTTCGATTTCCAGTCTCGAGCTCCATTGCAACAGTCTTCTCTTGTGATATTCTGATGCATTGTGCTTTTCGAAAGTGTCCAGTGCTTTTTTCCAGTTTCTCAATGGATTCGTGACTAACTGGCCCAAGGTTTGGTGACCAACCCCTCCCGCTTGAGCACAAAATAAGACACAGCATTTGCAAAATGCACCGTCTTCTCTCTCCGAGTACGCCAGCCATAAGTATGTCAGGAGCCAAGAGCGTTGGGACTTTAAATTTCTAGGGCCCAATGCGGAAAAACTGTAGGCGTCAGGTGGAGTCCAATTTTTCTTTTGCAATCCAGGGATTAAATTTATCCAATCAGCTGAAGACCTTTGTACGAATAATCCTATATCGTATGAACTTAGATTATCATTCGTAGAGCAAACTGGCGAAGATGGACTTTTCGGTACTTCAGGATCAATGTCCATATCTGAAGAACTCTGCAAAAGAGAATACAAGAAACATTAGTCTCTGTTCATACTGAATTCATTATCTTTATATATAGGGTTTTTCAATGTACTGAAAGAATTCTTGGAATATCTCAAACAGGATTTTTTAAAACATCGTAGTAGGACAAAAATATTGTTAAGAAGTACGTCAAAAATACACATATAACAGATGTTCGGAGGAAGTAAATACAAAATAAATATCCAATTTTTGCAAAATCATAAGAAAGTCCGGCTTTAGTAAAATCGTATTTTGTTCATAAAGTTTGAAAATTCCGCATGTTTAATGATAGATACGTTTTGTTGCTGATGCATTCATGAAAAGTATATACTAGCAACAAATATGCATTATTTGCAGTTTTTTGTACCCCAGTTAGTTTTTTAATAATTAATGAGTGTCACATAAAAATAATTTGTTTTTTCGTTATCAGCAATTTTCTAAAAATATAACTGAAAATTCAATATCATATTGAAATAAAAAACGTATCAATGATAATTCTCCGAATAAAAATCAACGAAACCTTCACAATGTTCTAATTGCAGTCGTGAATCGTGCCCGCCCTAGAAATTCAAATAGATTTTCTGATATGAAATGACCTATTATATAAATTAAAATATACCTGTCCTGCTTCTGTTTCTTGCTTGCATGCTTTTTTTTTCTGCAGATCCGACCTGAGTTTGAACCGTTGGAAGTTTATCTTGGTTACATTCATCCACGTCCTATCAATAAACAAAAGGTATCATCAATAGTATAAACTGTAGCACAATAACCTGCAAATCCTTGCTGTGATTGATATTCTACTGAAATCAACAACATTCGATACTTACATTTTTGTGTTCAATCTGCGGTTTTTTACACAATAAGCGACGAATGTCCATGGTAAAAAGTATGAGGATTGAAAATCAATCAATGTCAACAAATGTCCGCACAGCTCGAACAGCTGACTAGTCAGTTCGAGTCAATTGGTTGGATTCACAATGACACTGATAATAGGAGGTAAAAACGGCGGGGAAATTAAAAAAAACGTGCACAAGATCGAGAAAGTTGAGTATGTCGAAACGAAAATTGACAACAAAATATTTATTATCAAGTCGGTTTGACTTTCGTAGAATAAGGACTATTGCTAGTGGAAAATTATGTGGAAAAATTCTCGATGGGGGGGTTAAAACCCTGGTAACTGGTAATCGGCCGAGGCCCTGCTCTGGGCTCTACCTGGATTGCCTGCTCCAGACTTTGTTGCGGGACCAGGCGGGGACGAATTATTGGCTTGAGTCCTCTTAATCCCCGGCTGACAGCCGATAGGCCGGCACACAGACAGTAAAGGATCTGGGTACCACTTCTCTCGTTTGTAAATCGTAGGAGGTTTCTTTCATGATCTAATGCACGGCTCGCCGGTATGCTCATTGGGTGGCAGGAGTGCTTGCCTTCGGCGACTCCGACTGGGACTGAAAAAATAGAACATACATAGCTCTCGGCTCAAGCACACACCTCACCTCTCACCTTTTTTTACTACTGCACTCAGTGGCTACTAACTGGTTTTGATTGCATGTATTTCCTTGAGTCTCTTGTATCACGATGTGTAGAACTTCTCTGGACTTTACTGCTTAATTTGTAACGTAAACAATGTGGCAACGACAGCAACCCGTCATTGGACAATGTTAAATTCTTACTGAGCTCCAAGTGCTCACCCAAGTGCTAATATCTGGTGAAACAGTAAGCTTTTACTCTGATTTTTCTCGAAAACTGCTAAGGAGGCGAGCACGTGATTACCCATCCCACAGAAGCTGTTCCTCCCCTTCTCGTTTCATGCAAATGTGAACAGCCAAAAAGCGATGTTCTCTTTACGCAGTTCAAGGAAACAGAAATGACAGAAAAGTGAGGACTTTGGAACTGATTGTCGTAAGCAGCATCCATCTCTCTGCAGCTTTCGACCTGCTGGCTTACGCTCATTCGCAAGATACATTTTGCTTTTTGCTCTTCCCTTGCCCCCCACATACTTTGATCGCTGTTGCTTTCCACTGACTAATTTGGACTTGCTCACGAGGTACATACCGCTGCCGTATCTTCTATCTCGTTTGCATAGCTACTATATGTGGTGCCATGGGTTGATTGCAACTTGATAGTAACACTTATTATAAGAATGAACGCAGCTTTTTATCTACTCCGATTAACTTGCCACCGAAACCATTTGCACTCTTTTACTGCGTTCCTTAAAATACCGCCCGAGCCAAGGTTAAACATAAAAATGTTAAAAGGTTTAAATAATAAAATGAAAATGTTAAAAGATTAAAATAAAAATGTTAGAGTAACAATAAACAAAAACGAAAAGAAAACAAAAATAATTCCATTAAACAAAAATTAGAGAAAACATTTTTACAGCAGCAGCCACCGGGAGTTAACAATGTGCGACCAACCATCGCCAATCGACACCCAAAAATTGATCTGTGAATAATGCGCCCGTGCCACCAGATGCCCCCAGACTACCATCATTTGTGATCACATTTGCACCACCACCACCTGCTGCCGGATTTATGCCGCACCCGATTGTGCAATGACGATCAAGAGAAAAGTTCAAACGAAATACAAGTTGCCAACATTGAATTGGATCGCATTGAAACCAAATGAGGTTCGTGGAACGATTTTCAATGGACTTGACCATGAGAAACTTCATAAACAAATCAATTTTACCGATTCCGAAGAACGATTCCGGATTGGGATGGTTGACAATCTATCAAATGGTTCATCAGAGTTGGACGGTTTAGCTTGATTCTCCAGAAAACAAGAAACAGGAGAACGTTACCGTTTTTGAACATACGAGATTACAAAATATTGCAATATCTCATCGAAAACTCGATCTGCCAGAAAATTAAGTGATAGCCGCTTTAAATAATCTTGATCTTAAGAAATTATCATTAGAAAAAATGGTGCCTAGCGAAGCCGAAGTGAAAGCCTACAAGGAGTACATTGGCGAGAAGTAAGATCAAAATTTGTTGATAGATGAAGATAAATTCATGTTGTAATTAACAATAATTGAAGGGATATCATCGAAATTGCAAATTATAAATTATATGGGTAACTTCTCCGATAGTTTGCACTTAATAAGTCCGCAAATCTACGCCATCACCAATGCATCTAATTCCCTAAAATCCTCACGTAAATTCAAGCTTTCTTGGAAATCTTTTTGGCGAACAGTAGTAAACGTGGTCCGGCCTATGGTTTCAAACTGCAAAGTTTAGATACATTGCTCGATAATAAATCAACAGATAAACGAATATTGCCGCAAAAGATCCTGAGTATGTAAATGAGAGATTTTCTGGCTATGGACGCTAAAACTATTGAGGAAGTTAATGCAATCATGGAAATAAAAGCAAGTGCTTATAAAAGTGTAATCACTCGACGTCAGGAACGCCTTCAACTCCGCTAGATGGGTGGATATTCTGGATATGCTTGAAAACTCTTTTAAAGTTCCAGAATATCTAATGCAGCTTTTGAAGAACTACCTACAGGACCGAAGCCTCCTGTACGACACGACACAGGGCCAACGAAGAATGGAAATTACATCGGGTGTTGCCCAGGGATCCATCCTTGGTCCGAACCTGTGGAACGTGTCTTACGACGGGCTACTGAGACTTGAGATGCCAGATGAGTCGATGTTGTGGCTCTGGTCGCTGGATGCACGGTTGAAAAAGTGCAACTTAGGCTAGGTATGCTAATGTGCCGAGTGAGGGACTGAATGACTGCTCGCAGGCTCAGCTTAGCACTGTAGAAAACTGAAGTGGTCATCTTGACAAAAAAGAGAATCCCTAGAGTAAGGATGATCAGTATTGGAGACATACAAATCGAATCGAAGCCAGCAGTGAAGTACCTGGGGCTACTGAGCGACTCGAAGATGAGTTTCTCTGAGCAAATCAAGGCAACGGCTGAGAAGGCTTCTTCGGGAATATCGGCTCTGAGTCGACTTATGGCCAACGTAGGGGGACCCAGCCCGTCAAGAAGACGCCTCTTGATGAGTGCTGTAGGGTCAGTGCTACTGTACAGTGCGGAGGTATGGGGCAACGCTTTCAGCAAGGAGGTCTACCGAAAACGTTTGGTACAGGTACAGAGAAGAGGAGCACTGAGAATTGCATCTTCGTACTCAACAGTCACTGAATCGGCGGTGAGAGTTATTACAGGCGTGATACCTGTCGCCCTCCTTGTTAGAGAGCGCCGAGCTGTTTACCTGCGCCGAAACGAGAATGCGAGTGAGATGGTTGTCCGCGAGGAGAGACAGCGCTCGCTCAACGGTTGGCAGCAGTCTTTGGTCAATTGCATGAAGGGAATGTAAACTGCGCGGCTCATCCTGGATGTGAGACAGTGGCTAAATCGAAGGCATGGTGAGACTGACTTCTATCTGACTCAGCTTTTGAGCGGGCATGAGTGTTTTCAGTCTGACCTGCACAAGATCGGCAAGTCACGGTCACCCGATTGTCGGTTCTGTCCAGGAGAGGAGGACAAGGCCTATTACACATTTTTTGCATGTTCAAAGTGGGACAGGCTGCGAAGGGAACTCTACAGGGAGACGGGAGAGCTCACCGGGGTTAATATAGTCGCGATGATGCTTGAATCGGTTGACAAATGGAACCAGGTGGCACATTATGCTCGGGCAGTCCCAAAATATAAAAGGGACTCACAGCAGCCGGGGGCGCTGGGACTGGAGGATCGCTTGTCTGGCACTTC
The DNA here is from genome assembly GCA_963969285.1 of Odontomyia ornata. Taxonomy (NCBI): domain Eukaryota; kingdom Metazoa; phylum Arthropoda; class Insecta; order Diptera; family Stratiomyidae; genus Odontomyia; species Odontomyia ornata. Next base: position 312,545,550 of record OZ017741.1, read on the forward strand.
CTTTTCCCCTCTCCCCTCCCGCTAGGAAAGGGACTCCCCAGCTTAAAGGCGCCTCACGGCGTAACAAAACGAGACCTTGCTCGAAGTAATGTGTCAAACGGTTCTAGGCTGGGTTCTCAGGTTGACAGGGGAGGTGGTTAGTCCAGTCGCGCATGGGAGCCCCATGCTCTGTGTATAAATGGCATTCACCTCCCTACCACAAAAAAAAAGTGTAATGAACACGTCGTTATTATAAAGTTGCCTTCAGTCAGTGATCTGCTTCTGTTGCGGTTGTTTGCTAATTTAGTTTCGGTTCGATCCTTGTTGGCAGTGAGGTTTGCGGAGAATGTTGAGTGTGAATATTGTGCCTTTAATGGGTTGTGTATGAATGAAATTGATCAAAATGTAAACAGAAGCGGAATTAAGACCCGAGCTGGTTGCCGGTAGGTTACAAGTCCAGCACACTGGCAGTAGAAAAAAATCAAGGGGGAGGTCTAACATAATTCTTTCACCTTTTAATTTCTACTAAATACTGACTTTTATTTTGATTAGTCACATTAGAAAGTCTTACCCGAATGTATTTCAATCGAGTTTTTGGTATCGTATCTGTGACATACGGCACAAAGTTTTTAATGTGTCAATTTTGGACAAAGTTCTTAGTTTGCATCTCATCGAAACACATCCACTGAATACTGCCACAAATTAAGGAGAAGATTTACAATTGTACAGTTCTAAGGAATTTGTGGAGACATGAAAGGAGGGATGAGTGAGTGATCTAAAATCAAAAATGGAAATATTTAACAGCATGATATTGTAGTAATAGTCATTTTTTTAAATTATTGCACATAATCATTGAATAAGTAATTAAATAGTTGAACATATTTTCGTCATTAAAAAAAAATATTGCTACGAAGATAAATTGAACACCTGGCTCGGGTGTGTCCGGGAATATATTTCAGTGTGAATTGATTCGGGATTTTTAGTGCGGGTGTGTTCAGGTTTTCGCGCGGTGTGAGTTACGTCGGGCAATCTGAACCCGGCAAAGTTGTGCAAGTGGTCGCCTGGTGAGACTAACCCTCCCCTGTTAGAAGAAAATAGTGTGTCTTATTTCGAACTGTGTGAGGGGTGTTCGGCAGCCGCGTTCTCGTTTGGCGGCTATTAAGGACCGCCACCTCCGCAAATCTTATTCTAGGTCTTTCCTACATATTATGACTCTAATCCGCCAAAAAAAAAAAAATCAGCACGCCAATCTGGTTCTTTATATGCATGCACCGCTAACAGTGAAAACCGATGACTGATTTCCCCTCGGTCAACACACTTTTCTTTTTGTTCAATACCTGAATTTCAATTCAGGCTGGTTCACCAACATTTCCCTTCATTTCATTTCCCAACATGCTAGCAATATTGTTTCTGAAACTGATTAGAATTCACCTGGTGAAAATGATCAGTATGACTTTATTTATGTTTTAAATGGTTGTCGCGCAGGTTATTTGTTCTATTTTCGATAGTGAAATTTGCGCGTCCGCTTATAGAATTTGCGCCATGTGCGTGTTCTATGCTTATAAGTCACTTGGACGTATCCCCAATTCATGTAATGGTAAGCTATGTGGTAAGGGAAGATTTCTTCGAGTTCAGCGTGAGTGTTCTGATGGCTAGGGTGTTGCAGCCTGTTTGGTGCAAAACGGCTTCACTAAAGTACCTTGCATCGAATTGACCATTTAAATGTCCATTCCATAGTGTTTTCCTTCTGAAACATCTTGTGCGCTCAATAAAGTAGAATTAGTTGTAGACGTTCACCAAATTTTCGTTGGCATCCCAGCCAAATAAGTCCGTCTTACCAAAATGACAATGACGTCGATGACCTCCCAAGTCCGCATCAATAACCAACTCACCGATGCCTTTGACACAAATATCGGACTAAAGCAGGGTATTCCATTGCTATTCAATTTGGCTCTGGAGTATGTCATGAGGAAGCTACCTGTTGATACGCGAGGTACATTACTATACAAGTCAAGCCAAGTAGTAGCCTATGGGGACGAAATCAACATTTTGTCACGGTCATTAACGACTGCCAAAGAACTCCTCCTGAAACTCGACAGCGAAGAAAAACTAGTAGGGCTATAAATCAATGAAAATAAAACAAAGCTCATAACGCAGTCGAGGAAAAATACCTCAAATACACAAAATATCACATTTGCCGAATACAATATCGAAAATGTCAGCGGATTTGTGTATTTAGACGCTAAAAGAACGAAAACGGGTAATGAAAGAGACGAATTACGCCGAAGAATATAGCTCCCAAATAATATATTTTATTCAGTATTAACGATCTTGAAGACTACCTGCATACATAGGAAAACAAAGCCCTAAGTATACAAATCTGTGATAAGACCTGTGTTATGCTACGGGTGTGAAACATGAACCCTGATCCAAGCATCCGCAGATATATTGAACGCCTTTGAGCGACGGGTCCTGAGGCAAACAAACGGAGTGAAGCTAGATGGGGACCAATGGCGAATTCGATACAACCATTAGTTGTCGGAGGTGTCAACGATAAGACTGTGGGAGCTGCAATGGGCTGGCCACATGAATCGTATGGATGAACAACGGATCTTAAGGGGAACTGAAGGCCGGAGACCAGTGGGGAAACCGAGGAAACGCTGGTCCAACTCAATAGACGAAGACAGTTCATTGCTGCTCGGATTTCAAAATTGTAGGACACGATCAATAGACCAAGACAATTAGAGACAGTATTTGCAGGAAGCGAAGGCCCGATAGGGCTCGTAGTGGTAAATAGAAGAAGAAGAAAACCTTAGATGGCAGATGGCATATTGGGTTTAGTTTAATTAGGTTCGCTGGAGAATCACAATGTTGCCACAGTCTGGGCAAATTTAAATATTTCCAGTATGTTTGTGGTTGAAAATTTATTAAGAAGGCTCGTTGGTAATTTTTAATCACTCTTTTATCTAGTTTAGCGATGGGTTAAGCAATGCGCTAGCTCCATAACGAGCCGAGATCTTACGTGAAAAACTTTGGGATGTATAAACCTTGCAACATTATTCTTATTATAATCTTTTCTATCATAATTTATTCTATTATTTTTCCCCCTAATGCCGCATTTGACTTTTGATACTGCAATTCAATTATCTTGAGCCAATTCTGGTGACATGTAATTTTGCATGAGGTGAATGTATTCTTAAATAACTTCTGGGTACTTTCTAATGATTCCGAAGTACTCGTGTCTTCATGTGTATATATTTCAATTTAAAGTAAACAAAAGATAAAAACGAAGGTTTTTATCGACATCACTTCAATTTCGAACAAAGCATACCTGTTTTAGAATACAATGCCATCACATTCTCATTTCAATTCATTCTTTATTTTCTTCATTTGAAACTCATCAGCATTATGCATCATGTCCATGTTTAGCGCCAAGCTCGACAAACTTTAAACAATAGCTGAATCCATATCTGCCAGTCATGCGTCACTTTACTTTTCGGTCTCTATATGTATCTGCACGATTGTCTAACACCCTTACCACTCACTCGTTCCTTCCATGTCAACTCTTTCGTTTGCGATTGAACATCCTTGACAGGCATTGTTTGCGCCGCAATCATCTGACCATGTATCCAACCTAAGAATTGAAAAGTTGTTCGTATCCTTCACAATTTTATGTGCATCCTCTATTCTATCTGCTGGTCTTTTGCACTTTGATGTCGTTCGTATCGTCGGCAGGGCCCTTTCTACCCTTTTGCCCACTCCAAGACTTTTGTTAGCCAGACTAGCAGGAAAGGATTTCTGACTGCAAATTTAAAAGGAAAAAATTGAAGAAGCGAGAAGAATGAAAACGCAAAATCCGAACCAATCTTCCAAAGAACAAAAAATAACGCTCTCTACAACAAGAACAGCAATCATATATAAAATTTCTAATTTGTTTTCTCGCTTGGTGCTTTCTCTTTTTCAGATGTGAACATGGTTGCGGAACCGAAACCACATCAAATCGGACGTAAGCGACAGAACGTTACAAAAACAGGAAATGACTGGTAAGTTCTCCCTTTGAGTCTCTGTCAGCCGGAAACCGTCTCGTCTCCTTAGCTTGGAGGTCGCAATGAAGTACATATGTATATCGTTTTGGTTTGACTGTGGATTGCTCTTTGAATTTGATATAGTTCGATATTGAATTTTTAAGAAGTTATAGAAATTGAGTTTCATGCAAGAATTTCATAGAATAGAGCAAAGGACTTATCACCTGTCTTAAAAAAATAGTGTCGAGGCACGACATATTAAGTTTCACAAGTTTCAAAGCTAAGGACAATTATGTTACGTCCTATTAAAGCTAACTGTTCATCTTCTACATGTGATGAGTCTGATTCCCCTCTCTTCCCCATTATGCTCACCAATGAAATCTTAAATTGAATCAAACAATCCGCAAATCGTTCAATAAAGTAAATAAAATCCGAGCAAACAAGAAGGATGTTTGTTTTGTGGTCATCGTCTCATGATCCAGCAAACATCCTTTTGTCATATTATATTTAATATCTGAGTTCATTCAGCTCCGTCACGCTGTGAAAAGGATAACTCAAAGAACCCAAACTCGAAATAACGCAAGTGCACAGGTAAACCACTCTATCAGCGGTTACCCTCATTGTCACCAGATTGACCACTGGCTGTTGAAACCGAAACCATATCCGCAGACACACTTCAACCCCATCACCTTATCATTTTATTCGGAGTAAATATTTGAGTTAGGGTTAAATCAATTTGTTTCTGCATTTGTTGTTTGTCTTTTTTTGTAGTCTCTACAACAACCCCAGCGCACCGTCATGCTCCCTCATCGTCCAAATGCCTCCACGGTGTTTGCTTGTTTGCATTTTGAGCTCGATGATAGCTCCTTGGTTTGGTGCGTCCTTGCACAGCGCGATGGCCCATTGTTGGCGGTGGTGGGTTTCATCGTGAATTCGGAACTACAAGAAAAGGGTTTGATTGACGGCAGTAAAATGCCGTTGGTTTGTTTGATTCCCATCCAGCTTTTGATGGTTTCCGGTGAAATGTTTCCCTTTGCCAGATTTTCAAGTTTGCTAACTAAATATTGTTTTTCTGTTTCTCTTTCCAGGGATTACTACTATGATAGGTAAGTTGAATTTGATTTGATGCTTGAGATTATGTGCTTACACTTAACTTAATTATTTAATAATTCAACTCTAAGTAAACAATTCAAAATTTCCCTTCAATTCATTACATGCCCCCAAAATTCACATTCATATCCTTTTAAAGTTTCCAACTGCATCATTTAAAACATTTAAACAGACCAAAAAGTATCATAACATCCTGAGGGAAATTTAAACTTTGAGACTATTTCCACTCGAAAAGTGTTTCCTTAAAGTTGGTAAGCACCTTTCGTGCTTTTGTTACCGTACAGAGAAAGTGGCAAGGACTATAGTGTATCGTGAGAACGAGAAAAAATCCTCAGGGTGAAAGCATTCGAGTAACATTTTGTCTATGGTGTCTGTGAAATTTACATATCCCTGTACATTGCAAATTTATGCAATAATCGATTTTTTTTTGGCCAAAAACTATGAAATGGGTTTTGGTTGAGGGATTTGAAATACTCGAAGGTGTTGAAAAAGAAGCTTTGAGTTGAAAATAATAAGCTGGAGTTTAGGAGCGTCTCTTGAGTATGCACATTCGATTGAATGACTTTGATGCAATTATTTGATTTTTGGAACACGGTTTTCAAGTTTTTACTTTGAAGTCATGTAACCTTTGGGTTTCCCATCGTCAATATTTTATTGAATATAAAAATACGAGAATTCCCTTAATGAACTCAATAATTTAGAGAAGTAGTATTGAAAGAAGGATATCGTAAATACTGATGTGTAGTGAAGTAAGGTATAATACTGTCCGTAAAGGACTGCAGCGATGGTCTGCTGCCCCAGCGGAAGAGGATGTTAAGATCCGCTGAGATTGGCTCTGCCTGGGGACGCGTGAATGCGCAGGCAGAGTAGCGTTGCGGTATCATGGGATCGAATGCCGATCGCCTAGGTGTCAAGGCCGAGGTAATTTACTAGGGTTGACATTGCTTGTTCAAAGAACAAGTTGGGCCGAGCAAAAATGGAGGGGCTTACGGAGACTTTGTCATTATCGATGATCCTTATGGCCCACAAATAATAGTGGGGCATCCAGATGGAGGTGGTGCCCCCTTGCACCCTCCCAACCTGATCAAGATGTAAACATAGACGTGACCCATAAAAAAGCACTTTGTATGACTCTTTCCTTTAAATAAGAAGCACAAACGTAACCAATTTATGCTAGCGTTATGCAACGAAACTACATAACCCTATATCATAAAAGGGCACTCGAGCGAAAGGCCACTCTACCCGGCAAAAGCCCCTGCTCACAACAAAAAAACGGAGGGGCGCGCCCAATGGCTAGCCCATAGTAGAGGAGGAGCCTGCCATCGTTGCGGGTCCTATACCCGGTCAGGTACAACGAAATTGAAAGACAGAGTTTTTAACTTTAACAATCTATTTTATTTTTACTATTCTTCAACTTAGTGCGGATATATTTTGGTATTCCAAAACTTTTCTTAGAAGCTATCAAATTGACGTTACTTTACTGCAATTATTCATTACGTCATTTTTTTGGTTTATTATTGCAAATAGTACTTTAGACCTAAAGTAATTTAAAAGTGATCATCAAAAATGAAGTTAAACTAAATATATATTATAAAAATATATATTATTATTGTAAATATATAAATGGTATGCAAATGCTAAAATACCTAACGTTAACTCTGAATGAGAAGAACTTTTCAAGTATTTATCCCAAAAATTATTGCCTCAAATCATGCCAAATTAATAGTTAAAATGGCATCTCAACTTTCTTACTAATCATTTTTTTAAATGAAATCTTCTTAAAAATATTGAATTCCGTTTACGCGTAATTTTAAAATTCTCAATTGATCAAGTCCGTTAAATATCGCCCATGATATCTTCAAACTATTATAACGCATATCAACTTTCGTAAAGCATTTGAAGATTTAAATACTTCATGTGGCAAGTCACGCAAGTTATTATGGCTTGAGTGCAATTCAAGCAACGCACTCAGATGTTCAAATGCACATGGCGAAACTTGAGTTTTGTGATTACTATTTAGGTTCAGCGAAATTATTCTATTCTGTGTAGGAAAGCATTCAGTACTGATAACTTTTATATGATTTTTCACTAAATCTAACCCTTTCAGTCCAGATCACGACGAGAGATTAACATTTGAAATCGCTTGAATGCTGATATGCGCTAAGTTGAGTTTTTTCTAGTAATGAAAGTCCACGAAATGTTGGTACTTTTGCAAGGTGGTTCTTCTTCAGACCTAAACTCGTTAAAGAAATTAGATCAACGATAGCTTCTCGAACACTGGCATCCAATTTGCCTCCAGTCAGATCCAGACTTCTTACCCGTTCCGGCAACGGTGGAACATAATGAAGGTTTTGTTTTCTTTGCATTCGAAGCAATCGCCAAGGCAGACACGTGGTGATGAACAATAGTCAAGAACTGATTCACTAGACCTTACCTCTGCTACCAAATCGCAAGCATCCGATTTTTCGTCACTTATTTGGGCATTTATGAAACGATCCGACGCCGAAGTCGCTGATTGGATGTCGTTAACAGTAGCGACCAAACTTAAGAGCCACCATTAGAAATCCAGCGCCGCAAACACGACTACAATGTTGGTGTTCAGTAGCCAGTAAAAGAAGTCAATCATGCTGTACACAACACAGCACTTTGTCCTTTATTTCAAAGAACTTATTCTACGAAGATCAACAATCTCCGTCAAAATCGAACTGCGACATCGAAAGACAAATGGTTGTGTAATGGAGTCTGCGCACGATTCCATTAAATAAAAGCTTCAATGATACATCTTCTGACCGGCAAAGCACTTGTCAATATCATTTCACTTGTATAACATTCTTGTAGCGCGTGTTTTCTGTGTACAAATGACTTAAAAATCTGCTCTTGTCAACACCAACCCTTGACGATAAATCTCGCGATAGCTTATACTTATAAATCCGTGCTGTGGGTGTCAATTTACGACGGCGGCCGTTCTCCGCATCTTGGCCGATTCGCGATCTTCAGTAGACTCGATGCGTCCAACACCATTCACCCGTCTTGTCATTTCGCCCACAGATCTCACGATTGGAAATTAAAAACTTCGCGATCTTAATATCTTGTTAATAACTTCAGCTTTTGTATTCGGAGCATATAAACACAGAACGATATGCCGGCAAGCACAATCACATAGTCGGAATTTTTTCTTTTTCTTGCTAGCTAGCCGGTAGGCAAACTCTCGGTGCACTTTGCTATTGGAAATCTTTCCAATTGAGTACGAAATCTAGTTGTCGTTGGTGCCTCGGTTAGAAAAATATAGTTTTCCTCTCAGCTTTTTGACCGTTCTGTGCTCGCTTTGAGGTTGATGTTGTGTCGCTACCGGTAAAAATCCAATCAGCTGCCCACTCCGCTGAACTCGAATGCATTCCGTGATGTTATACACCGTTGGGCTGCACTAAATCAGTGTTCCCCTATCCGAAATTTTAATGGGTGAATTTAAATTTTATTCGAGAAAAATGGATTAAGTAAAGAAAAATGAAGAAGATTCTAAATAGTAATAAATCTCATGCAGAATATAGTTAAAGAAAACGTTTAAAATTTAAAATAAAGGAAAGTTGATATAAAGCTACATTTAATATAATAATAAGAAGAAAAATTATTCTACAAATTGCGATTACAATGGAAATAATCACAATTTTTTTCTAAATCTGCCATTACAATTTCGGATAGGAGAAAGGAAGGTTTTCGAGCAGTTTGCTTGTGTGACTGCTTGATGACTATAGATGTAGGTATTGAAGCTAAATCATGAAATCAACTTGACTTAATGGGATTGGCGCATATTTCAAGAGGTCAGAGGTGTTTATTTGAAACACACTAGCATTTGTTGTAAGTATTGATTATTTTCATTGATTGTGGCACAAAGCATCATAACCATAAATCAATAAAAGCTTCTCTCACTTTACTCAATGCCGACTGAGTATTTAAAAACCATATCCTAAGCTGTGTAGCTGAAATCTGCACCTCTTGTCCTCCAATCGGTAAAATTTTATGTTTTTAATTTACCACCACATGGCTCGTTTTTTAGTGCTGAATATTTTTCAGACATCCAATCGAATTCCAGCCAGTTTTTCATTGACTATCGGTGTCTAGTTTGTTTTATGTTGGATGGAGGTGGCCATTTAGGCTATCCTTGAGCGTCCAAATCTTCCTCAATTGCAACAGAATACCCCATTTTGCAAACCCGACCTATTACTTGGAGTAGAAAAGTAGACCCTCTAAATTTTCATCATTGCTGTTACGCTAAGCATCCCGGAGTACGATTGGCGGATATGGAAAGAAAGAGGAAAAAATACCTGCCTCACTTGCAAACTAAGGAGATGTGATCGAAGATACCACTCCACTGTTAATATTAAGGTATAGAGACCTGCTTCGACGGAAGGCTGAGGCTAAGTGAAACAAACGAAGCCAGCTTATTTTACTGGTTAAAAAAGGAGAAACAGCCAAATATCCTATTCTGGCAATAAAGCAGAAGGAAATAGCTTGCTCAATCGGGAAACAGAGAAGCAGCCGGCTCCAACATTGAAGTCTACCTTACTTTAGCTCCCACTTGGATTCTTAGAAGTAGAACTATCAAAGCGATCCTACTTACTAGCAATGTGGTGGTAGGAACGTTTTTAGCTGCAGCTTCATAATGGTCATCCAAGTGTCAACGAAGGACTTCACCAGAAAGTTTCAGTGGGATCTACCATTAGTCAAACATCTACAACCTGGCATAAGAAGACGCTTGACATTCACATTCAACGTTCATGGTTGCCGCATTTACCTTCAAGCACCGACTGTAAACGTGTTCACTCCTTGTACCTATTCTATTAAAATGAGCACGTAGGAATCTTAAATTTTGGCTATTCCAACCAAACGTCTGCACTCTTCCTGCTTGGCTCATTCGATGAAGCTTTTACAGTCTACAAGTATCATATCCTTGCACATACTCCACTGCCTTGCCTTTCATATCTTCTAATTGATATAAACCAATTGTTCACTGCCAAGCAGGTACTTGAGAAATTCTGGGAGCTGAACATAGAGGTACACCAGATTTTTGTTGACTCTAAGCAAGCATACGATGCTGTTGATGGTAACGTACTGTACCAAATAATGCTTTGCTTTGGTATCCCACACAAATTAGTTTATCTTACTTAAAATGACAATAACGTCGACAACCTTCTAGGCCCAATCAACAACCAATAAATCGCCTTTGTTACAAAAAACGGACTAAATCAGGGAGATGGCGCTGGCCCAATCGCTATTTACTTTACCTCTGGAAAATGTCATCAGAAAGCTACCGGTCGATGCAAGTAGTACGGTATTATATAAGTCAAACCAAGTGATATCCTATGCGGTTGACATCGATATTTTGTCACGATTGTTAACAACCGCCAAAGAAATTTTCCTGAAACTCGAAAGCGAATCAAAACTAGTATGGCTACAAATCAAGTAGAATGTAACAGAAATCATGACGCGGTTGAGGTAACATATCCCAAATGCTCAAAATATCACACTATGCTAATACATCGTAAATGTGGGCAAATGTTGCATATTTAGGTGCAAAAATAACGAAAATCGATAATGCAAGAGACAAAATTTGCTGGACAATGCAGCTCGCAAATAAAATACATATTTTATTCACTTTTAACGGTTTTAAAGACCAGCTGCATACACAGAAAGATAAAGCCCCAAGTATACTCGTACAAATCTGTAATAAAACCTGTGCTATGATATGGGTGTGAAACATAGAACCTTACCCAAGCATCCGCAAACATATTGAATGCTTTCGAAAGATGGATCCTGAGGCAAATAATTGAAGCGAAGCTTAGCGGGGGTATCTATAAGCTGTATGAAATTTTTGACAAATTGGAGGTCTCAACGATTGTAAGACTGTGAAAGCTGCAATTTGGTGGCCATGTAAATCGTATGGGCGAACAATGGATACCCAAAAGGGTAATCGTTAGGAGAACTGAAGGGCGGAGGCCAGTGGGGAAACCGATGAAACGTTGGTCGACGAAGACAGCTCATCGCTGCTCGGATTTCTAAACTGCTAGACATGGTCAATGAACTGAGACAGTTGAAGGAGTTTGTTGCAGCAAGCAAAGGCCCGAGTACGAAGAAGAAGAAGAAGAAGATTGATGTGAGATCTGTGGACACTTCTTCAGAATTTTAAGCTGAATGAATAAAGATTTTGAGCTTAATGTTTCCTAGCTTAATGCAGTTTTTCCAGATGTTTTTAGGTACTTCTTGAAGTTACTTTTCATGTGGAGAGGGCACGCATGGTCATTTCGCTGTCGCCGTACATGTTGATTTGTCAATAACCCAGGACATCATGTCTAGTATTAAAAATAATTCAGAACATTCCTAGCTCTTTCAGGTTCTAGATATGTTTGTTTAAAATTGATCTGCCAAACCAAGCAGTGAGTCTGAATGTAATTATTTAGTATTATCTGAAATTCTGACATGAAACCTTCCCTAAAAGTTTGGAGCAGCACTCATCTTGTCTGAAAGCATTCTAGGCACATCATTTGTCAACAAGTTGAAAACGCAAATTTCAAATCCAAGTGTAATACGACGTTCAAGGGCCTTTTTAGTATTTTACGCAACGCCTCGGCTATTTTGAGACATACTGTGCTTTGCAGTCAAGCTAAGCAAAATTTCAGCCAAGAATGGTTTGCTTAGTACCACCTGACAACAGTTGAGTAGTGCGTGACTTGACGGATAGTCGTTGCATATAGCCGAAATCCTGCTAAGCATCAAGTTCAATGGCTTACCAAAAGCATTCCTACATTGGCCAAACATTCTACCAGCCTGCTTGGTCTGAGCAAGATATATATAAAGAATTTGAATAGCGACAGCATCCAGCTGGTGTAGAATTGGACAATTAGTTTTATTCCTTGTGAAGAGAATAGGAATGCTTTTATGAAAATTTGTATATTTCTGCAAAGAATCCTTAGGACTTTACCCCTGCAAACAGGACTCTTTCATATGCATATGCTTGCAAATGTACGACAAACTCCTCGAGATCAAGTGAAAGCGGGTTGACCTATGCAGACCGTAGCAGCAGTGAAATTACACCTCCACAAGGCCATCCTTTTGCCTCATTGGCTACAACTAATTGGCCACCTGCTGTAAATATAGAAACAGTCTATGCTTGTGATGGCTAAGCCAACCATATGAGCTTTGGCTGCTTCACGCGAAGTGTTGTGCGGTGTGTGATCAATGTCAAAAATTACCTATTTCTTCCCTTTCACCACCTCTTGCTAATGTTTTTGCCATAAGAGAATGAAGGGGACTTCCCCATCTATACGGAATTCACGTATCATAGAGGGCTTGATCTCAGTATTGAACATCTTCTATATTAATCTGCAAGCCTTTTCTAAAGCACTTTCCATTTAGAACATATTAATTTTATCTATTAATAAAACACAGAAATATTTGAGAAATTTATTGTGCGTATAGTGCATGCATTACAAATTATGAATGATTTTGGTCATATGACCACCACGAGCTTGTTTACAGCGGTCGATTGTTCAGACCAAATTTTCGATGCACTCCGGCTGCGATATTTCCTTCACTTTGAGTAATACAACATCGTTTTGACACCGGAACGTCATGTAGTGAAAATTTGGACAGCCTGTCGGGTAAGACGATTATTATGGCTAAAACTTGGATTAAGCCCTCTCAGAACTTCGGTAGTAATTTTTAATAATTTCCAAACGTTGCTGGTTCGTGATATTTACTACAATGAAAATGTTGACTTTGACTAACGTTTTGAAATTGGCAGTTCATGAACAAAGTTTAATATAAAGCTATGAAACTTTTATGCCTCTAATAGAAAACCCTATAGTGTCTTCAGCAAAAACGTGGTAATATTAACAAAACGGAAGCTTTTATGTTCAGAGTAGTTATTTTTTTTCATGTTTTGGATTAAAGATATGTGTAATTATGTAAACAAAGCTTGATGTTAACACTAACAAAGCCTGGCAATTGAAATTTATGGAAGGAATCCAGCGCATATTTAATTTCATCTACCTAAATAGGCTCTAGTCTTTCCCTTCTACTCTTCCTACTTGCGAAGGCATACAAAAGTACGATAAGAGTTCCAGATTCTCCGCTGAGGGAACCTTCCCGGCAAGACCTCGGCAGGCCTCAGGGTACGTTCAAAGTTCGCAAAATTGAGTTGGTGGTATAGACTCGGTTGAGACGAACTCGCAATTGACTCCTTACTCTGTAAAGACAACCATGGGACCAAAAAAGTAACTACACAAACGAACAGAGATAGCGGCTCTGAGGGGGTACCCAATCAAACTGGAGAGTTCGTAAGTAAAAAACTTAAATATAGATTTAAAAAAAAATATATATTATAAAATAAAACCAAGCCAAAATATCAAAAACGATGACGGAACCAACAGTTAAAGCTACAATGTTAAAAGCAAATTGAGAATGGTGCCAACGGTGACAAAAATGACGCCGAATACAATGACAGTTAACACGGACTAAAAACGAAGATTAGCGAAAAGCTTTGTTTTAACAGAAATTCCTGCTGCCCTCGAGCGCAGCAAAAACTGATGCAAACGCCAAAGCGTCCTGAAAAAGAAGAGTGGAAAATTCTGCAGGACGAGAAAGATGTGCACGCGATGTGCTCCTGCAGTAAGTTTTACTCCCAAACCCAAAAGACAGCCAATTCTTCGCCATCTTGGGGTTTTGCAACCCGGTCGGGCCACATACTGGTTGAATTCGGAGCAGACTCCAAAAACAAAGAAGTATCTCCGACGCAGTAAAGAACGTCCTCAGCAAAAGCGCAACTATAACCTTGCTTGAGCTGATACCAATGATCAAAATAAGAGACACTAACTGTGTCACGGATCTGGCCGAGGTAGAAAAGGCCACCAAAAGGTAGCTCTCTAGCATGGTCAGGATCATATCGAAGCTCATACGAGAAAATCATAGTGGATAACGCATAGGCGCCATTGACCGCCGAAAAGGGCGTTGAAAGGTTTCATCTACAAGATACACCTCTGCAAAGCTTCAAATTCCTTGGCTATGGTCACACCGTAGAAGTATACATAAGACCCGATAGAAGTTTCTTCTGCTACAAATGTGGTGAAGTGGGACATAAAAGAAAAGAGTGTACCAAGGAGGCCCACTGTATCCTTTGCAAGAATGCTAATCTGAGACCGGATCTTGGGCCCCTCTTCGGATCAAGAAACTGTCGGTTTTTGTAGGAAGCCCTAGCCAAGGCAAAGTAAGAAGTTTGATGACCCGTATCTTGCAAGCTAACCTACACTCAGCTCAACCACCCAGGAGCTGCTTGAGAAATGTGCGCAAATTTTCCCTGTTGAGCGGGATAAAAGTCCTGTATCATGGTATTTCGATAAAACTGATACTGCCGCCCTTTGGATTCGGAACTGTGATTTTCAGGTGGAAGCGTGTAGACGAGGGGTGGTTTTTTGTGGGTTCGGTGCTGAGGAACCACCTTCTTCAGTATGAACATAACGCTGAAAGAATCAGTATGATCTTTCCAAGCCAAGTGGAATGATTTGGAGGGCACTATTTAAATCGTAGATGGCAACGTCTTCATTGTGAGAGGTGTTGCAAATTGTACATTATTAGTTTCCTGAACACTGCTTAGCACATTTGACGCTTGCTTACAGCATGGGGTTTTCCCGAGGTACGACAGAAGATGGCGGGGCTTGCGCTGACCAATAACGGGAAGAAAAGATTTGGATCATCGTTTGCATACCACTTAATACGTATATAAAACTCGGCTAGGAAAGTGCTATCAAGGAAAGACTTACTGACGTGATTCGTGCTGCTGATGACCTATCTCTTCAGCAGTCTGGCTTAAAAATAGGTTGTTCTACCATTGATGTCATTGCAGACGTGGTGAGGGCGATCCAAAAGATAGATGCACTTAGCCAGAGCAAGTGAAAGATCGTTTTGTTGGTGACCCTTGATGTAAAGAATGCTTTAAATCCAGTTAGATAGGTGGATAGTCCGAATAAGCTGAAAAATCATTTCAAGTTTCAGTATATCTGATTGAAGGACCGAAGCTTGCTTTATGACACGACACAAGGTCAACGAAAGATGGAAGTTACATCTCCAGTTGAACTTATCTTACAACGGGCTACCGAGACTGGAGATGCCAGATGAGTTGCGCTTGATCAGCTTTGTGTACGTTAATGTGCCGAGTGTGAGACTGGATAACTGCTCGTAAATTCACTTTAGCGCTGGAGAAAACCGAAGTGGTCATTCAACAAAGAAGAGAAACCTTAGGGTAAGAACGGTCAGAATTTGAGACATACCAATCAAATCAAATGATCAATTCGAAGATGGGTTTCTCTGAGCAAATCAGAGCAACAGCTGAGAAGGCTGCTTAAGGTGTATTGGCTCTGAGCCAACATGTGGCCAACGTACAGGGACCGAACCCACCAAGAAGGCACCTTTTGATGAGGGCTTAGGGTCAGTGCTTCTGTACCGAGCGGAAATATGGGGCAACGCACTTACTAGGGAGACGTGCCTAAAACCCTTAGCATAGAGAAGAGGAGCATTGAGGATTGCATCCTCATATCCAACAGTCTCTGATTTGATGATAGAAGTTATTGCAGGCGTAATACCTGTCACTCCTCTTGCTGCAGATCGCAGTGCTATTTATCTGCATCGATTTTTCCCAGAAGTAGAAGGCGATGCCTACCGCACATTTTGTGTATGCAAAAAATAGAAGAGGCTGCGACAAGATTGCTATAAGGACATAAAGAAATGTAGTTGCTCCTACAA
This sequence comes from Odontomyia ornata, assembly GCA_963969285.1. NCBI lineage: Eukaryota > Metazoa > Arthropoda > Insecta > Diptera > Stratiomyidae > Odontomyia > Odontomyia ornata. The sequence goes on from OZ017741.1 coordinate 312,561,455, forward strand.
GGATTATATAGCCGCGGTGATGCTTGAATCGGTTGACAAACGGAATAAGCGGATTAGGAGGGATCCCCCAGCTTGAAGGTGCTACGGGGCGTCGCAAAAGAAGATCTAGCCTGAAGTAATGTGTCAAATGGTTCCACGCTAGATTCTACAATAACGTTGAAAGAAAAGGTATTTAGAGGGTAGTCCGGTCGTTGATGAGCTGGCAAAATGGTTCTATGTCAGAATTTCCAATGAACTTTAATCGACTACAAAAAGGTGTAATGAGGGTTCTTATTGAGTCTGGTTAATGGATTTGCAGAGTCTTGTTTCCCTACAAAATATTGGATAGTCTAAATAGTATTGAGTCAAACTGACATGCGTTTGAAAGGTGACATTCCAGTCTATAATTTTTATACGGGCATTTTTGTAATTCGTCATTCATGTCAAAAGTTGTATTCATTTAAATATGAGTGCAATTTCTGAAAAAATTTGTTATATTTTTGAATATCACTACGATCAAGGTGAGAATGCATCGCAGGCTCGTGAAAAAGTTGGTGGTATCTACGGTTAAGATACTTTATCAAAGGCCACAGCCAAGATATGGCTCACCCGCTTTCGTTCTGAAAATTTTGATGTCAAAAATGCACCTCACTCAGGTCGACGTATCACAGAAAAAGTCGATGAAATCTTACAAAAAAATTAAGAAGACTGACATATAAGCAACCATGGCATTGCAAAGGAACTGAAAATCTATCACCAAACAGTTTCGAAGCATTTGCGTAAGGCTGGATACACAAAGAAGCTCGACGTTTGGGTGTCGCATGAATTAACATAAAAAAATTTGACCGACCGAAGTCCCATTTGCGAAATGCTAATAAAACGCAACGAAATTGAGCCATTGCTGAATTAAATCATTACGGGCAATGAAAAATGGGTAAGATACGAGAATGTCGTTCGAAAAAGATCATGGTCAAAAAATTGTGAATCATCACAAACGACTTCAAAGCCAGGATTGACACCAAATAAGGTGGGATTCGAAGGGAGTTGTTTATCATGAGGTACTAGAACCTGACCAAACACTCAATTAGGCTCTGTACTGTCAGCAATTAACCAGACTGTAACAAGCGATTAAAAAACCAGCCAGAATTGATCAATAGAAATGTGTGATGTGTGTGGTCTGGCAATGCCAGACCACACACATCTTTGATGACCCGGCAAAAATTGACAGAGCTTGGCTGGGAATTTTTGATGCATCCAGATGCAGATGCAGACCTTTCACCGTCAGACTGCCATTCGCTTCATTTTCTGCGAAATTTCCTTAATGAAAAGAAATCAACTTCAAAAATGGACTGTGTTAATCACTTGGCCGAATTTCGCATCGATAAACCACAGAATTTCTACACCGATGGAATAATGGCTGTCCCCAAAACATGGCAAAAGGTCATAAATAATAATGGACAATATTTATTTAAATAAAAGAATATTCAATTGAAGGACTTACCAATATATGCAAAAGGTATATAAGCTCTTTTACTTTTCTGCCGTGATGAGAAAACTCAATAGTTGTTCACAGAAGAATCTTATTGTATATCAAATTACTCATTGAGACCACAGAGCCGTGACTAGCTGCAGATAAAGGCCCATTTTGGAGCTATGCCATAGATGAATGAATACCTCTCCTAATAAATAGTCCATATATTTGCAACGGAAGAGTGCAAATATATGGAAGAGTGGCATTCTTGGAAATATCAAGCCTTATGAAATCTCTCTCGTACGCAGCATTATCCGAATCTCTACCGCTTACTCCAATGTGGAAAACTTGTGACTAAGCAGCATCTCCTGTATAGTTACCATCTGTCAAGATTGTCGCATAAGAATAGGTCTTCAGAACAACTTGACCTTGAAGGTTCTAGTTCTTTGTGACCATCTGACAGTACCATGTAGTTAGGCTCCATGTCTTTCTTGTCTTATTCTTTAACGCTTTCTAGCTACTAAATTTTACTCCTATTGAGTACTTCAAATTTGAACACATCCTTAATAGATCTGTTACTATTTCGCGGCTTTGCATTACAGCTGAGCTCATGTTTACTGCTACTAGTCCACTTCAGTTTATGTACGGCGATGTGGTAAGTCGCGTTTGACTCTAGTTAGTGATTCAGAACTAAATGCGGAAGAGCTGGACTCACATTTAGATACAATTTAACTATCATACTGTCTTCGTTCTAGTAAAATCTTGGCACTCCTCATAGTACGTTTGAAGCTCGCACCATTGAGTTAACGGTGTAGGTTCAGTTGAGACTGACCCACGATTAGCGCTGGTCTGGCTCTGAGTATCTGTCCCCATATGGACTTATACCAATCCTCGGGTGGCCTCCCTGCTTTGCAAAGATAACCATGGAACCAATAAGATGAATAAGTATACAAGCGAGTATAGCAGTTCTAATAGGAGGCTCAATCAAACAAAAATATAGCAACGTCAACCAAGGCTATTATAACAGTACCAATGAACATCGACGACTTAAGCATCGGAAGCAAGAAAAATGACAGTTATAACGAACAAAACAAAGATGAACGAGAAATGGACGGCTTACCAGAAGCGCAGGAAAACCTTGCGCAACCAAAAACTCTTGCGACGTTTAAATGCAGCAAGAAAATGATTCGAACGTCAGAGTTCGTTAAGCTCAATGAGGTACAAAGTGCCATTAAAACAATACGGTCCACCTAGTCGGGTGGGTTCCTGGTGGAACTCAGGCCAGAGGTAATAAAATGGGGACTCTTTCTGTGCTGCAATCAAAAAGAGCCTCAGAGGGATTGCTAATGTATCCTCGCTTGAGCCTATAGCAGCACTGGATATGAGGGACATTGACTGCATCATGGAAGTGACCTAGGTCAAATACGCCATTAGACAGGAGCTCTTTGGCTTAGCCGAGGTTAACGTAAAACTCGCCAAATCAAACACTGGGTGCAATGCATGGCCATCGTTAACCTGAAAAAGAACAAAGTAAATGCTTAGCAAGGGCAAAGTAAGCATAAATTTGGGCATCAAGAACAAAATTTTTGAGTTTAAAGGGGCTCATGAATCGGCTTATGCTCTACAGCTCAAGGTGGTTTAAGGCAGCAAAAAGCCAAAACGACAAGCCCTCCAGTGAGGTGTCAGTAGCTGGCAAACCCAAAAAGGTTACAGGTAGCAGAATTGAAGGCGATGACTAGAAAGGTAGGGAAGATGAAGTGTCAAATGAAACTGCTAATGCTGACAAGGAGTTCCAAAAAGTGCTATGTAAGGCAATCAAAATATCGGCCAAAAAGTCTCTCCTTAAAAAATCGGACAAAGAGCCCTCTGAAGAAGAGGAGAGCAAAAGTTCAGATAATGCGGAAATCATAACCTAAAACACAGTTTAAACCCCTACGAGAAGTTCTGCTTATTAGCCAGATGACACCAAAACTGCCTTAAGAGCTGTACAACTAACCCGGTCTGGAGGCTTACTGGTGGAATTTGGATCAGAGGTCACTATCAGAAACGCATCCTGTGATGTAGTAAAAAAAATTTCGAGCCAGAATGACCAACGCCTCACTCGAGCCAACGGCAACCTTCAAAATCAGGGGCCTCGACTGTATTACGGACAAACCCGACGCAGAGGAGGCCAATAAAAGGAAGTTCCCTACTGAAAATGAATTCAAAGTAAGACTAACATGGGGAAATATCAAGGGCAATGCATTGCCATTATCGAATTGACTGATTAAGATGCCAAACAGCGAAAGGCAAAATCAATTATCTCCAGGACACGTACAGAAGCAATTTCTTTCCACTGCTGCAGGTGCTTCGAATACGGTCACATATTATATGGCTATAGGAGATCCAACAGAAGCTCTCTGTGTAATAATTTTGGTCAAATGGGGGGCAAAATGGTCAAGGCACAATGTTTTCTCTGTAAGAGTGCAAAGACTTCAATCATGCGCAAGGCTCACGGAGAAAAGCCGCTAATCAAAGCCAAATCAATACTCCAATAAGCCAAACCCTTCAAGTGAACTTACACTGAGGCGCAAATGTTCGAGTTCGGCCTGAGCAGTTTGCGAGCGAACCTTATTTAGCTCTGTGCTCGAGCTGCTGGATGAATTGCACTTGAACTGCTATGTGAAGGATGTCGTAGCACTAATTACAGGGTGCATAGTTAAACAAGCGGAAGTTAAACTTGGTATTTTAATCGCCGAGTGATTTACTGTATAACTGCTCATGGATTTAGCCTAGCGCTGCAGAAAACTGAAGCAGCTATTTTGATAAACAATAAAATCCTTAGAGTAAGAATAATTAGTATTGGGGAAGTGCAAGTCGAGTCGAAATTAGTTGTGAAGTACTTGGGTGTCCTCATTGACTTGAATATGAGTTTCTCTGAGTCAATCAGCGCAAAGATAGCATCTGAATATGGGATTGTCTCTATATCAGCAATGTTGGTGATTGCAAGCATTATACAGATCACCCTCCTTGTAAAGAGCATCGTAAAACTGACTTAACCAGAAATGATGGCAAAAGCGAAATAACTGTGCTTCAAGAAAGACAACACTCGCTTGGCGATTGGGAACAAACCTGGGTGAATGATACGGAGGAAAGATGGACCATGCGCCTCATTCTTGACCAAAAGCCGTGGTTCTACCGTAGTCATGATGGAACTGACTTCTTTTTGACCCAATTCTTGAGCGAGCATTGATGTTTCCAGTCTTACCTGCACAGTTTTGGCAAGTTACTGTCTGCCCATTGTATTTTCTGCGCTGAAGAACTCGATAACATTTTTTGTGGGCAAAGTGTGAGACAAGTAGCAGGGTAACCTCAAAATGAAAGATTGTGGGCTTTTTCTAGATAGCTTGATTAGAAAGATGCTCAGATCAGTTAACAAAGGGAACAGCGTAGCATCCTACGTTTGGTTCGTTTTATTGCTATAAGAGAGTGCCTGGAGGTATTGAGGATACAGAAGTTTCTTTTTTTTGCACTCCCTATCCTTTCTTCCCCTACTGTTTGAAGAGGGATTCCTGCAACTCAGTGGCATTTTGGGCATAATCAAACGAGATCTTGCCCAAAACAATGCGTTAAAAGATTTCAGGCTAGGTTCCCAGGCTGACAGTGGAGAAGTTTAGTGGGTAGTTCAGAGGTTCTGGGCCCACTCTCATGGCGTAAATAGCCTTCACCTCTCAACTACAAAATGGGCCAAATAAGAATTAGCTAGGTTATTTGCAGGATATGTCGAAGATTAGCACCTTTTCATTATTTTGAGTACCTTGGTTATGGCCATACTGCAATAAGGTGCAAAGGGCCTAACACGAGTTCACTGCACTACAAGTGTGGTGAATTGGGTCCTATGTAAGGACGCTAGCCTTAGCGTAGTCAAGCTTAAGCACGCCCTAGTTAGAGGGAAGTGTCAGATCTTCACGAAAACCTTAACGTGCTGCAATGATTAGTATTTTGCAGATAAACTTGCACCGCATTACTGTTATCCAAAACTTGCAAGATAGGAAAGGAAACTGAAGCCAACTTGCTTTTGCTCAGCAAGCAGCATCAAGACGAGATTTCTTTGGTGTGGTTTACTGATGAAGCTGGTACTTTCGCAATCAGGGTGTAAGACAGCACTTGTAAAAGGTGGTCCAACCATAATACACGATGTTAATTGTGAGTCACACCTTAACGTCAAGTTTTTCGTCCAACTTAATTTCATATTTCTTTATTTCAGTGTTTGACAAATTCAACCATGGAGAGGTACACAATTGAGAAGCACGTTAAGGTTGTTGAAGCCTTTTACGAAAATGGGCGTTCAAATCAAAATGCATTTCGTGCACTTCGTGATTCTTTTGGTCAGCATAATCGACCAAATGTGTCCACAATCGTGAGAATTGTGCCCAAATTTCAGGAAACCGGGTCTGTAGAAAATGTGAAATCACTTGTGCATGCTCACCCAGTTCGTGCGATAGTGTGGCAAAAGAGCCGTCAACCCCGACTCGTCGTCGTGCCCAACAATTGAACATCTCACAAATATCACTGATGCGATTTTGAATAAAGATTTGAATTCACACGCTAAGAAGGTTCAATTGACTCCAGAGCCAAAGCCTACTGACCATTTCAAGCGCCGGCAATTCGCCGAATGGTTGGTTGAACAGACAGAAGAAAATGGTGACTTTACAAAGAAAATCATCTTCAGCGACGAGGCACACTTTCACCTCGGTGGATTCGTTAACACGCAGAATTGCCACATTTGGGCAAATGAGAATCCACGAGTGGTTATTGAAAAGCCGATGTATCCACAAAAAGTGACGGTTTGGTGCGGTTAATGGGCTTGCGGCATATTATCTCTCGTTATGGCGATGTTAATTGGCCGCCACGATCATGTGATTTGACACCGTTGGACTTCTTTCTCTAGAGATATGTAAAACAAAAATTATACGTCAATAAGCCAAAAACAATTCAAGAGCTAAAGGATGAGATAATTTAGCATATTAACGACATTGAACCTGAATAATGTCTCATAAAAAGTATGCCACGGTAGCCGTGGCGAGCATTTGGGCGATATTTTGTTTCACACATAATTGTCATGGATCCTTCTATCATAATAAAAAAACAATAACATAATTCTCTGAAAACTTTTTGTTTTATTTACAATTAATATCGTGGGTTTTCGTTTGACCACCTTTTATAGAAATGCAGATTGATGGGCAGGGAGATGGTTCTGCGTGACTTTGGTGTATAAATACAATATAATGTAGGGTATATCTTACCCTGAATGCATTTTTAATGTTCTTTCAGACGAGACTCTCTCTCTGGAAGACGCAATTTTGAAGGCAAAATAGTTCGTTGAGGGAGACTTCAATATAAAAGCCATTGACTGGGCAGGCCTCATTCATATGCAAAAAAAAAGAATTTTGGACGTGATATCTATAGCTAAGTTTGTTGTGCTAACACCGGTAACACCCTTACTTACTGTCCCTCGGGCTGTGTTTAAATATGACACTTGTACTGGAGCCCCTCTTAGCAAAAGTACACACATAGAGAGTTCTACAGGACTACTCGGCCAGTAATAGCAGTTTAAAGAACTGAAGATTAACGATGGTCCTTCTCGGTGGGCGTCTGCTCAGTCTCCCTGTCTAGGATGGATCACTAGGAGGATGGACGTTGACAAGTTTGAAGGCGTGCTTATGGCATGGGCATTAATGCAGGGAGCTTCAAAGGGGAGTAGAGGACTAACAGCTATGGATATGGTTAAATCAATTATTATCACGTCTGCTTGCAAATCCTTCATACCTCCAGTGTACTGGTAGTTATTCAATAGTTTGTAGTTATTCAATAGCTAAATAATCAAGTAAGGTGACATGTGCTCCGGCAAGGGGCCCAGCAGGCATGAACTTTGGAGGAAATATAAATCATCCAGAAACCGTTTTCAGAGACATACCAGCAACACTAAGGCCAGCTGGTTCCAAAATTTGGTGGAAGATGGGAATAAAAAATCCTGATGCCTGTGCTGCAAGCTGGTGATCCGGAAGTTTGGAGCCCAACGTTTGCCCTGTACATATGAGGTGATTAAAATGGACGTGATTTCGCTGGCTCCTTGCTCTACACTCCGTTCGTGCTGAAGCAATACACAATAACAGTCCAGTAAATAATATATAGTACTTCTTATGAGGACCGCATTGAAGGATGCAGTTTCGTTCTTGAAGGCAAACTAGGCATCAGAGCTAGGAGGAATTCCATCTAAGATACTGCAAATGGTCAATCTTGCTGCTTGCTTGCTTGAGGGATGTTCCTGGAGTGCTGTAAAGTAGTGAGAATTATGTTAATTAGCAAGGAGAAGGAAAACCCTCAGGAGCGTCAGCATAACGCTCGTTGTGTATGCTAGGCACAGCTAAAAAAAAGCTCGGAAAAATTATCAGGGTAGACTTACTGACGCGATTCGTGCCACTGCGGCCGTATCTCTTTTGTAGTACGGCTTTACCCCTATCGGGAAGTGGTGAGCGTTGTCTAGCACGCAAAGGCACATAGCATTACAGTTTGTCACCCTTCTCGTCAGAAATACTTTCAACTAGGAAATCCTTTCTAGTTACCAAAATATTTGATGCAGATTTTGAGGGCCTAAATGAAGGACAATAGCATAGTGTATAACATAAAAGCAGACCGGTGGAGGATAGACATTACATTGAGTGGTGCACAGGGTTCTACACTTGGTTCTAACTTACGCAACATCACGTTGGCTTTGCAAATGATGTTGTGGCGCTAGTCACTGGAGACATTGTCAAACATGGGCAATATAGGATGCATATGCGAATTCGTCAAGGGAGGGACTGGATGATTGCTTGCAGCTTCAACCTTGCGCTGGAAAAAACTGAAATCGTCATCTTGACAAAGAAGACAAGACTCAGTGTCAGGACTATCAATATGGCGGAAAGAAGGTAAAATCAGAACCAGCAGTGAAAAAGTGGGCATATGATAGACTTGGAGATGAGATTTTCAGAACAAATCAGGTCAACAGTTCATAAAGTAGCAGAGAGGGCATGGCGCTTGCACGTTTAATGGCCGTTACAAAAAAACTCCTCCTCACCAAGAAGATAACTCTTGGTGAGCACTGCGTAGTCTGCCCTTCTTTACAGACCGGAAATATAGAGCGGCGCGCTCAGCAAGGAGTTGCACCAAAAGCTGCTGGCACAGGTGCTAAGACCAAGGGCGCAGTGAATTGCACATATACAGGTATATCGAACAGTATCTAGGTCGGCAGTATTACTGATTGCAAGGGTGATACCCATCACTATTCTTGCTAGAGAGCGTACACATATTTACCTATGCAGAAGTGAAAGCAACAGGGGGGTAGTCAAAATGAAGAAGAGACAATGCACTCTCTGTGATTGAAACAGTCCTGAGAGAATCATACAAAGAGAAGATGGACTATACGTCTGATCTCTGAATTGAGGTAGTGGCTCGATTGACGGCAAGGTGAGATTGACTTAGCTGGAAAAGATTAGTAAATCGGGGTTTCCCAACTGGGTGTCTCACGTGGCAAATGTAGACAATACCTGCCATGCTTTTTTTTTATTAAAAAAGATAGGACAGGCTGCGTTGTGACCTCTTCAATTAAGTTGGAGCGCTCTCCTCGGAGACTATGTTACAATTGGAAAGATGCTTACATCTTTTGACAAACGGAAACGCGTACCACATTATATACAAGCCATCCTGGAGGGTAAAAAAAGGCACACTTGAGTGTCAAAAGGCATTGAATCTCTTTTCAAATAATCCCTTCTCCTCCCTTATTTCTCGCAATGAAGTGGATTTCTGGATCCCGAAGACACCTCCAGGCCAAAACATATGAAGTAGCCTGAAGTAATGTCCTAAACGATTCCAGGCTAGGTTGTCAGCTAATAGAGGAGTTGTTTGGTCGGTAGTCCACAGTGCCTAGTATGATTGAGAGTTTCACACTTAGGTCGTAGATAACCTTCACCTTCTAACCACAAAAAGTGGATAAATAATGCCCAGCACATCTACCATTCTTGCCTACCTGCAATATGTTTTCTATGTACCTAGTAAGTGTTTCTGTTGATTAGTAAGATCGTAGAGAATCTGTGCCCCTTCGGCTGATTAAGTGAATTGATCTCAAATCTCCAAATAGCTGCCGTTTATAGTTTTTTTTACCCAATTTGAATATTTCTCTCATTTCGATTGGAATTTGGCCAGAGTTGCCCGGTCTAGCGAGCACCCACGTATAAAATAAGAGATTGTACTTTTGCTTACTAGCTTGTAGTTCACTAGTGAGTCTCAATTTAAGTTGATGTTTCTAACATACTATATACTAGGATCAAATGAAACAAAACACGTCTTTTGATATATGTACTTTGAAGTCTAGAGCATGATTTGCTATCTAAACCAACTATAGCAAGTAATCTCTTTGCGGAGCTTCACTTAATTTTTGTAAATATATGAGATCTGTTCGTAAAGTATCGCTTGAGTGATCTGATGTGGAGATGTAAAAGTATGTTTAGATACTTTTTGATAGATCCCATTAATTCATAATTTGAATTTTCAAAGAATAAATTTAATTTTCAATGTAGATTTTAAGACATACATAAAACAGCATCTTCGAACATAAAGCACAAAAATGCACAGCCTGTAGCATGTTCACAAAGGACTTAATAAAATTTCTTGTCTCCTCTTTGCATGTTCACCAACATTCAGCTATTGTGCATCGACATTATTTCCAACAACAGGGCCACGGCCTATGAAACGACAACGATTAATGGTACCACAAAATCGAGGAGTTGTCGGCAATTCAGTGCAACAACAACAGCAACAAAAGCATCAAGCAGCCGCTGCAGCCATGGCTGCGATGGCTGCATCGGCAGCAGCGGCTCAAGCAGTTCAAGTCAACATGTTGCCGCAACAGCAAATAGTCCTTCACCAACAAAGTCTTCTTGCAAATGGGTCCAACGTTAATAGCCTGGTGTCGTCTTGCAACGGAAATGCTGGTACAACCGTGCACAGCCTGTCCAATGGCTTGTTGAACGGAACCGGCCACGGAGGTGGACTTTTAGTTCAACCAACGACAGCGACAACCACTAATAACCACACGACCTTAACAAATTGTGAGCAAATGTCTTCGGTGTGTACCAACGGCCAACATCAACATCTCCACCATCTTCAGCAGCAACAGCACCATCACCAGCAACTACAACACCAGCAGCAGCACCAACAACACCTCAATCAACAGCCACTTCTAGGACCCTTCAAAGTTTACAGTGAGTATAATTCTGGAATTTTACCCTACTCGATAGTCCTTACAGTTCGTGCCAGGAATTCTGGCTCCGTGTTGCAACTAGCCAAGGAAATTGTTTCTTCTGCTGCGTATAATCGTATATCCTGATTCAACTATTCGTAGACTGTAATAATGTATTTATTCCGACTCAGCATCTCCAACGAACATAAAGACAAACTTACAAACAAGAAGTTAAACGGAATTCTAATTTATACATATGAGCGCAAGGATAACGAAGAAACAGTTCTGATGGCATCTACTCGTATTTGAGCAACAACTTAAACGAACTGCGTCGACGGCCTATCTTTTGTCTTCGATTCGAACTACATCCTTTTGGGTCGTTTCTTCTTCTAGGTAATCCCGACACATTAATTTGCGGTAACTGCAGGGAGTGCTTCTCCGATCTGGGTGAATTATTGGACCACAAAAGGAGTTATTGCAAATTACGTTTTACATGCAAGTGCCAGGATACACTTTCGTCTGCAAGTAATTAATTTTTATATAAATTTGCGTTCATACACTTCCCAGCTTCCTTGCATAAATAGTTAAAGTTCTAGTTTTTGTTGCATTTCGAGCATGTCAAACTTTCGTGATAAATTTCAGCTTCGAGTTTCATTTGTTTTTGCTCGCACTGTATATGTGGTTGTGTGGGATTATGAAGTAGTTTAACTCGACGTTGACGCCATTGAAATTCGGTGGATTGTCTAAACTGTATCATTTTCAATCAAATTAACTTTCTCCTGCAAAAGTTCAACGAGTGCTTGTGCTTATTGGATGCTTCATAGGATTACACACCATTGTACTGGTACTCGTATCTGATTCAATGCCAAACTATTTCCAGAGACACCGTTGCCAACGACAAAACTTTTGTGCGCTGTATGCAAGGACGCCTTCACAAATCCTTGGGATCTGATGGTACATGCCCAGGCAGCACACATGGTGAACATCTACGAGTTGGGCAGCGAGGAGAATGCTGGCGAGCAGAAAGATCAAAATCATGTCGAGAATGGAGTCGTGAATGGAAATGCAAATAATATTATTAATGGAAAGGTTGAACTTCCTGCGGAGCTGCCGAGCGAAGTTGGTAGTCCAAATGGATCAATTGCTAATGAGGTTTGTACATTGATTTCGATTATGTAGTTTTTGCTTGGTGTGGGGTTAAGTCAATCATGTTGCGTTTAAATGGAGAAAATTCTAAGCAACTGGTTGAATAGTAATTTAGATATTTCTTTGTTTAAAAAGCCTAGTTCATCTATTTGGGTAAAAATGTTTAATTCTGCATATTTACGACATTATCTACTTCATATTTAATTTTAAAGAACTTTTATGTTTTTAAACTGCAAGAAAAGATGTTAGGCATATTTGAATACGCATTAGGGCCTAGCGAAGAAACAGAATGGAGCACCTAGAATAGCCATGGTTAATGAGAGACGCAATAAGACAGGTCAAAGTTAAGAATACTTAATGACCCCCCAGTAATGTCCTGATCAGGCATGCCAGTCTGGAGTAAGTCCAACAATGCCACATGAAGTTCTATGAAAAACATGACCTGTCAAATTTAACTTTTTACAAATTAGGATGTGATTAGGAGCTCCTAAGTCTAAATTATAGCTCAGGTGATGTAGTGATTAGAGTACTCGTCCCATAAGCCGGAGGTCCCTGGTTTAAATCCCGTTGGTGACGACAAGATTTGCTTCGAGTGATTCTTTAGACGGACTATATGCCCGTTCTGTTATGATACGAATTGGTTTAAAATCAGAACGTATCGCAGCTGGATAAATGGACATATGGCCAAAGCAATCAAGATAATGAGATACTTGTAGTAATCCAGCAGTCCGCGTAAGCAAAATGCTGGAGGAGCGTCGTGAAAATGACAATGGTTCTAATAAATTAATTAAAAATCTCATCCTCACTTCTTCGCACAAATAAGTTTGGTCGAATCGTTTTTGTCCGCAACTGCACAACGTTTGATCGCTAATGAAGGAAATCTGAAAGAACCGCAAAAACTCATAAGTGAACAAATTAAATCTGGAGACCACTGATAAGAAGTTGATAATGATTTTCGACAAATCGCAAATATTAAGGGAAATTCCACTCAATGTTAAAAAATTTAGTTAGAAGCAAGAAAAGTAAAAAGTGGATTAGTAACGAGATTCGTCCTAAACACACTCTTTCCGGAGACAATACAATTGGCAAACTCGTGGCTTGGATTATGATAAATAATGCAGATCAAAGCATCGAAAATTCAACTGTTCTAGATGTAGCGGGCTCGAATAAACCGCACCAAAAATCACATTTCCATGAACAAGATTAACCTACATTTCCACCCCGCATGAATTCAATTACAAATCCACAATCATTTATAAATTCATTCTTCAACACAAGTAACTCTCAAACAGTAGCTAGTCTTACGTCAACTTCAGCGAGTATGCTCGTGGAAGCTGCTCTTGACTCTGTGGAAGGCCTGAACGAGAAACGAGTTCGAACGGTTCCTCAAATGCTCGCACCAATCACTTTCCGATTCAGTGATAATGTACGATTTCATATTGACCGAGTTATTCGTCATCTCTTGGAACTCCACTTATTCCTCTATGAGAATGGCCTTGGAAGTGATCCCGTTGCGGCGCGAGAATTGAAAGGAAGAAAAAAGCTGATCTTGTCGACGATGCTTAGCTGTGCGCTGGGCAACAATGAGTAGTTGCTTGTAAAACGCAAGCGCGGCCAGATCGACAGAGGTTGTTGAGTTAAATTTGCCCCGGAAAGACGTTAAGTGAAAGTGGTTGCATTTTTTCAGGAAACTTTGAGCTTCTCAGAGTATTTCTGTTTGATAATAACACTACTTTACGAAATAAAAGTGTTCCTTTTACCCAAAGATAATTTATATTGGATGTGTTTTCTGCCTGCATCCTTACTACAAAAATATATGTCTCATATTTTTATTACGTCAAGTTTTTGATATACTCGCATTCACCTTAGTAAGCCTTCTTGGTAGCCGTGTCTGATTGGTTAGTTTGTTTTAATTGCGTTTAAGTATTATGTAAGCATTTTCATTTGTTTTAAAATGTTATCAAGGCAGTGTAGATTAAACAAAAATAACTTTTGCTATGCTTGTAGTCAAATTATTTTGTCAAAAAAGAAGATACCAATCACTATTTCCATTACTTTCAAATCCCAGTAACAAACCTTGATTAAAAAAATGGGCTCCTGGTGTAATGTGCAAAAATTGCAGAAGTATATTATTAAACTGGCCTGCAGGAAAAAGAAAACATTTATGATTCGGCATCCCAATGATATGGAGACAACCAACAAATCTTACTGCTGACTGTTACTTCTGCCTCACTGAAATTACAGGTTTTAACAACAAAAACTGAAAGCACAAATAATATCCTGATGTTGCCTCAGTCGCAAAACCTGTGCTACATTCTGACGGAAGTCCTTATCCATTATTACCCAGCAGTTCCAGTAAAGAAAATGAACCACAGCCGCATCTGCTTCGAGCCAGGACGTTGATTTCAAAGCTCTTTCCGGGTTTGAATCGAATTGTAAGCCACATTTAATATCACAGGGTGAATTAAGCGACTGTGTAAGAGATTTACAGCTTTCAAAAATCAAATCTGAATTGCTTGTGTCACGATTTCAGTAATGGAATTTGTTGGCCTCTGATACCAAAGTGACTTTTTACCACAGTAGGAGTAATCAATTCTTATTGACCTTGAAGGAACAATACCAGGCGTTAAATTTGCCTCAGTATGAAAGATACGAATTTGGAGAGTATTAGAGGACTGCTCAGTCAGTGATGATAAGAACATTTTGCTTGAAATCTGATGCTTTCTCCCAACTATCGCGCTCTCGACCTTCTACAATTGGGTGGAACATCGGAAAGATGGACGTGGAGAGATTCTTTGAGACGCTCATGTCAAGTGCCCCACTGCAAGGAGATTTGCAAGGTATAGAGGAGCTAACAGCTCAAGATATGTTGAACTCAATGATGAGTATCATTATGACTACTTGCAACGCTTCCATCCCACGTCAAAAACCACGGCACGGGGAGCCCCCAGTGTACTGGTGGTTGACGGAAATCGCTAAAAAGTGAATGGAGTGTCACAAGCTCTGGCATGAGGCTCAACGGGCACGGAACCGTGACGAACCATGCAACCGGGTAGCAGCATATAAGCCAGCCTAGGAATGCCTTTGGAAATCGATTAACAACAACGCTCGCTACTGGCAAAATTTAGTGGACAATGTAAATGAGGATCCGTGGAGCCTTGGCTACAAGCTAATTGCGCGGAAGTTTGGTGCTCCACGGATGCCTTGCATACATGAAGCGGAAAAACTGGACAAGATAGTGCGGGCACCCATCCAACTTATCTCGTCCGTGTTAACGCTGTCTACGGTGAAACAGCAATCAAGTTCCAACTCTTCACAAAGCAAAAGCAACCCTTTCATTGAAAGTGAGGAATATTACAGGCCGAGATGGTGTTGCAGCTGAAGTGTTGCAACTTGTCTATCACCATTGTACTGACTTTCAACAATGTTGGAACGCGAGTATACATGACATTTGTACATAGCAAGGAGCAAATTGTAGCTCGGATCATTACTTGATCAAATTAACCTATCGATGTCGTATGTCAAAAGTGTATTCAGCGAAGACCAGCCCTCCACAAAAATTCGACATCGAAAGGCTCCAAACGACGCCGGTAGCAAAAATTTCATGGAGACCCTCGACAAGCAGCTAGCTCCCATCCTATCAGAAAAATTGTTGAGAACAAGCAACGAGCTATGTGTGGAAGTGAAAGTGGCAATTAAGACCAGAGCAGAACAGATAATTAGAAACCAAGTCTAGCGCAAAAGAAATGATTTTTTTGATGATGAGTGCCAGAATGCGTTAGACAAAAATTATCAGATGTACATATAATATTTAGATAGGAAAACCAGGACAAAGAGAGAAAAATATGAAAATCTCAGGAGAATAGCGAATAAAGAAAATGATATGACGACCAATCAGAAAGCATCAATGTAAGTCTTGCGACCAACAACACCAGACAACCATACAAAGTAGCGAAAAACCTGAAACGTGGTTATTAGCCTTAGGTCACGCTCTGTCGTGATGACATCGACAACATCATCGCTGATGAAACCAAGATGAGCATCATATTTCAACGATCTCCTTAATCCTCCACATAGCTCCAGAATATAGATATTCCCAGAGAGCTTCCATTGGCCACACCTACTCTGGATGAAGTTGGTTTCACCATCAAAACCCAAAAGAATAATAAAAAACCTGGCATCGATGAGATTCCAGTAGACCTCATCAAATATGGTGGCAGCAGTGTTCATAAAGCCATCCATAAAATCATCCAGCACATTTGGCGACAAGAAAGTATGCCGAACGAGGGTAGCCAATCAATTATATTCCCTATCCACAAAAAAGGTGACAAGCTCCCATGCGAAAACTATAGAGGCATAACACTACTTTATACGGCACACAAAATTTTTTCTGAAGTCTTTGAAAATAAAATCAGATCATACGCCAATGGTATTATTGGGGAGTAGCGAGTATATCGATGATAGACAAATTATTTACAGTCAACTAGGCACTTGAAAAATGCTGGGAGTCCAACAAAGACGTGCGCCAAACGTTCGTTGGCTTTAAGTAAGCATACGACAATATTGATTGCAACGCACTGTACCAAATAATACTTTGTTTTGGCATCCCAGCCAAAGTAGTCCGTCTTTTTACATGACAATGTCTCCGACACCCTCCCAAGTCCGTATCAATAACCAACTCACCGACGGCTTTGACACAAATATCGGACTAAATCAGGGAGATGGGGTTGGCCTCATTGCTATTCAATTTCGCTCCGGAATATGTCATAAGAAAGCTACCTGTTGATTCAAGACGTACGTCAATATACAAGTCGATCCAAGCGGTAGCCTATGTGGACGACATCAGTATTTACTCACGGTTGTTGACAACCACCAAAGAACTCTTCCTGAAACTCGAGAGCGAAACAAAACCAGTAGGGCTATAAATCAATAAAAACAAGTTGAATAAACAGGAGAGTGCTCCTACTAGAAGGTCTTTGTAAACATCCTAGAGTTATAAACAAGTTTTCTAATAGCGTGAATCGATAGCTTGTATTATTCATCCAATACTTAGATATGAAATTGTTCAAATTTATGCAAAAGATACACAGTTTCTTTCATAAGCGCAGCGCAGCCGCCATTTTGATCTAGCTGAAATGATTTTTCTGAATGCTCGGCCGATTGAACGTATTTTAATAAGACACTATTCCTTAAATTTTCATAAAAATTAGAAGAAAATAAAAAGGGCCTAGGTCAATTTGAAATATGTATCAACCATAAACTCATGTTATTGTTGTTGTAATTCCATTTAATTGAAATGGCTATAATTCACTTGATTATGATTCGATCTCGATTAAATTTTGTGAACGTAAATATTCTATATCAGTGTTGAAATATAATTTAAAGGTACCGTTTTGATTTTATGGGTGAAAATGTAAAATCTTCAAATCATACTATTATTAACAAAGTTGAGTGAATTTCGATTCCTGAGGGATTTGCTACCATTGTACTCATAAAGGCGCATATTTGTGGTAGTTTTCAGATTTTTCGGCTCAGCGGTGTCTAATCTCGAGGGGGGGTATACAAATTTTTGCTGCATTTTGCCTTCCCCTGGACTCCCTGATTCAAAAAATGATTTTTTTATTTCAGATTATAAAAGTTCTAATCAAGACCTGATACCCCATCCGACTACCTTTGATTAACAAAAAATTTTTAAGGACCAATTCGTTATAAGGGGGGATCCCACTAAAAAAATTTTTAAACACATTAACTTTTGAGAGACCATCACTTCTGACCTTTTCACAGTTTGTGCATTCTAGCTTCTATAGTTTCTGAGGAAATAGCTGCATGGACAGACGTACAGGTAGATAGACAGACAGGTGGCTAAACTAGTAGGTCTTTGTAGGAAAAAAAGGTTTACAAACACCTAATAAAACGAAGCTTATGGCACTGTCGAGGAAAAACACCTCAAACACCAAAAATATCAAACTTTTCAAATCTCTATACTTTGGCGTCAAAATAACGAGAACCGGCAATGAAAGAGAAGAAATACATTGAAAACTACAGCTCGTAAGTCAAATATTTTATTCAGCTTGAATGATCTTGAAGACCAGCTGTATACACATGAAAACAAAGCTCCAAGTAAACAAATCTGTCCTGTGCCATGCTATGGGTGTGAAACATGGTCCTTAACGTAAGCATCCGCAAACATATTAAACGTCTTCGAAACACGGGTCCTGAGGCAAATAATCGGAACGAGGCTAGACGGAGATCAATGGCGAATGCGAAACAACCATGAATCGCATTGAATTCTTGAGAGCCGGAGGTCTCAAGGTTTGTAAAGCTGCAGAAGTTTCAATGAGCTGGACATATGAATCATATGGACAAACATTGAATACCCAAAAAGGAATTTGTTGGAAGAACTGAAGGCTGGAGACCAGTGGGAAAGCCGAGGAAGTGCTGGTCTGAATCGGTCAACGAAGGCAGTTCATCGCTGCTCAGATTTCGAAATTGGAAGATGTGATCAATGGACTGAGACAGTTAGAGGCGCTGTTTGCAAGAAGCTAAGGCACGAGAGGAATTTTAGCGCTACGACGAAGACTTTACAGACTTGTTGCTCAACACATTCAACGCTTGACTATGGGGGGTGGTTTTTCACGTACGATGGGAGGTTTCAAGGCTCGCAATGATCAGCAAGAAGTAGGGTAATTTCGGATCGCTGTCTGCATACCATCCGTTATGCATTCTAAATACTGCTTGGAAATTGCAAGGGAAGCTCATCAAGGGAAGACTCACAGACGCGGCTCGTGCACTGGGGCCCTATTCGCTTGGCAGTACGGCTTTATTGCAGGACTTTCTACGATTGATGCAATTGCAGAAGGCATATAGCTGCACCAAGCGACAGATCTTTCGGTTGATGATACTCAAAGCTAGGAGCGCCTTCAACTCCGCTAGATGGCTGGATATTCTGGGAAACCCTTTTCAAGTTCCAGAATAACTGATACGGCTTCTGAGGGACTATCTGAAAAACTTAAGTCTCGTTTATGACACAACACAGGGCTAACAAAGGTTGAAGGTTACCTATGGAACATGTTTTACGATAGGCTACTGA
This sequence comes from Odontomyia ornata, assembly GCA_963969285.1. Lineage (NCBI taxonomy): Eukaryota > Metazoa > Arthropoda > Insecta > Diptera > Stratiomyidae > Odontomyia > Odontomyia ornata. The sequence goes on from OZ017741.1 coordinate 312,580,400, forward strand.
AACAGGAGATGCTAGGTGAGTCTCACTTGGGCGGCTATTCGGATGATGGTGCGGTGCAAGTCACTGGTTACACCGTTAAACAAACGCAACTTAGGCTTGATATGCTGATGCACCGACTGAGATACTTGATGATTGTCTGTGGGTTCAGTCTAGCACTGGAGAAAACCAAAGCAACCATCTTGACAAAAAAAAAAAGAATCTCTAGGGTAGGGACGATCACTATTGAAGACATGCTTATCGAATCCAAGCCAGCAGTGAAGTATCTGGAGCTACTGATCGACTCAAAGCTGAGTTTTTCTGAGTAAATCAGAGCAACGACTAAGAAGGCTGCTTCGGAAGAATCGGCTCTGAGTCAACTTATAGTCAACGTGGGGGGACCCAACCCATCAGGAAGATGACTGCCGTGGGATCAGTTCTACTGTGCGGAGCAGAAATATGGGGCGACGTTCTGCGTAGGCAGGTGTACCGAAAATGCTTGGCACAGGTACAGAGAAGAGGAGCACTGAGTTTTGCATCTTCATATCCGACAGTCTCTGTTTCCGTGGTGATAGTCACTGCAGGCGTAATACCTGTTGCCCTCCTTGCAAGAGAGCACCGCGCTATTTACCTGCATCGAAGTGAGGATGAAAAGGACGCGGTTGCCCGTGAGGAGAAATACTGCTCACTCAATTACTGCCAGAAGTCTTGAATCAACCGCAAGCAGGAAAGATAGACTGCGCACCTCATTTCGAGTGTGAGACCGTAGCTAAATCGAAGGATCTAACCCAGTTTTTGAGCGCTCATGGGTGTTTTCTATCTTGCTGCACACACAAGATTAGTAATTCACGGTCCCTCGATTGTCGGTTTCGTCTAGGACAGGAAGACCAGGTTACATATATTTTGCGTACAAAAAATGGGACATGCTGCAAAAAGCCCTCAATAGGGAGACAGAAGAACTCACCGCGGATAGTATATTCGTGTTGATGCTTGGATCGGTTGACAAATGAAATCATGTGGCACATTATGTACGGGCAGTCCTAAAAGATAAAAGGGACTCACAGCAGCCAGGGACGTCGTGGCTGGGGATCGCTTGTTTGGCAATTCCTCTTCCTTTCTCCCCTCTCATTAGAGGAGAGATTCCCCAGCTTGAAAGCGCCTTACGGCGTAGTGAAACAATACCTGGCCCGAAGTAATGTGTCAAACGGTTCCAGCTAGGTTCTCAGGTTGACAGCTGAGGTATTTACCGGGTAGTCCATTCGTTTGCGAGCATGGGGCCCTACACTCATTGTGTAAATGGCATTCACCACCGAATCATAGAAAAAGTTAATTTCACTGCAATGCGTAGGTGAAATCGTTTTTGTTTCAACACACAGACTAACTCACTATCGTATCAACGCGTAAGTAAAATCACAATACCCTTTCTGAACTTTTCAGGGCGGCGGAGAGTGGTAACCAAGAAAGGAAAACTAAACAACTTCACTAAAACTACTTTATTTAATATTCGGCTTACAAATAACGTTGACGCTTGTAATACGATAGCCAACAAATCTCGTATGCAACAAGTGATGTGTCGATTCGTCGGTGTTATTATCTCAATTTCCGTGTAGCTCATATTTGGAAATATGATTCAATGAACGTTTTTTCTAACAGTGACACAGATACAAGCAATAATGACGCCAGGGTTGGAATGGATTATTCAAAAGGATTTATTGGTGATAATAAAGGAGGGGTAATGACGAGTAAGATGCAAATACCCAGCGGTATAGAAAAGATGATTCGCGATTTATTTTCTCAATCGAACCCGCACTAATGAAGCCAACAAGTCGCGGGCAAAATACGAGTATTTGCAAAATTAATTTGAATTCTAGGAATTAAAGCAAAATAACAGTTTAATTTAATAAAAACAATTTTATAAATTAAAATATGTAGCATTTTAAAATATAAAATAATTTTTGAAAAAAAAAATTCGAATAAGTTCATGATTTGATTTTCATAGTATAATCCCATGAAGTATATTTTGCTTAAAGCATAAATATTATAAAGTTGCAGAGTAGCTAAAGTGAAATTCGGCATCCACAAATATCACTTAATCTACTCATTATCCGCAAAACCATCAAACCATTATTTACCTCCACCAACAAGCGATTCAATTAATTGGAATAATCTGTTTAATCAGCAAACCTTTTAATGTCACTTAACGCCGAGTCCTCATAACGAACTTCTAACTTTCCTCCCATCCTGCACCTTCTTAAACGTGACCCAGCCGAACACAATTGGTTACATGACCAAATACCCGAAAACCTTTTTCGACCTCTTCACCTTTTCCGCGACTTTTACTACTTTCCTCGAACAAGGGAAGGAAATATTTCTTTCGGAAACTTTTCCGAATGTATCCTTCTGAAAAGAAGTTGGCAGGGACACTGGCATGAGGTCCAGTATCTGCTCTTTTGCCGGAAGTTATATTTCCAGCTCATCTTGAATATTCATTAGGAAACTCTTTATTCAATTTGGTAAGTTTTCCCCTTTGGCACTAATTTGGGAATGATTGATGACGACACCATTAATTTTTTCTTGAAAACTTAATTAATTTTCATTAAACTTATCTAATTTGGTTTCTTGTTTTGATTCCATCAAATTGTCGCCGTATCCTGCGTGCGGTGGGATCTGCAACTTTTGTAATTAAACCTTCATCGACGAAGAATCATTCAGATGAGGTGTCATTGGATGGCAGGAACTCTTCATCGTCGCCGGCCCCACAGTCCGAGGACATCAAGTTGAACGGATCCATCTCGTCAAGAGACAGTTCACCTGCGTTGGAGAGCGAGCCACCACGAGCATGCATCGTGCGAGCGATGAGTATCGTAAGTATTCCCCATTTGCTTGTGTATCATTTTAATTTAGGACTCACTTGCTGACAATATTGTTATTTATCAATTGATAGGAAGCGCCATCCCCAAACCCACCGACTACTCCGCTGGCAATGATGGCTGCTACCACACTTTCCATCGCGCTCGCTAACGGGACGACGCCGCCAACGGCCACCGTATCGACGCAGTAGAGCAGCAGGTCCTGATTCACATGCCCCGACGTGGCGGAAAACAGTAATTAGCTTTCACCTGATAAATGATTTTATGTGTATTTAATGAAGTGTTATCAGTAATGCGACCAATGCAATTTGCTGTGTGGATTTTTTTCGGAACAAACAGGATGCCACGGGATGTGTGATTGTGCCGGCATGTTGTACTGGAGTCTCAGTGCATAGCACTCGCCGGCGAGCAAAAATGTAAATGAGAATGGGAGCAAAGTAGAGTTTGAACTTATCCGTAAAAAATTGTAGTTGTAATGAGAGTTTCTGGGAAGTGTGGATGAAAAGTTTGGGTGAAACCTGCATGTTTTCTATTCTCATTGGAATCAAAACTAAAACATGATCCCACATATGAGACTATATATTTGTATACGTTTTATTATATATATTTGTGCCATACCTGCTTCTGTATCAATCAAACTGCTTTGATAGTACTTAGCCATTAAGTTTGATATAAAGGAAAATCTCATTAATATTATATTTGAGTAACGCTAACATCGATCTTACAAGTGATTAATTACTTTCACTCCTTATCCAACTTTCACTAATTTATTCTCTAGCTTTCCCTTGCTTTCCACTCCCACACTTTCCGGACTGAACAAAGTTCGTGTAAATACATATCAAAATTTAACTGTTCAAAGTAAGTTGCCTGTGTACGTGGGTCAAAAACCAAAAGCTAATGAACCGCAGCAAGTACATCTCGCAAACTACTCGTATATGTAAACTTTAGCTGATAGTCACAATAAGAACGTAAGGAAAAGTTTCATTCAGTCGAGAGTCATTTGTTGTGCATTGTTAATGCAATTCTATTCTACTCTAAGAGAACTTAAAACAAAGTATTGTATTTCATCTATAACCAAATAAAATGAAAAAGTGCCCGACCATAGTCAGGAAATTATTGTGAGCTTTTGTACATACATAATAGAAAATGAATTGATAAATCTCAGACAAAAAATACAATTGACATTATTTTAATCTACAGTTTGTTTTTTGTCAACCGAAAACAAAACATAGAATTAAAAATAGTTCTTCCCACGGCCAATCTTCCCGCGAAGATTCAACATATCTAACGATTACAGTGTTTAGGAGAATGAAACTCGAAGATATTTATGTATGTACGATAATTATTCATATATTTTTCGCATTGTTGAAGTTGTATAGTTATTATATGATCCAATAGTTAATGTAGAGGGAGAAGTAACGAAGATTTAAAAGAAGAAAAAAAATTCAATTGCACTATTATGTAACAAGCAAAATCTTTTTCTAGTATTTAAGCTTTAGTTTAGCGATGTTTTATCAAAGTGAATTTCACAGTACATATTTAGGTGTTTAGTATCACATGTGTCCGCGCTGTGGGTAATAAATTATCAGCGAGTCAAAGTTATTACACAAAATATCGTTATCTAATCAAGGCAAGCGTTTCATTTGTATCTAAAGAAGTTATTCAGGATTAATTCAAGCAAAACATGTTATGAACTAACCACTATATCAAAGTATTCTATGCATCTAATTTAAGAAGGAAATTATGATTGTATTACCACAAAAAATTGCTAAAAAATAAATGTCCTCCATTTATTAAAAAGTTTGTTTCATTTAGCATCTTATTAATCTAGTCTTGTAGCAAAGTTGTTATTCAACCAAATTATGAATTCTTTGATGAAATAATTTTATAGTCAATAATTTTGTTTATTTGATATCCGCAGGCCAATTCTCTCTTTTCGACTACTTCGAGTCATCTTTAGTATCACTGAAGGCCCGACGGCTTTTGAAGAAAAAAGAACTAATTTTCTTCTCCTGAAAACTTGGAGAAATTTCTCCTAACAAGGGTATGTTTTAACATACCCTTGTTAGGAGTATAACTCAAGAGAAATGACTCTAGATCACGCTACTAAATTTATTACTAAGCTACGCTCAGAAGAATGCTTAATCTTACGAGTATATTCTACCTTAGATATGGGAGCGAAAAACTGTTAATATAAATGCATTATTGGTAAAGACTCCTCTTAGGTACTATTGCAGCATGTACGTGAATTTTTGCTCACGAGGTGATATATTCAGGAGAGCTAGTCGCGTAAATTTTCTTTCAAGAGAACTCTTTGCCCACGCCGGGTTGCCTGCATAAAGCAATACACCTAAGGGAGGAAAGACAAGAAGAAGAAGACATTCTTGCGGAGTTCGGGCGTAGGAAAAAACGATGCAAATGCCAGAGCATCCTAAAATGCAGAGCGCGGAGTTCTGCGGGATGTGTTAGATATGCGAGCAGTAGAAGAATCAATAATCGCTGCTGCGACCGCTACAGAAGTGACTGAAGTAGAGGTCCTAAATATACAAATGAATCTTGCAAAGAAAACACCGAGCGATCCAATTATCTTGGACCGCTCAGAAGAAGAACCGCTCTACCGTAAAGCGGAATCGATTGTGAAATGCATTGTCGCCACCTACCTTACACAACCACACATTTGTAAGGCGATCCAAAATGAAGCATTGGAGGTGGAGGAGCTCCTAATTTGAATAGGCCATTACAGGCGCAGATGGCCCAAGGCAGTGACAGAGCAAACAATCAAGCTCTCTGAAGGCGTGGTAATCTTCTCAACATCTGATAACAGCAAACGGTTGGCTTGCGGTCTTATTATAGGAGACCGAGGAAAGTGGAAAATGGAAGAGGAGGAGCCAACAAAGGCTTAGGTTCTATTGGAGGAGGGTTTGTAGGCAGCACTATCTTATTCTTCTTCTTCTTAGCACTACAGCCCCTCTTGGGCCTTCGCTTCCTGCAAACAGCGCCTCTTACTATCTCGGTCTATTGACCTTGTCCTCCAATTCCGAAATCCGAGCAGCGATGAAGTGTCTTCGTCGACCGACTCAGACCAGCGTTTCCTCGGTTTTCCCACTGGTCTCCGGCCTTCTGTTCTCGCGACGAATACCAGCAGCGCTATCTAGGTCAGTTGAAGAAGCAGCCAAAAAAGCTTAAAAACACAGAATTTAAAAAAAAAATTTCAGTAAAGGTATTGTTACTTCGCGGGAACAACAAACTATGTGCAGTATCGAACTGCAGAGAACTTTAAAATATTTGTAAAATTTTAGGAATTTACTTTACTGACTTTATTGATTTGTGTAAGACTTAACGTAATTCCTCGTGATGAGGTGGACTATTGAAGGCTGTTATTTCGTTTCGCTGCAGTTCAGTTACCTTGTCGTGGAGTCTGTACGTGTTGCTGATGGTTTCTATGGCTGTTTGAGGTATTGGAACATATTTTATTTCAGGACTTATCGGTGCGACGCATGGCGAGAAATTGCCAGATGCTGAAAAGAATGCCTCAATTATACCAGAGTAGAAGTTGTAGCCACCATGGTCTTCCGGGGCCGTTTAGTGTTAGATGGCCCTGTTACGATAGGAATTTCTCTAATGATTAGTAAACATTATTGATCCACTGCAAAAGAACTCTTTGAATACAAAACAAAATAGAATAGTGGAAACAATAACCTCGTTTTAATTTAATGACACAATGAAATTTATTTAAACGATAATCTTACCCTTCAAGTTTTGCTCGATCCGTACGCGTCAACGTATCGTAGTCAAATCCCTCAAGAACTTTTCTTTGTACGTCGCGATGAGAGAGAATTTACATTTGTACATTTGTTGCAAATTCGTGCCGCTACACCACTCCCTTCCAAGTGACATTACTTAGGGATGGAATGTCACGATCAGCCGACTATATTCACAAGTGGGAGTGCCGTCTCACAAAAACCTAACTGAGTTAGATTCGGGAGACCTCTTGTCGTTTGCCGCTGCGAATGGAGCTACTATTCCGGTTTTAGCCAAAAGCAAATGGAGCTTCCTGCTGGGTGGACATATTTTCGAACCTGCTGGCGGAGTATTTATCGGCGCTATGACTCTTGGATTTGCTGTTCTTGGAGTTGGCGTTTGTGATTCGGCTGGCTTATTCGGCAACAATGGTGATGTTGTGGACAACATGTTACCCGCTGTTGTCGTTTGTGGCGCTTCTCTACTTGGAACCTTCTCTTTGTGATGTGACGTGTGTTCACGTTTGTCTTCGATAAAGGTGGGTTTGAGCCGTTCGGTGGTAATGTTGGCAATTTGCACATTGATGTCGATTGCATAGAGGACGACACTAAATCTTTTTAAAACTTTGCGCGGTCCTGAATACGGCTGAGTCAAAGGTCTCTTAACTGCGTCGATTCTCACGATGACAAGTGAGCAAGTTTTAACACCTTTGTTTATAAATAGCATTTGAGTATTGCGTTGCCCTGTAGCTGAAGGACGCATCTGCATCATTGTCTCTCGCAGCTTATGTAGGAATTCGTGTGGCTCGATGGTTGTCTGCTGTGGTACGATTAATTCTCCAGAAAAATTGAGTGTGGCTCCGTATAGCATATCGACACAGTCATGCTTCGAGGCCTTCTTTGACCGTTCCACGTAATACCAGCAGGCCAGGCTGGATTCTGCTCGTGACACATGATTGCTGCTTTGAGCGTGTGGTGCCATCGCTCGATGAGTCCGTTAGAAGCGGGGTGATAGGGTTATGTCGTGGTAAGTGCCTTGAACAGCGAGGACTCAAATTGAGTGCCTTAATCTGTTGTTTTTGTTTGCGGCACACCAAAACGAGCAACCCAGTTGTTGTAGAATGCTTGCGCGACCGTCTCCGTGGTTTGGTTGGTCAACAGTATTGCCACGGGCCACCTTGAGAATCGGTCGATTGCAGTAAGGCAGTATTTATATCCTTGAGATTGGATCAATAGTCCAATAGTGTCTAGGTGCACGTGCTGAAATCGTTCCTCGGGCATTGGAAACTCCTGCAATGGATTTTTTGATGGTGGCCAACTTTCGATCGCTGACATGGTATACAGCTACGTGCCCATATTCGAATGTCCCTTTTCATCTCTGTCCAGACAAATTTTTTCGCAATGGATCTGCACGTTGCTCGACCACTTGAATGTGATGGATGATGAAAGATATCAAAGACTTTTCTACGTAATCCTGCTGGAACAAACGGCTGAACGTTTGCTAGTGTTGTGTCGACTATTACTTGTAAATTATCACCCATGCTGACACATTGTAAGATGAGTGACGTGGTATTGCTTTGTAGTAATTCCTGTAGCTCCTTATCTGTCTGTTGTTCACGTGCCAATTCTTCCAGGTCCACTGCAATTGGTACGGTAATCTCCTCGATTCGCGATAATGCGTCCGCGACGTTGTTGGCAGTTCCGGCTATGTATCGTATGTCTGTGGAGAACTGCGATATAAAGTATAAATGTCGGAGTTGCCGTGGTGAAGCCTTGTCTGACAGTTGCGTGGCTAAGCGGTTTGTGGTCTGAGTGGATGTGAAATGGTGCGCCTTCTACGTAGTGGCGAAAATTGCGGATGCTGGTGTATATGGCTTGCAGTTCGCGATCATAAACGCTATATTTTGTTTCCACTTTGGATAATTTCCTTTGGAAGAAAGCCAGTGGCAGCCATTTGTTTGCTTACAGTTGCTCTAGAATCGCGCCTACCGCTACGTCTGACGCGTCTGTGGCCAATCTGAGTGGTTTCTTCGCCTGAAAGTGAAAAAGTAATACAGCGTGGTTCAGGCTTTCTTTGCAATTCTGGAATGCTTCCTCAGCTTCTGCTGTCCACGCGATGGGTTTCTTATCATTTTTCTTTGATAATGAGAAGAAATTATTTAACGGCACTTGTAAGCTTGCAGCATTTTGGATGAAGCGTCAATAATAATTGATGCATACCAGAAAACGACGGAGTTCTGCGATTGTCTTGGATTTTTTGTAGTCTCGGATTAATTGAACGCGAGAAGGTATTGGCGAAATGCTTTGCGCATTGGTCAAACGGCCTAAGTACTCGATCTCTGCTACACCCCACGAGCATTTTGGAACATTAATTCTCAGACCTTTTTCGGCGGGGCATTCAAAGACCAAGCAAAGGTGCCTCTTGTGTTGTTCTTCTGACTCGGAAGCGACCAGGATATCGTCGACGTAACAAATACAGAATTCCAGGCCTTGAATTACTTGGTCCATGAATCGCTGGAAAGATTACGCTGCGTTCCGTAGGCTGAACGTCATTACGGTGAGTTCGAATAGGCCGAACGGTGTCGTTACCGCTGTTTTTGGGATGTCCTCTTCATTAACTGGGATGTGATAAAATGCCTTAAGAAGATCGATTTTCGAAAAAATACATTTACCGGCTAGATCGGCGGTTACGTCTTGAATGTGGCGCATTAGGTAACTATCTGGGACGGTGGCGGCGTTTAGTCATCGGTAGTCCTCACACGTTCTCCATGTACCGTCTTTCTTTTTTACGAGGTGCAGTGGGGTCGCCCACGGGCTACTTGTTGGGCAACACAATCCTCTGTCTTGCAGGAACTGAATTCCCGCTTTGGCGACCGTTAATTTCTCCTGGTTTAGCCTTCAAGGGCATTCCAATTTTGGCGGTCCCTTAGTTATGATGTGGTGATGCACCGAGTGAGTTGTCGCTTTGGTTCTAATGGCCAGATTTGTTATACTCGGAAAATCTTTGAGTATATCGGTGCATTGCGAGTTTCTTCTGATATAGACTCGTCTTGCATCGCGCTGATCCGACCGGCCACTGCACTTTTTATAACAGGATCGCGTAGCCGTTTGTTTCTTATGTCCACTAGTAGTCCGTTGTGGTTTAGGAAGTCGGACCCCAATATAGGATGTGCTACTTGTGCGATACGAAACTGCCATGGAAACTGCCGCTGAAGGCCGAGTAATACATTTAGCGTTGTCTTTCCAAACGTATCTATCGGTGTGCCATTTGCGGTGTACAATCTGTACACACCACATTTGCGTTTCTTGTGCAATGCGTTAACTGGAAGGACTGAGATATCTGCGCCCGTGTCGATTAATAATTTAACTTTTGATTTCGGGTCCCATATTTCTAGGCGACTCTGACGAGAATCATTACCCGTTATCTGTTGAGCTTATGATTTAAGTAGTTTTCTGGTGGTGGTACAAGAAAACTGCAGGGTGGACGACAGCGCACAGTAGCTGCTCCGAATCTCATATGATAATAACACCATTTCGTGTCCGGCTTTCTTGTAACTGGTGTGGTATTCACCTGTTGTATTGGGTGGTGGCACTGATTACATTGCGGATACACGTTCTTATCTGTCAGCTGATTTTTATTAACTTCAGCTCTGCCTTCCATCCTTTGTGGGGTAATGCATTCATCGTGGTAGTTTGCGGCGAGGTGTGCATTATCGTGATTAATCACTTGCGCAACATTGCCATCTGCGCAGCTACTAGCAATTTTGTCTGCCGCCGCCGCAAGTTTGCTTAACTTTGTCACCTCTGTTGCTGCGAGAATCGCTCGTGTTTGCGTGGGAAGACGTTGAAGCCATAACGATTTCAACATGGTGTCGGACATGTTGTTTCCTGCCACTGATTGCAATTGTGCTAGCAATTGTGATGGACGCTGTTCCTCTAATTCAAAGCCATGCATCAATTGTCTGCTGCGCTCGTGGTCACTAATTGCAAATAAGGACAATAGCCTTGCCTTTAAGGTCTTGTATTTGCCGGTGGCAGGCGGTGATTCTATTATGTCTGCAACTTGCGTAATGATTGACAATTCCATTTCGGAGACAACTTTGTCAAAACGAGCTTCCACGTGCGTGAACCACGATTCCGGTTTGCTCTGCTAAAATGGTGGCAACTTACACGTGATGGTTTGAGTCCCTGCTGCGTCTTGCATGACGTTTATGCCAGTGCTCGCTGGGTTGTTTGCACCGCTGACTACGTCGCGGAATTCTTCGTTGACCATACTCACTTGTTATAAACGGAGTCACCAATGTACGGACAAGCGTATGAAATAATACTCAACGTTAATTTAATGACACAATGAAGTTTATTTAAACGATAATCTTACACTTCAAGTTTTGCTCGATCCGTACGCGTTGACGTATCGTAGTCGAATCCCTCAAGAACTTTTCTTTGTACGTCGCAGTGAGAGAGAATTTACATTTGTACATTGCGGCTGCAAATTCGTGGCGTTACAAGAACCTTGTACAAGTTTTCATAGACTATGTAACAGTGGAAACAAGAACCTTGTACAAGTTTGCATAGAAAATATAACAATGGCAACAACAACCTCGCACCCCTGTTCCAATACAAAAAGCCTGTTTAGAAACTTTGATCGTAAATATCCAAAACATCTTCCAGAACTAAAATAAAGTTGATGCACATTAAGATTAGATGCCACTGGCAGCGGCAAAGAGGTTCAAATTAATTCTTTCCCACGATTTAGGGAAGACAATTTTGCTGAAAAAGATAAAATAACGAATATAAATAATTAAGCAGGCTGGGAAAATTTAAGCGACTATAATTTGTGGTTGGCTTGAAAACCAGTTGGCCAAATTTGTTTGAATCTTTCTACTGGTTGGCTTTGCCTAACAGATTGGTTGAAAATAAGTTGGCCTTGCGCCTAGTTTTGTCTAGTTGGCTTAAGTGGCTCGACCCATTTCTTCATATCTAGGTGCTCTGGTTGGCTATTTGCATAGAGCCCTTAGATGCCGCCACGACCAAGTTTGGCAGAGGCCATTGCAGTCAAGGCGTCCCAACCACTACACGCTGGACAGGTGGCCCCGACCAGCGAAGTGTTATTCAAAATATAGCAGAACGACAGCAGAAACCTAAAGCCTCGTCGTCCAATAGTTATTAAAATGAAATGTAGTAAAAATAAATTGTGACCATAAAACAAATAATATCTAATTAAAAAACTGATTATAATAACAACACCCTATCTTTAACTGAAGTTCCAAGAAGAGTCCGAGTAGGGAATTGATATAGGTAAGTGTGTTGGAGTGAACAAAAAGGGTTTTATGGCTCAAATAATTTTTTTTTGTGGTAGGGAGGTGAAGGCATTTACGCCCGCCGAGTCTGGCAGTGTGGGACTCCCATGAAGGATACCCTTGGACTACCCACTAAACACCTCCCCTGACAATCTGAGAACATAGCCTGGAACCGTTTGACACATTACTTCGGGCTAAATCTCGTTTCTCTACGCGTTTAGGCGCCACCGGGCTACAGGGATCACTTTTCCAGCGGAAGGAGGGGGAGGGAGAGGGATTTCTAGAAAAAAGACCCCTCCGCCCTGGACGCCCACAGGCGCTCATATATTTTCTTTTTTATCTTAAGGACTGCCCGAGCGCAATGTGCCACACAGTTCCATTTGTCAATGGATGTGAGCATCTCTCCAGTGAGTTCATCCGGAGAGAAATCTCCCATTTCTTCAATGAGGTCACGGCACTGCCTTTCCCACCTCTTGCATACAAAAAATGTGTGGTAGGCATCATCAACCTCTCCAGCACAGAATAAGCAGTCAGGAGACCATGACTTACCAATCTTGTGCAGGTAACACCGAAAGTATCCATGTCCACTCAGTAGCTGAGTTAGATAGAAGTCAGTCTCACCATGCCTTCGATTGAGCCATGGCTTCAGGTCACCAATAAGGCGTGCGGTCCACCTACCTTTTGTATCGCTCACCCAGGACTGTTGCCAATCACTGAGTGAGCGTTCTCGTTCTTCGTGGGCGACAGCATCTCTGTCGCATTCGTTCCTCCGCAGGTAGATTATGCGACGCTCCTTGGCAAGGAGGGCAATGCGTATCACTCCTGCCATGACCAGCACTGCCGATTCCGAGACAGTCCGATATGCAGATGCAATCCGCAGCACTCCTCGTCGCTGCACCTGTGCCAAGCGCTTTCGATACAGCTCCTTGTTGAGAGCCTCACACCATATTTCCGATCCGTACAACAGCACAGATTGTACTGCACTCATCACAAGTCTCCTTCTTGATGAGGTGGGACCCCCTATGTTGGCCATTAGTTGGCTGAGAGCCGAAACACCCGCTGCAGCCTTGTCAGCTATTGCCCTGATTTGCTCGGAAAAACGCATCTTCGAGTCGATCAAAATGCCCAGGTACTTTACTGCTAGTTTAGTCTCAACGAGTGCTTCCCCAATGTTGATCATCCTTACTCTAGGGATTCTCTTTTTTGTCTCCAAAGCTAGGCTGAACCCGCGAGCAGTCATCCAGTCCCTCACTCGGCACATTCGCAGTGCGTCTCGCAACTAGCGCCGCGACATCATCTGCATAGCTGATCAAGCGCGACTCATCCGGCAGCCCGATTCTCAGTAGCTAGTCGTACGTGATGTTCCACAGGTCTGGGCCAAGGATGGAGTCTTGTGCAACACCCGATGTAACTTCCATCCTCCGCCGAACCTCCTTCGTCTCAGAGAGCAGGCTCCGGTCTGTCAGGTAGTTCTTCAAAATCCGCATCAGATATTTTGGAACTTGAAAAGAGTTTTCCAGTGCTCCCAGAATATCCGCCCATCTAGCGGAATTGAAGGCGTTTCTGACGTCAAGCGTCACGAGCAACACAACCCTTTTGTTTGACTGGCAGTAAGCTTCCGCTCTTTGGACCGCGCTCACTACTTCCGCTATCGCGTCAATAGTGAAGCGACCTGCACTAAAACCATACTGCCGTGGAGATAGGTCCCCGGCAGAACGGACCGCGTCAGTGAGTCTTCTCTTGATGAGTTTCTCGAGCCCTTTCCCAGCTGTGTCTAGCATACATAACGGGCGGTATGCAGACGCCAATTCGGAATTTCCTTTCCCCTTGCTGATCAGTACGAGCCTCGCCACTTTCCAGTGTTCCGGAAATACACCTTCGTAAAGGCAAGCGTTGAACATACTGAGCAACAAGTCAGGACAAAGCTTGTAGACAAGCTGCAAAACCTCAGCAGGAACGCCATCTGGTGCCGGTGCCTTCCTTGCTTTCATGGATAGAATTGCCTGCTCCAGTTCCATCATTGTGAAAGGTGAGCATTCTAATGGTGTTTGTGCATGAGCTGGATCGACACGGACAGGCTGCGTGGGGAATAGTGCCCGTACGATCTCGTCCATCTTCTCTGCTTCATGTAAGCAGGGCTTCCGTTGGGCACCAAGTTTTCGCATGACCAGCTTGTAACCTAAGCCCCACGGATCCCTATTTACATCGTCCACGAGGTCTCGCCAGCATCGGGCCTTGCTCTCGTTAATAAGCCTGTGAAGATATTTCCTGCTGGACCTGTATGCTGCTAGCCTAGTGTCTGCCTCCTCCCGTTTTCGCGCCCGCTGGGCCTCTCGTCGAAGTTTGTGACACTCGCTTCTTTGTTCGGCGATCTCGTTTGACCACCAGTATACTGGAGGCTTACCGTGTCGGGGTCTCCAACGGGGCATGGAAGACTCGCAAGCAGTTATGATGGTACTCATAGTTGAGTTCCCCAAGTCCTTGGCTGTAGGCCCTCCACTCCCTGGCGGAGCTCCCAGCAACGGTGCGCCTGCCGTAAGCGCGTCAGCGAACCTCTCAACGTGTATCCTCCCAGTCCTCCATCCGAGGATTGAAGTTTGGGCATATGCACGCAGAGTGGCACCGTCGTGAATCTCAACCGCTATATACTGGTGATCACTAGCCGAGTAGTCCTCTAGTACTCGCCAGTTGTGTACTCTAGGTTCCAGAGACTCCGAAGCGAGTGTCACATCGGGTATGGTTCCTACGCAACCCCAGCGGCGGAAAGTAGGGGTGTTACCAGTATTTAGGACAAAAAGCGCTGTTCTGGCCGCCATGTCCAAGATTTGCTTTCCCCTTGGGTCGAATTGTGGCATACCCCATTCAATGGCTCTAGCGTTGAAGGCTCCTCCGACCAGCATGTGGCCCTCTGTGTTCAAGACAGCGTCCTCCAGGGCATCGAGTTTGGTTCGAAAAGATGGCATTGCCTCGTTTGGCGTCAGATAAACACTGAAATATGTTATCCCTGAACACCGCACCCCCACAAAACCATCCCCGCGTCCATAGCCCTGCACCTGAAGGCGGGCGCTGTCTCGAACCCAGATGGCCGAGGTACTAGATTCGTCAGGGTACCACGCTTGCGAGTCCTTGTTATGATGTTGCTCGCTCAGCAACAGCAGGTCAGCTTTCTTATCCCTCGCAAACTGCTCAAGTAGGTCCTGGGCGTTTGTGCTTCGGTGCAAATTGACCTGCAGGATACGGATCATTTGAGTATCGATTTGGCTTTAGTTAGGGCTTCCTTGAAAACCCAGCATCTCCCTGTCCCGGCTCATGTTTGAGGTCGCCAGGTGCTAGCTTAGCATCCTTGCAAAGAATGCATTTTGCCTCGTTCGTGCACTCCTTCCTTTTGTGCCCCGTTTTACCACATTTGTAGCACAGAGATCTCCTGTCGGGTCCCCTACAGCCATACGCGGTGTGTCCATATTCGAGGCATCTGAAGCAGCGGATAGGGATTGCTCTTCTCCGTATCCTGCAGATCACCCAACATACCTTAATTTTGCCCTTCGCCAGGATTTGCTGGGCGTCTTTATCAGCTAGTTCGACAATAGCCATGCGTTGCCCCCTTGTGTTTTCACGTGTCAGTCTTGCCTTGACTTCACTTAAGCTGGGGAACTCCCTCCTAATGGCATCCTCTACTTCAGCTTTGTCCGTGACGTAGTCGAGGTCCCTGATTTCCAGGGTGGCCATTGGTTCGAGCGAGGCAACGGTTGCCGCATCTCCAAGAACCTTTTTAACCGCGTCACGGAACGCATTTTTGTTTGTGGCCTCTGGCCCGAATTCCACCAGCAGGCCACCGGTCCGGGTTGGTCGAGCTGCTTTGATGGCAGTTTTGGTGTCGTCTGGCTTGACGGCTCCTATATCACGGAGGACATCTGCGTAGATTCGGCCCTGAGTGGGTTTAATAAGCAGTGCCTCTCGCAAGGGTTTGCGCCGCAGTTTGCTTTTTGTTTTCTGTGGTATATCGGGGGGTTCTATGTTCTTCTTTTCGTGGTTCAGCTCTTTGTCTGTTTTTTCTAGGGGTAGCTTTTTGGCCGCTTTTTTCACTGCCTTGTTTCGCACCACATGAAACTCCTCGCCTGGAGTGACAACTTCGTTTATGGTCTCGTCCTTCTTCCTTTTCTCACGGTCGCCTTCAATTGGGCTACCGGCCATTCTTTTGCTGCTGCTAGGACCCACTGATGCCTCGAGGGAGAGCGTGTCTTTTTGGTGCTTTTCGGTTGCAAGCCACCTCCGCCTGTAGTGCGTTATGTGGCCAAAAAGCTCCTCTAGTTCAAGAATGTCATTCCTGACACTCTTGCCTATGTTTTTCTGCACTTCGCAGGCAGCCCTCAGTTTTGTTGACGATAGTCCCCGCTTTCCGAGTAAGCCGCTCCTCTTCGGCGCGGTCAAGGGCGATTGTGTTATTTGGCGCCAACTCTTGGGAGAGGCCCCCGTTTCCTAGCCCTTTTGCTTTTATCGCTTGGGTGACGTTTGAAGTGGCGTCGGCCAACGGCAAAACTTCACCCTCCCCCAGTCTTACACTGGCCTCTGTTGGAGTCGCAGCTTGATCCGGGTTGAGTACGTCTAGCACTGGACGCTCCGGGGTGCGCATAGTCCTTCTACTGCGCCCAAAGGCCTCAATGATGCCAGGTTGCACAACGCACTCTGCCTTCTTTCGTTCGTTAGTCCGTCTGTCGTCTGTCTCCGATGATTTTACCTGTGATGTTGACTTTGACAGTGTTTCTGGGGTTTGCTGCCTCCCCCCGCAATCGGTGACTTGTTTTATTGGTGTTTTTGCCAACAGCGGTTTTTGCCTGAAAGGGTTCTCTGTGCTAACGTCCTGTTTGCTTGTAGTTATATCTGTTACAGAAGCCAAGTTCACTACTTTTATAACATTGCAGTCGCTGGATGACGACGGCCGGGAGCCTGCTCGCTCACTACCCTCTGCCACCGGTACTGTGGATCCGACCCCCTGCACCGTAATTTGGTTCCCCTTGTGGACCTGCATGGTTTGGTTTTCTGTCTGGGTTTCCGTTCCCATAGCATTTTACCTACTGCCAGGATATATGGATAATTGATGGCGCCATATATTTCGTCATGTCACAGTGAAGATCATTGACACTCAGGTATTTGTCCTGAGACTCTCCCTTCACTGCCGACCATTGTCCGCGGCTGCTTATTGGTTATTCGCAGCGAACCTTTCGAGAAAGGTCTTCCCCTACCCGCAACCCTGGGGACGCGTTTGGTTCCCCGGTCTGAGGGCACTATCGATAAATCGATAATAATAGGGCCATAAAAATAAGAATACAACAGCCCTGCTTGATAAAGCGAATCATCGTTCAGGATACTCGGATGGGGAGTTTTCTTCGAGTGAGGCTGCTAGTAGTAGATGCCTGGCTGAATGACGTTGCTTATCGTGGCTAATCAGCTGATTCTCATCTTGCCCTGGTTCGATGGGCAGAGGAGCTATGTTAGTTATGAAGCGTCGTAGGGCTCTAGTATATGTCTGGACGTCAAGTACGTGAACCACGCCATCGTAAAACCGGTGTATTGGTTTCCTTAAGTAAGACCATAGTTCTGATCCGCAGGCTGTCTGATGGTTGTTGCCACTTGAAGCGATGTTGGAGTTGCGGCGGGTATTCCTTTGTCCACCACTGCTAGAAATGATTTTTAATATCCATTGCTGGTGTGGATTGAGATGTTGTGGTGGTGCTACAGGATTCGCACTGTTAATTAGAGGCTCCCCTACGAGGAAGTGTCCAGTAGTTAGTCCCGTCAAATTATTTGGTTCGGGAGAACGTGGAGTTAATGACCGTGAATTTAATATGGAATGTTGTCCAAAGACGTTGGAAGAAGCTGCGTGGCAGATTTAACAGCAGCCTCCCATAACTCACCGAAGTGAAGGAATCTTGGTAGATTGAAGTTAAAGTCGATGCCCTTTGGCGAAAAGAGTTGAGTGATAGATTTGGTGGCGTTATTTGAATGTAAAGTATCGTGTAGTTTACGAAGCTGGCTGTGTGCTCCCACAAAGTTTGTGGCTTTGTCACAGTAGATGGTTCTGCAATCATCCTTCTTTCTGATGAAGCGTTTTAACGCTTCTATGAAAGCGTCTGTTGTGAGATCTGCCAGATAAACGGCCTTGGTGGTGAAGCACACGAATATCGCTAGATACATCTTCTGCGGTTTCTTGCCTCGACTTTTGAAATGAGTCCAGAAGGGACCACAGAAATCAACGCCGGCTTGCTGGTAAGTTACCCATGATTTGTGAGCTTAACTTTGGCTTGGCCTTCTGGCAGGTAGCGCAATTAAGGACTTTATTTCGAGCGATGGTTTTCCCTTTAATGGGCCAGAATCTCTGGCCTGTTATGGCGTGAAGTACTAGAGGAGCCGCGTGGTTATGTTGGTGATGGATTTGCGTCATGATGAGGTTGGTGATATACTGAAAATATGGCACCACCAC
Source organism: Odontomyia ornata (assembly GCA_963969285.1). NCBI lineage: Eukaryota > Metazoa > Arthropoda > Insecta > Diptera > Stratiomyidae > Odontomyia > Odontomyia ornata. The sequence continues at coordinate 312,598,764 of OZ017741.1, forward strand.
GGGGTGCTTTGCTTCGTAGCTGATGTGGGCTTGAACGGGAGCATCCCCCAGCTCATATTATTCCCTTTTCATCGAGAAATGCACAAAGTGAAGTTAAATGACTTTGCCTCTCGACATAACCGTGACGTTGGAGTTATCATAGATGCTCTTCGTATGATTGAGAATAGCAATATTTTCTGATGGTGCTTTGAGCAGTATCCACCTCTGTGACAGTTAAGTCAAACGACGTTAGCAGACCTAGTTTCCGAGTCGTGTTGAGGAAATGAAGGACGTAGGCCAGTACTCTTTGTAGATGCTTGAAGAAGTTGCGATGATCAATCGAGGCAATGACGTTGGAAATGCAGTCGATAGATAGAAGTACCGCTTGGCGGGTTCTTCGTTCAACATCAGTTTCAAATTTAGCAGGCTGTTTGGGCACCATGAAGGAAAATGGGACCATAAAACCAAGTTGTGGCATGCGCGGAATATTCCGCGGTTAGCTATATGTGCGATATTCTGCTTAGATGGAACGTATTGCCATTGGGAATTCGTTGTTAGTTTTTGAATTGTGGCTGGCCAATTGGCTATAAATGTGCACTACAATGTGGAATCCGACCTTAACCATGACAGAAGGATTTTAGAGTCGCACCAGAAGGAGCAAGGGACATCGTGCCAGTTGAGGTCTGTCCGGACTCGATCTGCAAATTTAGCTGCTAATGTAACGGCTTGGAGCTCTTATATTGAAAGTGTTGATTTCATTGTGAGTTCGACCTTGGATTTTGCACAAAGCAGTAACATATTTGCTGCAACTTGATGTAGATAGCGGCTATGTGTTTCTTTTCCGAGGCGTCACAGAAAACGTTGACCTGTAGGTCCTTTGGAAGACACCTAGCCTAAGCGCCCTCAACTCCGAACGAAATTTGCATGAATGTGTATGTAATTCAATTCGTGTTGCAACGTTCCAATCAAGTTGTAGATTCCACAGGGACTGAACTAATATCTTACCTTGGACAGTCACAGGGCTCAGGATTTCGAGTGGGTCGATTTTATGAGCGATGTCTGAGGAAACTATACATTTGGTGATGGCTCGGTTGGTTTCTTCAAACATGTCAGTGGAGAACTCATCGGTACTAGGAAGCTAAGTTAGGCCCAGGGTCAACGTGACAGCCGATCTGATCGTGTATCTCAAAAAGCAACACTCGATCTTCTAAAGGAATGTCTCGTAGCAAAAGTGGCTCATTTGTGCCATGTTTTCGTAAACGAAAACTACCCAATCCGAGAATAGTGGTCAGCTAGTTCTTCATGGTGCCGGCCATGATGTAATCGACTTATATGTTGCCCATGACCGCAGTTGATCCAAAAGGGTTGTAACTTTGCGCCTTCTTAGCTAGTTTTTGAATGCATTAGAGTGCTAAATATGGTGCAGTGGTCATACCGTAACTGATAGTTGTAAATTGGAAGAAACATAGAGTGTGCTCAAGAGAGTCCCTCCAAATGACCGTTTGGTACGGTTGATCTCGTGTGTCCACCTTGCCCTGTCGATCAATTTTCTCGATTTCTGCCGTGACAACAACTTTTTTTTTTGCTTTTTTGGTAGTTGAGAGGTGAATGCCATTTACTGCCTCCAACTCTCACAAAAAGACGGCTGACTAAACACCTCCCCTGCCAACCTGAGAACCCGGCATGGGACCATTTGACACATTACTTGGGGCCAAGTCTTGTTTTGTTACGCCCAAGCTGGGGGATCCCTCTTCTAGCGGGAGGGGAGAGGAAAAGAGGAAAAGCGAGACAAGCGATCCCCTAGTTCAAACGACCTGGCTGCTATGAGTCCCTTTTTTTGTTAGAACTACCCGAACATAATGTGCCACCTGGTTCCATTTGTCAATCAATTCGAGCATCACCACAACTACGTTATTCAGGGTGAGCTCTCCCGTCTCCTTGTAGAGTTCCCCTCGCAGCCTGATCCATTTTCTACACGCGAAAAATGTGTGACATACATTCTCCTCCTCTCTTGGGCAAAACCCACAATCGTGGGACTGTGACTTACCAATCTTGTGCAGCTAAGACTGAAAACGCCCATGTCCGCTCAAAAGCTGGATCAGATAAAAGTCAATTTCACCATGCCTTCGATTTAGCTACGGTCTCACATCCGGTATGAGGCGCGCAGTCCACCTTCCCTTCGTACAATTCATCCAAGACTGCTGCCAATCGTTGAGCGACCGCTGTTTCTCCTCGCGGACAACCATCTCCCTCGCATCCTTGTTTTGGCGCAGGTAAACAGCGCGGCGCTCTCTCGCAAGGAGGGTGACAGGTATCATTCCTGCAATAACTCTCACTGCCGAATCACAGACTGTCGGATAAGAAGATGCAATTCTCAGTACTCCTCTTCTCTATACCTGAGCCAAACGTTTTCGGCATACCTCCTTGCTGAGAGCGTCGCCCCATACCTCTGCTTCGTAGAGTATTACTAACCCAACAGCACTCATCAAGAGGCGTCTTCTTGATGGGCTGGGTCCCCCTTTTTTGGCCATAGGTCGACTCAGAGCCGATCTTCCCGAAGCAGCCTTCTCAGCCGTGGCCCTGATTTACTCAGAAAAACTCATCTTTGAGTCGATCAATAGCCCCAGGTACTTCACCGATGACTTCGATACGATTTGTAAGTCACAAATACTGATCGTCCTTACTCTAGGAATTCTCTTTTTGTCAGGATGACCACTTCGGTTTTCTCCAGTGCTAAACTGAGCCCGCGAGCATTCATCCAGTCCCTCGCTCGGTGCATTAGCATACCTAGCCTAAGTTGCGCTTGTTCAACGGTGCATCCAGTGACCAGAGTCGCAACATCATCCACATAGCTGACCAAGCGTGACTCATCTGGCATCTCAAGTCTCAGTAGCCCGTCGTAAGACACGCTCCACAGGTCTGGACCAAGAATAGATCCCTGGGCAACATCCGATGTAATTTGCATCCTTCGTTGGCCCTGAGTCGTGTTGTAGAGCAGGCTTCGGTCCTTTAAGTAGTTCCTCAAAAGCCGCATTCAATATTCTGGAACTTGAAAAGAGTTTTCCAGCTTATCAAGAGTATTATCCCATCTAGCGGAGTTGAAGGCGTCCTGACGTCGAGTTTCACCAACAGGACGATCCGTCGCTTGGTGCGACTATATGCCTCTGCCTTTTGGACCGCGTTCACCACCTCTGAAATCACATCAATGGTAGAGAGTCCTACTATCTACCATTGATCTAAAGCCGTACTGCCGAGGAGATAGGTCACCAGCAGCACGAATCATGTCAGTGAGCCTTCCCTTGATAATTTTCTCTACAATTTTCCCATTCGTTTCTAGCATGCATAACCGGCAGTATGCAGATGATGATTCGGGATTTCCCTTCCCCTTGCTGATGAGCACGAGCTTCGCCACCTTCCATCGTACCGGGAACACCCTGTCCCTAAGGCAAGCATTGACTGTGCGGAGTAGCATGTCAGGAAAATGGTGATAGGCAGGCCGCAACACCTCAGCTGGAACACCATCTGGAGCTGGCACCTTCCTCGCTTTCAGTGAAATGACTGCCTCCTCCAATTTCGGCTGAGCGAAGAGTGGACACCCGACTGCTGTTTCACCATGGACAGCGTCAACACGGACGGGATGGGCGGAGTCCCCGCGCTATTGCGTCCATCTTTCCGTGTCATATATACAAGGCTTCCGTAGGGCACCAAGCTCCCACATAACTAGCTTGTAGCCAAGGCCCTACGGGTTTTTGTTTACATTGTCCACTAGATCTTGCCAGCAGCGAGCCTTGCTGTTGTTGATCATTTTGCGAAGGCATTTCCTGGCCGACTTATATGCTGCTGCGTGGTTGCTTGCCTCGTCACGGTTTCGTGCCCGATAAGCTCCACGCCGAAGCTTATGACACTGTCTTCGTTTTTCAGCGATTTCAGTTGAACATCAATACACAGGGGGCTTGCACTACCGGAGTCTACCACGGGGCATAGAAGCTTTGCAAGTAGTCGTGATGATGCTCATAGTAGAATTCACCACGGCTTGAGCTGCCAGCTTTTCTGTTCCCTCCGGATCTCCCTGCAGTGGTGCGCCTGTTATGAGAACCTCGATGAACCTCGTGACGTCCATCCTTCAAATGTTCCATCCAGTTGCAGAAAGCTAATGGCACGAACGTCGGGAGACAATATCACTTATCTCAAGCAGAATACACTGATGATCACTGGCTGAGTAGTCCTCTAATACTCTCCCGTTCTGTATCCTCCGTACTAAGGAGTCCGAGGTGAATGTCACGTCCGGTATGGTTCCTTCACAGGTGCCGGCGTTAGTACGACGAGCGCCGTTCTAGCTGCCATTTCTAGGACTCGTTTTCCCCGCAGATCTGTTTGAGGCATGCCCCATTCGATTGCTTTTGCGTTGAAGTCTCCCGCAACGAGTACATTCAAGTCTGCGTTCGAGATTGTGCCTTCCAAAGCATGAAGCTTGGCTTGGAAAGATGATATCGATTCGTTATGCATTAGGTACACACTAAAGGAAGTGGTCCCTGAGCACCGAACCCACATAAAAACATCCCCACATCCACAGCTCTCCGCCTGGAAATCACTGTCCTGAACCCAGATGGCGGTAGTACCAGTTTCATCAGGATACCAAAATACAGGACTTTTATCATGGGGTTGCTCACTCAGCAGCAAAAAGTCAGCTTTCATGTCACTCGAAAACTGCTCAAGCAGATTTTGGGCTGTTAAACTGCAGTGTAGGTTTAGCTGCAGGATGCGGGTCATCGTAGCTCTGATTTTGCCTTGGCTAAGGCTTCCTGGAACACAGGCATTTTCCTGATCTCAAGACGTGTCCAAAATCAGTTCTTGGATCAGCATCCTTGTAGAGAATACAGTGTGCCTCCTTCGTACACTCTTTTCTTTTATGTCTCATTTAACCACATTTGTAACATAGGGAACTCCTATCGGGTCCTTTGCATACTTGTGTGGTGTAACCAAAGCCAAGGCATTTGAAACATTGAAGAGGCGTTACTCTCCGCCGTATCCTACAGACAACTATTCTTACTTTGGCCTTGTTCAGGAATTGTTTGGTGTCCTTTTTGGTCAAGTCAACTATGGCCATGCGTTGTCCCCTTTGGTTTTCTGGTGTCAGTCTCGCTTTGATCTAGTCCACGCTAGGGAACTCCTTTTTGATGGCCTCTTCTACCTCGGCCAGATCCGTCACGCATTCAGTGTCTCTCATTTTGCTCGTTGCCATCAGTTTAAGCGAGGCTATAGTTGCGCTTTTGCTGAGGACTCTCTTTACTGCGTCGCAGAATGCTTCCTTATTGCCGGCCTCTGCTCCGAATTTGACCGGTATGTGGCCTACTTTAATGGTAGTGTTGGTGCCTTTGGGCCTTACGTTTCCCCTGATGTCCCGCAGTACCCCCGCGTAGGATCGGCCATCTTGGGGTTTTACGAGCAGTGCCTGCTGCAGGGGTCTCCGTCGGGGCTTCTGTCTATCGTGTTTTGGGTTAGGTCTGGTTTTTCTTTCTGGCACTTTTTGAAGGAGTTTCTTTGCGGCTTACTTCATTCCTCTTGTAAACACTGTCTGGAACCCGTTATCTGGTGCTCCACGCCCATTAAGGGCCCCTTCCTTCCTTTTTTTATCCCAATCTCCTTCGATTGGACTAGACGCTAATCTTCTATTGACTGTTAATGGTGGAGCTATCTGCATGTAGCCTTTAGATTTCGCCCCCAGTGCCTTTTTAGCCTTCTGCTTGTCTTTGGCCCTTAACCAGCTCCTCCGATAGTGCCCTATGTGATCTAGGAGCTCCTCTAGTTCAACGAGCCCAACCTTTACTGCTTTGGTGATTTTTGGGGAGTCGCATGCAGATTATATTCTTTTCAGAACATCTCCCGCTTTTTGGAACAGCCTTTCTTCTTAGTATCGCTGCGTGGCAATTGCACCTTGCAATCATCCTTGGGAGAGGTTATCGCTTTCCGTATCCGAATGCAGTACTCCCGCCACATTTTCGACGTTGGCGGTGCGATCAGACAACGTCAATTTATTTGTCTGGTCACTCGTTGCTTTTTGTGCCGTAATCTCCTCGTTGGCTTCAGGGTGTGTCTTTACTAAGTCGGGATTTGCAACCGTTGTATCGGTTGCTTCAGTAACAATCGCAGAAGTGACCATCGAGTTTTCGATGCTCTTTATATTATCTTCCATCGCTCGAACACCTGAAGCGTCCTGCTGAGTGTCCCGCTTTTCTTAATAGGACGCTCTTGCGTTCGCATAATTTTTTTGCTGCGCCCGAACGCCGCAGAAATCTCAGTCTGAACCAGACTGTTTGCTAATCTCTGTTTTTTCTCCGTCTTCACTGTCGTTGTATTATTCGTCGTTTTTGTCATGGTTAGTACTGCTCTCGATGTACTGTTAACATCGTGGCTGCAACCGCTGGCTGCGCCGTCGTCGTTGTTATTTTTCATTTCTTTTTTTAGATTCTTTTAATGTTTTTTATATGCTCCAGTTTTATTGGGTCCCCCCGCAGAGCCGTTATCTCCGTTCGTGTGTGTAGTTGCCTTTTTGGTCCCATGGTTATCTTTGCAGAGCAGGGAGGCGAGACGAGGGTTGGCACAAGCCCTTATGGGAACAAGTGCTCAGAGCAACACCAGCGCTAACCGGGAGTCCGTCTCAACGGAACCTACACCACCAACCCAATGGTGCGAGCTTTGAACGTACTCCGAGGCCTGCCAAGATTTTACCGGAACGGAGACGGTATGATAGTTGAATTGGAGCTGTTCACACACGAGTGTCACCTCGGTGCTACTGTGCAAAGCAATTATGTCCAAGCCATCACATCCGCCAGCCCAAAGCATCAAGTCCAGTTCGTTATCCAAAGCGTAGTCCAGACCCAATCAGAGTCGTAACATGTCATCCCAGGAGGGAACCTCACGGCGCCCCCCATATCCTCGGGTCCTTGGGGCGGCGCTCACAAAAGAATGCTAGCCTCCGATAGTGCTCTTGTCGCCCGGCATTCTCCCTGCGGGAATTCCCTCGGGTACGTGGGGGCGGAACTCCCCAAAGAATGCTAGCCTCCAGAAGTGCTCTTGTCGACCGGCATTCCCCATGCGTATTTTGTCTAGCTTACTTGGTTTAGTTTGTAAACAATCAAGAATCACGAAACCATTTTTCCAACCTGTGAAAAACAGTATTAAAGTGTTTTTTTTTTGTTCTGACGGGCTTAATAAATTTTTTGATATAATTAAAATAACGGTAGTTTTATTTGAAAACTGCAAAAATTATAAAATTCCAATTCTCATATTTTCCTTTAAAACGTAAGCCCTCATAACAAGTAGCCTCAATATTGAAAACATTAAAGAAAATTATTTCAAGTTTACCTGAAAAGGCAACAACATTAAAGTATATCGTTAGCACCGAATTAGACCTCCGCAGATTACACTCAGCAGAACAAATCTCATTCCAACAGCAAAATATCTAGTGAAGTTGTTAATTACAATTTACGAGAGAATTGTCCTCTTGGCATAGCGCCTGGTCGCAAAGAGGGCAAACAACTTGAATTAACATTCATTCACATTACACGTGGTTCGTCCTTTAACAGACTCGCTCGCGACTCGCCAAACTTCGGACATAAATAGTCCAAAGCCGTTGTTGTTGCAAAATACAGCAGACTGACCGAATTTTTTCCAGGTGAGATTTAAAAGGAATTTGTTCAGTTTCTGTTATTTTTTTCGAGTTTTGTCTCGAAGCTTTTCACACTTTCGTTTAAGGTATGTCGGTGCTAGTGGTAGTTCTATAATGGTCACTAGGGGAATACTCTGGCGTGAACGTGGTATTGCGTTGCATTATCCTTGCAAGAAGAGAATGCAAAATTAAGTCTCTTTTGGGAGATGAGCGATATTTTGTGGAGGAAAAGAATTAACGAAATGAAAATGGAAAGGCGGGGAAGAGGAGGGTGATAATTATCATGAATATTTTTCTGCGGTAAAGAGAATTATAGCTAAGAGCATGGAGATATAGCCAAAGGGGATTGTGCGATTTAAACACATTTTGAGCTAAAAAGTTTTATAAATAATTTAGCTTCTCATCTTCATAAAACTTTATTGATGTAATTCACAAAAACAAGCAGTACCAAAATCTATACGATTTGTACTCAGTTTGATGTTTGCCTTTTTAAATTAACGAAAAAGATTCTCTAGCATTCCCGATCAGTTCAATTCATCATATCTTCATGATAATTGGAAAGCAGTAATATCCATTCGAAAAATAACATGCATCAGTTACGTTGTTTGAATTATTAGAAACAAGTATCCAATTTTAATTTTAATGTGCTTTCTTGATTCAATCGTAATAAATTTTATGAAAACATATAATAAGTTTTAAAAATTAAGGTACACCTATTAGCCCATATGGCATGCAAAATTTAAACAATATTCAATAAAAAATATGAGCACTAGTAAACATAGTCAACTCACAGAAAAAACCAGCCAACCGTATTACAAATTACATGCAACTAAGGACCGCATTAAAAGATTTTATAGTACTTTGAGGTTACAACTAATATGTATCACTTTGCGACGCATTAAAGAAAGTTCTCGACAAAAGTGTGACTGTAGCCTCACTCGAGCCGATGGCAACGATTGAAATAAGAGACACCTGACCAGGCAGAGAGGCCATCAAAAGAGAGCTCCCGAGCGTGGGCAGGAATAGAAGTGAGGCTGACACCTGAAAACCATAGGAGACAACGCATGGCCATCATTGACTTGACCGAAAAATACCGCCAAATAATTTCTAAATAAGGGCAAAGTAAGAATAGAGTGGGTCCTCTGCAGGAGATGGCGGAGAGCAGCGCCTCTTCAATGTTTCAAATGCCTTGCTTATTGCCACACTGCACAAGTATGCCAAGAACTCAATAGGATTTCCCTATGCTACAAGTGCAATGAAATGGGTAAAAGAAAAAGGTGCAGGAAAGAAGCACAATGTATCCTTTGCAAACGTGCTGAACCGAGACCAGATCTTGGGCATGTCTTGGAATTAGGCAAATGTCAAGTTTTCCACGAAGCCCTAGTCAAGGCAAAATCAGAATTTTGTTGTTCAACCTACACCACAGTTCAACCACTCAAAACCGACTTAGGTAGTTTACGAGACTTTCACTACATGATGAAAGTTTTGCATCATTATATCTTGAAGAAATGGGTACTGCCGCCAACTAGGCTTGAGCAGTGATTTCCAGGAGGAGGGCTGTGGATGAGAAATGGTTTTGTATGGGTAGGGCATTCAGGGACCATTTTCTTTAGAATATACCTAACACCAAACGAGTCGATTACAAGCCAAGCTTAATGCTCCAGAGCTTAATACTCTGGATAGTGCTGTCTCAAACGCAGATTCCAATATGGTCGTTCCCTCGCAGGGGGCTGTTGCCCAACTGGAGTACCCTAGGAGGCTAGCACTCGATGGAGAGTGCCGCCCCCACGTACTCGAGGAAATTCCCGCAGGGGGAATGCCGGTAGACAGGAGCACTCTTGGAGGCTAGCATTCCTTGGAGAGCGTCACCCTCATGGATCCGAGGAAATGGAGGGCACCGTGAAGTTTCCCCTTGGATGACAGCTAAAGATCCTGATTGAATCTGGACTACGCTTTGGACAACGAACTGGAATTGATGCTTTGAGCTGGCGGATATGATAGTTTGGATCTAGTTGATTTGCACGGTAGCACCGGGATGACACTCGTGCGTGAACGGCTCAAATTCAACTACCATATCATCTCCGTACCAGTTAAACCTTGGCAGGTCTCGGAGTACGTTCGAAGTTCATACTATTGGTTTGGTGGTGTACATTAGGTTGAGAGGGGCTCCCAGTTAGCGCTGGTCTACCTCTGAGCACTTGACTCCATAGAGGCTCGTATCAACCCTCGCATGGCCTCCCTGGTCTGCAAAGTTAACCATGGGACCAAAAAGACGACTACACACACGAATGGAGAAAGCGGCTCTGAGGGGTACCCAACGGCTGTAGCTACAAGATTTACAGCACATCGAGAGCGGTATTGATTAACAATAAGGCTTGCTGCTGTCAAAAACTTGTGGGCAGTGTGATCGAAGATCAGTAGGGCATTGGCTACAAGTTAGTTACGGGTAAGCTTGGTGCCCTATGGGCTCCTTGCATGCCTGATGCCGAATGGATGGATGAGGTAGTGCGGATACTGTTTCTCGTCCCCATTGTGCTATCCGCGTTGTAACACAAACAAATACCGCCTCTACATATAGCCGAAACTGGAAGAGGCAGTCGTATCATTGAAAACAAGAAAAGCTGCAATACCAGATGGTGAGGTATTGCAATTTATGTATCGCTACTCTCCAGATTTGCTACGTTCTCAGTTCGATGGAAGGTGGTGAGGCTCGTGTTGATCAGTAAGGAGAAGAAAAATTCCACATCATCGTCTGCATACTGCCCGTAATTCATGCAAGACATGGTTAGGTAAGTGTTGGAGAAACTCATCAAGGGAAGACTAACTGACGGGATTCATGCTGCCACGGTCCAATATGAGCATCAAGCAACGGATCGTTCTGTTGGTGACACTCGACGTTAGAAACGCCTTCAACTCCGCTAGATGGGTGTATTTTCTAGATAAGCAAAACAACCCATTTTCAAGTTCCAGAATATCTGATGCGGCACCTGAAGGACCGAAGCCTACTTCATGGTACGACGATTGGCCAAAAAAGAATGGAAGTTACATCCGATGCTACCCAGGGATCTATCCTTTTTATGTGGTAGGGAGGTGGATCCCATTTATGCACAGAGTGTGAACTCTAATGCTCGCAAGAAAGTGACTGGACCACTGTCAACCTGAAAACCCAGCCTGGAACCGTTTGACACATTACTTCGGGCCAAGTCTCGTTTTGCTACGCCATGAGGCGCCTTCAAGCTGGGGAACCCTTTCCTCGCGGGAGGGAAGAAGAGGAGAGAAAGTTCAAGAAAAGCGATCCCCCAGCCCCAACGTCCCGGCTGCTGTGAGTCCCTTTTATATTTTAGGACTGCCCGAGCATAATGTGCCACCTGGTTCCATTTGTCAACCGCTCTCCTGTCTCTTTGTAGAGTTTCCTTCGCAGCCTGACCCATTTTGTACACGTAGAAAATGTGTGGCAGGCATTGTCCTCCTCTCCTGGGCAAAACCGACAATCGGGGGACCGTGACTTACCAATCTTCTGCAGGTAAGACTGAAGACACCCATGCCCGCTCAAAAACTAGATCAGATGGAAGTCAGTCTTACCATGCCTTCGATCTAGCCACGGTCTCACGTCCGCGATGAGGCGCGCAGCCCACCTTCCCTTCGAGCAATTGGCCAATCGTTGAGTGAGCGCTGTCTCTTCTCGCGGACAACCATTTCCCTCGCGTCCTCGTTTCGGTGCAGGTAAATAGTTAGCTGCTCTCTAGCAAGGAGGGTGACATTATCACGCCTGCAATAACTCTCACCGCCGGATCAGAGACTGTCGAATACGAAGAGGCAAGTCTCAGTGCTCCTCTTTCCTGTACCTGTGGCTCATCTCATCTTTGAGTCGATCAGTAGCCCCAGGTACTTCACCGCTGGCTTCAATTTTATTTGTATGTCCCCAATACAGACCATCCTTACTCTAGGGATTCTTTTTTTGGTCAAGATCTATCCTTGGTCCAGACCTTTATAACGTTCCTTACGACAGGCTACTGAGGCTGACGATGGCAGATTATTCACCCTTGATTAGCTATGCTGATGATGTTGTGGCTTCAGTCACTGGACGCATCGCTGAATAAGCGCAACTTAAGCTCAATGTACTAATGCACCGCTAATGCTAGAGGAAGCTGAGGTGGTCATCTTTGCAAACAAGAGAATCCCTAGAGAAAGGATGATTAGTATTCGAGAGAAACTAATCAATTCTAAGCCAGCGGTGAAGTACTCAAGGCTACTAGTCAACTCAAAGATGCTTTTCTCTGAACAAACCAGGACAATGACAGAGAAGACTGCTTCGGGCTTATTGGCTCTGAGTCTACTTATGGTGAAAGCAGGGGGACCCAAACCATGATGTTGCCCAGGGATCTATTCTTAGTCCAGACCAGCGAAATCTGTCTTACGATGAGCTGCTGAGACTGGAGATGCCAGATGAGCCACACTTGACCGCCTATGTGGATAATGTTATGGCTCTGGTCGCTGGATGCACTGTTGAACAAACACAATTTAGGCTAGGTACGCAGATCTGCCGAGTGAGACACTGGATAACTGCTCGAAGCACTGAAGAAAACCGAAATGGTCATCTTGACAAAACAGAGAATCTCTGGAGTAAGGATGATCAGTATTGGAGACATACCAATCAAATCAGAATTAGCAGTAAATTACCTAGGGCTATTGAACGACTCAAAGATGAGTTTCACTGAGCAAATCAGGGCAACAGCTGAGAAGATTGCTTAAGGAGTATCGGCTCTAAGTGAACTTATGGCCAACGCAGGGAGACTCAGCCCATCAAGAAGACGCCTCTTTACAAGTGCTGTAGGCTCAGTGCTACTGTACGGAGCAGAAATATGGGACGATGCTCTCAATTAGAAGGCATACCGAAAAGGCTTGGCACAGGTACAAAGAAGAGGAGCACTGAGGATTGTATCATCGTATCCAACAGTCTCTGATTGGGCAATGAGAGTTATTGTAGGCATGATACCTGTTGCCCTCCTTGCCAGAAAGCACCGCGCTATTAACCTGCGTCGAAACGAGGAGCAGCAGTCTTGGGTGAATAGGCTACGAAGAGACCTCTACAGGAAGATGGAAGAGCTCACCCCGGATGATATAGTTGCGGTGATGCTGGAATGGGTTGACAAATGGAACCAGGTGGTACATTATGTTCGGGCAGTCCTAAAAGACAAAAGAAACTCACAGCAGACGGGGGCTTTGTGGCTGGGAGATCGGTTGTCCACAGAAACGTGGTTAACTTGGTGGAAGCTCTGAAAAGAATGAGTGTTGTAAAGTTAGCATGACATCATTGGGTACGAGTTCAAACGCGAGAGTGTATGTAATGCAACATTAAAGTCCATATAATGACCACTGCTGATGGGCATAACCCTGAAATTAATACATTGGCCAATAATGACAAACAAAGTTTCTCAAAATACGTGCTAGAGATGCTTCTAGTAAATCTCTACCTTTGCAGCTTGTATTTACATGATGAAGGACATGGCTCAAATCCGCAATATTTTATGCTGAAAATTACCAAGACTTTGTAAGTGTGGTTGTGGAAATTAAAAACAGATTATGCTGAAAGTATTAAAAAATTTAAAATATAATTGAGATTATCTGGTATTTCTCATAATGTAGATTTAATAATTGGGTGTTTCAATGTTGTTTTCACAGGTATACTATATAATTAATGCAACTCAATTATGTAGCTGCACCTCGAGGGTTTTCATTAGCAATGTATACTGAAAGTTTTATGTTTTTTGTAGCACATTATATTGAATATTTGGTGATTTTTCATTGCATATTTTATGGTGTATTTTAACATTTTCTACTACCTATAAATTCGGTCTTCACTTATAAATAACCATCTGAGTAATTTCGTTGAATTTAAGGGTGCATTTACGATTTTATTCAGAAAAAAAATGTAAATTGGTGAATCAAACGACTTTGAGAAAATTTTACTTTACTTCTTTGTTGTTATTGTATACTTTTATGATTTTGTCCAAATTTTTTGGATTAAGGGTGTCCAAGCGTTAAGGGAAGGTACGCGAAAATTTCAACCATTTCCTCCTCTACTACCCCTCTCGACCCAGGTTAGGCTATTTTAAGGCCGATTTCGAAAATATCTCATTTAGATCTTTAATATAACACCTCATTTGACTAGCTTTGATGGAAAAAATTCTTTTAAGAGTCACCCCTCCTAAAAACATTTTATGGCCCGAAATTTTCAAGAATTTATCACTTCTGATCTTTCCACAAATTTTCGTGGCTATATCTTCTAGAGTTACGGAGAAAAATTGCTGTGACCTAGAGAAAGACAGACAGAGAGACATAGGTCATGATTTCAATAGGCTTTTGTATTTCAGTACAAAACTCTGAAAGGAATAAACTTCGAATAAACTATTTCAACTACGAGTCATAGAAAAAACCAACTCCATTATTCCTTTATCCGGTTTTTGTTTTACACTTAAACTGAATAACACACCAATAATTCCATTTATTTCGCAACTGGATCAATTCGTCCTTTTTTTTATTATAGTCAATTTGCAAATATCAGGACATTCAATGACACTTTCGAGCTTGACGGCACTTGAAAGCATTCAATTGACCAAACCAAAACCGCCTAAAGCCTCTGCGAAGTCCAAAAAGCCATGAAATGCCAGCCATCGGCAGTTTGTTTTCGAGGACATGAGCCAACGTCGAACGAAGAAGGGAGCTGAATAGAGGCAGAGAAGGAAAAAACACAAAATGAAAAAATTGATGTCAATCATTTTGACAACCAATTATTATGATGATTTTCAGATTTCCATTCAGTTTTTTTTGAGGGCAACGAATGAGACAAGGTAGTGGAGGTAATGGTTATCAATCATTCATGATTATGTAGCACAGATGGCAACAATTTTCCACAGCTTTTTCCCCAACTTTTCTTTTACAATGTTTTAAACGCTGAGACTCGTTTTTTATGGAAATTTTTTGCTCGTCTACTGGGAGCATTTTCATGATTATCAGGATGTTGATAAAAACAAAAGTGGTTATTATGCTTGTTTCTAAAATTGGAAAACGATGAATAATAACGGGCGTGAAAAATGAGGGTACGTTAAAATTGTATTAAAATTGATTTTTGAATCAGCTATCTTGATATTTTTCAGTGGAAGTTTGATTGATTGAAATGCGTGCTGACTTTGCACAAGAAAATCTTGCAAGTGGAGGGAATAATCTACGACATTGAACCAAATTTCAATATTAGTTGCATATGATTAGGAAAAAGTAGTTGTAAAACTATTTGAGAATATCAACACCATTTCAAACAATCCAACAGATACGTGAAGAGAAATGTAATATCGCTCCCATCAGAGATGTCTGGCAATGGATGCAACAGCTCGGATTAAACCTTGGTGTTCAGATAGGTATGTAAGTAGAAGTGTTTAGCTTAAGGCGCAGCCCCCACTGAAACTGCAAATTTGGGTAAACTTTAAAGCCGTTCACCTCAGAAACGTTACACATATTTGCAAATTTTTTTTCGCTAGATATCAGAATGAACCTTTGGCGCTTGAATCAACTCATTGCATTTTGCAAAAAGTTTATGGCGAAAGTTATTAAATTCAAACAAAAAAGCATGTTTTCGTTAAAAAATGTAGTAAATCTCGGAAACTTCTGAACGCACCGAGATGATTTAAGCTATGTTTGTTAGATTAAATTATTAACATTGAATTAACTCATCAAAAAATTTAAAATAGAGTTTTGGAAAAAAATGCGTAGAACCGGTACCGGTCACGCGAAAATCACATTGTGACATAAAAAGTGTAAGCCCGATGATCGTGAGCTCTGTGTCAAAGAATATATTTAATAAGTCTGTGTCGTAAGCGACGACTGTTACCGATACAAATCACGTGTCAAAGCGTATTTGTTATAATTGTTATAAACCAGGGCACATTTCCGTGGACTGTTTTTTGCCCCAACAACGACCGTGATGTGTTACATGCCAAAAGACGGGGCACAGTGCGAATACATGCATAAGTCAAGTTAAACCGGAATATATAAATAACGTGAATATTCTTCAGTTACATTCAAACCATTCCGTACAAAACAAAATAGTGAAAAACATTCAGTTGTATGGAATAATTTTGGACGCATTTATAGATTCGGGCAATACAAGTTAATGTTAGTGTCCACCCATTGAGCTGAATAGATTTGTAGGTGGATGCTTAGAATGTACTAGCATAATGATAGCGACATTAAAAATAGACGATACAATCGTACGCGTGGACCTATATGTTGCAGCTGATCACCTCATACCAAATAGTTTGCTTCTGGGATTGGATGCGTTGAACGGAGTTTCACATCGAATAATTATTGAAAATGGCAAGTGCCACGTTGAAAGTAAATGTCCTGAAATACCCGACATGGAAATAAAAGTAGCTGCAGCCGAAGCAACCGAGCTGCGGGTACTACTCGATGATTTGTGAGATAGTTTTGCAGAGGCTGCAGCCGAAATGGGTCGATGCAGGACAAAATCAATGAGTATCGAGTTGACGTCCGACACGCTTATTCATGCTCGACCATATCGTACACCGTTGGCTAAAAGAGATAAGATTGAGCAGATTGAGAATGAGCTGTTGGCCACAAAATAATTCGTCCAAGTGATTCATTATAGTCTTCGCCTATTTTTTTGGTTCCCAGGCAAGATGGGAAGGATCGTCTTTGTATTGACTCCCGTGCGACAAATGCTATCACCAAGAAGAGGCCGTACCTAATGCCAACTGTTGAGGAACAGCTCTCACAACTCGCAGAAAAGCAGTTCTTCACGACATTAGATTTATTCTCTGGATGCAAAATCACGTCAGTACACCAGATTTGTGGCTCATCTTGGTCTTTTTGAGTACAACGTAATGCCTTTTGGCCTTATTAATACGCCGATGATATTCCAAGAGGTCATGATCGACTTAATTCGTCGTATGAAATCAAGAAATATCATAAGCTATATAGATGAAGTCATTATCTACAGTGTGACGGCGACTGGGGCTTCACAACTCTGGAGGAAGTTCTGGAAATTTTACGGGAGATGGGTCGTACACTTAGACCGTCAAAGTGTGTTTTTTTTTGCATCCGAGTTAACTTTCTTGGGTCATGGCATACATAAAGATGGAAATGAAGCCTGGAAGCAAGAAAATTGATTCTATCCAAAAATTTCCAATGCCTTAAAATGTGACCGATATAAGAAAATTTCTTGGATTTGCGAGGTTCTTCCGCAAATTTATTGAAGGATTCTCAAAAATTTCTAAGCCGCTAACAAATTTTTTAAAAACGAAGGAACAGAAATCCTTTGTATGGAACAAGACCACAGACATGAGCTTCAACGAGTTGAAAAGTCGTTTCTGTAGCGAACCCGTTCTAGCCCTTTGCGATCCACGGGCTGAACACGAGGTACATACCGATGCCAGTTCTATTGGCTTCGCCGGAGTGTTGATGCAATCTACGGAGGAGAAACCATTCCGGCCAGTAATTTATTTCAGTAGACATTGCACCGATGCTGGACGAAGGACGGTAGCCATGAATTAGAGGTACTGGCAACCTGAGGAACTGCTGAGAAGGCTGCTTCGAGAGTATCAGCTCTGAGTCGACTTATGGCCAACGTATGGGGACCCAACCCATCAAGAAGACGCCTCTTTCTCTGTGGCAGGGAGGTGAATGCCATTCACGCCTCTTGATGAGTAGTATAGTAGTGCTCCTATACGGAGCACATATATGTGGCAATGCTCTCAGTAAGGAAGTATACCGAAAACGCTCGGCACAGGTACAGAGAAGAGGAGCACTGAGGGTTGCATCTTCGTATCTGACAATCTCTGATTCGGTGGTAAGAGTTACCGCAGGCGTAAAACCTGTGGATTTTCTTGCCAGCGAGCGCCACGGTGTCTACCAACGTCAAAACGAAGACGCGAGGGAGATGGTTTTTCGCGAGAAGAAGCAACGCTCGCTCAACGGTTGGCAGCAGTCTTGGGTGAATCGCACGAAGAGAAGGTGGACTGCGCGGCTCATTCCGGATGTGAAACCGTGGCTAAATGGAACGCATGGAGAAACTAACATCTATCTGACCCAGCTTTTCATTGGGCCTGGGTTTTTTCAATCTCACTTGCATAAGATTGGTAAGTCACGGTCCCCCGACTGGCAGTTTCACCCAGGAGAAGAAGACAATGCCTGCCACGCATTTTTGCGTGCACAAAATAGAGCGGGCTGCAAAAAGACCTCTAAAGGGAGATGGGAGAGCTCACCACGGACTATATAGTTGCGGTGATGCTCGAATTGGTTAACAAATGGAACCAGGTGGCAATCTTAAAAGATAAAAGGGACTCATAGCAGCTTGGGGCATTGTCTTACAACTCCTCATCCCCGTTCATGTCGCGCTAGAAGAGGAATCCCCCACCTTGAAGGTGTCTCACGGTGAAACAACATGGGGCTTGGCCTGAAGTTATGTGTCAAACGGTTCTAGGCTAGGTTCTTAGGTTGACAGGGGAAATATTTAGAGTGTAGTCTAGTCGGTTGTGAGCATGGGAGTTCCAAACTCTGTGCATAAATGACAATCACCTCCCAACCATAAAAATAAGCTACAATTTATGTTGGATTTTTATGAATCCGCGAACTAAGGTGAACGATGATGAGACATTGAATTAAAATGCACCAGAATAAAACTCGATTCTTTTGTACCCTCCAAATTTTAGCACTAGTGAGTCTTGTATCATAGTCATAAAATAAACTTTATTATACGCGGTATAATGTATTCAAAAAATTGGATTTTAATCGATTGGATAGGAAAAACTTTTAGAAAAAGAGCCAATCGCCAACAAAACACACTAAAATTTATGAAATGAATTTGATAGAAGCAGTACCAAATCAATTTCCTCATTTCAACGTAAAAACTTGCCACATTTGCAGCACATCAGAAAAACAGGGAAAAACTTTTATAGCACCGCTTCCATAAAATTTATTTCATCCTTTTTAGGGCAAAGATGGTATTCTTTTCTTATTTCCTGAATGCAAGCGTTTCGGGCGAGGTGACTGACCTCTCCGTCGTCAGAAGCTGCCACTGCTAATCACCCCGAGGTAGCTTGACTGCTGCTTTTTAGGGTATTATAAAGAAATTTTTTCACATACCCTTCTAAAATCATGTCCAGTCTGTCCGTCCGTGTACCACAGCAAGTTTTCTCGCAAATCACGTAGGCTAAAAACATAAAATTTGGTGAGTGGTTCAAAAGTGGTGCCCTCTTGAAAAATGCAATATAAAATAATTTTTATAAGGTTTTAAAGGGGATCTCCACATATAGGGGATGATCCTTAAAACAATTTTTTAGCCAAACATAGGTATCAAATTAAATGTCTTCATGAGAACTTTCTAAAACAGCTCTTTAACTGACCCATTTCGCTTCAGGGTGTGCAGGGAATGGGGAAATGTTCGAAAAATTTGTGTTGTTTGTGTGTTTTCGTTTTATTTGCAATTTCCGGGAACCTTTTTGTCGCAATATATGTCACATACGAAGGTAGTCCCAAAAGCACCCAACCTGACGTATGAATACGGGTCGTTTTAAAAAAACAATGAATGCGATTGATAATACCACCTTTCAACAAGTTAATGTGAAAAATTCATAACGGTACAGTAATTATTATTTTTTTTACAGACATCCAAAGTGAACGCTCTCAGTGAATTCGTAAATATGAAAAAAATCGGGTATCGTTATGTGGTACAATACTTTCATTTGAAAGGTCTAAGTCCTAAGTCCTGCGTCAAATATTGGGTAGCTAAGTTTAAGCGAAGTCGTATGAGCTACCAAGATGAACACCGCAGTGGTCGACCGTGTGAGGTCACTACGTCAGAAAATGTGAAGAAAATTCACAAAATGGTATTGGATGACCGTCCACTAAAAGTGCGCGAAATGATGGACATGGCAGGCATTTCAAAAAGTGCTGTACATCGCATTTTGACCGAAAATTTGGACATGAGAAAGCTGTGCGCAAGGTGGGTGCCTATTTGCTCACAATGGAGCACAAACAGCGACGTGAGGATGAATTCATCGAGTGTTTGACAATGTGTCGCAGCAATAAAGCCGAGTTTTTGCGTCGATTCATAACCATGAACGAAACATTGGTCCATCATTTTACACCTGAGACCAAGAAGCAGAAAACTGTGGACTGAAAAGGGGGAACCGGCTCTAAAGAAACCAAAGACAGTTCAGTCAGCTGGTAAGGTCATGGTATCCGTTTCCTGGGATACGCGTGGAATAATATTTATTGACTATCTCGAAAAAGGAAAAACTATCAACGGCGCATATTATGCAGTCTTATTGCAGCGTTTGAGTGATGAAATAAAAAAAAAACTGCCCCATCTGACAAAAAAGAAAGTGTTGTTTCATAATGACAACGTACCAATCCACACGTGCGTCATTGCGATGTCTAGAATCAATAAGTTGAAGCTCGAATTGCTTTCTTATGCACCCTATTCGCCAGATCTGGCTTCTTCGGGTTATTATCTGTTTCCGAATTTGAAAAAATAGCTCGGTAGCAAAAGATTTGCTAACAATGAAGAGGTAGAGTCTGCGGTTGATAGCTTTTTTGAGGAACTTGACGGTTCCTACTATAAAGCGGGTATCGAAGCTATTGAACATCATTGGGAAAAGTGTATCGAGCTAAAAGAAGAATATGTTGAAAAATAAAAAACATTTTTGCAAATTTTTTACTGTTTTCTTTGACGAGTTGGCACTTTTGGGTACTTTTGGGACCGCCCTCGTATGTAGACAGGCTACCGATAAGAAGATAAAATATCCTCTGAATTCGAGTTCATGAGCCCAACAATTCCGATAGAGATACTCATTTGCTAAATATGTTGAGGCTGGTCGAGATGGAATGGAGAAATCTGATATTGGTGGCTGAGTGACAATGTCTAAATTATCCGTCGTTATTTTATTTGATATTTTTCTTTACATTCTTTGAGTTTCCGCTCATAATTGCTGGGTTTTATTGTTTGTTTTTATTAATAATTAGTTATATGTTTTAATATTTAGGATAGGTTTGTGTGATGTTTACTATATATGGCTTAAAGATAAAGTTAGAAACATCGTGATAGCATTTTATTAGTGTAAGATAAACTTTTTGATTGAATTTTATTAGAATTGGGGTATAACATATTAGACGTACTATAAAAGTTGACTGTTGTGTAAGAATTATAGTTAATTTTTGAATATCGTTGGTTGATTTTTTCTCCTTTTTCCAATTGAATCAAAAAATATGTAATAATTTTAATTAAATTGAATTTGATATTGTTGTTTTGATTAAATGTTATTGATTAATAATGTTGAAATTTGAGCCACGTTATTAATAATTTCATTATTTGGGATTCGTTTCATATTTCTTGAATGTTTCTTAACGTTAGTTTTGAATAAACGATTTTGACTGATTGGCCTACACATAGAGGACCGCGCCCTTAAAAATAAAACGGTGGCGAATCAAAGTTCATAAAAACCGTATTTTATTGTAATTTTCGAGCTCAATTCATGGAATCGATGTATAAGTCAAGTTTTGCTATTCAAAAGTTTGATTTTCTAGTCATTTTACAATAACTTTCTGGCAGGAATACTCTCCTGCTACCTTTATTTGTTTTAAGCTTACCTCGGTTTTTTTCTTGTGGTAGGGAGGTGAATGCCATTTACGCACAGAGTGTGGGGCTCCCATGCTTACAAGTTACTGGACTACCCACTAAACACCCCCCCTGTAAACCTGAGAACCCAGCCTGGAACCGTTTGACACATTACTTCGGGCCAGGTCTCGTTTTATTACGCCGTGAGGCGCCTTCAAGCTGGGGGATCCCATTTCTAGTGGGAGGGGAGAGGGGAAGAGGAAGCGCCAGAAAAACGATCCTCAGGCCTGATCCTCCTCTCCTGGACATGATCCTCCTCTCCTGGACAAAACCGACAATCGGGGGACCGTGACTTACGAGTCTTGTGCAGGTAAGACTGAAAACACCCATGCCCACTCAAAAGCTTGGTCAGATAGAAGTCAGTCTCACCATTCCTTCGATTTAGCCACGGCCTCACATCCGGGATGAGGCGTGCAGTCCACTTTCCCTTCGTGCAATTGACCCAAGACTGCTGCCAATCGTTGAGCGAGCGCTATTATCCTCGTTTTGGCGCAGATAAATAGCACGGCGCTTTCTGCCAAGGAGGCCGACAGGTATCACGCCTGCAATCACTCTCACCGCCGGATCAGAGACTTTTGGATATGAAGATGCAATTCTCAGTACTCCTCTTCTCTATACCTGTGCCGAACGTTTTCGGTATACCTCCTTGCTGAGAGCGTCGCCCCATACCTCTGCTCCATAGAGTAGCACTGACCCTACAGCACTCATCAAGAAGCGTTTTCTTGATGGGCTTGGTCGCCCTACGTTGGGCGGAAGTCGGACTCAAAGTTAATATTCCCGAAGCAGCCTTCTCAGCCGCTGCCCTGATTTGCTCAGAGAAACTCATCTTCGAGTCGATCAGTAGCACCAAGTACTTCACTGCTGGCTTCGATTCGATTTGTATGTCTCCAATACTGATCATCCTTACTCTAGGAATTCTCTTTTTGTCAAAATGACCACTTCGGTTTTCTCCAGTGCTAAACTGAGCCCACGAGCAGTCATCCAGTCTCTTGCTCGGTGCATTAGCATACCTAGCCTAAGTTGCACTTGTTCAACGGTACGTCCAGTGACCAGAGTCGCAACATCATCCACATAGCCGACCAAGCACGACTCATCTGGCATCTCAAGTCACAGTAGCCCATCGTAAGACACGTTCCACAGGTCCGGACCAAGGATAGATCTCTGGGCAACACCCGATGTAATTTCCATCCATTGTTGGCCCTTTGTCGTATCGTAGAGCAGGCTTTTGATCCTTTACGTAGTTCTTCAAAAGCCGCATTCGATATTCTGGAACTTGAAAAGAGTTTTCCAGCGTATCCAGAATATCCACCCATCTAGCGAAGTTGAAGGGATATCTGACGTCGAGTGTTACCAACAGGACGATGCGCCACTTGGTGCGACTATATGCCTCTGACTTTTGGACCGCATTCACCACCTCTGCAATCGCATCAATGGTAGAACATCCTGCTTTAAAGCCATACTGCCGACAAGACAGGGGACGAATCGCGTCTGTGAGTCTTCCCTTGATCAGTTTCTCTAGCACTTTCCCAGCCGTGTGTAGCATGCATAACGGGCGGTATGCAGACTGCGATTCAGAGTTTCTCTTCCCCTTGCTGATCAGCACGAGCCGCGCCACCTTCCATCGTACCGGGAAAACTCCGTCCCGTATGCAAACGTCGATTGTGCTGAGCAGCAAGTCAGGACAATGGTGATAGACAAGCCACAACACCTCAGCCAGAACACTATCTAGACCTGGAGCCTTCCTCGATTTCAATGAGAGGACTGCCTCTTCCAGTTACGGCTGTGTGAAGAGTGGACACTCGATTGCTGATTCACCATGGACAGCGTCAAAATGAACGGGATGAGCGGGATAGAGTCCCCGCACTACCGCGTCCATCTCTTCCACGTCATGTATACACGGCTTCCGTAGGGCCCCAAGCTTCCACACAACTAGCTTGTAGCCAAGGCCCCACGGATCCTTGTTCACATTGTCCACTAGATCTTGCCAGCAGCGAGCCTTGCTACTGTTGATCAATTTGCGAAGGCATTTCCTGGCCGACTTATATGCTGCCACCCAGTTGCATGCTTCGTCAGGGTTCCGCGCCCGTTGAGCCTCATGTCGAAGCTTGTGACACGTCCTTCGCTTTTCAGCGATTTCAGTTGACAACCAATATACTGGGGGCTTGCCGTGCCGGGGTTTTCGACGGGGCATAGAAGCGCAGCAAAGAATTGTAGTGATGCTCATAGCAGAGTCCACCAATTCTTGAGCTTCCAGTTCTTCGTCCCCTCCGAAGCTCCCTGCAGCGACTCACCTGCTGTGAGCACCTCGACGAACCTCTCGACGTCCATCCTTCCGATGCTCTATCTAGTTGGAGAAGGCCGAGAGTACGGACGTTGGGAGACAACATCACTTATCTCAAGCAGGAGGCACTGATGATCACTGGCTGAGTTGTCCTCTAATACTTTCCAATTTTGTATCCTCCGTACTAAGGACTCCTAGGCAAATGTCACGTCCGATATGATTCCCTCACTGCCAGTACGGCGGAGACTCGGCGTGCTTCCGGAGTTTAGTGTGACGAGCGCCGTCCTGGCTACCATTTCTAGGATTTGTTTTCCCCACATATCCATTTGAGGCATGCCCCATTCGATTGCTTTAACGCTGAAGTCGCCCCCAACTAACACTTTGCCCTCTGCGTTCTAGACAGCACCCCCCAAGAGCATTCAAGTTGGCTCGGAAAGATGATATCGATGCGTTCGACGTTGGGTACACGCTAAAGAAAGTGGTCTCTGAGCCCCGAACCCACACGAAACCATCCCTCCATCCACAACTCTCCGCTTGAAAGCCACTGTTCCGAATCCAGATGACTGCAGTACCAGTTTCGTCAGAGTACCATGATGCAGAACTTTTATTACGGTGTTGCTTATTCAGCAGCAAGAAGTCGGCTTTCATGTCTCTCGGGAACTACTCAAGCAGATTTTGTGCAGTTGAACTGCGGTGTAGGTTTAACTGCAGGATGCGGGTCATCGAATTTCCGATTTTGCCTTGGCTAGGGCTTCCTGGAACACCCGGCATTTCCGTGATCGCAAGACGTGTCCAAAATCAGGTTTTGGATCAGCATCCTTGCAAAGAATACAGTGTGCCTCCATCGCACACTCTTTTCTTTTATACCACATTACACCGCATTTGTGACATAGGGAACTCTTATCGGTTCCTTCGCCGTATCCTACAGACAACCCACCCTATTCGTACTTTGCCCTTGTTCAGGAATTGTTCGGCGTCCTTTTCGGTCAAGACTACTAGGGCCATACGTTGTCCCCGGTTGTTTTCTGGTGTTAGTCTCGCTTTGATCCTTCCCACGCTAGGGAGCTCCCTTTTGATGGCCTTTTCTACCTCGGCCAGATCCGTGCCGCAGTCAATGTCTCTTATTTCGATCGTCGCCATCGGTTCGAGCGAAGCTTACCTCGGTTTAATGTCCTTCTTTTTGTCTGCTCGTTCATTGTTCCGCAAGGAGGCTCTTAACATTGGTTGATAATTGTTCTTATTAAATTTGTTAAATTTCTTTTTGAATTTGTTTGAATCTTGCATTATTTGTCTCAAGATTCTAGTTTTTGGGTCAAGCAATCATTTTACAATAGTAGACGTAAGATTTAATTTCTATTTTAGGCGCTTATTTATCGTGTCCTTGGAAATTTAAATTGGTCATGGGCTTTTTTTTAATTCTTTCATAAACATTAGCAATTCCTTTCAGAAATACTTCAGCAGTGAAGCAATGAAAATTTTCGGAAAAAAATGTAAGCTTACCTCAAAATACCCTAAAAAGTTTGAAATAAATTTCATCGGAACGGTTTTCGGTTAAATATTATTTTCTATTCTACTTTCAATACAGCTGCGAAAACAATGAATTAATTTGTAATAGGTAAAACTAAAACTATACAGTCTTAAAACTATTCGAAACATTTCTCTCTGAAGAAACACTATGTCCACTCAGTAGCTACTTTGTCTAATCTGCAATTTCCTTTCAATGAATAATAGAAGGATTTTACTTTTGCCGAAGATAGATTAGAACAAATAAATGCAAAGGAATCTCCAAAATGTTTTCAACCCTCATAATAACATTATCAGCCTACTAAAAGCAATTCCCAGCCCACACAAAAAATATCCAATTATTAGCCATAAAACTGATGGGCAAAGCTGCTCAAGTCCCATGAGGACATCCCCATCCTTCCAACAAAATTTCGGAAAGGGATCAGTTTTGCTGCTAAGACGCATCCTGATTTCTTTGGCTCACCTGATTTACTCGCTTTTAAGAGATTGACATGATATAACCCGAGAAGACTCGACGAATGTGAGAAAGGACAAATTTGTTATGCGGGGAGGGCAAATATACACCACTGAAACCCCAAAAGGCATGTAAATTGGTGATGGACTGTTGAAATGGGATAGTACTGTTAGGCTACAGTTACAGTGAGAAATATTGGAAAGAAAAACATTTCAAATATCTTGAAAACGATTGAATCATACTGCTTTCTGAGTAGAAAAAAAACGCAGCAAGAGTCATGAAATTCGCTCACTTGAAGGGAGAGAGAATAAATTTCGTACTTAAAAACACACGAGGCTTAAAATTCCTCTCCATGCTGTGAAAGTGTAATCACTCTGCACACAAGCACTGTCAAAATCAGAACGCACGCTATACCAACCGGACAACGTGCGAAGATAGTATCAACTTCGGGGAAGTAGCATAGTCAGAAAAAACGGCCGACATACAGGACATCTTCACTTTCACTGCGTAACGTTTCTAGTACAGGACATAACATTCTCGGGCGGGAGCAAAAATTCTATTAAATCTTAATGCTGGTGACGAAATCGCTCGGAATGGAATTTTAATCAACTTTTGCATTTAAATTGTGGAATTAATGTGGGCTCTTAATTGTGCTCCAAAAAGTTAGGCACGAGACGTCGGCAACAAAAAGTCCTTCGTTCCATATTGCATAGCTTTTACTCGCCCAGCAAGAATGCTTGAATGATGCCTCAATGACTTTGTGGCTTTGCTTGATTATTCTTAGCTTTCAGGACTCCCATGCAAAACAACTGACAGTAGGGATCCCTTTTGTGCTTTCCAGGATAATTTCAGACGCTTTACAGCAGACATAATAAATTTTCAGAGATTGAGAGCTTAAGGAATGTTATGGGCTATTTAAATGGTATGTCCTGGTGCTAAGAAGAAAAGGATTTTGAAATAAATCCATCAAATTTTGGAGATTGTTCAATTTCTTATACAAGAAGGCTTTAAGGTAGTGGAGCAAAAGTTCAGCACATATAATTTCCTCTATCTTATTTTCTCTCTAATGCAACAAAATCCTGTCTAAGGATATATCATACTGCTCCAATTACCAACTTGATACCTTAGCAAGATTCTAATCAATCATAGCAAACAAATACAATATAATGCGAATATTTACCATCAATGAAATGATAGAGTTGTGATATTTGTCTTGATTTGTGCGACTACCACATAATTTCCAACCGCACGACGTGGCAACATTATCCTCGTTGATTGTGCTGCATTCCACGGTTACGATAACAAGGATATATATATTTGATTTGAACAGCAAATATTCAGAGCAAACACGAAACAATTATCAATGGTGTAAACACGTCCAATACACGGCAAAGTAATGCTGGTAAAATAAACATTGAGTGAGTTGGAGCTTTCCGTCTAATAAGGGTTTATGGGGTCGCGGTCTACCAGATTGTTAAGGTTGGTGGAAGTGTGAATAACATGATTTCGAATTTAATGGCCGTTTGCACTTAACAGTAGCTTTTATGGAGTTCCGAGTACACGCGATAAACTTCCGAATTGTCTTTTATAAAGTAATTACAATTTTATAAGGAGCGAAGATTCTGAAATGTTACGCAACCATTTCTGGATAGAGGAAGCTGCAAGGGCTCTAGGCTAAACAGCTGTCCATTGAAAATTACCAATAACTTGAGTCCGATGATGAAAGTTTTGTGAGTAATTAATTCACACCATTCACCGTTGCAGAAAGTATCCTTTCCTACGGCAGGAGATCCCTTTTTCGTTAAAGATGTAATTTAATTCAGCAAACTCGGCCTCTTGCTGGAATTCAAATGGATGGGTTGCTGTGCTAGGTTTAATATGAACAAAAGTTTTTTTAAGGAAAAAGCTCTATCTCATTTTTCTCGAAAAACACGTTATTTATGTTGAGTGGAAGAATCAACTCAGGATATACAATAATATCCATTTTCAAATCAAAATTGCCTTCTGCTACTGGTCAAATGTATAGAATAATGATCTCAGTAGTAATAGATGTCCTAATATGTATTAAACATTGTCTGGATGGCACAAAGGGCCAAGCGACGTAATGTAAATGCAGATCGCACGAGCGTTGTGCGACGAAGAAAGAGTGATGGAGAGAGTGGTAGGGAATGGATGTATTAAAAACAAGTTGAATTAGCAGGAAGAGACTCCTACCAGCAGGGTTTTGTAAACAAATATTGATAATTTGCAACTGTTTCGAAATTGCAAAAACGCATTGAGAATTCAAGAGTTGTTTGCATTTCGCACTTCCTAAGTTCACATTCATTTCCTCACCACCATAGCGGGAGAATGAATGGCGCGTCTTTTTTTCCATGGTATCCCCAGTAGGCTTCATCCATATAACCAGAAAATTTTCATTGCTTTTTATTTTATTTTTAATTTATATACTTTATGTATGATACATTATTAAACTAAGTCAGATTTAAGATGGTGCTTCAACGAGAGCGAAAGCAAAATTTTCTTGCTTGTAAGCCATTGCTGCATTGGATATGGTCAAATGCTTTACGTTGTCTCATATCTAGCCCAAAGAGCTCTGTAATAGCTAAAAACGTTTCTAAAATAGCACTAGTGATGGAAAAATTCGCAAAAATATTGTCGATGAGGGAATTACCTCTAGTTGAGGAAGTTTTGTATATCAAGGGTTGCATTCTATGCTCTTTCATAAACGAAGTAATTCGGCATTTTCTGCTTTGCAGAAAATTGTCATTGAAATCATCATCTTCACAGATTTGCCATGTTCTGAAGAAAACAATTGTGGTCAATAATTTTGTTTATTTGATATCCGCAGGCCAATCCTCTTTTTTCTTTAAAAGCCGTCGGGCCTTGCTTAGTTGTGTGAGCAGTCACTGAAGATGACTCAAAGTATTCGAAATGCGTCTGCTCACACAACTAAGCAAGGCCCGACGGCTTTTAAAGAAAAAAAAACAATTGTGCCTCTAACGTGTGAATAAAGAGTTTCAGAGGGCATTTAGGTGATCAATATGTGGTCACTAGTCGCACTCCATTATGGTAAAATGAAATTCCCTCGCAATTACCACGCTGGTCATGTTCAGGTCTTTTTGACAAATTTTCGAAGCTAAAGTTCTTTTGTTAAAGGCAATACAACTATATCCTCTATTTGGAGTTGGCCGAGATGGACCATTAGTTCGACATATTTCTACAAAATTTTCAAAATGAAATACCTTAGATTCTGCTCTCCAAGTTTCCACGAATAAGATAATGTCTGACGCTTGAATTGTCTCCAAGTTTCCACGAATAAGATAATGTCAGCCAAATGTTTTTATAAGGACTCAACGTTATGGAAATAAATTTGCCTCTCATTTTGTGCCCTCTCTTCTATCAAAAACCTGAAGGTGGGAGCCAATAGTGTTTCGCGTAGTCTTCTCATTTCCAAAACCACGGAGTTATTATTTTCAGGAGGAGGGGGACTCTTGAAGCACGTATTAGAGACAATAAACAACTCTTGTGAAGAAGCTACTTGAGAAAATGGAACATACATAGCAGATCTGGCACATTGGGAAGATAAATGAACAACTATTTTTTCCATTGTTGAACCCTGACTTTTATGTATAGTTATTGCCTCTGCTGGAACTAAAGGAAATCGGGTGCGACGCACTTGCAAATTAGAAGATTTCTAACTTTTGATTATAAATGAAACGTAATCAATTGGATACCAATGATCGAAAAACACCTTTCAATTGCGCACTATTTGATCGTTCACTTTTTGCGACGTTTAGATCGGAGAACAGCAGCCATAATCGAAGAGGTCTACGCTCCCCAGAACGCTTGTTTTTCCCAAAATTAATGGCTTTTAACACCCAACAGCTCGATTCACAAGCCCATCAGCTAAATCGATATTCATTGTCACCATATCCAACTTTGAGATGGAGCCTTAGAGGCAGCCCAAACGTTTTTGATAGCAGCTGAGACTGTACTGCCTCAATAGCTTTTAATTTTGCCTCAGAGTTTGGTTCTCCAGAAACTTCATCCAGTGCATTTACAATAGCGCCTTCAGAATCCATTTTGGACAATATCCTTTCATTATGCTCGTCAACTTGTTTGTTACTATAATAAAGATTGACAACATCGAAAGCTTCAGCAGGAAGATTTTCTTTACCAAAGCATCTTTAACTGATAAGAGCAACATCACTATCAGTCATTGCCTGACCCGCCATGTTATTTAATGCGCTAGCAAATGCAGCATCATCCTTCTGTCGCATTATTTTGTTTGGCTCAAATAGTTTGAACAGCTCCCATAATGGAGCACCACCTAAATTAGCTAAAGGGTTTCGGCTAGAACTGGGCTGAAAAACCCAATTATCACCTACTGGCGTAAGCTGCCTTAAATCACCGACAGCTAGGATTGATATTCCACCAAATAATTCTCCGCTCCGAAATATCTGCTGAAGCCGTGTGTGTACTTGATGCAAAGTGCGTGATCTAACCATCGATATTTTATCGATTATTATTAGTTTAAGGCCTAGTAACTTTGAATATAAAGTGTTTGCCATACTTGCAGATAGTACTGGCATGGAAAAACCAGCCTGAAAAACAGGCAATAGGAACGCAGAGTGAAGAGTCTGTCCACGTATTCCATACGCAGCCTTCCCAGTTGGAGCACATAGCAATATTATTATTTCATCAAGGTTGGAGTCCGGTTCCCCATTAAAGTGTATACTTAGGCTTTGAAATATTCCTTTAATGAGAACACTTTTCCCTATACCTGCTCCACCGCTAATAAATGTATATATAAGTGGAGTCACAGAGTTCTTGTTCTGAAAGAAGTGGGTTATATGCAAAAAATAATCTCGCTGGTTAAGGTTCAAAGAACGTGTAAGTTCTATATATGCTTCATTGCTTAAACTTGTGGGTCCCTGGAAAAACTCAACAATATCCTCTCCCGCATCAATAATAAGTTTTGCTTCTGGTAGCAGATCCTCCATCACATCACCCAATTGTGGCTCATATTCAAAGTCCTTTAGTGGCTCATTAGCGTTATCTGTTTGTTCCTCTAAATGTTCTGCATTTTCTTCTACTTCACAAACAAAATCAAGAAGGCTCTCAAATTCTTCAGGTGTCCCTATACGGCTAAATAGTTGGCTATTGGTTGATATCATGTCTTTATTTTCCTGAAATTTTCTACTGAGATCTACACTCAAATCTAATAGCTCGATGTTTTCATGTCTCCATGGGACGCAAAGCATTAATTCGTAGCGATAGAAGTCAACATGATCTTTAATAATGGAAAACTTACTGAAATGTACCACAAGAGGTTTTTGACGGCGCCGAATGAACCACAATCCTCCTAATAGTTTCACACACTTACCATCATTTTGTTTGCTTGAGTGAAGCGAATCATTATCTGATGAACCACTTTGATTGGATTTTGATCCAGTTTTGGCGTGCTTTGTATATGTATAGAAAGCAGCAAAATATGCCAGGTACATATTGTTACATGTACAAATAATTCTGCGAGCTACTGTCGCAATTGTTTCCACAATCATTAAGAACACCAACAAATGAATTTACTCGAAACCACGAGAACCCAACAAGCATTATCAACATATGAAAGTGGGTCACTGCCCATTTATTCATGCTGGAATGTTCCCGCTTATTCACCAATGTACGAGAACTGAGTTGAATGATTAGAGACCCTATATAAAGGCGAGCTGAATGAATGGGGGGATCATTCATTACAACCGCGATAGAAAACTGCGATACGCGAAGTACAGGCGATATTGATTGTTTGAGTGTGAAGTGATTTTATAAGACAATTGCGATAGAAATTTATGGACAAGTAGAAGATTGAATTTTAATAGTGAAAATTAAAGTTGTGAAGTGGTTGTGCATTTTTGATGATTTAATTAAACTCTTTTAATTTAATTTAAAAGACATTGCGTTTTCACTTTCCCGGAAAATTAAAATTATTGGCCGCGAACCAAAAACACGCGACAATATTTTCAAATTTTTGATTTTTAGGCCGATGTACATAACGATCTAGCAAACCTGCTTGAAAAATGTTAGTGCTGTTGGGATCAATGCTTTTAACCACTTTCGCATTTTTCAGCATGTGTACTCGTTTATTAAGAGGGTCAGTGTTTATGAAGTGTTTCACTTTCACTAGCTCTTGACATAGGTAACCCACGCAAGGAATAAATGGCTTCTTGTGCCGGAATTTCAGAAGCATTCAAAAATACGTTTGATATACTTCGAAGTGCCTCACGAATACTTTTATTGCCTTGTTTTGCTTCTTCAACAGCAGCTCTTAGCAATTTGGACATGCCACGGTCAGCTTTGTTTATATAATTTACTATATATATATAGAACAAGCAAGTTAATATGAACAAAAGTTTTTTTAAGGAAAAATCTCTATCTCATTTTTCTCGAAAAACACGTTATTTATGTTGAGTGGTGAATCAACTAAAGATATACAATAATATCCATTTTAAAATCTAAATTGCCTTCTGCTACCGGTCACATGTATAGAATAATGATCTCAGTAGTAATAGATGTCCTAATATGTATTAAACATTGTCTGGGTGGCACAAAGAAACAAGCGACGTAATGTGAATGCAGATCGCACGAGCGTTGTGCGACGAAGAAAGAGTGATGGAGATAGTGGTAGGGAATGGATGTATTACAAAAATCCCCGTTGGCAGCACCAGCCGGAAAGGTAAATTTCTCGTATGTAGCGTAAGGTTTCGGAAAACGGTCTGGCTTGCCTACTACTTTACTTCTAACTGCGATTTCGGTAGCACTACATGGGTTTTTATTAACAAAAAGGATCTGCCGCCGTTCGTATTTGGAGACACTTCATAGAGGCGCAAATATTTTGCTAATTAAATTGAATTACACACGTATGGATCACATATTGAAAATCGGCGGGTAATAAATTGTTATAAACATATTCATACTTGTTTCGCCCTTCTCACATTTGCTGTTAATACATTTCACAGTGGCTACCACACAAAGGTGATAAGTTGTCGGCTTAAATAGCTCAAATAGTTAATTTCAAAAGATTTCCATAAAAGTTTATCCAGCACTTGCATTGCCATTAATATATACATTTTAGATTCTTTTCGTCGTCATTTTGAATTTTTATTGAAAATGGCTGCTAAAATATTAAGTTTTTATTTGTCATCCGATTTGCATAGTTAAATTAAATTAACTTGCCTTAATAACTTATAATTTCAAGTTTTATCGGAATCTGTTGAGAAACTTGGCTGCTAGAGGGCTACAGAAATAAAAAAAATTTAAGTCGCCCCCCTGTATGGGGAGACCCTCCTTAAACACTTTAAAATATTTTCTTACACCGAAAATTTTAAGAGGCACCACTTTTGACATACGTAGAAAATTTCCTCATTCTAGCTTATGTGGTTTGCTAAAAAACTTGTTGTGACGCACAAACAAACGGACGGACAGACAGACAAGTTGCGATTTTATAATTTTTAATACGTTCAAGCTAAGTCATTTAAAACGTTTCCATGGAAAAAAAATCATTATTTCAGTAGCTACTAAAATAACGAATTGCGCTTGCCTTCTGACTTTTGGGGGCCGCCATATTGAATGCATGGATCTGATTTGGGAATGTTTTAAATTTTTGTGGGCTAGGACCTCATCAATCAATGTGCCAAATCTCGTTCAAATCGGAGTTTTAACGCTAGACAGGGCAGAATAATTCAATTTTTAGTGAAAATGGCAGCTAAAAATATTGGGTTTTAAATTTTCGACTTTTTTATTTTTCATTCACTTTTGATAATTTTCTGCATAATGCAAGAACATAGTTCAGAGATCCGTAATCTCAAGTTTCATCAAAATCCGCTGGAAAATGTGACCGCTGGAGGGCCACAAAAACCTGAAAAAAACGCATATTTAAAACGCCGCCATTTTGAAATTTGCCCATGCATGATCACCAAAATATCAAAGAATGTAGATCTTAGTAATATCTATCACGAAACCAAGTTTTATATATATCAAATTAAAATTGCGACTTTTAGAAGCCTTTGAAGTTTTGAGTTTCAACTGGCCGCCATTTTGTTTTTTGTGACCTAACCTCCAAATTTTTCAAGCAATACTTTAAATACTCATAATTTCTATCTAAATGCCGAATTTCATGAAAATCTGTTGAAAGCTTTGACCACTATTACAACAACAAAATTTTGCACGTCTTCCGACCTTTGAGCGACCGCCATTTTGTTTCTGCCGTACAGACTTTGAATTTTTTATTGTGAAATTCATCACAAACATCAGTGAACCTTTGTACCAAATTTCATCCAAATCGGAGCTATACTTTGGTCAGAACAGAAATCACGATTTGTCGTCTAAAACGGCCGCCATTTTGTTTTTGCCCGGCCGGCATAGCTGGTTCACGAACTCAACCGAGATATTAACCCAATACACCTTTTCTCAAAATTTGGTGAAAATCGGAGCAAAATTGCAACCTCTAGCGTGGTCACAAATTTCGTTATATCCCATATATATATATATATATATATATATATATATATATATATATATATATATATATATATATATATATATATATATATATATTATATATATAATGCTCTCCGCAATAGGTAAATTTCTCTCGAGAAATTTACCTAACAAGTTGAATTAGCAGGAAGAGACTCCTACCAGCAGGGTTTTGTAAACAAATATTGTTAATTGCCAACTGTTTCATAATTGCAAAAAACGCATTGAGAATTCAAAAGTTGTTTGCATTACGCTCTTCCTAAGCTCACATTCATTTCCTCACCACCACAGCGGTAGAATGCATGGCGCGTCTTTTTAGGATTTTGTAAAATAATTTTACAAAACCCTTCTAAAATCGAGTCCTGTCTGTTCGTCTGTCCGTCCGTCCGTCCGTGTGTCCAGCAGATTTTCTCGGGAACTACTTAAGCTAGAAACATCAAATTATGTATGTAGATGGAAAGTGGTGCTTTCTTCAAAGTTCAGCTACAAAAAATTTTTATAAGGCATTTAAGCGGGGCCTCTCCATATAGGGGAGTGACCCCTGGAAAAAAATATTTAATTTAAGGTAGCCGATATGGGTATCAAATGAAAGGTCTTCATGAGAACTTTTCAAAACAAGTCTTAGTTTGGCAAAATTTGCTTCGAGGGGCGCACAGGGAGGGGAAATACACGAAAAATTTGTGTCCCCCCCCCTCGCGATTGGACACCTTCCATCCGAAAAATCTGAAAAAAATCAGGAATGTAGGCCTTGATGA
Source organism: Odontomyia ornata (assembly GCA_963969285.1). NCBI lineage: Eukaryota > Metazoa > Arthropoda > Insecta > Diptera > Stratiomyidae > Odontomyia > Odontomyia ornata. Next base: position 312,633,651 of record OZ017741.1, read on the forward strand.
GTACAACAACAACAAATACGTGAGAAGTCGCAATTCACTCAACTTTGTTAGTAATAGTATGATTTATCGATTTTATGTTTTCTTGAATAAAATCTTAACAGTACCCTTTAATTCAAAGAAATTCAGTACATAGATGACAAGATGATAAGATGGATCTATCATCAAACTTTCATAAAGATTGAATCATAATTAGCGAAGTTATAGTGGTTTGAATTTTCTTGTATTACTATGGAACAATATCCGCTGCATTTATTATTATGGCAACATATGGCTATGGAACAACATGCGCTTTTTACCGACTCAGACACTACAGTTTTGCTAGGATTTGCATAAAAATTTCAGGAATGATAGGTGTCATGTATATCTTTGAGAATCAGTTCAGCTAGTGGTATCAGTAATCGTAAAACAAAATAGTGGCTGTTTTAAATGCGAAGATTGAATAATTTTGAGTTATTTTTACCCAACTTCAACGTTTAAGGTGCATGCTTTGAACACTTGATTCAATTTAATGAATGACTGAAGATGAGTGCCCACAGTTAACAACCATAAGTGAAACAATTCAAAGAGGCGGGAGAGAGCTCTTAGCAAAAGAGTTTTGTAACCATTTTAGGATTCGAAAAAATTGGCCATTAATCGATGATAACAGTACAGGAGAGTGGCCCCTGAAAAAAAAATCCATCAAACGTAGCCGATATGAGCATGAAATGAAAGTTTTCATCGGAGATTTTCAAAACAGTTGTTAAACTGTTAGTTTTTGCTTCAGTGAAGGCACAGGGGGGAAATACATGAAAAATGTGTTTCCTCCGTCGCGGATGGACATCTGAAATAATTATCAAGGGAGATATTTATGAGTATAACAATACCAAAAACCTCAGAAGTCGAAATTCGTTCAACTTTGTTAATAATAGTATGATCTTCTAATTTCATATTTTCTCCAATAAAATTGTTTTTGACATGTTTCTTGATTTTATTCCATTTGGTGACTGTATTTTGTAAATTGAATACAAAACCCTTCTGACATGAGCGTAGGTCTGTTTACCCAACTTGTTTTTCCATGGTATCCCCAGTAGGCCTCATCCATGTAACCATAAAATTTTCATTGCCTTTTCATTGCTTTTTATTTTATTTTTAATTTATATACTTTACGTATGATACATTATTAAACTAAGTCAGATTTAAGATGGTGCTTCAACGAGACCGAAAGCAAAATTTTCTTGCTTGTAAGCCATTGCTGCATTGGATATGGTCAAATGCTTTACGTTGTCTCATATCTAGCCCAAAGAGCTCTGTAATAGCTGAAAACGTTTCTAAAATAGCACTAGTGATGGAAAAATTCGCAAAAATATTGTCGATGAGGGAATTACCTCTAGTTGAGGAAGTTTTGTATATCAAGGGTTGCATTCTATGCTTTTCCATAAACGAAGTAATTCGGCATTTTCTGCTTTGCAGAAAATTTTCATTGAAATCATCAAAAATCAGAGTCTTCACAGATTTGCCATGTTCTGAAGAAAACAATTGTGGTCAATAATTTTGTTTATTTGATATCCGCAGGCCAATCCTCTTTTTTCTTTAAAAGCCGTCGGGCCTTGCTTAGTTGTGTGAGCAGTCACTGAAGATGACTCAAAGTATTCGAAATGCGTCTGCTCACACAACTAAGCAAGGCCCGACGGCTTTTAAAGAAAAAAAAACAATTGTGCCTCTAACGTGTTAATAAAGAGCTTCAGAGGACATTTAGGTGATCAATATGTGGTCACTAGTCGCACTCCATTATGGTAAAATGAAATTCCCTCGCAATTACCACGCTGGTCATGTTCAGGTCTTTTTGACAAATTTTCGAAGCTAAAGTTCTTTTGTTAAAGGCAATACAACTATATCCTCTATTTGGAGTTGGCCGAGGTGGACCATTAGTTCGACATATTTCTACAAAATTTTCAAAATGAAATACCTTAGATTCCACTCTCAAAGTTTCCACGAATAAGATAATGTCTGACGCTTGAATTGCTAGATCTGCAATAATGTCAGCTAAATGTTTTTATAAGGACTCAAATAAATTTGCCTCTTATTTTGCGCCCTCTCTTCTATCAAAAACCTGAAGGTGGGAACCAATAGTGTTTCGCGTAGTCTTCTCATTTCCAAAACCACGGAGTTATTATTTTCAGAAGGAGGGGGACTCTTGAAGCACGTATTAGAGACAATAAACAACTCTTGTGAAGTAACTACTTGAGAAAATGGAGCATACATAGCAGATCTGGCACATTTGGAAGATAAATGAACAACTACTTTTTCCATTGTTGAACCCTGACTTTTATGTATAGTTATTGCCTCTGCTGGAACTAAAGGAAATCGGGTGCGACGCACATGCAAATTAGAAGATTTCTACCTTTTGATTATAAATGAAACGTAATCAATTGGATACCAATGATCGAAAAACACCTTTCAATTGCGCACTATTTGATCGTTCACTTTTTGCGACGTTTAGATCGGAGAATAGCAGCCATAATCGAAGAGGTCTACGCTCCCCAGAACGCTTGTTTTTCCCAAAACTAATGGCTTTTAACACCCAACAGCTCGATTCACAAGCCCATCAGCTAAATCGATATTCATTGTCACCATATCCAACTTTGAGATGGAGCCTTAGAGGCAGCCCAAACGTTTTTGATAGTGGCTGAGACTGTAATGCCTTAATAGCTTTTTGTTTTGCCTCAGAGTTTGGTTCTCCAAAAACTTCATCCGGTGCATCTACAATAGCGCCTTCAGAAACCATTTTGGACAATATCCTTTCATTATGCTCGTCAACTCGAAAGCTTCAGCAGGAAGATTTTCTTTACCAAAGCATCTTTAACTGATAAGAGAAACATCACTATCAGTCATTGCCTGACCCGCCATGTTATTTAATGCGCTAGCAAATGCAGCATCATCCTTCTGTCGCATTATTTTGTTTGGCTCAAATAGTTTGAAGAGCTCCAATAATGGAGCACCACCTAAATTAGCTAAAGGGTTTCGGCTGGAATTGGGCTGAAAAACTCAATTATCACCTACTGGCGTGAGCTGCCTTAAATCACCGACAGCTAGGATTGATATTCCACCAAATAATTCTCCACTCCGAAATATCTGCTGAAGCCGTGTGTGTACTTGATGCAAAGTGCGTGATCCAACCATCGATACTTTATCGATTATGATTAGTTTAATGCCTGATAACTTTGAATATAAAATGTTTGCCATACTTGCAGATAGTTCTGGCATGGAAGAACCAGCCCGAGAAGCAGACAATAGGAACGCAGAGTGAAGAGTCTGTGCAACTATTCCATATGCAGCCTTCCCAGTTGGAGCACATAGCAATATTTTTATTTCATCAGGGTTGGAGCCCGGTTCCCCGTCAAAAAGTATACTTAGGCTTTGAAATATTGCTTTAATGAGAATACTTTTCCCTACGCCTGCTCCACCGCTAATGAATGTATATATAAGTGAAGTTACAGACCTCATGTTCTGAAAGAAGTGGGTTATATGCAATAAATAATCTCGCTGGTCAAGGTTCAAAGAACGCGTTAGTTCTATATATGCTTCATTACTTAAAGTTGTGGGTCGCTGGACAAACTCAACAATATTCTCTCCGGCATCAATAATAAGCTTTGCTTCTGGTAGCAGATCCTCCATCACATCACCCAATTGTGGCTCATATTCAAAGTTCTTTAGTGGTTCATTGGCGTTATCTGTTTCTTCCTCTAAATGTTCAGCATTTTCTTCTACTTCACGAACAAAATCAAGAAGGCTCTCAAATTCTTCAGGTGTCCCTATACGGCTAAATAGTTGGCTATTGGTTGATATCATGTCTTTATTTTCCTGAAATTTTCTACTGAGATCTACACTCAAATCTAATAGCTCGATGTTTTCATGTCTTCATGGGACGTAAAGCATTAATTGGTGACGATAGAAGTCAATATGATCTTCAATACTGGAAAACTTACTGAAACGTACGTCACAAAGTTTTTGACGGCGCCAAATGAACCCCAAGCCTCCCAATAGTTTCACACACTTACCATCATTTTGTTTGTTTGAGTGAAGTGAATCATTATCTGATGAATCACTTTGATTGGATTTTGATCCAGTTTTGGCGTGCTTTGTATATGTACAGAAAGCAGCAAAATATGCCTGATACATATTTTCAAATTCTTGATTTTTAAGGCCAATTTACAAAACGATCTAGCAAACCTGCTTGAAAAATGTCAGTACTGTTGGGATCAATGCTTTTAACCACTTTCGCATTTTTCAGCATGTGTACTCTTTTATTAAGAGGGTTAGTGTCTATGAAAATTTCACTTTCACTAGCTCTTGACATAGGCAACCCAAGCAAGGAAAAAATGGCATCTTGTGCCGAAATTTTAGAAGCATTCAAAAATACGTTTGATATACTTCGAAGTGACTCACGAATACTTTTATTGCCTTGTTTTGCTTCTTCAACACCAGTTCTTAGCAATTTGGACATGTCACGGTCAACTTTGTTTATATAATTCACTATATATATAGAACAAGCAGAAGGGTCGAGAATAAACTAAATGTCCATATTTGCTCTATGGAGTGTTAAAATTTTTTCTGCATATGCATTTATCATCACTTCTTGTGGGCCGCGCTTGAGTAGAATTTTTGGCTTTTTCAATAGACTACGAATAGCCATAATATAATCATTGTGAGAAACATTTAAGTACAGTGAAAAATCATGAAATGTTTCTTTTTCATTGGGAATTGCTTCCAATTTCTCGCGGACTAGTTTCCCTAGCTGCTTCTACTTTTACACTTCTGGCTCTTCAGAGTCAAATTCAGTTAAAAACTGAGTTTTATCAATTGAATAGAACGGTTTATCAAATCTGCAAGGAACCCTAGACTTTGGATGACAAAAATGAGTGTGTTTATGGGTTTGTAAGTCAATGAGATCTTGGGGTAATTTCGTTCGTTTATATGCGCACACACTCATTGTCTGAGTAGTCCTGTTAACATTTCAATTGTGTGAACCATTTTCAAAATTTTCATCAACATCCCTACATATTTATGTTGTCTATGTCGTTTTCAAACGTGTGTCTCACATGATGTTGTTTCCGTAATTGCCAAATTTTCAATCCGCTGTTTCTTCCTTTCTTATGGCTTGATTGTTATAAAACATTCAGAATATGTACATCTGTTAGTAAAAACCCCGAAATACAATTTTTTAGTGAGTTTAACACTCCCATTTGTATTTTATATGTGTAAACGTTAAATCCATACAATATACTATTTTTAAAAAAAAGTCTACTGAATTTTTTTTCTTCCGAGGTATTTGTTGACCTTGTACTCATAAAGGCCTGCTTTTATGATTTTTTCAGATATTCCGGATAAAAGGCATCCAATTGTCAGGGGAGGGGGACACAACTTTTTAGTTCATTTACCCTCCCTGCACTCCTCGAAGCAAATCAAGCCAATTTAAGACCTGTTTTTGAAAGTTTTCAGCGAGACCTTTCACTTGATATCCATATGGGCTATCTTTGGTGAACACAAAAAAATTTTAGGGGTCATCCCCCTGTATACTGAGACTCCTTAAAACCTTACTATTAACTTTACTGGAACTTTAATTACTTTTTATGGAATTGTTTGCAGCTACATATAAATGAGTTGCATATTTTGAATAATAATTTTTCTGAAAAATTATTAGAGAAGAAAAATGTTAGAAGAAGGTGGTTTCGACGTGTGCACTAATTCTCCTCAGGCCATCACATTTAGATACACACCGGTGATGGCGACCACCATGCTCAGAGGTGAGGGAGTGAATTTTTAATTTTTCTACTTATGCAAACTCAATATGTTTTTGTATCTGCAAGTTATATTCAAGGTAAATTTCTCTTGCAAGTAGATAAAGTTAGATAAAGCTTCAAATGTAGAGCAAATTTGTCGTATAGATTTACATTAAATTGATGTGAAAAGGGTGAAATGATCCAATTAAAAAGTGGAACTTTAATGTTGACACCACTTAACCCCTACTTACAAAATTTCATATTTCTAGCTCATTTGGTCTCCGAGAAAACTTGCTGTGAAACGATTTTACAAAACCCCTAAAAACACGTTAAAGAGATGTACATGTTTAAAAGAAAATCCACCACTTCTCCATTTTCAACGGTTGGCATTTTGTTGCAAACTAACAAAAATCACTCAAATCATGAATCCCCAAAAACATTTGCATATGTTATTGATCTCATCTGAAAATTTCTAGAACATCAAATCAAAGCTGCAGCGTCTGATTCGATGGAAAGTCCAGACAATACCAAAACCGTGTGTTATGGTTATTGTGATTAAACAAATTTTAAATGACTACAACTTCCGTGAATATAATCCGATTTTCATCAAACTTACAGAGTATAAGGTCCTAATAAAAAACTAGCTAAATATTGAATTTCGTTGAGATTAAGAAAATCCGTACGATTTTATTGGGGAAAATGTGGAATTCAAAGATCATACTATTATTAACAAAGTTCAGTGAACTTTGACTTCTAAGGTATTTGTTGTTGTTGTACTCATAAACACCTACCTCCGTTTTTCAGATTTTAAAGATCACAGGTGTCAAATCGTAAGGGGGACACAAAATTTTCGTACATTTCTCCTTCCCCTGCACCCCTCGGAACAAAGTATGTCATTTTAAGACCAGTTTTGAAGAGTTCATATTAAGACCTTTCATTTGGTACCCATATTGCTCACATGCAATGCAATTTTTTTTTCGGTGGCCACTCCCCTATATGGAGAGACCCCCCTTAAACACCTTTTAAATTTCTTTTTGTGATGAAGCACCTACCTACAATATCTTATGCTTCTAGCTTACGTAGTTTGCGAGAGAAAGAGGTGTGACACACGGACGGACGGACGGTCAGACGGACAGACAGGACGCGATTTTAGTAGGGTACTGTAAAATGATTTTACAAAGCCCTAAAATATACATATATAATTTTCCCGTTTTGTTAAATTTTTTTTACAATGCCCTATTAATATGGGTACCTGTTCGTCCGTCCGTCAGTGCGTCACAGCAACATTTCTCAGTGAACTGGACAAGGTACAGTCATCAAATTTTGTGAACAGCCAAAAAGTCTCTGGTTAACCCTCCGAGTACACATGGGGTCAATTTGACCCCAGACGCTACTTTGACCGATTGCAGCGCCTATGCCTGCGGGAGAGTGGGAGTATTATGGATTTTTTAGTTTACATAGTTTGTTTACCTTTCGAAGACGTTAGTTATTGTTGAGAAACCTTTGAAATCAGCCTGGGGTCAATTTGACCCCATTGTGTACTCAACGTCAATTTTGAGGTAAAAATGGATTTTTTTTTTTTACTTTATAAATGGATATATTCATTCAAAATGACAAAAAAGAAAGTTTGAAAATGTTTTTATTTTTTTTAAAGCAATATGGAATATAATCTGCGATCTAGTGTGCGTAATCGTTTGTTGGCTGAAGACAGCGGTGATGATTTTGGCGGCAGTGGTTCCTTCTAAGACGACCACGTCTCTGAGCAATCAGTATCTGATTATGAACTTTCTGAATGTTCAGAAAATGATAATATAGAGAATGCAATTTTCAGTGAACGCCTTTTACAACAGCGTGAAAATTCAGCCGCACGAGGGAGACCAACATCAACATTGATCAGTAAAAATAAGACAAAGTGGAAAATGGGAGCTCGTGAAAGATTATCAGGTTGGAATATATAAATATGCAAAATAAATACTTTCTTTTTGTGGGACACTATAGGGCTCATTTTTCCCTTATTCTGTTGTGTCTTGAGAGTTTCCACGTAAATTTTTAGCCAAAAATATTATAAATTGAAAAATTTCGTTTTTTCAGGCTGTTCACAAATTTTTTTAGGTAAGCTAAGGACATTTAAGGCCTCTCTAATGTATGAGAATTACTAAAAGAGCTTTCAAACTATTTCTGAAAAATTTTTAAACTAATATTTGTAGTGGGGGCGGTACTGTATACGTTCAAAGAAAATTTACCCCATATCTATCCGATGATCGAAAAAATAGGTGTGTACTCGGAGGGTTCATGAAAGTTCCGCAATCAAAAACAAAATGTAAAGGCTTTAAGGGGGAGCGTCCCCATCCAAGGCTCTGGGGAGTCTCCCAATATAAGCATGCGAATCCTTAAAAATTTTATTTCACCAAAGACAGATAGAATATCTTGATGACATCTTTCAATATCTGTTATTAAAATTGCAAATTCATTGACGGGGTAGGTACGGGAAGCGGAAGAACACGAAAAAATTGTGTCTTCTCTCCCGATTGGACACCCGTGGACCGAAAATTCTGAAAAAAATTATGGAGGTAGTTCTCCTTGAGTACAACAACGATAAATATATACCTGAAATTTTAAATTCGCCAAACTTTGTTAGTAATAGTATGATTTAACAGAGGTTGCATTTTCTTGTATAAAATTGTAAGGGTATTCTCAAATCTAATGAAACATATATATACCCACTTATAAGGCTAGTAGATTATTATAATTGAACGGGCGTATAGTCCGTCCGAGGAATCATTCGAACTAAGTATCGTTGCCGTCAATGAAATTCGAACCAGGGACCTTCGACTTACGAGATGAGTGCTCTAACGACTGCACCACGTAAATTGTTCGTTAAGATTAGAGTAAGATAAACAGATATGGACTCCTTCTGCAATTCAGTCAGGGGGCATATTCAGGTTAAATACATTGACTTTAATCTATGGACTGTGACTACCTTAAAAATAAGTGTTATTAATATATTTGGGGAATAAGTCAGAAAATGCGTTGAGCCAAATTTTTAAAAACTGCTTAAGACAGAAAGGAACAAGTATTAAACTAACAGAGATATGAAAATTGAGTCTACTGTGCGTATTAACTGCCTAAACATTATTTCAGGTACCTCAGCTGCGGAATCCGACAAAAACCTAAGTTCTAATAGTACATGTTGTGTTCGCTGCAAAGCTACATACTTTAAAACGGTTGGACTAATGTGCGTACATAGTACGGTCACGGACTTGTATAATCAGTTCTTCGGTAATTAGCCTCTATGGCCCAGAATCAGCTGGAGAAACATGTATGGGAAAAATAGCTGTTTTATTGCTTCTGCTGGGTTAGCATTACCGACACAAAATTTTTCATGAGTTTTTCGTTGTCATTCATGCTGCTGTCATAAGTTTTAGGAATATAAATCATCTTGTGCAGATATAGGCCTAGAGAGAGGAATCTACGCCAAGTATTCGATGCGCAGTTGCTTTAAATCGCTCCCGTCAAACGTTTTAAAAATTAAATTAGTTTTTTAAAACGTCAGTCCAAAGTTAATTTTTAGTTGGGAAAAGCTTATACTGTCGAAGCAACTGACTCCGAAAATTTCTATAGAATATTATTTTACTTCAATTAGTAAAGAAAACCAAAGAGCTAGACGGCTTTCCACTATTGGGGCAACATGGGGAAACAACAAATACAAAACTGACAATAATCAACAAAAGAAAACATATTGAAGAAATAATCAAGCAGCAAAAAGAAAATTATGAGCTAAGGCTAGATATACAGTTCTTCAAAGGTATATTCAAGAAAGGAAAATAAAGCCTCAAAATCCGCTGCGGCAAAATCAAGTATAACAGGAAACAAAGACGAAGAAATCGTAAAGGAAGCGATTCCGGAAAAAATCGTAAGTGCTGGCGACACCAACGATATCAAAGCTATTTTGCATCGCTAGACGGATAATAAGAGGGAATGTAAGTTGAAGAAAGTATCAAAGGTAACTCTAATAAAGATAATGATATTCATTTTATTCAGTCTTTAAAAAATAAAAATAAGGAGGAAATACCAGCTCGCAGCTCTGCTGGTTCCTCTAAAAAAGCCACTAAGAAGGCAGAAAAAGTTTCGCCCATCAATTTATTCGGACAAATCAGAAAAGATATTTTTGGGCTATTGGCAGCCCAAAATAAACGAACCAATTTCGAATTCAAAAGAGGTAGTCCTGAAAAAATAAAAATTAGAACCAAGTCACTGGTTGATTTTAAGTCAACTAAAAATGCGCTGAATTTCGGGAAGGTTCCACACTTCACCTATACCCCAAAATGTGAAAGCAATCAGACCTTTTTGTTGAAGGGCTTGGACTGCGGAGAGGATACCGTTGAGCTTCTTCAGGTGCTCAAGGAAGCAAATTTCTGTGACGCGCAATTGGACCGGCGGATGGACAGATAAATAGACAGGTCACAAAGCTAATAGAGTTTTGTAAAATTATCTTACAAAAACTTTACAAGCTCCTAAACTTGGAAGCAAATTGTCATTATCTCCAAACGGCAGCCCTCTTTTTTTCAGTATCTTATAACTACTATCTTTTTCTCATCACCGCCTCCTCTTTTTCTAATTAAATTCTCGTGTAATTTGAGAATAAAAATGTTCTTATACCGCGAATTTGCAAACAATAAAACCGTTAATTAATCGCCTACAGGACAACGGAATGAATTAAATGGACTTCCTTACGACACCGGCTGCGTTGTTCCCAATTGAATTGTAAATTAGAAATTTGAGATCGAGTTTTTTTCTACTCCTTAGCAACTCACCACTGCTAAGAATTAGATAAGATCCCCCGAAGGTTATTTCCTCGTTGGCGACTTACCAACCACCATTGAAAGCCTCTATTTAACGGCCCCACATAACCATATCGTGGAGGATGTACAAGACGCTGAAAGATATTTATAGGAGTCGAGGAGGACAACAAATAAACGGTGAAATTGTTTTATTACGACATCAAGACACTTTGTAGCGTTTTGTGTCCTTTTAAACATCGACATGACATACGTATCTTTTGTAGCGGAAGCGAAGCTTTTTCGAATTTCGAACGCGGACACTTGTCCTTTTCAACTGGTGGCAGAGCTGAAGAAATATAACTAAGTGTAAATTTACGACTCCTTTTGTACGGCAATAAAATTTTATTGCAAGTTCAATGATCCGAGCTGAAATTTGTGGGTGCTGTTTGAATACTTTTTCGAGTTGGCATTATTTATTATTTCTTGAAATGTTTTTCGATAAAATTCGGTTATGATTTACGCGGAAGTTAAATTGAAATAATTTTTACATTTTTCTTGGTTTTCAAAAATGAAGGTAGTGAGTCAATTAGATCATTCGTGAGAATATACGTTTTATATTCACTCCTAGGTTTAGTCTGGAATCAATGTAGGGTAAAAAGAAACGTTCTCAAGAGCATAAAATAAATTATCATGTATATATGTGTTCTGGATGATATTTTATAATTGTGTTAATTGCTTCAGAAAAAAGCGTATTGGAAAGAGGATTTAGTCTGAAAAAATGTTTCCTACTGTTTTTCATATCATCAGCATGTAAATGTTTTGTGGAAAATGCGAGGCCCGAAAACAGTTACACCTCGCGTCCAATACGACTTGCTTTTTCAACCGCTCACACAGAGTCCGCCGTGTTGTTTTACCTTTCGAACGCAAATACTTCCATCACAACAATGCATTATTAAAATATGCTAAACAGCTACAAAGCCATTGTATCCTTCACGTAACGAAGGATCCTAGCACACACATGAAGTCTTGGCGGTGGATTCCTTGCAAAAATATTCATAGCGACTATTAAAAACACATTCGTACCGCATTGTAAATTAAGGTGGCTGTATCAACCTGAGTCCTCTGGCAACAGTCATAAAAGAGTGAAACACGTCCCCCTTATCAAGCGGTTGATATTGCATGAAGAATTTGCGAAATTGGAGCAAATTTATGCAAATAAAAACCCATGAAAATTCACCCTTCAAAACGAGCTCTCAGAATAAATGAGGATGTCACTTAAAATTCATTGAATTTAAATGATGTCAGTTGAAATCGTCACAACTTCATGTGATGAGGATGGGTTGTGACTATTTAGACGGTAATTGTTGGAACACGAATGTGGTATGGAAGAGAAAAGGATCAACTGAGTGGAAAGGCGATAAACGGAAGCAGTTTTCCTCGATGAATTTCAAAGTGATTATTTAAAGTTTTTTAAGCTTGAATCATGCTAAGAAGACAAAAAACATCAAAGTATAAGCTCAGCTTGTTTCAAACTTAACTTGAAATATGTCCAAACAGAAAAATATCTACCATTTAGGGTTTTGTAAAATATATATGGATATGCATGTAACCCCTCTTGGTACCTGTCTGTGTTTATTCAATGCGTAAGTATGTCATAGCAAATTTTCGCAAAAACTAGATTAAAACCGGTTTCGAAATGCCATGAAAAGGATAAAACAAATTTAATGGAAGCAGTGCCACATTAGTTTTTCCATGTTTCTTTTGGAATGTTGCAAATTTTTATGTTGAAAGGAAGAAATGAATTTGGCACCACTCCCATAAAATTTATTTCATCCTATTAAGGGCATTTTGAAGTTTGGTTTCTTTTTTTTTCTAAAAGTTTATTTGTTTTTCTAAAAGCTTATTTATTTCACTCTTTTTAAGGTCTAATTTTTTCACTCCAAATCTATTAACATAAACTTTCTTGAATGCATTTTACTTTGTATATTAATATTTAGTCTCTTGACCGCAATGCAAAACCAACTGCTGCTAAAACCTGTAGCACTTATAGGAATCGAATCTTGTTCTGATACATTTTAGTCCAAGATCCTCTCCAAGATCCAGTACCTTTTACAACAGGCAACTGGCAATTCAGGAAATGAACTGGGCTGGAAATCATATTCAAGACATGAGATCGCACACAATATTGATAACCAGGAAGCCTACTGGAAAACGAGAGTTCAGAGTGGTCTTTATTGTGGATAGGGAGTTCAAAGCATACGTTATTGATTTTAAGGCAGTCAATGAACGGTTGCGTGCGATCCGTATAAAAGTGAAATTCTTCAAAATCTGGCTGATAAGCGTATACATTCCGACTGGAGAAAAGGATGAAGAAACGAAGGAAATGTCTACAATCACCTGGAAAGATGAATCGACTCATTGCTTACAAATCGTCTGGCCCCACTGCATGCAACATTATTCAAATAGGAACATGTGGCTACTAGAATTGCGATAGATGTCGCAAATATACAATATCAGCGTACGTAACGAGGCTTAGGGTAACCAAGGAAACGATTGATCGTCTTTCGAATTAATTTTAAAGCTTAAAGATCAATTGGAAATAGCGAACAATTTATCACCCAGCTTGTGAGAATTGCCGATGTTGACCAACCTGGAAAATCTCCGCAGTGAATAGCTCGTGACTAGAGACCAGAAATTATGAGTGAAAATATTGAAAAAAAGGAGCTCATTACAATACTAAATACGCCAGTAGCTCCCTGTAACCAACCAATTCACTTTTATTCACATCTCACAAGAAGCCTAGCTCAAATACATTTTCATCGAATTAAGCAGTCTTTAATACCTGGCATTGATTTTCCCTCTTGCTAACAAACATCCCAGCAGTTACAACCAATCACGTACGCTCCACAAGCTGCATTTACATCTTTCTATAAGAACTGTTCACCTTATCCTTGAATATTGTTCCCGAATTTGGACAACGCATTATAAGTACTTAGACACTACTGTATAACGGAAGTTCACTCAAATATTATTCTTTGAATTTAAAGACCTATACCAATCTTATGAAGAAAGACTTTCTTTTCTGCACCTCCCATCATTTTTATCCCATAGATTCTTTCTTGATGAGTGTGTCCTATATAAGCTTCACCAGCATAAATTAAATACAAATGTAGGAGAGTCACTGACAATGCGAACATCTAATTATCCCTCTAGAAATAAGGGATCATACCCAATTCCATTTGCAAGAACGGAAATATTTTACTATTCACTACTGCTGCGTCTACCAAGGAACCACAATGTTATGGAGTTTGGTCCGTATCCTTCATCTTTAATAATTTATAAGCAAAGACTTAAGAATTTAATTTTAAATACCTAGCCTAGTAGATATATTTTGTTGTGCTTCTCCGTTTGTATGGTTTAAACAAATCTTGTAATTGAACTTAAGTCTGTAAGTTGGTTGAAATAAATAAATAAATAAAATGACACAAAAATAGTTCTGGGTAATTTCAACGCTAAGTTTGGCAATGAGCTTTCTTATCAATGGACGACTGGAGGGTATAGACTCTACGATGAAACAAACGACAAGTGCCAGCGTCTGATTGACTTTGTAAATAGCAGAAATATAGTCATACGTTTGATTTGCTTCCTTCATCGACACATTCATAAAATGAACTGGCTACCATTGGATGGCAACACACAAAAGCAGATCAACCATGTTCTGATCTGACAACGTTGGCCGTCTGTACATACCGAGTAGTAAATTGTAAGTTAAATCAGTACTAAATCAAATTGATCTATGGATGTCGTATGTCAAAAGTGTATTCCGCAAAGGTCAACCCTCTGCAAAAATTTGACATGATAAAGCTTCAAACGACGTCTGCGGCAAAAAATTTCACGGAGACACATAGCTGAAAACAAGCAATGACCTCTGGATGGAAGTGAAAGCAGCTATTAAGATCATGACAGAACACACATTGGACATCATGATCAGCGCAAGAGAAATAGTAGGTTCAATGATGAGTGCTAAAATGTGTTAAACAAAAAGAATGCGACGTACAAAGAATATGTAGGTAGGAAAACTAAGACGAAGAGAGCACACTCTGAAAATATAAGAAGCGTAGCGAATAAGATAATTACAATTAAGAGGAGAAAGCACTATGATGACTAATTGAGAATTATTGATATAAGTCTAGCGAGCAATACAAGCATATAAAGTAATGAAAAGTATGAAACGAGGTTGTCAACCTAAAATCACGCTCTGTCGTGATGAAATCGGCAATATCATCGCTGATGAAACCAGGTCAAGGGAATGGGCATCGTATTTCAAGAGACTTCTTAATTGCCCGCACAGCTCCAAAACAATGGAGCCAATGGATGTTTCTGGAGAGCTACTACTGGCCCCATCAACCCTAGAGAAAGTTTACCCACCATCAAAGCCCAAAACAATAATAAAGCACCGAACGGGGAGCTTATTAAAAATGGTGGCAACAGTATTCATAAAACAATTCACAAAGTTATCACCACATTTGACAACAAAAAAGTATGCCAAAAGAGTGGAGCCAATCAATTATATTCCCTATCAACAAAAAAGGTGGCGATTGGCAGTGTGCTAATAAGAGGGGCATATTACGAATTCGCACGGGGTTCAAAATATTTTCAAAGATCTTAGAAAATAAAATCAGATCATACGCCAACACCGGATATCAAAGCTTGAAACGTAGTTACCAGCCCAAAAACACGATCCGTCGAAATGACATTGGCAATATAATCACTGACGAAACCAAGATCAAGGAAAATGGGCATCATATTTCTATAACCTCCTTAATGCTCTGCACAGCTCCAGAGTATCGGAGCCTATAAATGTCTACGGAAAGCTCCCATTGACTCCACCAACTCTGGATGAAGTTTGTTCCATTATCAAAGCTCAAAAGAATAATAAAGTGCCGAGCATCGATGAGACTCTAGTGGAACTCATCCAATATGGTGGCAGCAGTGCTCAGAAGGCTAGTCATAGAGTCAACCAGCACATTTGGCAACAAGAACATATGCCAAAAGAGTGGAGCCAAGCAATTATATTCTCTATTAACAAAAAAGATGACCAGCTACAGTGCGAAAATTAAAAAGGCATATCGCTACTTTGTAAGGTGCACAAAATATTTCCAAAGATTTTAGAAAATATAGTCGGATCATACGCCAATAGAATTATTGGAGATTATCAAGGTAGTTTTAGAGCAGGTAAATCAACAATAGACCAATTGTTCACAGTGAAGTAGATACTGGGAAAATTCTAGGAGTTCAACATAGACGTACATCCAATTTTCGTTGACTTTAAGCAAGCATACGACAGTATCAATCGTAACGTACTGTACCAAATAATGCTTGGTTTTGGCATTCCAGCCTAATTGGTCCATCTTACGAAAATGACAATTACGTCGAAGACCTCCCAAGCCCGCATCAATGACCAACTCGTCAATGCCTTTGACACAAATATCAGACTAAAACAGGGAGATAAGCTGACCCCATTGCTATTTAATTTGACTTTGGAGTGTGTCATAAAGAAGCTACTTGTCGATACACGCAGTACATTGCTATACAAGTCGAGCCAAGAAGCAGACTGTGCGTATGACATCAACATTTTGTCACGGTCATTAACAACTGCCAAAGAACTCTCCCTGCAACTCGACAGCGGTCAAAACTAGTAGGGCTACAAATCAATACAAATAAAACAAAGCTCATGACGCAGTCAAGAAAAAATACCACAAACATACAAAATATCACACTTGTTGAATGTTGCATTGAAAATATGGGAGAATTCATGTATGCAGATGCCAAAATAACGAGCATCAGTAATAAAAGAGATGAAATGCGCCGAAAAATACAGTTTACAAATGAAATATTTTATTCAGTTTTAACAATATTGAAAACCAGCTGTTTACACAGGAAAACAAAGCTCGAAGTATACAAATCTGTGATAAAGCCTGTGTTATTCTATGGGTGTGAAACATGGACCCTAACCCAAGCATCCGCAAATATATTGAGCGAAGTTAGATGGGAACCAATCGCAAATTCAATACAACCATGTGCTGTATGAAATTTATGACAAGCCGAAGGTCTCAACGATTGTAAGACTACGGAAGCTACAATGAGCTGACCACATGAATCGTATGGACGAACAACGGATACCGAAAAAGATATTCGTTGGGAGAACTAAAGGCTAGAGGCCAGTGGTTGAGCCGAGGAAATGCTGGTCTGACTCGGTCAACGAAGACAGTTCAACACTGCTCGGATTTCGGAACTGGAGTACGTTATCAATGTATCGAGACAGTTGGAAGTTCTATTTGCAGGAAAGAAAGACCCGAGAGGGGCTGTAGTGCTGTGAAGAAGAAGAAAAAGTTATCATTGGGGAATATCAAGGTGGGTTGAGGCGATAGATCGACGATAGATCAATCGTTTAGGTCAAGCAGGTACTTGAGAAAGGCTGTAATTTTAACATAGCTTTGCCCCAGATTTTTGTCAGATTTTAGCAGGCAGACAACTGTATTGATCCCAACCTACTGTATAAATAATGCTTTGCCTTGGTATCCTATCTAAAGTAGTCTATCACACGAAAATGACAATGACGTCAACAACCTCTCAAGATTGTATCAACAATTAACTCACTGATGACTTGATACAAGTATCGGAGTAAAGCAGGGAGATAGGCCGAACACATTGCTATTCAATTTGGCTCTAGAATATGTCATAAAAAGACTATCTGTCGACACAACTTAGCTTGACTTGTATACTAAGTCAAACCAAGTAGTAGCCTATGCTGAGGACATCAAAATTTAGTCACGGCTGCTAAAATCTGCTAAAAAACTTTATCTGAAACTCGGCAGCGAAGCAAAACTAGTGGGGCTACAAAACTAGTGGGGCTACAAACTCAAGTAAAACTTTAATGACACCTGCTACAAGTACAAACTTGCCTTAAAAAGAAAATCATTGCTACTCCATTTTAACCTGCTACCATTTTATTGCAATGTAACCAACAACCATTGACTGAATGAAGTCTTAAACATATTTTTATTATGCGTTTGATCTGAAAACAAGAAAAGCCTATTGAAAGTATAGTGTCTGGTTTGATGGAAGGCCCGAATGGTAGAAAAACCGTAGATTCTTTTTTTGCACTCGGAGAATTTTCAAATGGCTGTTACTTCCTTAAATGCGATTTAATTTTATTGAAACTTTGAGACTATAAGGACCTTTTTTGGATTATTTAAATTACATTTAAGGGTACACATATGAGTTAACTTAGTTAAATGTTGCATTTACAAATGCTACTATTATCAAAAAAGTTGATTAATTTCAACTTCTACGGAACTTGCAATAGTAGTTTTCATAAAAAACTACCACATGATTTTGTCACCTTCAAAAAGAGTGTTTCCATCAATAGCATGTATTTTCAATGCATGAAGTTGGGGGAAAATAACACAAATTTACACAACATTTTCATTTAAAACAGCTGCCATTATGTTTTAAGACTACTCATATCACTGGTTGAACCCATTCTCAAAGAAATGCATGATATACATCCTTCTTCAAAACTCATGCAAACCCTAACAAGCCCGTAGCATCTGAGACAAATGAAAACGCATACTCGTATTGCTTCATAGCCAAGTATTGTTGTTATTGTGCCACCGAAAATTTAAACCAACATGCCTTCGTTACATACTATCAGATCCTTCTAAAATTTTCGTGGGTGATTTATGACTAGCCATCAGGATGTAAAATTTCATTGGATTTAAGGATGCCCCTACGATTTTATTTAAGAAAATTTAAAATTGACAAATCATACTATAACAACGGATGGATGGACCTATAGGTACCGATATCGATGGGCTATTGTAAAAAAATGTTTTTGCAAAGTAGTTGTGTTTCAATTATTATTTTTAAAAGGAGTAGTAAATAAAAGCCTAGATTTTGTGGAACTCAACTTGATAAATGTATTGTCAATTCGAAAACATTAATACATAGATTTGAAAATATTATTAGCTGTCATTCACAGTCTCCCGCGCTAATTTGAGAAATAAATGTTACAATCTCCTAGTTCTAGTCAAGGAATTTATTTGATTTGTGTGTTAATAATTTTGAAAACGTTAGAGAAATGTTTTTTTTAGATTAATGAGTTTGAGAAGTTGATTCCAAGGTTTTGTTTGAGTTTTATAAAAAAAAAGGAAATATGTAGAAAAGTGTTGAAGTAATAGGACAAAGTCTCCTTGAAAATGTACCGGTAGTATGATTTGATTTGGAGATTGCTCTGAGCTATCGTAGCTTTTTGGTCTGTCATCGTGTTGGCGAGACGTCAAAATCAAAGCCGATCAAAAGCTTGCGAATGAATGTTGGGAAGAGCAGAGGTTCAGTAACTGTTTCCTGCTGTAGACCTGTTGTATTCTTATTCTTTATGTCCCTATTATTTGAACCATAAAGCCTGATTTCTTCACTCCAATACACTTACCTTTATCAAACCCCCACTCGGAATCTTTCATTGCATTCCAGTTAAAGATGTGGTCTTTTCATTGTATCCATTTTTTTTATTTAAACTTCTACACTGTTCTATTTTCTGTTATATTCGAAAAGCTATGTTGTAGTGGATCAATAATATTCGCTAATCGTTAGAGAAATTCGTATCGTAACAGACCATTCAATACCTTGAAGTCGCGCATAGTCGTCAGATTGCCATCAGTTACAACAAACGATCTCCCGTAGAATATATTGCATACCATGGCGACAGGGTGTCTAAGGAACCTCTTCTGAAGGAGTTCTAAAATTATTCCTTTAAAACCACATAAACGTAGAATGACATTTTATACATATTTATATTAAATTTTACACAAAAACAGGTAACCGGAAATTTATATTTGTGTGTTATTGTGTTGATATGAACCAAATCGAACTAAACAGTTTTATTTGATTCTGACATGAAACTAATTTGAATGTTATATAATAATAACCGCAACACTTCCAATAATTCTTGAGAAATATTACACTTAACAAAGTCAACCTTGTTGCACTTTCCTTGCTTGGATTAATAGCAGGATGGTTTGTACATCGTGCAAGGTCGACGACTTGCCCTTGAGAAAAACTAGACAAACTTACCAGTTTAGACCCAGGTATGAATGAAAGCACGGTTGCGAGAATTCAAATTCACGTAACGGTCAATGAATGGCTTTTCCGTGCCTCGCACTCTGCTGGCCTTCCCAGGGCTCCCTTGAAGCCTACAACTATGATCGTTACTCTTAATAAAATTAAGATTTTCTGCTTTTACTTGGTTAGAATTGAAGTAGCCACAAAACTTAAAATCTTTTCTGACGGTCCGCCAAAAGTGACAACCAATTGTCACCCACTCTGTTTATGCGCGTCTTCCACGCTCTCGGTTCAAAGAAGTAGAAACCGAAAGTGGCAGCACCTACTACACAATCAGTAGCCTCAGTTACTTTACCATTAGTTTCGATTCGATTAGTATGTCTCCAATACTGATCATACTTACTCCAAGGATTCTCGTCTTTATCAAGATGACCACTTCAGTTAATTCCAGTGCTAAACTGAACCCACAGTCTCTCACTAGGCATATTAGCAGTCCTTTCCTAAGAAACTCTAGTTCAACGTTGTGTTTAGAGACTATAGCCGCAACTTCATCCCCATAGTCGGTCTAGTGGACTCAGTGACATCTCTTGTCTCAGTAGCAAACTGAAACGTGTCTTCACAAATCTAGACCAAGGATAGAGTCCTGGGCAACACCCGATGTAGCTTCCATCCTTCGTTAACCGTCATCGATCTTTCCAATCCTAGTCGCTGTGTTTCTCCCTTCTCTTTATCATCGCACAAGCCCACAAATATACTCTTCTGAACAGACCACGTTCCCTGCTTCTTGCTCGGGAATCTTCATAACTTATACTCTATTCACAACCAACTATTTTAAGTACGGTGTTGCCTCTTCAATGAATGCAATTATACCCCAATTTTCCAGAGGCAGTCACTTTTGTTATACTGCTTGCTTAATGAGCTTTAAACATTTGATGTTAGAAAATCAAATCCTTTTAGTTGATATCCATATAGGTTTTTTTCGATCACTTCAACGCACGATTAACCTTATCAATTTTTTCAATAAGGCTTTAGAGACGTTATTATTTCAAAAAACCTTAGGTAGTAATGGGGATGCCTCATTGAAGGGATACAGGAGCATGGACTACTGAAGCAAATGTAGGGTTGAAATCGACATTCTTGCAGACACTGTATTAGAAATAACACAATCCTTGCATGATATAACAAAACGAAAATTTCACTAGCTCAAAGCTAATCGGTATTGGACAAAAAACCAAGGTCAGGCTCTGTCTACATCAAATGGAACGTATTCTGTACCTTTTGCCTCCAAAAAACTACGTTGCAGCATTTTAAATTTTAAGTGCTTTAAACACTTAAACTTTAATCATTTTAAGGTCTCCAAGCTGCAATAGAAAATTCTAGACAAACAAGTAAATAAACTACGATTGTTCTCAGAGCTCCCGAAAAACTTCAAGGTTACGAACAAGACACCGTCGTCCCTTTATCCATCTTATCACCCATTTTAGAGCAGTTTACTCCATCAACTCGGATGTAATCTTTTTCACAAATTACTTCGCTTCTGCTCTGCTAAACACGAAGGCAAACTTTTCAGATTAATTTCGTGTTGCGAAGTAAACGATGCAATTTAAGTTGTTTGCACGCCTGGAGAAGCAATTGCACTTTAGATGTCTCAATCAGCAACGGGAAAGTGCCTCGAAATGGTTCAACATTTTCTCCTGCCGAAGTTTAATGAAAAGAAACCATTGCAGTGCCAATGTAATGGAAAAGAGTTGTGATAACAGCCAGGGTGCTAATAATGTGCTCCTATAAAATACCAGTAGTGGAATCTGGTATATTGTGCTGTAGATTAAAAGATGATGCACATGCACATCATCCACTTCCTTTTCACGACTTCACTTTTATCGATGTCCTCCCAATTGCCTCCCGATCGCTATCGATTCACTTGGAAATAAATGAGGTCCTGACTCTTCTATTGACTGTTTCTTGTCCAAAGTCGAAAGTCAATCGATGTCCTTTTAAAGGATTCTGAATCCGATCCGGTAATTCCATCAGAAGACTCGTTTCGTGGACACAAACTCGATTTCGTCCTATCCAGTTTTACAATTTCTTCCTGGAACTGTTCATTTGTTGGTGAAATGTGTGGAAGGGAGAGGATTTGTCAGTAGGTGTACGATTTCGTGTTCCTCGAAGCAGTTGAGTTGGCGATTGCAATTTCATGTTATTCTCTTCGGCGATCGTTGACGTCGTTGCTTGGAAGTTTTCTATTGTGTTTGGAAAATGGGAAAAATTGACTTAAGGACTTAATTGGATTTCAATGACAAGTTGAAAAGCCTTGAAAATGATGAGATATGAAAGACATAGCCAAAGAAATGTGAATGGTGTGGGGATGGAATTAGATGTGAAAGTCCTGTTCTTTGTTTCCTGTTCTACGTTTATGTGAATTTTTCAATCGACTCGAAACAGAGTGAGCTGTGCCATTACTTTGAAATAAATAGCAAAACACATAATCAAGAATTTAAGACCACAATCTCGTTCCTTACGCCTTTCCGAAACAAACCACAAACAAATGCAACATGTCACCTCCTAAAGCCACATATGAGCCAATTCTTGCTTTCGCTCCCAAATCACGTACTGCACACGAAAGCTGCTAAATATTTTGAGGAAATCTCATGATAACAGCATTATTGAGCGTATGGTGTCGAGGAAAGCATTAAGTTAACTCCTGCCGGATTTTATTTGCACGCAATCCCACGGGATGAAGTACAACACAAGTGAGCTGAGCATAAATAAATAAATCAGCAAAGATTTCCGCACTGCGAAGAATTTTCCATGGTAAAATGTTTCATGTGATATAACGAGTTAACCCTTGAAACAGTTTTCAAATTGGGTTTATAAGGACGATTTGGTATGCAAAAACTAGGACATGGCAAAACAGAATGATTTATAGGCATACGTTCTACAGAAGAGAATTTAAACCTTAAAATTTAGGTACTTATCACTAATGATGTACAATTTGTTTATTTGTTCGCAGGAAAACTTACAAACATAGTTTCTGCAACAGTATATGCTGTAAAAGAGCAGCATGAAAAAATAAAATATTATTCTTAGGGATGGTACTTAGCATCATCAGAAATTTCTAATCGTGTACAAAACAAAGTAAAGTGACCAAGTGGTAGTAACCAATTTTGGCAACGCATTGAATTTAACTATAAGTTCATTGACAGTTTTTCAAGGAAAATTTACAGCTGGTGCAAGATCTCAAGCTCGCGCCCCTCTAAATACAAATCTTAATATTCTTAAGTCTAAAAAGTATTTAGCCTTGTTATTTCATTTTGCGATTGAATATTTCTTTTATTTAAAACGGATTTAATTTAAGTACATATTGTCCATTATTATCTATGGCCTTTTGCCATTTTTTGGGTAGAGCCATTATTCCATCTGTGTAGAACTTCTGTGGTTTATCCGCGAAAAACTTGGCCAAGTGATTTGCACAGTCCTTTTTTGAAGTGAATATCTTTTCATTAAGGAAGTTTTGCTGAGACCAAAACAAATGGTGATCTGATGGTGCAAGGTCTGGACTATACGGTGGATGCATCAAAACTTCCCAGCCAAGCTCTGTCAATGTGTGTGGACTGGCATTGTCATGATGGAAGACAACGCCCTCTCTATTGATCAATTTTGGCCGGGTTTTTTTAATTGTTTGTTGCAATCTGGTTAATTGCTGACAGTACAGAGCCGAATTGAGTGTTTTGCCAGATTCTAGCACCTCATGATAAACAATTCCCTTCCAATCCCACCATACACACAGCATAACCTTATTTGGTGTCAATCCTGGCTTTGAAGTCGTTTGTGATGATTCACTTTTTTTTGACCATGATCTTTTTCGAACGAAATTTTCGTGTCTTGCCCATTTTTTATCACCCGTAACGATTTGCTTTAGAAATGTCTCAATCTCGTTGCGTTTTATTAGCATTTAGCAAATGGAAATTCGGTCGATCAAATTCTTTTGTGTTAATTCATGCGGCAACCAAACGTCGAGCTTCTTTGTGTATCCAGCCTAACGGAAATGGTTCAAAACTGTTTGGTGATGGATATTCAGTTCTGTAGCAATGTTATGGCTGCTTATGTGTCGATCTTCTTGAATTTTTTGTCAGATTTCATCGACTTTTGCAGTGATTTGTCCACCTGAGCGAGGTGCATCTTTGACATCAAAATTTCCAGAACGAAAGCAAACGAACCATCCCTTGGCTGTGGCTTTTGATAAAGTATTTCGACCGTAGACACCACAAATCTTTTCACGAGCCTGCGATGCATTCTCACCTTGATCGTAGTGATATTTTAAAATATCACGAATTTATTCAGAAATTCCACTCATTTACAAATGAATCCAACTTTTGACACGAATAACGAACTACAAAACTGTCCATATGAAAATTGTAGATGGAAGTAGTGGCCATTTTAGACGAAAAATCGTGATTTCTGTTCTGACCAAAGTATAGCTCCGATTTGGATGAAATTTGGTACAAAGGTTCACTGATGTTTGTGATGAATCTCACAATAAAAATGCAAAGTCGGTAGGGCAGAAACAAAATGGCGGCCGCTCAAAGGTCGAAAAACGTGCAAAGTTTTGTTGTTGTAATAGTGGTCAAAGCTTTCAACAGATGTTCATGAAATTCAGCAGTTAGACAGAAATTATCAGTACCTAAAGGATCACGTAAAAAAACTGGAGGTCACATTACAAAAACCCAAAATGGCGGCCAATTGAAACTCAAAATTTCAAAGTCTTCTTAAAGTCGCAATTTTGATCCGACATATATGAAACTAGGTTTTAACATAGACATTACTTAGATCTACAGTTTGTGATATTTTGGTGATCATTCATTTGCAAATTTCAAAATGGCGGTGGTTTAAATATGCGTTTTTTTTAGTTTTTTGTGGTCTTCTAGCGGTCACATTTTCCAGCGGATTTTGATAAAATTTCAGATTATGTACTACGTACTATGTTCTTCTATTATGCAGTAAATTATTAAAATTGAATGAAAAATAAAAAGTCGAAAATTTAAAAACTAATATTTTTAGCTGCAATTTTCACTAAAAATTGAATTATTTTGCCCTGTCTAGAGTGAAACTCCGATTTGAACGAGATTTGGCACATTGATTGATGAGGTCCTAGCACACAAAAATTCAAAAAAAGTCCAAAATCAAATGCATGCATTCAAAATGGCGGCTTCCAAAGGTCAGGAGGCAAGCGCAGTTCGCTATTTTAGCAGCAACTGAAAGAATGAATTTTTTTTATGGAAACGTTTTCAATGACTTAACTTGAAAGTATTTATAAATCAGACTATTTTTTAAATATTGTAAAATATAATTAACAATGCCCTAAAAAATTATAAAATCGCGACTTGTCTGTCTGTCCGTTTGTTCGTGCGACACAACAAGTTTTCTCGCAAACCACATGAGCTAGAATGAGGAAATTTTCTACGTAGGTCAAAAGTGGTGCCTCTTGAAAATATTTTAAAGTGTTTAAGGGAGTCTCCCCATACAAGGGGGTGACTTAAACATTTTTTTAAATTTCTGTAGCCTTCTAGCAGCCAAGTTTCTCAACAGATTCCGATAAAACTTGAAATTATAAGTTATTAAGGCAAGTTCATTTCATTTAATTATGCAAATCGGATGACAAATAAAAAATTCGAAAATTTACAGCTTAATATTTTTAGCAGCCGTTTTCAATACAAGTTTAAAATGACAGCTCCTGATGGTTCAGAAAAGAATCAAAAATGTATATATTAATGGCAATGCAAGTGCTGTTTAAACTTTTATCGAAATCTTTTGAAATTAACTATTTGCACCATTTAAGCCAAAAAGTTATCGCCCTTCTCTGGTAACCACTGTGAAATGTGTAAACAGCATATTTATAACAATGATATTATATATATATATATATATATATATATATATATATATATATATATATATATATATTTATATATATATATATATATATATATATATATATATATATATATATATAACATATATATAATAAATAATAATAAATAATAATAATATAATAAATACCCATGTGGTGCTACAAAAATTGCGGTAAGAAGTCCAGTAGTAGTACGCTACATGCGAGAAATTTACCTTTCTGGCGGTGCTGCCAACGGGGATTTTTGAAATTCAACCGATGATTTTCATGTGGAACTGGAATGAGGAAGGATGATCCCTTTGAGGATTGATTTCCATGACGATTCTATTATGGTTGCTATCGTGAGAACGCCCCAGCCATTTTTATTGCGGATTATTGAAGCGAAATTAAAGTCTAACGTCAGCAATGCAGAGGTCCAAAAATGAATTAGCCCTAGGGTATGTTGGGAACTGCAACCCATATATTGTAGATTGCACCTATATTCAATTTGGTTCTCTATTATTCACGATTTCAGGAAAACGCTTCTTGGATTACTGTTGGCATTTAGCTATAATATATGCCGGGGATTCAGGTTGCTGGTAAGAATACAATAAATATGCAGCTTGTTTAATCCAAGTATTTCGAATAATGAATTGAGCTCCTCCTTGAACTTGAGCGAGTTTCGACCAGTCACATAGGCAGAGATAGCGAATAGATTATCCCCAACTGGCAGTGAAATTTTGATAATGGATACTTCAAGAAATTTAAAGTAAATTAATTTATCAATATTTTGAAAATAATGGTGTCTTCTAACCAAAACCCCGGTGCCACCTCCCCCATCGCCGTTTACCGTATCGTTTCTTACTAATTCGAAGTCTTTGAATATCATCGAGTGCCATGAGATGAATCTCAGTGAGAAGTATGATGTCTTGCTTGTGCTTAACAATAGTCACGTCGATGTAGAGCAACAATGGAGTTGACGTTGATCGAGATGAGATAAATCCTATCCATGTAAATGTGACTAGATGACAAGTTATTTTGAGGCATTTGAAAGACATAAATGCTGAAAAGTAAAATTATATGCACATCATCGTACATACGGAAAAAATTGCTTTTGCCGATATCCCAAAAAGGGTGTTTTTCTGCGCTCGGTAGAACTTGAACCCAGGGTCCCAGCGGACTCCTTGGTCGAGAATCCACAACGCTGCCACCGGAGCCACCCTCTGTTGATCTTCCATTCATTTATTTAGCAACTTCAACTCTGCACCCTACTTGATGGGCATGGAAACGAAATTCGTTAGTAGGGAAGCGTGGATAAATTTTGTTAGTATAACAAATAAAATTTTGTAAGTGGGAGCTAATGCAAAAAATTAGTGAGTATGAAGGAAGGAATTAGGTTTTGTTAGGGAAAAGGTATCGAATGAAATTTTGTTAATGGGAAGTAATGAAACAGTCAGTGGGAAAGTTAAGATTATTATTATATTATTATTTCTTGTAATCAAAGATAGGGTAAGAAGTTAGAATTGAGATCATGGGGAAATAAAAATTGTAAGGTAATTGTTAAATGTAAGTAAAAATAAATAAATATACCAACCAAAAGGGATATGTGCCCAAAAGAAGGTAGAGATGTTACGGCGGCAATTTGAAGTTGCAAATGGGAGAATACAGGTACCTTGGAATCCGCATAACCATGGGGACGACTCAGACTCTGAATGTCTCAATCAGCCGGGCAAACATGGGATGTCAGCAGGAAAAATTATGAGTCGGATCGGATGTCCTTAGCGTGAAAGGTCCCTAGCAGCCTACCGGATTCCTCCTAAACCTCATAAGAAACTTGCCCAGAACGGCAACAAACCATTGCAGCAACAAACCGTGGAGCAAATTCAGCCGCAAACCGATTGGCTGCATTACTCTCGGTGACATCCCGCATGAAAACTTTATGACTCAGGAGTACCTCATGGGAGCGAGCTCTCGTAGCTCACGAGGGCGAGCCCTTCGTCATTGTTAATTTGCAATTTTTCGAGATTTGTACCAGATAAGGTGATAAATTCTTCTTTATTACGATTGATCTTCTTGTTGCAAAAGTTTTGACAGAAATAAATTTATTTTCTAGTGCTGTTTCCTTGAGAACTTAAAGAAGATTGACCATTTCCTCTCCACAGTCCAAACCCTTCAACAAAAATCACTGACTTTTTTCACTTTTCGGGGTAGAGGTGAAGTGTGGAACCTCCTTAGAATTCAGCGCATGTTTGGCTTACTTGAAATCAACCAGTGATATCATTTTTATAGTCAGTTTTTCTGCATTAACTCTCAATTGATTTTCGGCTGCCAGTACCCGATCCACTTCTTTTCCGCTGTGTCCGAATACATTAATTGGCGAGACCTTTTTTGTTTTTTTTGTAGCTTTTTTAGAGGAACCAACAGAATTGTGAGCTGGTTTCTTCTCTTAATTTTTAGGGTTTTGTAAAATAATTTTACAAAACCCTACTAGTTTCGCGACCAGTCTGTCCGTCTGTCCATCCGTCCGTCCGTCCGTGTGTCACAGCAGTTTTTCTCGGAAACTACTTAAGCTAGAAACATCAAATTTTGTGTGTAGGTGTAAAGTGGTGCTTTCTTCAAAGTTCAACTACAAACAAATTTTATAAGGTATTTAAGGGGGGTCTCCCCATATAGGAGAGTGACTCCCCGAAAAAAAATTTCATTGAAGGTAGCCGATATGAGTATCAAATGAAAAGTCTTGATGGGAACTTTTCAAAACAGGTCTTGGTTTGGCAAAATTTGCTTCGAGGGGCGCACAGGGAGGGGAAATACACGAAAAATTTGTGTCCCCCCCTCGCGATTCGACACCTTTCATCCGAAAAATCTGAAAAAAATCAGGAACGTAGGCCTTGGCGAGTACAATAACAACAAATACGTAAGAAGTCGCAATTCACTCAACTTTGTTAGAAATAGTATGATTTATCGATTTTATGTTTTCTTGAATAAAATCTTAACGGTACCCTTAAATTCAATGAAATTCAGTACGTAGATGTCTATTTATAAGATTATTTGGCGAAGTTATAGCGGTTTGAATTTTCCTGTTTTACTATGGAACAATATGCGCTGCATTTATTACTATGGCAACATATGGCTATGGAACAACATACGCTTTATACCGACTTATGCTGGGATTTGCATGAAAATTTCAGGAATGATAGGTGTCATGTATATCTTTGAGAATCAGCTCAGCTAGTGGTATCAGTAATCGTAAAACAAAATAGTGGCTGTTTTAAATGCGAAGATTGAATAATTTTAAGTTATTTTTTCCCAACTTCAACGTTTAAGGTGCATGCTTTGAACACTTGATTCAATTTAATGAATGACTGAAGATGAGTACCCACAATTAATAACCATAAGTGAAACAAGTCAAGGAGGTGGGAGAGAGCTCCTAGCAAAAGGGTTTTGTAACCATTCTAGGATTCGAAAAAATTGGCCATTAATCGATGATAACAGTACAGGAGAGTGGCCCCTGAAAAAAAAATCCATCAAACGTAGCCGATATGAGTATGAAATGAAAGTTTTCATGGGAGCTTTGCAAAACAGTTCTTAAACTGTCAGTTTTTGCTTCAGCGGGGGCACAGGGGGGAAATACATGAAAAATGAGTTTCCTCCGTCACGGATGGGCATCTGAAATAATTATCAAGGGAGATATTTATGAATATAACAATACCAAAAACCTCAGAAGTCGAAATTCATTCAACTTTGTTAATAATGGTATGATCTTCGTATTTCATATTTTCTCCAATAAAATCGTCTTTGACATGTTTCTTGACTTGATTCGATCTGGTGACTGTTTTTTGAAAATTGAATACAAAACCCTTCTGACATGAGCGTAGGTCTGTTTACCCAACTTGTTATTTTTTAAGTACTGTATAAAATTTATATCATTATCTGTATTAGAGTTGCTTTCGATACTTTCTTCAACTTCAATTTCTTTGGTTAATCCGGCCAGCGCTGCAAAATAGTTTTGACTCTCGTTGGTGCCACCAACATTTAGGATTTCTTCCGAAATCACTTCATTTACACTTTTCTTTGCCTGTGTTTTCTTTCGCAGTTGATTTTGCGACTGCGACGTTTGAGGCTATATCCCTTTCATGAATAAATTTTTGACGGACAGTTGTTCTAGCGGTAGTTTGTTATTTCCTTTTGGTAGTTTGATTATTTGTTCATTATTCGCTATTATTTGTAGCTTGCATCCGCCATCGGTACAGTTTTCATCATCATGTATTCCCGAACGATGGGAAGCCGTTGGGTTCTTCTATACCTGTGGTCCTGAAGTTTTTTTGACTCCTTCGCTTTTCTTCACTAACCAAAGTAAAATAATAATCGATCGAAATTCCCTGAGTCGATTGGTTCGACAATATAAGCTTTTGCCAATAAAAATTTATATTGGACCGACGTTTTAAAAAATCAATTTAATTTTTCAAAACTTTTGGTAGGGCCGAATAACGAGTAAAATACGTCTGTAGGCAACGAACTCTAGACGTAGAATTCTGCCATCAAAGCTGTGAATGCTTTGAAGGTAAATTATTATACACGTTTCTCAGACTTTGCTGTAAATGCAGGTGAAATTAAGATTATTCAAAATCCTTTTGAGTTCGACATTGAAACCCGAGCCCCGGAACTTTAAATGGAAATCATTGATTTACAGCGTACTGATGTGTTTAAGAACAAATATCAAAATTCGTCTTTGTTGAATTTTCGTAAAAGTCTTTCACTGGTACAATTTGATAATTTACATAGATTTGCTCGCGGGCTGTTTTCAAGGGGTTTTTGTAAAATAATTTTACAAAACCCTACTTAAAATTGCAACCTGTTTGTCCGCCTAGCCATCCGTCCGGGTGCCACAACAATTTTTCTCGCAAACCACATAAGCTTAAAAACATAAAATTTCGTAAAGTGGTGATAAAAAGGTAAACTCTTGAAAATCTCACTACAAAAATTTTTTTTTACGTGTTCCCATATAGGAAAGTAGGCTCTGGAAAAAATTATCAAAATAACTTCGTCTTAAACTATCAAGTTTTGTTTTAAGGGGTCCAGGGGAAGGGTAAATGTTCAAAAATTTTGTGTACTCCCTCGCGATTCCACACCTTTCCCCTGAAAAAATACGGTGGTAAGTCTTTAAGGGCATAAGGGCAACAAATACCTCAAAAGTCAAAATTCGATCAGCTTTGTTAAGAATAATATATTTCATAAATTTTACGTTTGCCTATAAATTAAAAGGCAACCAAGTCGAGTATTATTAACGTGAGTATCTGCCATTTGGGACCTAACCTGATGATCATCATTAGACTGCGATTGGTTTAAGCACCGATCATTCGCCCCCAAGTTCGGTACCAGTTTACGTTGAGGGAACTCTCAACTTCCATACTTGTAGATCCGAGACCCAGCTGTATCTGACGCTATAAGGTCAACGCCAACCTTTGTTTGCACCACACCACCACGATACTCCCCGAAGGACCGCAACCAATCAGCTGACCATCCGAAGATGGAGGCTCATCAGCTGCCCGAAGTACGTGAGTATACCTCCTGGGTTGAGGTTTGCAGCAATGAGTTGATCTTGTTATCGAACAATCACAAAGCCACTATGTATCGGATCAAGTTCCTGTCTTAGTATTTTTACTTCACTGGAATCGGAGACGACAACTCAACGATAGCAGCTGCACCCCTTTGAATTACTAGATCAGTCCCGCCCTGGGGGGAACTGGAAGTACATGTGTCGTTTTGATTATCGTGAGCACTTGCCTAGTATAGGCCTTATCTTACGGTCACCATTAGACTGCGATTGGTTTAAGCGCGAATCATTCTCCCCCAAGTTTGGTACCAATTTACATTGACGGAACTCTCAACTTTTATACTGGTAGATCCGAGACCTAGCTATATCTGACGCTATAAGGTCAACGCCAACGTTTATTTGCACCACTAGCCACCACAATACTCTCCGAAGGACCGCAACCAATCAGCTGACCATCTTTAAGATGTAGGCTCATCAGCTGACCGTGGTACCTGAATATACCTCCAGGGTTGGGGTTTACAGCAATGAGTTGATCTTGTGTTGCGAACAACATGCTGTTTTATTATTATAATATTATAACTTAATTAATTTCTATAATAAATTTATACTTTATAGTTTTTAATTTAAATAAAGTAAAAAAAAAAAAAATCCCAGTAAGCGGTGAAAGTTTGGACAAGCAGTGGGAAGTGCGTTAATTTGGACTCGGTATTATTGCATCGGTGACAACGATTTGCGCAAGAGGAGAATTTTCGGACAAGATCTAGCAGAAATTGCATATGTTCTTTGAAGCTGTTGGCTAGTAGGTGCTCTAGGCGGCTGGCACAAGTTGAGTGGAGTGTCGGAGTTGAAAGCAGGGTACGAGCAGCGTGAACGGACTCGCAGGGTTGGAAATAGACGTGGGAATTGGTCCTGAACCAGTGCAATAGAATTGATTAGCGGTCGCAAGAGCAATGGATCTGCGCCGATGGGTGAGTTGGTAATTAAAAAGTGAAATAAAACAAAAAAATGTAGCGGAAATGATGGCAAAGTGAAGAAACCAATTCAGAAGTGTGTAGAGAGGTGAAGCAAGAAGTAACGCGTGCTGGTGTTGCAGGGGTACGGTTGTGGATTCGGTTGGTGCGCTAGACTACCGTCATCGTTTCACCGATCAAACCGAGCCCCAGACGGCGACCGATATCTATACCGATTCGAAGTTGGAGTGGTCTGGTGGAACATCATTGTTCGCTTGTGCGTGATAAATAGACAATTTGCTGCAAGACAGAACAGACGGAATATACGGAATAGTGTAATCTGCGGAATCCGAGCCACAGAATTCAACCCGAACTCGAGCAGTATCGGAAAAATGATGGATTAATGGCCAGTTGCATGGTGCGAGCGAGCTGGTACTTGACACTTGTTTATAAATTTGCGCAACATTAAAAACCCCGAACATTCGGAAGACACAACAAACGAATTATTAAGTGCTTCGTTTTCGTGTGTAGTTTCCTTCGAAGCTTTAATTCAATTTAGATGACAAAGGACTGGTGCGGCACAAGGATTTTTAAAAAGGAACGTTGAAGCTATTCGATATTAAGTGTATATCGAATATTGTAGATGAACGTTCGTATACGAACTATTTAAAATCGAAGTTAGAAGATATTCACGCGGTGACGTCATATCATTGTAAATTTTTTTTGTAAACGAATTTAGATTTTTTTTTTCAATCAATTTAAACTTTATTAATTTTTTTTATTCAATTTACTTAATTACTGTAATTTCATTCCAGTCTCTTACCAGTTTTTAATTAATTACTGTAATTTCATTCCAGTCTCTTACCAGTTGCAGAGCGCTCAGCAATCAGGAAGGAGTAAGTTTGGTTTTTGTTAAAAATGAAAATCAGTTTTTATTTGTGTATATAAATACATGTTTTGTTTTTTTGTTGCTATTGAATATATATTTATAATGAATTAATTTAATTTTTATTTATTTTACAGGATGGTCCTCTCTATTCTTTTCCCTTCCCTAATCCTTTTCTTCTACCCATGTGGTATTAAGTAATTAGGTGGCTAGCACGGGCGGTGACCTATCTCCTATGAACCCAGACACGGCTGAGCATTAGCCGGCTCAAAATGCCACCGGGAGAAAGGAACATTGGTCACCGCCACAAATAAATGTCTGCAGTTGCGGTGACTATCGCGATTGCAACAGTGGCGCCCAAACATCGGTTTTGATATATTTTAATAATGAAAAGTTTTTTTTGTTTTTATGTAATTTTTAGACTCATGGGTCATGCATTTTATTGTGATGGTTTTTTTTGTTGAGGTTTTATTTATTTTGTATTCCCATTTTTGTCGCGGTGCTCGCCTCAGTTGCAGTGGCGCCCAAGGTGCTGGACGTCTATGTTCTATAGTTTCTTTTCCGATTTGATAGCATGCATGCTATCAAGGTGTGGATGGTGAAAGGAAGAATTATTCATGTTGTTGGTTGTATCTTCTTTCATGGGATAGCTGGCTGTCGTGCTAGCTCTTGGAATCAACCAACGCTCTTGATTTCTTTTGTTCTTCATCCTTGCTCGTTTGGCTTTGGACTTTGAGCGACTCTTGTCCGAGCTATTATGGAGTATGTTAGGATCCATAATAGTCTCGTAGTCGGCCCTGAGTGGCGACAATTTTGAACGGAGTCCGCCTCAAGTTTTTTTTTGTTGGACGAGGCACCAAGATGCTTGCCTCTGCTCTGTGTAAATTTTATCCCACGTTCCCATTTTTAATTACCCTTCTTTTATCCTTTTCCTTTACAAAGAGGATCATCCTGAGAAATGAAGCCTTTATGAATCAATAGTCAATCGATAAATAGTTGCCATATTTACCCCATTAAATTTCTGAATCGTAGTATCTTGGACACTTTATTGATAATTAATTAACATTTTTATATTGTTGCAATTAAATTTTTTTTATTGATATGAAAATCATGCATCGAGGAAGTGCCAGTTGGGACCCCGCTTTTAATGCATTAGACCAAGAGCTGGATCGGCGCAGTTTATCCAACTCCCTGACAGGAACCCCGATAAACATGACTGCTCCAGCCAATTCACGAGTCCCACCGACACGAGTATCACTTTCTCCAAAAGTCACCTCTCCCGTACACGCCGATGCCTCACGGGCTCATTATATAGGACCGCGTGTCACCTTTCGGGAAACGCGAGGTGACGGGACCACCAATATTCCCCGCATCCCTATCACCAAATGGGGACTATCATTCGATGGGGGCCATTCTGGAATCACGGCTCAACAGTTTATATTCCGCATTTCAGCATTGGCTGAAGATTATGAATTATCAGATCGAGAGCTCATGCGCGATCTCCATGTGCTCCTTAAAGGAACTGCCCAAAATTGGTATTGGCAGACACGTGATCTGTACGGAGATCTTACTTGGCTTCGATTTAAATCGGAATTCCTGCAGCGGTTTTCGGGACACCGCACCGATGTGGATATTCGCCAACGAATGGATGCTCGCTTACACAAACTGGGGGAGAGGTTCATCGACTTCTTCGAAGCTATTGAAGCCCTGTTCCTGCAGTTGACAATCCCCATCCTTGATCTTGACCTCCAGAGAATAATAATGAAAAATATGAGTCCCCGTTTACAGGAACACTTGGCTGGGCAGACCTTCCCCACTACACGGGATCTTGTTCGACGCTGCTGTCAGATGGAAGCTGCGTGGAAAGATCTGGATGCTCGGCGAAGCCTATTTGAAAGGCGTACCTCAGCACGAGTCCACGCTATTGAAGATGGTACGTTAGGACGATTGGGGGACGAGGAGGCATATCTTCCCGGTTCGTATAGAGACTTGGCATCTGAAAGGCTTGACGTTGATTATGGGACCAACCCAGCAACTCCAACCCTTACTTGGGCGAACGCACCAGTGGTATCTCAAGTTCAAGCGCTAGCTACCAGAATGATCCCTACTTCAAACCAGAACCAGCGCAGTATTTATAGGGTATGCTGGAATTGTAAGGACTTGGGCCACAGTTTTTTTGATTGTGCTATGCCAGTCAAACATATGTTTTGTTTTGGATGCGGGCAGGAGAGAGTTGTGAAGCCTAACTGCAATGCTTACCGCACCAAGAGTTTGCCCAAGCGGAATCCGGATCCTCTTCTTAAGACGGCTTCAATCCAGTCCCCTGATCGCGTTGATGCAGCCACCAACGTTGATCCCGAGCTGCGACGTTTCCTATGACTATCCACCAAACCTTGCTACGACCACATCGCTACATCTTCCCCGAATCGGCGTGATTTGTTAGTTCCTACCTATAGTAGTGAAACGGTGGGCGATGATCGAGAACCACCCCTGTATCTTAGAGCGAGACCTCTCCGAGACCACTTTCGAAGATCCTGGAGATATTTCTTCACCAGACGTCTCTTGAAGCGAGCCTGCGTGGAGTCTGTTGTTGCAATTCCTGGCGACAATAGGCCCTACGCCGATATTTCTATCAAGGGTCACAAATTGACGGGCTTACTCGACAGTGGAGCCAGTGCGAGTATCCTCGGAGCTGGAGCCTTGGACCTGCTTTCAAACTTGGGCTTGCACATGCATGCCATGCATGCCCATGTCCAGACTACATCAGGTCATAAGGACCCCATTCTGGGATATATCGTCA
This sequence comes from Odontomyia ornata, assembly GCA_963969285.1. Lineage (NCBI taxonomy): Eukaryota > Metazoa > Arthropoda > Insecta > Diptera > Stratiomyidae > Odontomyia > Odontomyia ornata. Next base: position 312,669,391 of record OZ017741.1, read on the forward strand.
TTGGTGCGATTTAACAACATCACAAAATTGATGAAATTCCTGATTGTCCCTTCCTTGACGCACTCCGTGTACTTGGGAATTGATTTTTGGGATCTCTTCAAAATCGCACCAATCCAGGTCAACACTGTCGACGTGGCCGCGGAGCCTCCGAACCCTGAATTCCATCTATTGTCCCCACCCGACCAGCAACGACTCGACTTCATCAGGCACCAGTTTCCTTCGTGTAGCGAGAGAGGCTTGGGTAGAACCGGTCTCTTGTCTCATCACATAGACACTGGTTCCGCTCGACCCATCAAACAGCGGCATTACGCTGTTTCTCCCGTTATACAGAAACTGTTGTATGATGAACTCGATCGTATGTTGTCGTTGGGGGTAATAGAGGAAAGTCAGAGCTCGTGGAGTTCTCCCGTGATCCTTGTTAGAAAACCCGGTAAGGTACGTTTGTGTATAGACGCTAGACGCCTCAATGACGTCACTGTTAAGGACGCCTATCCGTTGCCGCTGATAGAAGGTCTGTTGGCCCGATCGCAGAGCACCAGGTTCATCACTAGTTTGGACCTGAAGGATGCCTTTTGGCAAATTCCGTTGGATGAGGCGAGTAAGGAAAAAACGGCTTTTACTGTTCCCGGCAGGCCCTTGTACCAGTTCAAGGTCATGCCGTTCGGTTTATGCAATGCTCCCCAAACGATGTGTCGGTTGATGCATAAAGTCATACCACATGAACTGCAAGACAAGATATTTGTTTACCTAGATGACTTATTTGTGACGAGTTCGACATTTGATGAGCATTTGGAACTCCTGAGCACAGTGGCCAAACTGCTCAGGGGTGCCAACTTGACCATCAATGTCGAAAAGAGCAAGTTCGTCAAGAAGGAGATCAAATATCTTGGCTTTGTGGTGAGTGATGGTATTCTGCGCACCGACCCGGAGAAGGTTTTGGGTATAATTCTATACCCTGAATCCCGAACGGCCAAAGATTTGAGAAGGTTTATGGGAATGGCGGGATGGTATCGGCAGTTTGTTCCGAACTTTGCTGCCGTTATGGCACCACTAACGGATTTGCTAAAGGGCAAACGTGCCTTTAAGTGGTCTGCTTCCGCCAACAGTGCCTTCGATAAAGTGAAGCAATTGTTGGTCTCCGCTCCAGTATTGGCCAATCCTGACTTTACGAGGCACTTCTATATCCAATGTGACGCAAGTACCGTGGGTATTGGAAGTGTTTTGTTCCAGAAGGACGATGAGGGTGGAGAGCATCCAATCGCATATATGTCTTTGAAGCTCAACGCTGCGCAACGCAACCATAGCATCACTGAATTGGAATGCTTGGCTGCGGTGCAAAGTGTGAAGAGGTTCAGGGCATATATCAAAGGGCTGCCTTTCACCATCATAACCGATCATGCTAGCTTTAAATGGTTAATGCAGTAATCGGACGTTTCTGGTCGATTGGTCCGCTGGAGCCTGAAACTACAAGGGTTTGATTTCAAGATTGAACACCAGAAGGGTGCCCTTAATACTGTTCCCGATGCGTTGTCTAGATCTTGCTCGCAGGACGAGCGAGTGGCCTCGATCATTCCTTGTCTCCCGGAGCACGAACACATTGTTGGTATAATCCCAGATTCTGCGTTTCAGGAGCCTGAGTATGAGCATCTGAAGGAGCAAATTTTGAAACAACCTAATCAGTTTCAGAATTTGCACCTTGCAGATGGTCGAATATACATTAATACTGGTCCTCCTGCAACGCTGACTACCGATATCCCCGGAACAAAATTATGGGTTCCGGAGGGTCACCAGCGGGCTCTCATGGTACGAGCTCATGATGATCCCCGGGGCTCTCATTGTAGAATCCGCAAGACTACCGAAGTCTTGCGAAGGTATTTTTATTGGCCTCGTTTGCGACAAGACGTAGTTCAAGATATTCAGAATTGCGTCACTTGCAAACAGGTCAAGCCTTCAAATTCCACAATGAGACCCCCTATAGGCGCATCACGAGACTCGGTCCGTCCTGTTTGTGGAATTCATGGGCCCATAACCCCTGTTCCAAATCAAAGAATACACAGTTGTTCGTGGTCCTGGATCATTATACTAAGTTCGTATGGCTCAATTATTTGGAGCGTGAAATCTTTTTGACCTTCAGAGTCCCTGAATGGTTACACTCGGACAATTCACCGCAGGCGAATGCCTCGGAAAGGTCGAACCAATCAACACTGAATGCCATCAGAGCCTACATAGGATCCGATCATGGCAAGTGGGACGAGAATCTTCCGGCCTCATGCTTTGCCTTTCGCAAGGTAATTCATGAGTCCACGGGATTCTCGCCCTACTTCCTCATGTTCGGGTACCATCCTATCTAGTATGGTTCTGAATATCCTCTCCTTAGAAGTTTGAATGCTTTTGAGGATGGAGAGGTTCAACTAAGTGCGAACAGTGATCGACTGCGAGCTGTACAGGATCGTGTTAAGGCTAAACTACAAGAAGCTTATCAAAAGGGAACTCAACGCTACAACCTTCGGGTTCGTCCTCGTGAGCTACTCCTGGGTCAGAGGGTTTTTGTGCGGAGTTTCACCGTGAGCAATGCAGCAGATCGCTTTGCTGCTAAATTTGCTCTACCATATAACTTCATTAATTTCTATAATAAATTTATACTTTTTATTTTTTAATTTAAATAAAATAAAAAAAAAAATCCCAGTAAGCGGTGAAGGTTTTGTTTTTCGAACAATTGCCAAAAATGAAAAAATGTTGGATCTCGACTTCTGAAGTAGAGGATGCTAGCGTTTTAGAGTTTTAAAAGATTGGATTTTGGTTATCGTCTCAAGTCGAATTCAAATGGTTTCTCGCTCAGTGTGAAGTTGGCGTGTCGAAGAAAAAACAGTTGGTGTAGGCGACTGGAATGCAATAGATTTTGCAAGTGCAGCGGACAAGCAGTGGGAAGTGCGTTAATTTGGACTCGGTATTATTGCATCGGTGACAACGATTTGCGCAAGAGGAGAATTTTCGGACAAGATCTAGCAGAAATTGCATATGTTCTTTGAAGCTGTTGGCTAGTAGGTGCTCTAGGCGGCTGCCACAAGTTGAGTGGAGTGTCGGAGTTGAAAGCAGGGTACGAGCAGCGTGAACGGACTCGCAGGGTTGGAAATAGACGTGGGAATTGGTCCTGAACCAGTGCAATAGAATTGATTAGCGGTCGCAAGAGCAATGGATCTGCGCCGATGGGTGAGTTGGTAATTAAAAAGTGAAATAAAACAAAAAAATGTAGCGGAAATGATGGCAAAGTGAAGAAACCAATTTAGAAGTGTGTAGAGAGGTGAAGCGAGAAGTAACGCGTGCTGGTGTTGCAGGGGTACGGTTGTGGATTCGGTTGGTGTGCTAGACTACCGTCATCGTTTAACCGATCAAACCGAGCCCCAGACGGCGACCGATATCTATACCGATTCGAAGTTGGAGTGGTCTGGTGGAACATCATTGTTCGCTTGTGCGTGATAAATAGACAATTTGCTGCAAGACAGAACAGACGGAATATACGGAATAGTGTAATCTGCGGAATCCGAGCCACAGAATTCAACCCGAACTCGAGCAGTATCGGAAAAATGATGGATTAATGGCCAGTTGCATGGTGCGAGCGAGGTGGTACTTGACACTTGTTTATAAATTTGCGCAACATTGAAAACCCCGAACATTCGGAAGACACAACAAACGAATTATTAAGTGCTTCGTTCTCGTGTGTAGCTTCCTTCGAAGCTTAAAATCAAGTACTGGCGGCTATAAATTGACGCATCTTGCTGTCATCAATTTAGATGACAAAGGACTGGTGCGGCACAAGGATTTTTAAAAAGGAACGTTGAAGCTATTCGATATTAAGTGTATATCGAATATTGTAGATGAACGTTCGTGTACGAACTATTTAAAATCGAAGTTAGAAGATATTCACGCGGTGACGTCATATCAATGTAAATTTTTTTTGTAAACGAATTTAGATTTTTTTTTTCAATCAATTTAAACTTTATTAATTTTTTTTTATTCAATTTACCTAATTACTGTAATTTCATTCCAGTCTCTTACCAGTTTTTAATTAATTACTGTAATTTCATTCCAGTCTCTTACCAGTTGCAGAGCGCTCAGCAATTAGGAAGGAGTAAGTTTGGTTTTTGTTAAAAATGAAAATCAGTTTTTATTTGTGTATATAAATACATGTTTTGTTTTTTTGTTGCTATTGAATATATATTTATAATGAATTAATTTAATTTTTATTTATTTTACAGGATGGTCCTCTCTATTCTTTTCCCTTCCCTAATCCTTTTCTTCTACCCATGTGGTATTAAGTAATTAGGTGGCTAGCACGGGCGGTGACCTATCTCCTACGAACCCAGACGCGGCTGAGCATTAGCCGGCTCAAAATGCCACCGGGAGAAAGGAACATTGGTCACCGCCACAAATAAATGTCTGCAGTTGCGGCGACTATCGCGATTGCAACACTTGTTATCGAACAATCACAAAGCAACTATGTTTCAGATCCAGGAACTGGAAGTACAATTGAAGGCGAAAAGATCTTGCACGAGCTGGAAGTACAAATGAAGGCAGAAAGAACTTGCATGAGCCGGAAGTTTAATTGATACAGCCGAAAAATAATTGGTGGACGTCACGGCGTAAAAAGCTGCTGCCGGTGGACGTCATCAAAAAGGGCCCCTTAATGAAGAAAAAAATTGATAAGTAGAATACAAGAAATTAGTTTATTTTTAAAAATCATGGTAATAATTTGGTGAATAGAAACATATGTAACAAACAGTTTTTGAATTTTTGTCTTGATTTTTCAACTATTACCTCTCAACCCTGTGACTGCCGTAGTTTTATTGCTGCGCGTAGTGAGTTCGTTGGTTTGTTTAGTAATTTAATCTTTCAGTCGGTGTGTGAAGTAATCTCGCGGTTTTCTTTTTTAACTTTTCCTTTCAACCGATGCTCCAAATGGTGGGAAATGGAAGTTTTGCGTAACTGGTAGGATTCCTTTTTACGCTAGGTTTGTTGGAAGCGTATTTCATTCAAAGTGAAAGCGCTGCCAGGTTTGGAAATCATAATTTCTACGCGCGATAATTGTTGATGGAAAGCAGGTCTTCCATTCACGATAGTTGGTGGTAGTAGATTTTCGCATATAACCAGTGCTGCTGTTAGGTTCCACCCTTTAGGCAGGCTTGGTGGAAAAGAAATAATCTGGGGAGCCGCGTTCTCGCTTGGCGACTCAGCTGGGGCTCATAGGCACAAGCTAATGACACCTACGCCTATCTCCGGACGACTTTTCGTGTCCGAAGGCCACGACCAGAGTTTTTGTGGTTTGCGAAAGATAACCGGTAATAAATATTCGTTTACCAAAAGTCAAAGTAATACTCTATCCACAAAAAAGATGACAAACTACCATTCAAAAACTATAGGGGCACATCACTGCTTTGTACGGCGTACAAAATGTTTTCAAAAATTTTAGAAAATAAAATTGGATCATTGGATTATTGGAGAGTATCAAGGTGGCTTTAAATCAAGTGGATCGACAACAGACGAATTTTCCATTGTAAAGCAGGTACATTAGAAATGCTGGGGATTCAAAATAGACGTAACCCAAATTTTTGTTTATTTTAAGCAAGCATACAACAATATTGATGGTAATGTACTGTACCAAATAATGCTTTCTCGTAAGAGAACTTCAACTGCTTCTTTTCTTTTGAATTTGTTACGGAACCTTCTTTGGATGTTAAAAATGAAGACGATGGCTAACGTGATATAGTAGATAACGTAGTTGTGCGTATCATGAGCTAAAAAGCGTTAGGCAAGTCTGCTGATAGTTCTTCCCTCAGTTTTCCTCGAAGTTGCTTGATTTCATTGGATTCCGTAGTCCACGTAGACTTGAAGTCTTCTTTGGAAAGATTCGTGGCAATGAAAGTACAGTTAGCGAAGTCGATAGTAAGGGCAAATGAGAAGTTATTTTTGCCGATGAATGGATTATGTCCAGTGATTATCATTTATTTCTGATTCATGATGCAGTTTGGAGGCGATTTCAAAATTTCGCTGCCTTTGATTTCTCTGGTGTGTATTGTATGCTGACAAACAATATCCAGTTTTAAGGCTTTTAGCACTGAAGATACCCAGCTATTTTTGCTTCCCAGTTGAATCAAACAATTGTCAGTGGGTGTTGCAAGTTTTTTGACTTTGCAGGATTATGATATTTTGCTCGAGTGAGTAAGCAAGGACATCTCATATTTACTAACGTCAGACTGCAATGTCTATAGAGGATGGCTTTGGATGCAGATAATTGATTCTGATTCGAAATGTTGGCATTTATTTTTCTCCGAGTCAGTTAACGGATAGTAATTGTCTCGCTGGGTCGATTTTTAGCAGTTGATAGTGTTTTGGTGCGAAAAGCAGTATTCGAAAGTCAAACAATATATTCTTACCAGTCGTTCTAGCTTAGATTCTAGCTAAGTTGTACAGCTTCAGTGATGAGTTTTTTGGTACAGGCACAACTTTGTCAGGCTAAAAATTTTCTCTCATTATTCGGATCTGTTTGTTTAGTTCTCTTGGGCGAAGAAGTGGATTGATTTTTTCATGGGAACTGTTTGTAATAATTACGGTTCTCAAATAGATGCAAGCACCGCAGGCCAGTTGACTTGCATCCGCAAACCCATGAAATTGATAAGCTTTGTTGCCAGTGATGGGTTTAATTTGCCGTGATATTTCAAGCGTGTTTAGGAGAGGAAGTTGCAGTTGATATAGAGTCCATTTTTGTTGCAAATCTCCTCGCTGTGGAGTATCCCAATCAAGCTTTATCTCCCATAGTTGCTGCATAAATATTTTTGCTAACACTATAACTTTACAAGCCCAAGGGAGTCGAATAGTTGCGACATTCCTGAGAGCATGGTTCTTTTTGTGATTTGCTTTTCACTGATAAGCTGATTAGTTTTCATAATATTGTAAATTTGTAGATGGATGAGTTCCAAGTGAATCCTAATGCTTTGATCACGTTTTTAAATTCTACTTTGGAGATGTCAATTTTTGTAGCTTTGTCTTCGGGAGGAATGGATGTGAGAAGTGTATGATTGTTAGAGCACCACTTGCATAACTGGAATCCTCGTTTTCGTAACCGATTGATTAATTGTTGCAGTACGTCTAAGACGGCTTTGCGTGAATCACGTCCAGCCAGTAAATTATTCACGTTAAAGCCTTGTTAAACTGTTTTCTTTGCTAGGGGGTACAGTGCGCCCTCATCGAGAGTGAGTTGCTTCAAACTCCTTATTACCAAATATGGAACGCTTTGTGTGCCATATGTCACCGTTTTTAATCAGTGTTTCTGTATTTCTCCTCCAGGTTTATTCTGCCAAGGAACAAGTTGGAACTTTCGGTCTTTTGGAGTTACAAATATCTCGCGATACATCTGTCTATGTCCGCCGTTATAACGTATTTTCGGCATCGAAATCGTAACAAAATATCGAACAAATTTTGTGACAACATTGGTCCGGTATGCAGAATGTCATTCAGAGACTTATTGCTTGAAATCTTGGCTGACCCATCAAACACGACGCTTAGTTTGGTAGCTTTGCTCTCAGGCCACAATACACAATGATACGGAAGAAAATATTGTAATTTGATCTCATTGATTTCAGTGATCAATTCCAAATGTCCTAGCTTCCGATATTCTTCAATAAACGCAGTGTAATTATTTTGCGGCTTGGGATTTTAAGAAATCTCCTTTGAAGTGCAAAAAAATTTCCTGATAGTAGTTGTATGTGTTCTGAAAATTTCATAGCAATTGAACAATAAACAGCTTAGTTACAGCCGATTGAATATTTAACAATTACAACAACATAAACACGTAATACTAGAGAGACACACGTTTACAATGGACAACAACAGTACAAATGTACAGGGATTTTGATAATAATTTTCAAAATGGTTTGTAATATTGATGTTTTATCATGACTATTGAAGCAACAAGGTCAAAACACTTGAAACAAAGTGGTGGCGAATTCAAAAACATACTAATCAGGATTTAATTTTTCGAACTAAATTTATGGAGTCTGTATGTTAGTCAAGTTTTGATATTTAGAAGATATTGTTTGAGTTACTAATTAGCTCACAAAACCATTTTGGCAGGAGCACTCCCCTGCTATTTCAATTTGTTTTTATTAAGTACTTCTTACTTATGTGGGAAAATCACACAACGTATGTTTACAGATCTGAGTTAGCGATGAGCATCTTAAATCGCTTTTAATACTTAGTACAAGTAAAATTGATCTACAACTACAAACTATTGACAGTGGAAAATCAGAGTTACATCAATCTCATTGAGATATTTACATTCCAAACGTCGATATATATGCATGTATGATACTTTTCACCCAAACATTGCTACAGAGACTAAAACCGAGGATGTTCACAAGTTTTAAAGCTGCTAGTGGGTTGCTTCCCAATTATTTGTAAGCCATTTGGCTCAAGTTAAATTTTCTGCATATTATATTAGCAATTAAGCTTAACCAAATAAGTAAATAAAACCGAGTTATTATCATTCTGGTTTTTAATTTTTATTTGTTATTTAGCTTATCACAGCACAATATTTTTTTGTGGTAGGGAGGTGAATACCATTAATGCACAGAGTGTGGGACTCCCACGCTCACATGAAGGCGACTGGACTTCCCACTAAACACCTCCCCTGCCAACCTGAGAACCGCCGTGTGGCGCCTTCAGGCTGGGGGGTCCCTTTCCTAGCAGGAGGGGAGAGGGTAAGAGGAAGTGCCAGAAAAGCGATCCCCCAGGCCCAGTGCCTCCAGCTGCTGTGATTCCCTTTCATATTTTAGGACTGCCCGAGCATAATGTGCCACCTGGCTCCATTTGTCAACCGATTCGAGCATCACCGCGACTATATTATCCGGGGTGAGCTCTCTCATCTCTCTGTAGGGTTCTCTTCACAGCCCGACCCATTTTATGCACGCAAAAAATGTGTGGCAGGCATTGTCCTCCTCTCCTGGGCAAAACCGACAATCGGGGGATCGTAACTTACCAATCTTGTGCAGGTAAAACTGAAAACACCCATGCCTACTCAGAAGCTGGGTCAGATAGAAGTCAGTCTCACCATGCCTTCAATTTAGCCACTGTCTTACATCCAATTCACCCAGGGCTGCTGCCAATCGTTGAGTGAGCGCTGTCTCTCCTCGCGAGCAACCATCTCCCTCGCATCCTCATTTTGGCGCAGGCTAATACCGTGGCGCTCTCTAGCAAGGAGAGCGACAGGTATCACGCCTGCAATAACTCTCACCGCCAGATCAGAGACTGCCGGATACGAAGATGCAATTCTCAGTGCTCCTCTTCTCTGTACCTGTGCCAAACGTTTTCGGTATACCTCCTTGCTGAGAGCGTTGCCCCATACCTCTGCTCCATATGGTAGCACTGACCCTACAGCACTCATCAAGAGGCGTCTTCTTGAGGGGCTGGGTCCCCCTACGTTGGCCATAAGTCGACTCCGAGCCGATATTCCCTAGAAGCCGATATTCCCTAAGCAGCCAGTATCTCCAATACTGATCGTCCTTACTCTAGGAATTCTCTTTTTTGTCAAGACGACCACTTTGGTTTTCTCCAGTGCTAAACTGAGCCCGCGAGTGGGCTGAAACGGTGAAGCTGGTCATCAGCTTTCACAGACCAGGTTGATGGCACCGGCGAGACTTTGGCCGCAGGTCATAGTTTAGAAACTCCTACTCTAGACTGTTTACATACATACAGTGAATGTATTCCTCTTCTTTGTCGTAGCGCTATAGCCTCTTTCGGTCCATTAAACGCGTTCTCCTATTTCGAAATCTGAGCAGCGATGAGTTATCTTCGTCGACCGACTCTGACCAGCATTTCCTCAATTTCCCCAGTAATTTCTGGCCTTCAGTTCTCTCAACGAATACCTTTTTGGGTATCCGTTGATTGTCCTCCGGCTCGTCAAAATATTATACAGCTCATGATTGTATCGAGTTTGCATTGGTCCCCGTCTAGCTTTGCTCCGATTATTTGCCTCAGGACCTGCCTTTCGAAGGCGGTCTATATGTTTGCGGATACTTGGGTTAAGGTGCATGCCAATTGTTAACAATAGTGGCAAAATATTGATATCGTAAGCATAGGCTAATGCACCTCTTGCATCGACATTTTGCTTTCTGATGACATATTCCAAAACCAAATTGAATAGCAATGGAGCCAGCTAATCTCTCTGCTTTAGTCCGATATTTGTGTCAAAGGCATTGTTGAGTTGGTTATTGATACGGACGTCAATGTCATTTTGGTAAGACGGACTAATTTGGCTGGGATGCCAAAGCAAAGCATTATTTAGTACAGTATGTTACGATCAATACTATCATATGCTTGCTTAATGTCAACGAGCATTTGTTGTACGTCTATATTGAACTCCTAGTAGTTTCCAAATACCTGCTTGACTGTACACAATCGGTCTATCATCAATCTCCCTGCTCTAAAGTCACCTTGGCGATCCCCAATAATACTGTTGGCGTATGGTCTGACTTGATTTTCTTAGATCTTTGAAAAAAATTTGTACGCCATACACAATACTATAGTTTTCGCAATGTAGTTTGTCAACTCTTTTGTGGATAGGGAATAAAATTGATTGGCTCCACACTTTGGGCACATTTTCTTGCTGGCAAATGCGCTTGGTGATTTTATGTATGGTTCCTGAACACTCCACTGGAATCTTATCGATATCCGGCGCTTGATTATTCTTTTGGTTGATGGTATAGCAAACTTTACCCAGAGTTGATGGGGCCAATGGAAGCTCTCCAGGACTATTTAAACGTTCCGATATTCTGGAGTTATGCGGAGGACTAATGCCGTTGTTGAAATATGATGCTCATCTTTCCTTAACTCAGCGTTTCATCAGCGATGATATTGCCGATGTCATCACGTCAGAGCATAGTTTTGAGCAGGTAACCACGTTGCAGGCTTTTCACTAATTTGTATGCTTGCCTTGTGTTGCATCTCGCTAGATTTACATCAATACTTCTGATTCAGTGTCATAGTATTTTCTTTTCTCAGTTCTTACTATCTTATTCGCTTCTCTTCTGACATTTTCATATTGTTCTCTCTTCCTCCTGAATGTATGAGGAAATATTTTTTATTTGGACACTGCATTTTCCATTGTTTTCCACTAGAGTGGTCAACGTTCAATTTTTATTCAAAATTTATTTCATTATTATCTTCCTCTTTGTAGTAATACAATCCCCCTCTGGCCTTCGCTTCCTGTTAAAAGCGCTTCCAACTGTCTCGCCCATTGGCCGCGTCCTCTGACTTCTAAATTCGAACGGAGATCAACTGTTTTCGTTGACCGAGTCAGGCAAGCATTTCCACGGTTTCCCCACTGGTCTCCGGCCTTTAGTTCTCCCAACGAATACGTTTTTACGTATCCGTTGTTTGTCCATACGATTGATCATTATTAATCTAAATTCTGACGAAATCTTCTTTTTCTTTTGTATCCAAAAAATATTTAAATTTTTCAGTCGCACACACTTTATTTACTGGATCAAAATTTATACTTCAGGTAACATCCGAAGATCTTTATTCTAATCATAAAAAATCTGAAATACTAAACTTACAGGAGGAAACAATGCTATGTTGTGCGATTTACAAGTTCAGATTGTTCCACTTTATTTATCCGTGTAAGGAAAAGTACTTTTCAAATTTCCCTGGGGTGCACTAAACTGCACCTCTGTCTCAATTCGAGTCCTTTTTCGCGCAGTTACAATTCAGTGGTGCTTGGTGTTCATACAGATTGCATTTATGGTGAAGATTCAGCACATAGTACTCTTATGTCTAAATGTGTTAATATATTTTGTGTTTGCTAACTGTTCCATATGTTGCAAATAATAGTGATAGGCAGTGTACAAGACAACATTCATTTGTTTTGTACGGTTGGTATATATACCCATCTTTGTTAAGCTGTACGAATGTATTAGATGAACTTCTCATGAATGCCAGAAAATGATTGGAATCCTTTCATCTCCCAAGTGAAATATCTCATAGAAGAACAAATTATATTCTGCGCTCAGCAGAATTACTGTTACTACTCGCTAGTGGGTCATTTGGTCAAGGAATTCACGAGCGATATATTGCACTAGGCTTTTGATTTTGGGGATATCGATTATACATAATTGGAAAAGTTCAATTTAATTCAAAATGTTGGTAGCAATGTTTTGAAGCTAAGGTATTTTTCAAGCTCTATTCTAAGCAACTGATGAAATCGTCCTAAAGGCAGGTAGTAATGCATTTTTATTCACTTTGTTTTTGAACAAAAAACTACTAAATAACCTTCATGCTTAATCTATGAAAAGTAGGCCATGTTTTCTCATGCGTCCATTGTTAAAGCTATGAAGTAAGCTCAAGATAAACTTGGCCAAAGACTCGTATAATTCCGAGATCATAATAGATAGAATGGGTTCATGTAAGATATCACTGGATGGTTTATTTTCCAGGAAAAGTATGGGCTACGAAGTGCTCACAGCTCCTAAACCTTTCGAGCACGACTGCAATCACACCACAAGGACGATGCACGCCTACGCAAAGCAAATATTAAAAGAAATGAGAGTTGATGTGCCTGCGGCGACTCCAGGTCGCAGTTGCATCATTATCCTGACATAAATAAACCATTAGACTGAATCTTTGTTGGCTTTCACTCTTAATAGTCCTATTAAAAGTCCTTTATATTTTGTGTACATGCTACCAACTCTTGTCCTCGCCTCCTCCATCTCTTCAAAACTTGCACATCATCTGTTTCTCTTGTGTAATGAGCTTAAATGGTAAGTGGAACTGTAGTGATGCTCACGGGTAGCTTTTCATACAACTGAATGGTCTAAGGACACGATTTTTCTCTCGCTACTCCGTTCTTTGCCTCTCGACCGAGGATAACGCTGGCAGCAATACAACAGTGCTCCAATCTTATTTCCCTGTATGGAGTTGGATAATGTACGTGACTGTTTTATTTGAAAATTGTTCCATTTCCAAGTGAAAATCTTCATGCCATAAAGAAGATAATGTTGTTCTTAGTGTCAAACATATCCTCGAAAGGATTTTCTAGTAACTGTTGATTTCGACGAGCACGAAGACAACGTCTCTATACCTACTTAGAGTAAGAACATATGGATCTGGCGCTGAGTTGTATGATACGCTGCGAGGGTTCAAGCGGTGAAGATTTAAAATTTCACAGTCGAGCTTGAATGAGATTTCGACGATACGACAAATGTTTTAAATGGGACTGGATACAAATTAGCATGTACATATGTAAGAATTATCAAAAAGGGTAGAATTTAAAGATGTCACAGAACTTTAAAGCAACGCCTAGGATGTCGTATTTTTGGGGGTTGATTTATCTCTTTACTTGAAAATCTGAATTGAATTTAGCGCACACTGCAGCAAACTACAAAAATGCATAAATGTTATCATGAAGGCAGTTCAAGTTCGCAAGACGAGATCCTTTTTTATTAATAACTGAATCCAATATAGTTTGAAAGCTGATTACAGAAGAGTTGTGAACAGTATAATGCAAACAATAATTATGAGTTTCACAAATCCTCGAAACATTTTCTTCTCCTTCTTCGTAAAACTACGGCCCCTCTCGAACCTTCGCTTCCTGCTAGAAACACATAACTGGGATGTAAATTAAATAACCACTTAAATGAAAAACTAACTCCGCCCGTAATGACTGTCCCAAGCCAATGTACAATGGGAGGGAAAACTTATAATATCAATGACAACGAACAGCTTATTGAGTGTGTGTGCAATAGCAGTAGCATTTTGGAAATCTCATTATCGTGCCCATCAAAAGAAATCACATTTGCATTTTAGTTTTCAAACAAATGTGGTAAGACAAACATGGAAACTGATAAAATATATATTAGCCATTGTTTACTATTCGAGTTAAACTTTGGACATTGCAGCGGAGGCTCATCAGAATATAAGCAAAATTTATCGGGAAACTACTCGACAGAACGACCATGTCATGTCATGACAGTGGTTTCAGCGCTTTGTTAATGGAAGTTTGAAGATCATTCACAAACAGGACGGCCCAAGAAGGTGATCGATCATGATCTATTAGAAGTTATACAAGGAAGTGATAAGATGACCACCGCAGAATTATCGGAGTGGTTTCAGGTCCATAGATCCACTATAGAGGCAAGAAGCAATGTGGTAGGATAGAAAGTAGATGCTTCAGTTCTGCGCGTCGGAGGAAACCAGAAAATTCCAACTAACAGGATGGCATCTACAACTGCAGTAGTAGAGAATGAGACGGGATACCAGAAAACATTAACTTCAAGCCGCTTGTATTGGAAAAAATTACAGCTTCAATTCCTGTAGTTCAAGCGGCTACCAGATGGGTTACAGCACTCGGATTTTGCGGATCCGTCGTTTAATGTCCCATCAAAGATTGATGTACTAATTGGCGCGGATGTCTATGGTCGTATTTCGCTACGAGATTTCCGTCCAGAAAACCCAAGTGCACAAAAAACAAAGTTTGGTTGGGTTCTTTTTGGTCCAACTGCAACTTCATCCAAAAGAAAGTCAGTCAATGCTTTGATTTCATTTGAAGAGGTTGACGAACACCTGAACCAGTTTTGGGAAATCAAGAATAAACCAGAAGCAAAATCATTAACTACTGATCTACGAGTTGAGAATCATTTCATCGAGCATATCAAGCGTACGGGCTGTGTGCGGTATACAGTCAGTCTTCCCTTTAAAACGTGGGAAGATTTGTCTCTCTGCGAAACTACTAAAATTGCTTATATGCAATTTTGGAGATTACAACAGGCACTGATTCGAAATCCTGTACAGCGAATATAAATAGTTTATGGCAGAATACCTAAAGCTAGGACATATGCAGTCATGAAAAGCAGCAGTTCCACTTCCAAATTGAGAGTTGTTTTTAATGCATCTCAACGAGGATTACTAACATTACTAACTGAACCATCCATTCAACAAAACATTCAACATGCCCTCATGTGCTACGTCATGGCTACAGACGTTGAGAAAATGTACCGCCATTTGGGTTTTCAGCGCATACTTTGACGTTTTCAACCCAAAGATCCCATTCAGCCCTACCAATTAAAAACCGTCACATACGGAACACCATTTTTAGCCATCAGAACACTCCACCAATTGGCAAAGGATGAATAATTAAGGTATCCTGAAGCTGCTGAAGTCATACTTCGATATTTATACGTTGACGACATACTAACAGGTGCAGGAAAGATGGACGTGCTTGGGCAACTCCAAAGTGATTTGTGACATGTCATGCAATGGGGAGGCTTTCATCTCCAGAAATGGATATCAAATCATCCTGACCTGGTAAAACATATCCCACGTAAAGACTGAGAGACACAAATACCGTTCGACATCAGCCTTAAGGGAGCTGTGAAAACATTAGGCCTACAATGGCATCCTGAAGAAGATTATTTTACCTCCTCAATCAAGAGAAGTATTCCTCAGGATATCACAAAACGAAACATTCAGTTCAAGGTATTCAAAATTTTTGACCCATTAGGCTGGATACAACCATGCATAATAACCGGGAACATCACAGTACAAAAACTATGGCTTATAAAGTGCAGCTGGGATGATACAATACGAGAAAAAGATATACAGGATTGGCTCACCGTACATAAACAACAACCAGCTTCAACAAATTGAAAATTCCACAATGGATTGGGTACTCCAACCAGGAACAGATTGCGTTACATGTTCTCTGTGATGCGTCATCAAAGGCGTGCGCCGCTGTCATCTACATAAAAGTAAAATCCTCAAATGCTACAAGTATTACTCTTGTTACATCCAAAGCAAAGGTGGCACCCCTCAAAACGTCAACCATTCCCCGTCTTGAATTGTGCGGAGCTGTATTGCTTATAGACCTTATGGAGTAAGTCGTTCAAGCACATGGTTGGAAACACGTTCCAAAATTTTACTGGACCGACTCGTCAATCGTACTAAACTGGATTCAAAGTCCTGCGTCAAAGTAGAAGATTTTCGTTGGCAATCGAGTTGGACGTATTCAACACAAGACCAACATAAAACAATGGCATTATGTTGCAACCAAGGATAATCCAGCAGATTTTGCATCTCGGGGTGTCTTCCCGAAGGATCTATTGAATCTAACTCAATGGTGGAATGGTTCAAGCTGGCTTAAAATGTCTTCAGTAAATTCATCGGGTTCCGTAAAAACCCATCAAGTCACATTGGCAATTGACAAAACTACCGCGGATCCAGAAATTCTACGATGTTTCACATGTATTGAAAAACAGAAAAGAATCACAGAAACCAGCTCTCAAACGAACCGGTGTTCTCACCAGAGAAAAATTAAAAAATGCAGAAACACTCTGCATTCATTTCGCACAAGCCCACACATTTCATGAAGATATACGACATCTACAACGATCAAACAGTGTATCAGCTACCATTAACCTACGAGTCCTAGCCCCATGGCTCGACACAGATGATGTTTTGAGAGTAGGTGGAAGAATTTACCACACGCTCAGCGGTAAAGAAGCCAAGAATCCAGCCATAATTCTGAAAGGGACCTTAGCGGAGCTCCTCATAAAAGATGCTCACCAACAAACACTTGATTGAGAAGTCCAGCTAACGTTAAGAACGCTGCGTTCAAAATATTGGATACTCTCTGGCTACACGTTAACGCGTGACTTTCTTAAGAATTGCTTACCGTGCTTCAAGATGACGGCCAAACCAAATGAACAGCTGATGGGTAACCTGCCACCATCTCGAGTACGCTTCGAGAAACCTTTTATGGAGAAAGGTGTAGATTATGCAGGCCCAATCAACATAGTTGGAGTTCATAACACGGAGCAAAGACCTTTAAAGCTTATGCATGGCTACCAAAGCCTTCCACCTTGAGCTGGCATCCAATTTGTCTTCGCCAACTTGTTAAGCAGTAATTTGGAGACTCATCGCTAGAAGAGGAAAATGTCGTATCCTCTACAGCAACTGTGGCAGCAACTTACGTGGAGCGCAAAAACATCTGCAAGAAGAATATGTCAACGTAAACCGAAATGCAGGAGCAGAGCTAGTACCAAATGGAAGTTCATCCCGCCTGGCAGCCCACACTTTAGGGTCTCTGGGAAGCCGGTGTCAAGTTGATCAAACGACACCTCTACAAAACAATTAGACAGCAAATTTTAACAGTAGAAGAATTCGACACACTTCTCGCTCAAATATAAGCCTGTTTGAATCCCAGACCTCTGACTGATATAAGTTCTGATCCGTCTGATGTGAGCGCCTTAACACCAGATGATTTTCTTACTGAAAGCCACCTTTTTGAAATCAAAAGCGATCCCAGTGAGAGTAATGCTACTCTGCTCAAAAGATGGAAGCCGGTACAATACATGAAACATTCGTTTTGGCATAGGTGGTCACGCGATTACTTGAATTATCTACAACAAAGACCGAAATCGTATTCCATCCATACGATGGCCACTTGCAAAAATAGTTGCGTATCATACTGAAGAGGACGGGTAGGTGAGAGTGGTAACTTTGAAACTCAATGGGAAGTTCACTAGACGTGCAATAACCATGGTGTGCAGTCTTCCTTTTAATCACAAAAATCAGCAAATATTGACTCCAGTAGGAGCTAAATCACCATCAACTCACCCAGAAGCAGTTAATACATCGATTATTTCTGCAACCGCGAAAACATCCGCTACTCCCAATAAGCGAAATTTACATGAAGAGAGCCCAATTGAACCAAAGCGGAAGAAATCGAAGTCAAAACCATTCACCCTTGCAACCGTATTATTATCAACTCTATTAGCACCAGGAACCTGTGTATCTCCAAGTTCAGCTACAGTCAGCATTTCTCCGTTAAATGGTGGATTATATATTGGGCACATTGAAGTGGCTAACCTGCTTCAAGGGGCGCTGCAACTTCATTTCAAATTACCTCTGGACAATCTGAAACTTGATGAGCAAAATATCCGATAGGTAAATGTAAGCGTTCAAACGATGTGTACAGCCGTGAAGCAAGCGAATGATCAGATTCATTGTTGGGATCTCTATCAGCATCTTTTTGAGCTATGCCACGAAAGCTTGGAACGCATCAACACCATCGGTTTTTTGCATTCTCGGAAAACACGAGGGCTTCTGGGCCAACTACTAACTTCATTATTTGGTGTGAATGATGAGGTTATCATGGATCTCAAACAAGGAAAAACTTTACTTAGAGTAATACGCCCCCTAAATATAACGGCTTCAAGAATTAGCAATTAACTTACAAAATTTTTAGAACAACTTCAAGGAGGGTTAAGTGGGATTCAAAAATAAAAAGAATGGTTTTCTAAAATTCACCATAATCAACTCAACATTCGGTTCCTAGTGCTCTATTAACACGCCAAAAACTACATAAATGACTTATTCCACAAACACGACAGTATCCTACGAACCATCTACACTAAATCCAGAATTTGGGAATGTATAAAACTAGCGGAGTTAGAATCAGCCATATATAATCTCCAACCCCTTGTAATAGTTCATCTTGAGATTTTATACGCCACCACATCAAAAGTCACAACCTCTTATGAAGGAGATCATCTACAAATCAGTGGTCAGCTCCCAATAATCGACATCTGCAGGTAAAATCTGATCAAGGCATCCGCGATTCCCATTCAAGAAAACAAAGATATTTTCTCCATATTCGAAATCAGCTCTTCTCTGCTCGGAATTAACTATGATGACGAGCTCTGCTTTGAAATAAACGAAAATGAGGTTTTCAACGCACACAAAATCAAAACCAGCCAATACTTGCTCGCAATGACTTCACTTACCGAAATCAAAATACGACCTAACTGTATAATCCGAGAAGTTTACAATTCATACACTGGGACACGGCGCCCTACAAAAACTTTTCAACTGCATAAACCCGTTTGGAAACAACTTACAAGTCCGTACTCGGGCAACTCCACACGCTACACCTACGCAAACTGTATGCCACGATACGAGAAGTAAAATTATGCAGAACGGAACGGGGATCCTGCGAGCCACCCCTGATTGTACTTTATCAACAGCGGAGTACATCCTCACTCACCTTCTATATAAAGCTTCCGAGTTCCCAGTTTATATAACACCGTTCATCCCCATCCGCAATGTTACCGACAACTCTGCAATCAAATTACACCTAAATGCTTCGTCTATCGTCCCGACAACGAATGAATTTTCCGCACTTATCAACGAACAAGAATATCTCTCATCCTTCGAAAAGTTTCATTGGACAACGATTCAACGCCACGGGATAACCGCTGGTGTCATTGTCACAACTACAAGTTTAGTGCTCCGCATTGATCTGATGATTTATTTTATCCAGAAGTGGTCATCTCAAAAACTCAACATAAAAAGCACCCCAACAAAGTCCAACATCCACACACGAAGTGCCTCATCGAAAACCAATTGGTTTGACGAGCATCAACTATAGATCTGGAATAACTCTAGGGGGCCGGCAATGTTCATGTCAGTGAACTATAATCCACATATTCAGCATTTCAATATTCATGTCAGTGAACTATGATCCACATATTCATCATTCCAATATAATTCACATATTCAATGTTCATTTAACTTTCTGCAAAATGCATTAATTCATATACTCATCATTACCATGTTCATTGAACCTTCTGTACAATGCATTAATTCATTATTTCTAAAAAAATGCATCGTAATATAAATACTTGAACTTCTTAGAAATGCACAACTTGCAATGTAATTGAACTTTAGAATATATTGAAATAGGCTTGTTCATGATTTATGCATTGTTCCAATCAATAAATAAAATTCTGCTCTTTCATCAATTTTAGGCTAAGAAAAATTGTATTTAAATAAAGTAAGCCCAAATAAATATTCATTGCATTCACGTAGGTCTAATTGTTACAGTATTGTTCAGAGTTTTTTTCTTTTTTTTTTAATTTAGTTAATTTTTCCTGAAAAAATTTTAAATCTGCCAGTTAAAATTTTGAACATGGGAACACTGATTTAGTGCACCCCAACAGTGTATTACATTACCGAAGGTAAGCTAATTAGGCTGAGCTCAGCTGATGCGAATCGCCGTATACACGGTAATGAAAAGGAGAAAGGTCGGGAATTTCTGGGACGGATCGAGAGTGGACTTATCATCGCGACAGAGAAAAGACATCGGGGAGTCCACTTCAAACCGCCAAGCAGCGAGGTCAACGGGAGATCGTGGCACTGCAAGCACTGCGGATGGGTTTGAATAGCACAAATAACCTGACTACATAAAACACATCCGGGATTTCCTCATTCGGAACTAAAATAATCATCCCGGTGAACGATTGCAGCAAACGAATAATCGGCTAGATAGTAGTTCTGCCTTGAACAAATTGAAGTTTATCTTTGCAATTTTAAGATGTCTCTTTGATATTTGATATAAAAATCAAAAAGGAATTTGATTCGAACGAGTCTCATCCCAGTCCTGAAAACAGGGAACAATATGATATTGTCGCGTGTTTTGGTTCGCGGCCAATAATTTTAATGTTCCGGGAAAGTGAAAACGCAATGTCTTTTAATATAAGTTAAAAGAGATTATTTAATTACAAAAGTGCACAATGATCAATTTAACAATTTAACACTTTCACTAATTTTAATTTTCACTATGAAAAAAAATCTAACACTTGTCCATAAATTTCTTATCACAATTGTCTTCTAAATCACTTCACACTTCACACTTTTCTACTACTCGAATAATATCGCTTCCCACATACTATCGCAGTTCTTATCGCGGTCGAATGAATGATGATCTCCCCCCATTCATTCAGCTCGCCTTTATATAGGGTCTCTATCTATTCACCCATTTCTCGCACATTATCGAATGTTCTACCGAGAGGTACCTGGTAGGTTCGAGCTAGTTCATGAATGGAGTGACGTCACTTGCAGATGTTGATCATGCTTGTTGGATTCTCGTGGGTTTCGAGTGAATTCGTGTTCTTCATTGTTGGGAAAACAATTGCGACAGTAGCTCGCAGAATTATTTGTACATGTAACAATATTATTTGAAGGGGAGCTCGATTTTGTCGCTCGAGTGTGACGTCTGTGGATGCGAAGGTCATGTGGTGATATCTTCAGGCCGCAACCGTGGCTCAGGTCAACAATTTCCATTTGACACTTTATGGGAATCTTCCCATTAATTGCATGCGTGAAGTGTGAATTTTCCGTGGACCACATTTTGCGGATTTGTTGTGTTTTCCGTGTTTTTCTTGCGTTATCGAAGTGTTGGAGTGCCAGAAGGAAAGTGCAACGTGTGAGTGTTTCTCGAATTTAAGCCTTGAGTTGCATCAAAATCCCAATCAATGTAAACTAAGTGATTGCTTGGAGTGCGAGGGGCACCACCTCCATCTGGATGCCCCACTCTTAGTTGTGAGCCATAAGAATCGTCGGTAACAACGAAGTTCTTTTAAGTCCGCCTGTCTTACCCAGGTCCAATTTGTCCTTTGCGTGAGCTATTTCCGACCCTTAGTTGGTTACCTCCGTTTTGACTTCGGTCTACATTTTATTTGACCCCAGAAATTCGTTGATGCAAAATTCTTTTGTAGTGGGTCCTCGTGCTGGGGGAATGAACCCGCCCCACAACACCAAAATGCTAGCCTGCCAGCGCATTTCAGACAATGGCAATCTCAGCGGATCCCAACATTCTCTCCCGCTGAGGCAGCAGGCCATCACTTCAGTCCTACACGGACATTCTCTATACCTACTTAACTACATATCGCTTGTTTCGGTCCCAGGACAACTTCTTGCAGGGAAGGGAATGCAATACTAAACAGGATCTTTGTACAGGACTAGCAAAGTTTTTCAAGAGTAGGAGGAAGAGATACAGCATCTTTTAAAACGTTGGGCACAAGACATACATAATAATGGCGATCATATACTAGATTACGTTTAAATAAATAAGTGATTGAAGAAAAATATATTATTTAATTCGGAGCCGGAAAAATTTTTTGCACACATACTTCCTTAGGTGGTAGCCAACCAGCGATTGAAAGTCCACCTATTGCGGCAGGAAGCGCATCAATCCTGGGTTTCCCAACATTATATCTCTCAGGGAATCTCTTAACTCATAAACCTCTACTCAAGCATTGACTGAAAAATTTTGCTTGCAGAAGATAATGTTGGATATCCTGAGATTTACTCACATAGAGATATAAATATAAACCTGTCTTTAAAATGCAAGCAAAACATCAACTCGCGACAACATGAATAGCACGCGAGCCCTGTCTTAGGAACGGGTAATGCCGTTATTGATAACTCAAATTAGAACCAGTCTATGTCAAATTGAAAAGCGCTTCATTCAATACTAATAGTTATAAATTTTCAAAGAATATAAAACAAATTTCAATCAATAACAATACAAAAACTTAATGGCCCAAGTCACTCCTTAAATTTATACATTATCAACTAAAAACATTAAATTAAAATAAAAAAAATCAAATTATTACACATTTTATAATTTAATTGGAAAAAGCAGAAAAAAACCAGCCAACACTATTGAGAACTATTTATAATTTTAATACAATAGTGAACTTTTATCCTATACCTAATATATTATAACCTAATTCTAATCAAATTCAATCAAAAACTTTATCTTATACTAAAAAATGCTTTCACAATATTCCTAACCTGAACGTTAAACCTTATCTCTAAACCTTATATGATAAACATAACATATACCTATATATATTGTAATCTATTCCTAATTTTTAAACAAACACACATGTAGCAATAATGAGCTGAAACTCAAAACTATGCAAAAGAAAACACAAAACAAAAAATGAACACGAATAATTTATGCTTTGTCATTCAGCCACTTATACCTAGATGGCTCCGCCCCAGCTCGAGCAGCCTCAACAAATCTAGCACATGAGTATGTCCATTGGAATTGTTGGTCTTGTGACCTCGAATTGGGAGGATATTTTATCTTCTTATCGGTGGCCCAATTATATATGTGATATATGATTGGGACACCGTCAGGATCAAAAACATATCGATTCATGTCCAAATACACGAATCTTCGGGAGGAATGAAGCCAGTGGTGAGACAAGTCTCAATATACGCGTCGGAAGGGTGGAACGGCTGTGAAATCCAAGCGTTTTCGCTCACAGTTACAGATCTTACAATATGATTCCGAAGCAGTCTCAATATAAAAACATCGACTCTTGTCAATTCAGCAGTTTGATAAATTCTTCTATTGGATATATGGTAATTCCAATCCTTTTCAGACTTTCTGGACATACCAGTAGATGCACGAAGACATTTCCTTTTGAAAACTTTTAATTCTCTTTCATCACTAGCACTCTTTTTGTACCAGATCTGACATCCATATGTCAAAACTGGTCTAACCAGGGTCTTGTAGCAGATAATTTCGACCTTCTTATCGATGTATTGGGAATGAAAGAGTCGTCAAAGGGCCATGAATATTTTTTGTGCCTTACTAAGCATGATTTTGACATGCCCAATATTGTGCAGAAACTGATCGAGATGAGCACGTAGGTATTGAATACAGTTCTGAATTACCCTCACCAGCCATAATGTGGAATTCCTTCCAATTACATTTCAGGTCTTGACTGGGCCACTGGAGCATTGTCCAAAACAAAATTGTTTCGCACTTCTGTGCATTGATTTTCATTCAACCATTGCTAGTGTAGCGCTGCATATCATTAAGCATTTTTTGAAGATTGCTCTGCACTATTGTAGCTTTTTGGTCTGCCGTATAGATGATCAGATCATCAGCAAGCGCTACCAATGATCTCGTTTGTGAAACGTTGAGAAAAGCAGAAGCGCAGTAATTGTTCCCTGCTGTAGACCATTCAAGACCTTGAAATCGTGCATTGTCGTCAGATTTCCATCAGTAACAACAAATGATCTCCGTTATAATATACTGCACATTATGGCGACAAGGTGTCTGGGGAACGTACTTTGAAGGAGTTTAAAATTAGTCCATCTAACCACACCTTATTGAAGGCTTTCTCCATATCATTAATATACGCTCCATAACATTCTCTGTTATTTGGTTTCCAACAATGTCTGGGGTTACTTTAGTTTGCACATCTATGGTCGAATGGGTGGCGCGAAAACCAAATTGTTTTGTATCACTTTAAACACTTTGCTAATGTTAGGCAGCAAGCTGATTGGGCGATGGCTTTTAGGGCTCGAAGATTCTTTTCCTTTCTTCAAGATCGGAAATACCTTAACGTTTTTCCATTCATTTAAGAAATATGAATTGTTCAACATGTAGTTGAACAATATGCAATAATTCCTAATAGCAACTTCAGGCAAATGTTGGAGAACTATATTTGGAACAGCGTCGATACCACATAGTTTCTTGCTGTTTATCTTGCCAAGTATGAAATATAAGTCTTCATAGCTGACAAAATAATCAATAAGATTCAAGCTCGGAATGAGGTCAGATGTCAATGTTTCATTGAAATGAAGAAGAGATTCACCGGTCAGGCTTGATTTGAAGTTAGAAACTTTTGCTTCTACGGTCTCTGAAAGTATTTGACTCCCTCCCTTTGGATTTGGTAGATGAACTTACTCAAAATGTATGCCAATCAGGGCAAGTTTATGCAAACTATCACATATAATCCCGTTTTCATTTCTATTCGGAGTCGTACTTTCAATTCTGATACCAGCCTTATAGAGAAAATTTATTTCATCACTAGCGACTTCAAGATTCGATGCCTTCACTCGAGACTTCTTGCGGAATAAAGTATTCATTCTCTTGAAAACACCATCTAAGTCGTGTGAGCTAATACTCCTCAGTTTTTCCACCCACTAATTTTTGACCTCACTGCTGAAGTATGAACGGGTTAAACTCCGGAGTACCAGTTTTTAAACACAATTCTTTAGATACTTATAGTTTCATAAATATCAGTCGAAAGCTTTGGTCACAACTACAACAACAAAATTCTGTACGCTTTTCGATATTTGAGCAACTGCTCTTTTGTTTTCGCCTGGCCAATATAGCTGGTTCACAAACTTAATGAGATATTTACTCAATACACCTTTCCTGAAAGTTTGTTGAAAATCGGACCAAATTGCAACTTCTAGCGTGGTCATAAATATCGTTATATCCCATATATATGTATATATATATATATATATATATATATATATATATATATATATATATATATATATATATATCTATATATATATATATACATATATATATACATATATATATATATATATATATATATATATATATATATATATATATATATATATATATATGTATATATATATATATATATATATATATATATATATATATATATATATATATGTATATATATATATATGTATGTATATTTATATATATATATACATATATATATATATATATATATATATATATATATACAAAGAATTCTGGGAGCTACTGTCGCAATTGTTTTCACAACCATTAAGAAGATCATGATTAACAAAACGAACGTACTCGAAAACCCACCAAGCATGATCAACACCAGAAAGTGACGTCACTGCTCTATTCATTAAGCTGCTCGAATATTCCAGTTAGTTCGCCAATGTACAAGAAATGGATTGAATGATTAGAGACCCTTTATAAAGGCGAGCAGAATGAATGGGGGGATTCATTACAGCCGCGATAGTAAAAACTGCGATAGAGTGTAGCGCGAGGTAAAGGCGATATTGATTGAGTGATTGTGAAGTGATAGACAGTAGTAATAACAAGTTGAAGTAGCAGGAGGATGCTCCTGCCAGAAGGGTGGTGTAAAATAATTCGTAAGTCAAACAATATATTCTGCATATCAAAACTTGACTAATATACAGATTCCATAAATTGAGTTCGAAAAATTATTATGGTTATTATAATTTTAAAAGCGCCACTATTTTGTTTCAAGTGTTTTGAC
This sequence comes from Odontomyia ornata, assembly GCA_963969285.1. NCBI lineage: Eukaryota > Metazoa > Arthropoda > Insecta > Diptera > Stratiomyidae > Odontomyia > Odontomyia ornata. The sequence goes on from OZ017741.1 coordinate 312,695,328, forward strand.
CCCATCGCTTGATTAGTCATGATAACACATGAATATTACAAACCATTTTTAAAATTTTTAAGAAAATTCCTACTTATTTGTAGTGTCTAGGTCCGTTGCAAACGTGTATCTCCCTAGTATCACGTGTTAATGTTGTTGTAATTGCTAGATATTCAATCGGCTGTAACGTAGCTGTTTATTGTTCAGAAAACTTAAATTATAGAGTTTGGGAAATTTAAGGGTCCCATCTTGATTTTATAGACAATAAAAGCAAAATTTATATAATGTACTATTATTAACAAAGTTGATCGAATTTCGACTTCTGAGGTATTTGTTGCCCTTGTGAAGGAAAAATTGTCAGTTTAAGTACTGTTTTGAAAAGCTCTTATAAAGAAATTTCATTTAATATTCATATGGGCTACCTTTGATGAAATTTTTGTCCGGCGGCCACTCCCCTTTACTGTAATCATCGATTCGTGGCCTTTTTTTTCGAATCCTAGAATGGTTCCAAAGCCCATTTGTAAGGAGCTCTCTCCTGCCTCCTCAACTTGTTTCACCCGTGAGTATTAATTGTAGGTACTCATCTTCAGGCATTCATTAAATTGAATCAAGTGTTAAAAGCATGCGCCTTAAACGTTGAAGTTGGGGCAAAATACATCAAAATTATTCAATCTTCGCATTTAAACAGCTACTATTTTGCTTTACGATTACTAATACCGCTAGCTGAGCCAATTCTCTAAGAAATTCATGAGTGTACCTAATTTCATTGAATTTAAGGGCACCGTAAAGATTTTATTGAACAAAACGTAAAAGCTATAAATCATACTATTACTAACAAAGTTGAGTGAATTTCGACTTCTCATGTATTTGTTGTTGCTGTACTCATGAAGGCCTACATTCAGGATTTTTTCAGATTTTTCGGATCAAAGGTGTCCAATCGCGAGGGGGGACACAAAATTTTCGTACATTTCCCCCTCCCCTGCACACCTCGAAGCAAAATTTGTCATTTTAAGATCTGTTTTGAAAAGTTCTCATAAGGACCTTGTTACGGGTGAACATTGAGACTCCGTAGCGCTGCTCACCCGAACACTACCATACGCGATTACGTAAGAGTTTAACCTACGCAATACCGAGCCGCACTTTATTAATTGTTTTTTCTAGTAGTCCGATGATGTAAATAGCAACAAGTAATTTTAATTTCCATTCACGAAAGAATTATTATCTTAATTACAAACAGAAGCCACACAATAATTTTAAGCTTGATAATTGTTTTAATTACAAACAGAAGCCACACAATAATTTTAAGCTTGATAATTGTTTTAATTACAAACAGAAGCCACACAATAATGTTAAAACTTAATAATTGTTTTAATTACAAGCAGGAAGCCAAAAAGTAATTTTGCTTTGTAACTTAATGTACATTAAACTCATTTAGCTAGGTCGCTTCCGTTCCACATGCCACAATTACGGACAACGCAACCAGCAGCAAGCGGCGGAGGCACCAAGCACCAGCGCGAGCTCGAAAACGAAATGCGAAATACACACGGAGCGGAAACAGTCATCATCCATTCAACATATGCGGCAGAGCATGCAACGCAATTGCATCATCATAAGGCTTCGTAATCTAATCGCGCCCCATTCCAATGCAATGTTTGCGCACTCAAGCATGAGTACAGCGATTGTAGCAGATATTATGAAACATCCAAAACCCTAAAGACACATCGTATCGTACATACCGAGCCTAATAGGCGCAAGTGCACCGTCGGCGTTAAATCAGTCGCTAATGCCCACAATGCTTAGACATGGGAAGCTGCATTTGAACCCCAATGATAGTTGGGAAAGAGTTCTAAGCAATTGGGAAGGTTAAGCGAACATCAATCCCACCTTCCGGCCAGGAGAGTCTTCATTTGCGGCTAAAGATGGTTGTTTCATCATTCACGCGACATTGTATTTTTCATAATAAGACTCTATGGCTTAATAAATTGCGGGGAGTATTTCCTAAAGATCAAACATCCAAAGGATCATGTGAAATGAAACCAACCAACGATTCAAATGCTCGTCATCATCGGGGCATCATCAGTCGCCGAAGGTGACACAGCGGACAAGTAAACGACGAATCATCAATACCAGACAATGGAGATGGAATCAATGCATTCGGCGATAGTACGTTCGATTCCCAATAGGATCGCCACGGGTAGTGTGTAGTTTGAGTGGAAACAAGTGAGGGGAGTTACTCGTTTAAAGTCACTCAAAACGAGTTTTTCCCGGTGGATAGAAAGGAAAAAGAAAAAAACGGGATTCAGTCGGAATATTTAAGCCGAGAAGATTGGTGCGGGCGGTCTCTTTTCCCTTCTTTCTTTCGAGCTAGAGTCGGAAGATAGTAGAGCTGAATCCAAACTTACCAATTAATTAATTTAATGATCACTAATACAACAGCACCAATAACCCACATTAGTAGAAAAAATGCAAAACCGTCGTGTGCAACGTAGTATTACACCGCACATGGCGTGTGATAACCTTTATCTTTGCGCCCTACGCCACTGACGCGGACCAACAGATCCATACAATCTACGCCACTGACGCCAACCAGCAGATCCCTACACCCTAGGCCACTGACGTCGACCTGCCGATCCCTACACTCTACGTGTCTGATGTCGAAGGGTAACGGCACGTGCGCTCAGTTTGACACGTCAGGGAAAATCCGTGTGTAAAATCAAGAAATTTCAGGAATTGGGGATAGATCTTTATAAGGAAATTGTGAACCGATTGCGACGCGTTGACGTTTCTTGCGCACGAAAGACACGATTCGGATAGGGATTGCAGCGATTAGAGATAGGAATCATGAAATAAACACATTCTAAAGTGAGATAAGTGCCTGTTTTTTTCCAAAGCTGATTGTTTTACGAGGAAAGAGATGTCGAAACCTGTCACAAAATTGAATGAAAATACATATATCCACTGCCTGACGGCAATAGTGAGGAAGATGAAAACTATAAGGAAGGGATCAAGACATTGCAGGAAGCAGGAAGACCGGCAAAGACAACCAAGGGCGTGAGCACTTATAAAAATATACTACTACCATAAAAATAAGAAGAATCGTTAAAAATGCAAGAAATGCTGACACGAATGCAAGCTCAAAAATATGTCGGAAATTTGTGTTAGTTATTTTCACTTTATTATTTTCTTCCTAACCACATAAATTACGATTCATGAAGATGATCTATTTTATATTGAACACAAATTTTAACATTTGGTAGAGAATAGAACGTATTTTTTATGACGCTTTTTATAGTATTTTATAAATTGAAAATTATTTTTGGTTTCAATTCAACGATTCCTACAATCAAAATAAGTTGATTTCACCCGTTCTACTTTTCCTCAGTATTGTTATACTTTATTGTATTTTTGTAATTTTCATGATAACGGTACTATTATTAAGACAAACAATATTATCATGTTTATCTGTGCTTTTCAATATTAATCCAAATCGAGAAAAAAATCAATCAATCTCACCACACGTCCAGCATAAATTGATTTTAAGATAATACGAGTAGTCCTTTTTCGACTATTTGTAAAGCATTATTTCCTATGAAAAGATTTTTGTCAGTTAAAAATAATTAAGACACGAAATATACAAATTCATAGTATTCATACGGGTTAAAGGCTTCTTCTTCTTCTTCTTCTTCGCACTACTGCCCCTCTCGGGCCTTCGCTAACTGCAAATAACGCCTCCAACTGTCTTGGTCCATTAACCGCGTCCTTCAATTTCGAAATCTGAGCAGCGATGAACTGTTTTCGTCGACATGGTCAGATCAGCATTTCCTCGGTTTCCCCACTGGTCACCAGCCTTCAGTTCTCTCTACGAATATCTTTTTGGGTATCCGTTGTTCGTCCATACGATTCAGGGGTCCAATTCATTGCAGCTTATGCAGTTTTACAATCGTTGAGACCTCTGGTTTGGCAAAAATTTCATTCAGCTCATGGTATTATCAAATGGTCCCCGTCTAGCTTTGCTCCAATCATTCGCTTCAGGACCCGTCGCTCAAAGGTGTTCAATATATTTGTGGATGCTTGGGTTAGGGTCCATGTTTCACACCCATAGCATAACACAGGTCTTAGCACAGATTTGTATGCTCGGAGTTTTGTCTTCAAGATCGGCAAAACTGAGTAAAATATTTTATTTGCGAGCTGTATGCTTCGGCGTATTTCGTCTCTTTAGTCACTGGTTCATTTTCATTTTGGCACTTAAATACATAAATTCGCTCACATTTTCGATACTGTATTCGCCAAGTGTAATATTTTGTGGACTTGAGGCATTTTTCCTCGACTGCGTCATGAGCTTTGTATAGTAACATTCCTTGACTTGTATAGTAACATTCCTTACGTATCGACAGGTAGCTTCCTTATGACGTACTCCAGAGCTAAATTGGATAGCAATGGGGCCAGCCAATCTACCTGCTTTAGTCTAATATTTATGCCAAAGCAATCGGTGAGTTGATTATTGGTGGGGACTTGGGAGGTCGTCAACGTCATTGTCATTTTAGTAAGACGGACTAATTTGGCTGTGATGCCAAGGCCAAGCATTATTTGGTACAGTACGTTACGATGAATAGTGTCGTATGCTTGCTTAAACTCAATGAAAATTTGGTGTAGTTCTATGTTGAACTCCCACTATTTTTCAAGTACCTGCTTGACTGCGAACAATTGGTCTATTGTCGATCTATCTACTCTCGAACCAACCACCGATTTTATTTTCTAAGATTTTAGAAAATATTTTGTACACCGTACAAAGTAATGATACGTCTCTATAATTGCCGCACTAAAGCTTGTCACCTTTTTTGTAGATAGTGAATATCATTGATTGGCTCCACTCTTTGCACATATGTTCTCGCTGCCAATTGTGCTGGATGACTTTGTGAATAGCTTTATGAACACAACTGCCACCATATTTGATGAGCTCCACTGGAATCTCATCGATGCCCGGCGCTTTATTATTATTTTGGGCTTTAATAAGTTGGTGGGGCCAATAGAAGCTCTCGACAGACATGTATAGGCTCCGATGTTGTAGAGTTGTGCAGAGGATGAAGGGGGTTCTTAGCATATGTTGCCCATCTTTCCTTAACCTTGGTTTCATGAGCGATGATGTTGCGGATGTCATTACGAGAGCGTGGTTTTGGGCTGATAACCACGTTTCAAGCTTTTCACTACTTCGTATATTTGTCTTGTGCTGTTGCTCGCTAGGCTTACATTTATACTTCCCAATTCGCGTCATAGTATTTCCTTTTTTTAATCTTAATTATCTTATTTGCTACTCTTCTGAGATTTTCATAGTGTTTTCTCTTCGTCCTGATTTTTCTACCAATGTATTCTTCGTACGCCTGGCACTCATTATCGAACCAATCATTCCTCTTGCGCCGGGCTTGATGTCCGATCGTGGGTTCTGCCACGGTTCTGACAGCCGCTTGCACTTCCATCCAGAGCTCGTTGCTCGTCTTTAACGGCGTCTGATAAGATGGAAGCCAGCTGGCTGTCGAGGGCCTCCATGAAATTTTCGGCCACAGATGCCGTTTGGTGCCTTTCAATGTCAAATTTTTATAACAGGCTAGTCTTTGCCGAATATGCCGTTGACATACGACATCGATAGGTTAATTTGATCAAGTAATGATCTGAGTTACAATTGGCTCCTGGGTATGTACGGACGTCAAGTATGCTCGAGGTCCAACGTTGTTGGATCAAAACATGGTGGATCTGGTTTTGTGTGTTACCATCCGGTGATACCCAGGCCAATTTATGAATGCGTTAATGTGGGAAGCAAGTCGAATGTATGACTAGATTTCTGCTATATGCGAAGTTAATCTGGCGCTGGTCGTTATCGTTTGTTTCATCGTGAAGGCTTTATCCTCCAGTCGTTTTCTGATGAGATAGCTCATTGCCAACCTTAGCGTTGAAATCACCCAGAATTTCATCCAGATGATTGTAGAACGTTTTCTTTATTTCTTCGTCCTTTTCTTCGGTCAGGGCGTGAACGTTTATCAGCTGAGGCTAGTTTTTATCAATTAACAAGTGGGGGCGTCTTCTAATTTCTATACTAATAAATTACAAGGACTCTATCCTCTTTACTTCGATGATATTTTGCTTTAACTTCAAAATAATTCTTTTAAAATTAAAAATTTAAGTGAAAGTAGCATCGACAACGAATTAATTTAGAACTATAATAACTATATAGAAATTGTTCTTAAAAAAATTATGTCAAGTTAACAAATAAAAGATATTACTTTCCTAATGCTTCGTAAGCCATGAAACAGTTCCAATATTTGCTTAGTAGGATCACACCTCCTCCAAACCGTGAGACAAAAAAAAGAATACCCGCATATATACCAACTGAAACTTACTTTATTTTTAATAAAAAGAAAATTCATAAGAACCTTAGATTAGATAAAAATGAAACTATACATAGCAAATACAAGCTTGTGCACATGCTTTCTTTTTTGTATCGCGTTAGCTACCCTAAATGATATAGAGAAGAGAGGGGGAACTGAGGAAAGAGAATTTTTTTTGCAGCAGAAAGCATAATACGCAATACTGTCGATTGTATTCAATATTTTCGTTATTTGTTTTCTACATGTATAAATACTAAGAAATATATATGATACCGAACTATATCTGCATATGTTCCCATACCTTAAAACTATACAACACGAAAGAGTAACCATGCCTGGATATATCTAAAGCATATAAAATCACAAATTATCATGAAACGTTACTTCAATAAGATATGTGAGCCCGTATGAATGTATTGCTTAATCAGTAATATTAAAAGTAAGGATAGAAAAATTATAAGACCTATTCATGGGAAAATATCGACTAAATCAATAATGGTAAAATAAGTTATGAAGACATTTGAAATCAAACACTAGGAACTAAGAAGAGCAGATTCGTTAGTTTATTATTTTCTATACTCTATAATGTGCAAATGAAATTAATTGTTGACAAACAAAAAAATCTTTCCTTTTCAGTAACCGGCTCTTTTTCAGTAGGACAAGTTGGCGAAATCCGCAAATCGTCAGTTTTGCGTTGCGGTCGGCACGCGGTGCCATACAGGGTCAGAATAATAAGTAACCGGACTGACCTCAGGAAATTTTTTATTGGCAAAATATGTACAATTTTTCTTTATAAATCTTCAAAGTAGTCCCCATTGGAGTCGATAAAACGCTGATACCGGATTTTCCAATCCCCAAACGCTCCCTGGAAGTCGGCAATATCGACGCTGTCTAGAGCCCTCGTCGTAGCACATTGAACGTTTTTCAGAGTCGCGAACCGCGTCCCCTTAAGATGTCTCTTGATCTTGGGGAACAGAAAGAAGTCCGCTGGTGCCATATCCGGGCTGTAAGCAGGCTGTGGCAACGTTGCCCTCGACTGTTTGGCCAACTGCTCGGTGACGAGCAGGCAGGTGTGCGACGGAGCATTGTCGTGATGGAGGATCCACGAATCGGCAATCTCCGGGCGGACTCGGCAAACCCGGGGGGTTAGTCGACGGAGCACCTCTCTGTAGTACTGGCCGTTTGCAGTTTGGCCAGGTGGCACAAACTCTTTGTGAACAATGCCTTTCACGTCAAAGAAAGCAATGAGCATCGACTTCACCTTCGATTTGCTCATGCGCGCTTTTTTCGGTCGTGGTGACGCCGGTGTGTGCCACTCCGAACTCTGCCGCCTCATCTCATAACGTTGTTAAAAAACTTTGGTTCGGTTGCTCGATCGTACACTCCATTTTCACTCCGACGACGTAACTGAACACGCACTCCGCTCTCGCTCGATGCTATCTCTCCAAGCGCTTGGAGACAACTGCTGCAGCCTGTTCCCTTTACCTAGACCTCCACCATCACTACAGGACCAGATACCGGTTAGCAGACGCTTTGACGGTGCGGGGCAGGCTCAGTCCGGTTACTTATTATACAGACCCTGTATTTTGAATTTGTGTGCTTTTATTAGAGTTGATTTCTTCGGTTTTGAATTAGAGCAGAGTATTTTCGGTACCGCGTTGGTTATATATGGGAACGCGTATTGTTTCAGAGGTGGTTTCTGTTCCTTTTCTCCGAGATGAAGCGACGTAATTTAGAGTAGAGTCGATGGAAGTTACTCGACGCGTTTTAAATCGGGCATTTTAGTACTTCGAACTTGGTCCGCTCGCGCAAGACCCGTGACCGGAACTGCTCTCCAAACTAGCTAGCTAGCCAGCAGCCACATCCGAGTAGACTAGGAGCGCCCGGACTTGTCGACCTGATGGGTGCAGTCCATTGTCACGTTCCAAGAATTCACGTCTAGAACCGATAAGAGGTCGTTTCAGATTTCCTTCGGGAAATCGTTCGAGACGTAGAAAACCATTGCAGGCGCTGTCGGTGAAACGTATAAAAAACAATGATCATTGGATCAGGTAGTTTGCAATTTATTTCCACATTCAGGTTAGCTGAACCCTTTATTAGGTCTACACAGTCCAACATTGCACCCATGCTCATTCTCCATACAATACACATTTTTTCAGTGCATTTGTATCAGTGAGTCCATTTCATGAGATGTGCGTCCTAATCAGTTGCATTCTGAGACCAAGAACACATTTCCAGTCTGAGATCTTTCGCTTTGAGCTATCAATAGATGAATAATTGCCTTGAGACTTAGGAAAATTTTGGAGGCGCATCAGATAGATACGCATTTGTTTGCAGTATGTGCGGCCAGATCGTTAAAAAATGTTCAGAGCTCATGCATCTTGTTTTCTTTTTCTCGACGTCACGTCCTTCTTGTCTAAGAAAACTGGATTTACCTGTTTAAGGATGGCAGAAAATTGAAGTGTATGACATTGCCCATTCGGAAGGTGCGGACGTAATAACGACACAACACAAAATACAGTACAAGTGGGAGTGGGCTTGAAGTTAGCGACAAATGAGACGAAACACATCGATCTGCCCATCGATTTACTAACAAAATCGGAACCGGACTGCTGATTACATGGTAGCTGATCACCTGCAGTGAAAAAATAGATGGTGGAAACTTACCAATAAGCTTCAGTTGAACTGGCTTAAGCCCTGGATAGCCCTAGCTAGTTATTCTTTGCTACCTTATGAAAAGCTCAACTGCAATGGAAGCAAGTACATTTTGAATGCAGAAAGGTGACATCTGGTGGCTAGCCGTTACGTGACAAGGTAATAAAAGCAATAAAAACCAATGTTTCGAGGCGACCGAAACATTCCCCGGTGAAACTTCATCGTTAGGAGAACATTTTTAGGGTTTTGTACTAAAATAGAAAACCCTATTGCAATCACGACCTGTGTCCGTCTATCCGTCCGTCCGTCCGTCTGTATGTCACAGCACTTTTTCTCCGAAACTATAGAGGCTACAGCCATGAAACTTTGTGGAAAGGTCAGAAGTGGTGACTTCTTGAAAGTTCAAGGGTGGAAAAATTTTTCAAAGGGGTTTTATATTGGGAGGTGACCCCTCAAAAAAAAATTTTCACCATTGGTAGTCGAGAAGGGTGTCATTGGAGAGGTCTCAATGAGATCTTTTCAAAACAAGTCTTCAAATTGCCTTACAAGTACAAAGGGGGGCAGGGGAAGGGGAAATGTACGAGCTTTTCGCGTACCCCCTCGCGACCATCTGAAAAACTGAAAAAAATCATGAATGTAGGTCTTAATGAGTACAACAGCAACATATACATGAGAAGTCGAAATTCACTCAACTTTGTTAGTAACAGTATGATTTAACTATTTTATATTTTCTTGAATAAAATCTAAACGGTATCCTTAAATTCAATAAAATTTGGCAAACAGATGATTATTTATAAGATAAATCATTTCTGAAAGTTTCATAAAGATCAAATGGTATTTCACGAAGTTATAGCGATTTGAATTTTCCTGTATTACTATGGAAACATATGGCTATGGAGCCATATGCGCTTTTTACCGACTTAGACACTACAGCTTTGCTAGGATTTGCATGAAAATTTCAGGAATGATAGATATCATGAGGATGACTACATACAATTGAAACAAGTCGAAGAGGCAGGAGAGAGCTCCTAGCAAAAGGGCTTTGAAGCCATTCTAGGATTCGAAAAAAAGGCCATGAATCGATGCTTACAGTACAGAGGAGAGGCCCCTGAATAAATTTCATGAAAGGTAGCCGATATGAGTATCAAATGAAAGTTCTCTATGAGAGCTTTTCAAAACAGTTCTTAAACTGACAGTTTTTGCTTCAGTAGGGGCACAGAGGGGGGGGGGGGGAATACATGAAAAATGTGTTTCCTCCCTCGCGAATGGACACCCGTGATCTAAAAAAATCTGAAAAAATTATCAAGCGAGATATTTATAGGTATAACTTTAACAAATACCTCAGAATTCAAAATTCTTTCAACTTAGTTAATAATAGTATGATCCTCGAACATGACGTGTTTCTTAATTTTATTCATTGCTGGTTACGGCATTTTGTAAGTTGAGTACAAAACTCTTCTGACATGAGCATAGGTCTGTCTACCCAACTTGTTTGCGATTGATGCTCACAATGCGGCAATGACAATTCGGGATAAGGCAGATCGCGCCGCTTGTCAAATCATTATCAAGATAATTGATTAGAGTGTCATGACTTTGATCGTCGCTTGCGAGACTGCTCATCAGATGTAGAACAAATTGCATGGTATTTATGAACAACAAACAAGGCAAGCCGTTCATTCAGTTCAGACTGAGTTTTTCAGTCTTGACATGAATTCGGCGGATGATATGATAAACAATATTGCTAAACTTGAAGGTTTGATTCTACGCATGCAGCAGTTGAAAGTTAAGCCCGACGAGTCAGCTTTGATGGTCGAGTTGCTGGAAACGTTGCCTGACAATTTTGAAAGTTTCAGGCAAGCTTGGTGGACCAGGTCGGATGATCAGCAGACCCTCGATAACCTGATCAATGTATTGACATCTGATGAGCACAGGCGAGAACTTCGACAAGAAAAGGAGAACAATCTGATGGCACTGCTGGCAAACAAGTTGAAAATTGAGTCCAAAGGTACAAGTGGAAGTCAACAAGGTGAAGCTGGTAAGTAAGCCAAAGATGATGTCAAGTCCAACCAGAAGGGGAAGAAGTCGGCTTTCAAGTGCTTCGGTTGTCACGGAACTGGTCATTTTAAAAGAGATTGTCCAAACAGGAAGAAGAAGAGTGATGGGACGTCTGAAAGTAAGGGTTCGTTAGCGTTCGTTAGCAAAGTGTTCAGTGCAGAAGGCAAGAACGAAGCTTGGATCATCGATTCTGGTACGACGGACTACATGACCTTCAAGAAAGAGCGTTTTTCATTCTTTGAGGCTTTCTCTATTCTAGCAGAGGTTCGTATCGGAAACAATTCTATGCTGAGTGCTTTTAGAAGAAGAAATATTAACTTTGAGGCGCTTGTAAATGGCCGATAGACTTCTTGTCACATGGAAAACGCACTGTATGTTCCGGAAGCTAGGAGAAATTTATTCTCGGTTACGTGTGCACTGGACAAAGGTATGAAGTTCAGCTCATCCAAGGATAGCTGTGGATTCCTGATTGATCTGCGATCTGGTCAGATGATACTCAAGGTCAAGGAACCGGACACTTGCTGTGTGATTGAGGCTAATCTGGTGGTCAAGGACTCTCTTCAAGTCTGGCATGAGCGTTTAGGTGATCAGAATAAAAGACATGTTGTGCAGATACTCAAGATTCACGGAATTGAAGTACAACAGGATGACAAATTCTGTGGATCTTGTGTAGAAGATAAGCAACATCGAGAACTGTTCAAGTCACGTCAACAGCGTTCATCTGTGCCAGGATAAGTGATCCATGCTGATGTTGGTGTTTCACTTGGACAGGAGTCTATTGCTGGTGCCAGGTACTTTTTCTGCTTCACGTGTGACTATTCAAGATTTCTTATGGTTTACTTCTTGAAAGAAAAATCGGAGGTGTTTGACAAGAGCTAAGAAATGTTGCAGCTAGTGAAGACTCAATGATGTCGGCTAGTAAAGGTGTTCCAGTGCAACGGAGGAAAAGAATTTGACAACAAGAAGACACGAGAACTCGTGGATTATGAAGGTACGAAGATGGTTATTACGAATAGTTATACGCCTCAGCAGAACTGTTGTGCTGAACGATCAAACCGGACAATTGGTGAGGTAGCACTAACCATGCTTGTTAGCAAGGATCTGCCGAAGTTTCTGTGGACTGAGGCTGTCAACGCTGTGGCTTACATTCTCAACTGAACTCGTCCAAGCTCTGTAGAGGGCAATGGTCCAGAGCATTCCTCTAAAGTTCTAGTTTTGTTTCCTATTAAAGAAATTGAAGATCCTGTCAAGCCCCGCGATTTTTCCAGAGTCCTGAACTCACCTGAAGCTCCGCACGTGCCTGAGGTTCCAGATCCTTTGTTGCCAGTCATTCCTGCTGAACCGCAAATTGAAGAAACTCCTCACGTTGGAAAAGATACCACTCAACGGCATCTTTGAGATAGAAATAAACTTCAGAAACCTGTAAAATTGAGTAAAATGTTTCTTGCAGAGTTAGAAGAACCTCGAAACTACAAAGAAGCCATGAAGTCAGGCAATCGTGAACACTGGAAGGCTGCAATGAAAGGAGAAATGTCTTCATTGAAGAAAAATTCAACCTGGGTTTTAACGGTGTTACCTCCAGGAAGGAAGACACTTGCTAATCGCTGGGTCTATCGTATCAAACGAGATGTAGAAGGGAAGGCTTGTTGCGAAGGGTTATAGTCAACAAGAAGGTATTGATTATCATAAAATTTTCAGTCCCGTAGCTCGATTTGATACCATCAGGGCGATTCTAAGTGTTACTGCCAAGGAACGTCTTGAGTTGAACCAATTTGATGTGAAGTCAGCATTTCTAAACAGTGTTTTGAATGAAGAAATATACAAAGATCAACCTGAAGGTTTTGAAGATGGCTCTGGTCGTATGTGCAAGCCAATTAGAAGTGTCTACGGACTGAAGCAATCTCCGAGGTGCTGGAACAACCGGTTTAAGGAAATTCTTATAAAGTTTGGTCTCGTCCAGAGTGAAGCTGATCCATGTCTTTCCTTTTTTATGTCTGGTGAAGATAAGCTGATCATTGTCCTTTATGTTGATGATGGCCTGGTTGCTGCAACACATTAGAGTGTGATCCAATAGTTCCTGAGGAAGCTGGTGATGGAGTTCAAGATCACACATGAGCCGCTTGGCTGTTTCCTGAAAATGCTCATTGAACGTGAAGAAGATGGTTCAATCCGTTTGAGTCAGAAAGTGTGCGTAGTAAATCTTCTTCAGAAGTTCAACAAGGCAGAAGCCAATGCTGTTTCAACGCCCATTGACAAGTACGTGCAGTTGGAAGAGAAAACTGGTTTGAGAACATCTGCTCCTTACCGTGAAGTTGTAGGATGTTTGATGTAATTAGCTGTTGCTACTCGTCCTGACATCGCGTTTGCAGTCAATTATGCGTCGCAGTTCTTGGAAGATGTCCACTGGTTGCTGGTGAAGAGAATCCTGAGTTACATCAAAGGGTCTACGTCAGTTGGTATCAGGTACGAGGCTGGTTCCAAGGGAAGCGTCTTGAAGGCCTTCAGTGATGGAGACTATGCTGGTCAATCGGATACTCGTCGGATTGTTAGTGGAATCGTTTTCATGCACATTAGAGGACCAATATCCTGGGCTAGCAGACGTCAAGAGTGTATGTCTCTATCCACAACTGAGGCTGAGTATGTCGCTGCTAGTGAAGCTGCCAGGGAATCTGTGTGGTTGTTTCGACTGTTCGCAGAAGTCTCTCCCTTAGACAACATTCCAATTCTTTTTGTGGACAATCAAAGCCCAATCAAGTTGGCGAAGAATCATGAGTTCCACAAGAGAACCAAACACATGAAGTGAGGTACCCGTTCATTTGAAAGGAGTTGTAGGATGGAAAATTGAATATTCAACATGTTTCAAGTGACCAACCACTCGTTGATATCCTGATGAAGCCACTGCTACGTCTGAGATTTGCTGATCTACGTTCTGCCCTTGGAATAATCTGATCTAATTTTGAATTTGAATTTAGTTTGTTTTTGAAATATTCAAATATCGTGTTTTAGAGAAAGTGTTGATGTAAAACGTTGATATATTGAATTCAAAATTATGTTCCTTAAACCTAATGCTACAACTGTCATTTTTCACTCTGTTCACTTCTGTCAATCTGTCTGTCAATACAAATTGTGTTAAAACGTTGGCTGATTAAAATCATATTATTGTCTATAAAACAATAACAATTGTTGTAATCGGAGGAAATTGAAATGGCTATAAAATCGGTAATTTTGATTGAAACTAACAGAATAAAATTATATTTTAAAGAACTAATTAAATGGCTGATTTCACCCAATTCAATAATACTAATACAGTTTCCCTGACAAAAATGTGAAATCTTACTACCATTAGCAATGTTCAACAAATTTATGCCTCTAAGTTATTTGTTATTTGATCCATGATTTTAGAGCTTTCTGTAAGGCATTTTGCAAAAAACCCTACTAGCTTCGCATCCTATCTGTTCGTCTGTCCACCCGTCCATCTGTCTGTTCATCTGTTCATCTGTGCGTTAGATGAAATTTCTTCCAAAACTGTAGAAGTTACAAAGCTCAAACTTTGTAAAAAGGTCAGGAGTGGTGGTCTCTCAAAAGTATAGGTCTTACCAGATATATCAAAATTATTGAAAGCAGTCCCCCCTTATAATGTAGTAGCCCTTAAAAATTTTTTTCATGAAGTGTAGTGAAGTAGGGTATCAAATGAAAGAACTAAGCACTTTCATTTTTTGCATGAGGAGTCCAGGGGGAGACAAAATGTACGAACAATATTTGTGTATCCTCCCTCACGATTGGACACGTTTGAGCCAAAAATCTGAAAAAATCACGAAGGTAGGTCTTTATGAGTACAAGGAATTGGTGAATAATTCAAATAAAAAAAAATTACTCGATCCTTGTGAAACTTTCAGGACAGGCCAATCTTATAAATAGCCGTTTGCGTACTAAATTTCATTGAAGTTTAAGGTACCGTCAAGATTTGATTTCAGAAAATGGAAAACTGGTAAATCATACTATTACCAACAAAGTTGAGTGCATTTCGACATCTCACGTATTTGTTCATAAGGGCTTACACATTCATGATATTTTTTAAAGATTTTTTGTACATAAGGTGTTCAATCGTGAAGGGGGAGGGGTGTACGCGAAAATTTCGTACATTTTCCCTTCCCCTGCCTCCCATAGTACCGATAAGGCAGTTTTGAAATTTGTTTTGAGAAGATCTCATTAGGACCTTTCGAATGACACCCTACCTGGCTATCAATAGTGAAATAATTTTTTAAAGGGTCATCTCACTATATGAGGAGACTTCCCTTAAAACCCATTGAAAAAATTTGTCACCCTTGAGCTTTCAAAAAGTCATCATTTCTGACCTTCCCACAAAGTTTCATGGCTGTAACTTCTATAGTTTCGGAGAAAAAGTGCTGTGATATACAGACGAACGGACGCATGTCGTGACTGTAATAGGTATTTTAGTACAAAAACCTAACAAAAACAAGGGTTTTGATTAAAATGGTTTTGCTAGCTTAACCTGTTTGTTGTAAATGGCTGAAGGAAGTTGGTGGGCGGTAGAGTATTATAAAAGAGAAGGTTTACATTCCTGTCGTCACCTCGAAGGCGAGGTAATTTTATGAGCGGGGATAATGCTGCGTTTACTTGAGTTGAAAGTTAGTAGAGAAGTTTTTTTGCTTAAGGGGCTATTTTCTCTTTAGAACCCTACTAAAAATGCTAATTTTTGCGATTTTTTTTGTTTGAGGTGTCATTACATGTATCGTTATAAATCTTTCTGGCATTGAATAAATAAACTCTTGAACTTAACAAAAATTTTTTTATTTATATATGTATATATATATATATATATATATATATAAATGTAATATATATATGTATATATATACATATATATATATATATATATATATATATATATATATATATATATATATATATATATATATATAGTCATGACGCATACATTCTTGACATATCATAAAAAAAGGGGTGCACTTGTCCATAAGATTTCTCAGCAACGGAGAGTCTGAAACACAAAATTCAAAAAGATTCTTAATTCGTATACTATATGCTATAATTGTTACTAGAATCATGAAGTTTTATGCAAAATCAACAAAATGGCGACTAATTGAACAATTTTTTCGAAAAAACCGGTTTTTTACAGATTTTTTGTTGAAAAAAAATAGAAAAACTCAATATTTTGACACGATTCTAGTACTTACCATAGCTGTATGTTTGAAAAATATGTGGTAGAAATTTCAGGAGGATAAGTTCATTAGTTTCTAAAAAAGCGTTGTACAGTATCGAAAAACATGATTTTGAGAAATCGTGTTTAAGTTTTTTTATTGAAAATTTGTATAAAACTGATACTTATAGCTAATCAGCGACCCCTACTCTATACAGGATACCTTCTACTATGTCAAATAATTCATCAAATACTTTCAAGAAACGATAAAAAATCTATTTTTTTAAGTTGACAAAATAGAATAGCCCCTTAAGTACTACAGCCCCTTTCGGGCCTTTGTTTAGAGATAGTTAGAGTATCTCATTATCTTGATCAAATGTATCGGCATTCCACAAGGTGATATGGTCAGTACTATGTGTTGGTCGTGTATCCGCCCACCCAGTTGTGAAACGTTCTGATTTTAAAACAACACGTACCATAACTTAATGGACTAATAGTCCGTCCAAAAAATCACTCGAACTAAATCTTATTGGCTTACGGGACGAATGCTCTAACTTTTACACCACGCGAACGACTAGTAGAGAAGTTAGTCAGGCAATTTTGAATCTCGAGTGGAACTTTCGCGCTCAGAATTAAGCTCGCGGCGAAACTTTAGGTTGTAGTGAGGGTAAACTTCTACATTTAGGCAGACGGCGGACACTCAGCCAAACAAGCCGCAGTTTTAGTAGAGTGTTGTTTAATTTTTTTATTTTACCCTAAAAAAGTTGTAACATATATAAGCCATTGCAAAACAGACTTTTTCAACTTTCCATACTCAATAACAATGTTTCGTACTTTTTATTCTACCTTTTGACCCCAACAGAATTCAATAACGCTTTGTACTTTTCATTAAATGCAGAGCTATGCACAATCATGAGAAATTTTACGACAGATCAATAATATAACATGTAAGGCAGCCAAACCTGCCAGAAGGATTTACCTCCATGATTTTTTCCGATTTTTTGGATCTCAGGTATCCAATTGTAAAGGCGAATAACATATTTTTGTATATTTCACCTCCTCCTGCCCTCTGCAAAATGGTAATACTGTTTAAAGACTTTTTTTAAAGTTTTCATGAAAACCTTTCATTTGACTTCCCACTTTGACAAATTTTTGTAGCTCTCTTTCCGATATGTTGGCTCCAAACCCCCCCCCTTTAAAACTGTTAAAATATTTATGAATACTAAAATTGTAAGGAGTTCCATCACTTCTCATCCACTTATAAAGTATGGTATCTGCAGCTGGTATAGTTTTGGAGCAAAACTACAGTGCCGCACAACCGGACGGACCGACAGACAAAACTGATTTCAATACGGTTTTGTAAGTTGTAGCAAACCCTCCCTATAAATAATTTTTCTTTTGGATATCAATGAATGTAATTTGCTTCCCTTTAGTGTTTTTGCAAGTTTTCTCATCCCTTCCTCTTGCATGCACACGAATAACTCCCCGTGGCTTGCACGTTTTTAGATCCTTAAGAGAGTAGGTCTACGGAATACGGAGAATATGCTATCATAATTCATGGACTGCATTTTATGGATTACGGTCATAAAAGACGATCGAATAACTGTTTGAACCGATATGGCCCAGCCACATGCTATTGAATGACATTTATTGGCCAGTGGAATGTACGAGTATGGAAGTATCGTGTAAGCACTCTATCTACACTAACCTTAGAATGAACGTGTATCAAATTTCACTCTTAAAAAGTATTCTCCATGGAGAACTGTTGAATATCGGTTGAGGATGGTTCTTTCATGTTCGAACCATCTGAACTGCTTCCATACATATCGTTTAAATTAATTTGATGGATTTGCTTCCGAGCTTGTTATTCAATGTCTCTTCAGTACTAAAATATCTTAAAGGAAGGACTTCACTGAACAATCTTTTAGTTTCCTATGCGATATACCGATGTAATGATATAAACAGATCAAAAGCTTGCACCATTAATCTATCAACTTAGACCTTTGACTCCTTGGGCCCAACAGTCCAATCCACCCTTCATAAAGTATCATTTAGTCCTAAATATTTTCTGACCCTTTTAGCACATTATCATACGTGCAAATTTTTCGGTGGGTTGAAAAATCGGTATTCAAACACACAAAGAATACAGTGAACTAAAGAAGCTATCAAATGGGATTCCAAAATAAAATCGAAACAAATCCCAGCTTAACGTCCTGCCAGACATCGGAAAGGATAATGTAAGTGCTACGTTATCTACAGAACGTTCGTTTTTTCAAGCTATCGCCTTCAACACTGTCGGAGCTGATGATGTTAGAGACTATGTCGCTTTCTCGTTTTCAATTTTGGATACAAGAGTTTCCACTCCTGCTTGGTGCGTGTCAAGTCAATAAAAAGGATTTGCCAATTCAAAGGATATTATCTTATCTTTTTTTCTAGTTTTGCTAATGTATTTCGTCTAGATGGATGCATCATTGTGGCGAAGAATATTCATTCAAAGAAATGACATGAATGATTGGACAAATAAAGTTAAATTGTGAGTGGATCAAAAAAGGATATGTCTTTGAAGTCACTTTACTCGTAAGTATCATTGGCATTTAAACTTTCTGGTATCTTTAAATAAATTTGAAAATAGATTTAAATTCATAGAAATGGTAAAATATGCATTTTTTAAACAGTCAAAATTTGCACCACCATTCACCTTGTTTAAATCGTTCAGTGAACTTAATTACATAAATATTTAAAAAATACGCGGACATTCCCCTACAGTAACTTAAAGTGAAAGTGCACACAACGGAAAGCAAGAAATATCTCCCTTTAAAAAACTCCATCCCTTGCACGAAACTTTTGGCATCTATCGGGATTAATAACATTTATAATTGTATTTAGAAGCAATAAGTAAGCGAGATTCAACCGTCCTGGACAGGAGTAACAAAGCACAATGGATTCTGCCCATGATAGAAACTCATTTTTCATGTAGCGCACTCAAAACAGGACTGACTGTGAACTGACTGCATAGAAAAGATCCTTTCATCACTAACAACAATGAGCTTGATACTGAGCCAGGAGCAATAATAAGCCAAGCGAAAGAGAAAGCGCCATAAGCAACCTAACCAAAGTTGGGGGAGGTGCAGGAGTTGAAAGCACTTTACAAGTGGATGTAAAGAAAGGGCTTGCAGGACTATGGAACTGCCACTCACGGCCAATTCTGCTCTTTTATGCATCGCGTTGTCAGAAAGATGCATGAGCCAAGCAATGCAGGATTCGAAATAAATTACTTTCAAATTGTTTCTCTATGCTTTTCATGATTTATGACTTATGAGTATCTAATTTCTGCGTGGCAGTATGGGGTTAGATTGGATTTTCAGCTTGAAGTCTCTGTGGGTAATATATATTTCCATGGTCGATTAGCCAAAATATGTTTCATATTTTCCCAATTTAAAATCTATTTAATTTTTATGGGTTTCGTACTACTTACGAGGACGTATTGAAATCGGTTTTTTCTGTTCGTCTATCCATCTGTGTGTCATAGCAGTTTTCTTCGAAACTATAGCAGCTGCAGATACCACACTTTGTTTGTGAATCTAAAGTGATGACCCCTTGTAAATTTGGGCATCTATAAAATTGTCAACACACCAGAAGAAGAACCGCAAAATTTTTTTTACCGAAGGTTGTCATATCGTGTGTCAAATGAAAGAAAAGAGAAAGGGATGAGAAATTTCCAAATAATCTTCAAACAGTATTGGTAGCTTCATGGAGTGTAGAGAGAGAGAGCGGAAATATACGAAAAAAGTGTAATCTCCTCTCCTGTAATCCGAAAAAATCATGTTGGATCGTATGATCTTTGGATTTCCGATTTTCCCAAATTAAATCATATGCGTATCATTTAACGCAACGATATTCGATATTTGAGTAGCTTTACAAAAGCTTTGAATACTCTGTCAGTTTTAAAGAAATCTAATCATATTCACAGAAGTTATAGTTATTTAAATTTTTTTAGTTTCAACAACAAAAATACTTAATTTGGGTATTCGAGGTCAAAGCCAAAAGCACTATATTCAATTCTCAAGGAATGTAAAGAAAATCCCAAACAATAAAAACACTGAAACTTAATGGCGCAAATGTATACATTATCAATTCAAAAAAGCATTTAATAAAAAAATACAATATCACATTTAAATTAATTAAAATTATTGCATGTTTTTTGATTCAATTGGAAAAAGGAGAACAAATCAACCAACACTATTCAAAAATTTATTAAAATGTTAACACAACAGTGAACTTTCACCCTGCATCTAATATATTATAACTTATTTATAATCAAATTCAATCAAAAACTTTATCTTATACTAACACAATGCAATTCCAATATTCTTAGCCTAAACGTCTAACACGTCTTCTTCTCCAGGCTTTCGATTTCTGCAAATAGCGCCTCCAACTGTCTCGGTCTGTTGACCGCGTCCTTCAATTTAGAAATCCGACCAGCGATGAACTGTCTTCGTCGACTGAGTCAGACCAGCATTTCCTCGGCTTCCCCACTGGTCTCCGGCCTTCAGTTCTCCCAGTGAATACCTTTCTTGGTATCCGTTGTTCGTCTATACGATTCAGTTGTCCAACCCATTGTAGCTTACGCAGTCTTACAACCATTGAGATCTCCGGTTGGTCGAAAATTTCATGCAGCTCATGGTTGTATCCAATTCGCCATCGGTCCCCGGCTAGCTTCGCTCCGATTATTCGTCCCAGGATGCTTGGGTTAGGGTCCATGTTTCACACCCAAAGTATAACACAAGTCTTGTCACAGATTTGTATACTTGGACCTCTATTTTTCTGTGGATGCAGCTGGTCTTCAAGATCGTCAAAACTGAATCAAATATTTTATTTGTAAGCTACATTCTTCGACACATTTCGTCTCTTTCAGTATCCGTCTGCATTATTTTGGCGCCTAGTTAAACAAAATCGCCATTATTTTTCGATACTGTATTTGCCAAGTGTGATATTTTGTGTATTTGGGGTATTTTCCCATGACTGCATCATCAGTTTTGTTTTATTTTCATCGGTTTGTAGCTCTACTAGTTTTGCTGCGCTGTCAAGTTTCAGGAAGAGTTCTTTGGCAGATGTTAATGGTCGTGACAAAATGTTGATGTAGTCCGCATAGGCTACGACTTGGATCAACTTGAATAGTAATGTACCCCGTGTATCGACAGGATGAATTCTTTATGATGTACTTCAGAGCCAAATTGAATAGCAATGGGGCCAGACCATCTCCCTGCTTTAGTCGAATGTTTGTGTTAAAAGCATCGGTGAGTTGGAAGTTCGTAGATGTCATTGTCATTTTGGTAAGATGGACCACTTTAGCTGGGCTGCCAAAGCAAAGCATTATATGGTAATGTACGTTACGATCAATACTTAAATATACTTGCTTAAAATCAACGAAAATTTGGTGCTCGTCTAGGTTGAACTCCCAGCATTTTTCAAGTACCTGCTTGACTGTGGACAATTGGATCGACCTGCTTTAGAACCACCTTGATACTACCTAAGAGTACTTTTGGCGCATGATCCGATTTTATTTTCTAAGATCTTTGAAAATATTTTGTATACCGTAAAAGTAGTGATATGCCTCTATAATTTTCGCACTGTAGCTTGTCAGCTTTTTTTGTGGATATAGAAAATTATTGATTGGCTCTACACCTTCGGCATATGCCCTTGTTGCCAAATGTGCTGGATGACTTTGTGAATAGCTTGATGAACACTACTGCCACCATATTTGATGAGCTCCACTGAAATCTCATCGATGCCCGGCGCTTCATTATTTTGGTACTTGATGATGGAGCACACTTCATCCAGAGTTGGTGGGGCCAATAGAAGCTCTCTGTAGACATCTATAGGCTCTGATGTTCTGGAGCTGTACGGAGGATTGAGGAGGTTCTTGAAATATTATGCCCATCTTTCCTTAATCTTCGTTTCATCAGCGATGGTGTTGCCAATGTCATCACGACAGAGCGTGGTTTTGGGCTGATAGCCACGTTTCAGGCTTTTCACTACTTTGTATGCTTGTCTTGTGTAATTGCTCGCTAAACTTACACCTATACTTCTCAATTGGTCGTCAAAGTATTTTCTTTCCTTAATCCCAATTATCTTATTCGCTACTCTTCTGAGATTTTCATAGTGTTCTCTCTTCGTCTTGATTTTCCTACCTACATATTCTTTGTATGCCTGATTATCTTTATCTAACGCATTTTGGCACTCATCATCATACCAATCATTTCTTTGCGCCACGCTTGATGTCCGATCGTCTGTTCTAATAGCCTCTTTCTCATCCATCCAGATGGGAGCCAGCTGTTTGTCGAGGGTCTCCGTGAAATTTTTGACCACAGACACCGTTTGGGGCTTTCCATATCAAATTTTTGCATTGGGCTTGTCTTCGCCGAATATGCCTTTGAAATACGACATCAATAGGTTAATTTGATCAAATAGTGATTTGCTCCTCTGTATATGCGGACATCAAGTATGCTCGAAGCCTAACATTGTTGGATCAGAACATAATCGATCTGGTGTTGTGTGTTGCCATCCGGTGATACCCAGGTCATTTTAAATATGCGTCGATGTGGGAAGCATGTTGAACTTATGACTAGATTTCTACTACATGCAAAGTCAATCAGGTGCTGGTCATTGTCATTTGTTTCATCGAAGAGGCTTTATCCTTCAGTCGTTCCCCGATGAGATAGCTCATTGCCATACTTTGCATTGAAATCATCCAAAATTATTTTCAGGTGATTGTGAAACGTTTCCTTTGTTTCCTCGTCCTTTTCTTCGGTCGGGGCATGAACATTAATTAGCCAAATTTTGAAGAATTCTGCTTTTAAACGGATCGCACACAACCATTCGTTTATTGCCTTGAAATCAATAACGTGTGATTTGAACTCCCTATCCACAATGAAGGCCACTCCGATTTCTCGTTTTTCAGTAAGCTTCCCACTTTTGAATATCATGTGCGATCTCATGTCTTGAATGTCTTACCCAGTCTAGTTCGTTTCCTGGATTGCCAGTATTTTTAATTTATATCGACTGGCCTGTTGTCAAAGGTCCTTAACAGCGCCAGGGTAATTGAGTGATCTGACATTCCAGGATCCAATGCCATAATCCTGCGGGTTTCGAGACATTTTAAGGCTTTTCAGGGACGGGGAGTTAGCCCGTCACCCAACCTCCATTCCGGCGGCATGATTATTACGTCGATTCCCTTATCAGGCGCGGAAGATTCGCCTTCAACCTCTTACGTCCTCACAAAGGAAGTTTAAGTTGGATTTAGTGGCAGAGCTGTAGATGCATTCACAGTTATTAGCATTTCTCGGCATTTAATGTCGCATTAATGGGGAACCAGTAAACTCAATGTACGACCCCGAGGGTTTGGGATGAGGAATCATGAAAGCTACGGGTTGGGAAAACAACGGGTTCCCTCCTCCTTTCTGTCTACGGCGGAGTTCCTGTGTCTAATATGTTATAACCTTATTCTAATCAAATTCAATCGAAAACTTTATCTTATACAAAAACAATGCGATCGCAATATTCCTAGCATAAACGTTAAATCTCATTTCTAAGCCTAATATTATAAGCATATCATATATCGATCTTAAACATTGACCCCTATCCCTAATTTTTAACAGAAACAAACAACAGCAACACTAAATGTAGCAGTAATGAGCAAAAACGCAAAACCAAGTAACGAAAACATAATAAAAGGAACAAATAACCACGTATTTAGACATTACCATTCAGTCACCTATATCTAGATTGCTCCGTCTCAGCTCGACCAGCTTCAACAAACGTAGAAAATGAGTATCGTCGTTGGAATTGTTGGTCTTGTGAACTCAAATTCGGAGGATCTTTTATCTTCTTATCGGTGGACCGTTCATAAATGTGATATATAATTGGATAACCGTCAGAATCAAAAGCACATCCACTCATGTATAAAAACGCGAATGTTTCTGGATGAACGAAGTCAATAGCGAGACAAGTCTCAGTATACCCATATCAAGGGTGGAATGGCTGTAAAATCCAGGGGTCTTTGTTGTAATCGAGCAGTCACTTAAGCAAACTGCTCAAAAAACACCATTGTACAGGGTTTTCTAATAAAAGGTGTTATTTTGATATTAAAAAGAAAATGCTGTTTTTTAATATCAATGAGCAAATGTTTATTTCATTATCAAGAGAAAAGTATGCCGCTAATAGCAAAGAATAACATCAGGTAAATGACCTCCACGACCACGCTTACAGGACTATATCCTTTTCATGAAATTTCCCATAACCAAATCGCAAAGTGGCTGCCCTATGTCCTCAATAGCCTCACGAATTTCGTCTTTGAGGTCTTGAATCGAAGCTGGGCTGTTAGCGTAGACTTTCTTTTTCACGTGCCCCAAAGGAAGAAGTCCCAAAGTGTTAAATCACAAGTTCTCGGTTGCCCATTGTGATCACCTCTTCGAGAGATAACACGGTCCGGAAACTTTTCCCGTAAAAGATCAATGGTTTCGTTGCTTGTGTGTCTTGTTGAAAGTGATCGTTGTCTAGATCAATACCATCCAATTCCGGCCATAAAAAATCATTAATCATCTCTCGATAGCGCAATCCATTTACCGTAAATGTTGATCCAGCCTCATTTTTGGAAAAGTAAGGTCCAATGACCCCGCTGAACCATAAACCCCACCAAACAGTCACACGTTGAGGATAGAAAGGCTTTTCAAAATAACTCTTCAGTTTTCCGAGCCCCAGATATGACAGTTTCGCTTGTTGACGAAGCCACCAAATGGGCCTCATCACTCAAGATGATTTTTCAACGGAATCCCGGATCATTTTCATGCATTTCAAGGACCCAATCAGCAAAAACACGACGTTGTTGATGATCGATCGGCTTGTGTTCGTGTGTTAACTGAACTTTATAAGCCTTAAGACCCAAATTTTTACGCAAAATACGGTGTAATGACGTTTGTGGAATGCCTAATTCCAAAGAACAACGAGGAATGGACAAACCTGGGTTTTCTACAACACTTCCGGCTACAGCAGCAATATTCTAGGCTGTCAAAAAATGATAACTTCAAAAGTGACATCTACTGAAATAGCGGGCTATTCAAAATAACACCTCTTTATGTACAGATATATACATATATATATATATATATATATATATATATATATATATATATATATATATATATATATATATATATATATATATTGTTGCGAATTCCGGCGTACCAACTTCCTCCCATTCGCAACTTCAAATTGCCGCCGTAACATTGTCCCTTTCCTTTGGGCACTCCTACCTTTTCCTCTGTGTATGTATTTATTTTTATTAACATTTTTCCTACTTCCCTTTAATTTTTATGTCCACATCATCACAATCCTTGCCTTTCCCTGATTTCCAATTAGGACACCCTAGTAATAAAATAAGTAGTTTACTCTTCCCACTAACAACACTCCCAACATTAATTCCCACTAACAAAATTTCATTCTATTCATTCTTCCTAACAAAACCTAATTCCTTCCTTCATACTAACAAATTCTATTCACTAGTTCCCATTAACAAATTTTATTTTTCTTACTAACGAAAATTAATTCACGTTTCCCTACTAACAAAATTCAATCTCATGCCCAGATACATCGTTGAAGTTGCTAGTCTGATGAATGGGAGATCGACCATCCACGGCACCATTGGCTGCGTCGTGAGTCCTCGATCTTGGGTCTGCTGGAACCCTGAGTTCAAGTTCTCCCGGGCGCACGGAAGTGTTCTTTTTGGGGTATCGGCAAAATCAATAGTTTTCGTAATGTATATGTGACACTTTACATTCAATCAAGCGATTCTTGGGGATGTAAATTGCCATATATGCAAGTCAATGGATACTATTGTGATTGTCGATACGGGAACAAAAAATGTGTGGGTAGCGGAATCGAAGTGTAATGAACTTCGATTACGTTACCCAGATGTGGCAGCGGTAATTGAGAAAAAGGGATTGCGGAATCTGATTTGGAAAGGTGAAATGCGGGATTAAGTTGTGAGGAATGGGGGAGTAGAGATTGGACTTGGATAGAAAAGGGATGGAAGTTAATATTTGGCTTGTGAAGGAGAGTGGAATTGTTTGGCAGCTTCGGAGAAAGTTTTTTTGTGAAAATTCGGCGAATAAAAGTTGTTTGGAGTTTAGTGAAGTAATTAAACAAATTAAACTAAAATTGAATTTTGAGAGTGGAAAAAAAATAGTTGCGTTGGATACAAGATGAAAAATGAATGAAAGATTTGTGTAGCAGAACGGTTTTGGCCTAGTGTATGTTGTACAGAAGAAAAATTAATTAGTGGGTACGAAAAGTGGAGGAAAAAAACTAAAAACAATCATTAAATCGTGTGAATTGTACCAAGTGATTGAGTTGATCCCCTTCTGATCTTACAGTGAAGATAGGAATTGTGAATTTTCACGTGTGGAATCAAAAGTTTGTATCAAGAAAAGATTGTTCTTGCAATAAGTGAGAATCCCTTAGTGGATTTAAAGTAGAAAAAGTAAATGAAATTATCGATATAAACTAAGGCGGTAATTAACGGAAATACATGGGCGGATTAAATATTAGGATGAAGCTTATCTGTAACTAATGAGTTTTGAGTTAAAATCAATTAAATTTGCAGTGACCCCACCTCCCGTTTTTAGTGTCCTTCGTCGAGCGCTCGAGGATCCACAGAAAAAGAAGAGAGTAAGTAAATACAATGATTAATATTTTTCCTTGTTTTTTTTTTGACATTCTTTTATTTATTAGCTATTTTTCCAGTTTATTGTCATTTGCTATTCTTTCATTAATATCTTATTTAATTTATTTGCATAATAAAAATATTTAGGGGTCTGTTTGTTTTTGATTGGTATCTCTTAATTGTTGAATTTGCTGTGTAAATTACTTTTTTTAATTAAATAAAACGGCCATGTCTCGTTAAGACAACAAACTTTCATTTCTCAATATGACCTTCCCTTTCCCGTCCTTTTCCCTATATGCTAGTATTTATATGTAAGGTGGCTCAGCACGAGCAGAGGGTGTCCCGAAAGATCCACGACACGACTGAGCGCTAGCCGGCCTCAGTATGCCACCCCGGGCTACACACCCCTCTGCTAAATTCTTAATGTCTGCAACTGCGGTGGCTTCCGTGGTTGCTACAATATATATAAATATATATATATATATATATATATATATATATATATATATATATATATATATATATATATATATATATAAAGGGTGTTCCAACGTTAATGCACGATGTTAATTGTGAATCACATCTTAACGTCAAGTTTTTTGCCGAGTTTAATTTGACATTTCTTGGTTTCAGTGTTTGACAAATTTAACTATGGAGAAGTACAAGAGCTCGAGCCTTTTACGAAGATGGGCGTTCAAATCAAAATACATTTCGTGCACTTCGTGATTTTTCTGGTCAGCATAATCAAACGCTAACGAGGTTCAATTGACTCAAGAGCTGAAGCCTATTGACCATTTCAAGCGTCGGTAATACGCCGAATGGTTGGTTGAACAGACAAAAGGGAATGATGACTTTACAAAGAAAATCATCTATAGCGACGAGGCACACTTTCACCTCAGTGGATTCGTTAACAAGCTGAATTGCCGCATTTGGGCAAATAATAATCCACGAACAATTGTTGAAAAGCCGATGCATCCACAAAAATTGACTGTTTGGTCCGGTTTATGGACTGGCGGCATCAGCGGGCCGTAATTCTTCGAAAATGAGGGCGGCCAAGCAATTACCGTGAATGGTGTTCGCTATTTCGAGACGAAAACGGACTTCTTGTGGCCAGAAATTGAGGTTATGGACCTTGACAATATATGGTTCTAAAAGGATGGTGTTACTTGCCACACTGCCAACGAAACAATTGCTCTTTTGCGTGAGAAATTCAACGGCCGTGTTATCTCAGGTTGCGGCGATGTTAATTGGCCGCCACGATCATGTGATTTGACACCGTTGGACTTCTTTCTCTGGGGATATTTATGAGAAAAAGTGTACGTCAATAAGCCGAAAATAATTCAAGAGCTAAATGATGAGATAATTCAGCACATTAACGACATTGAACCTCAATTATGTCTCAGAGTCATTAAAAATATGGACCGTCGGATAGTAGTTTACCACCGTAGCCGTGGTGAATGTTTGGATGATGTATTGTTCACACATAATTGTCATAGATTCCTCTATTAAAATGAAAAATATTAACAAAATTCGAAGAAAACTTTTTGTTTTATTTACAATTAACCTCGTGCGTTTTGTTTAGACAACCCTTTATATGTTGTAACTCTAAATTGGATTGAGCTTTTTGTTATTTTTCGATTGAATCTTTCTTTTGTTTAAAATTGATTTTATTGAAGTACATATTGTCCATTATTATCTATGACCATTTGCCATTTTTTGGATACAGCCATTATTCCATCTGTGAAGAACTTCTGTGGTTTATCAGCGACAAACTGGGTCAAGTGATTTTCACAGTCCCTTTTTGAAGTGAATACCTTTTTATTAAGGAAGTTTTGAGAGAAACAAATGGTACGCTGATAGTGCAAGGTCTGGACTATAGGGTGGATGTATCGAAACTCCCCAGCTAAGCTCTGTCAATTTTAGCCGGGTCTTCAAAGACGTGTGTGGTCTAGCATTGTCATGATGGAAGACAATGCCCCCTCCATTGATCGATACTGGCCAGTTTTTTTGAATTGCTAGTTGCAATCTGGTTAATTACTGACAGTGCAAATATAAATTGAGTGTTTGGCCAGGTTCAAGCATCTCATGATAAACAATTCCCTTCCAATCCCACCATACACACAACATAACCTTATTTGCTGTCACTCCTGGCTTTGAAGTCGTTTTTCATGATTCCCCTTTTTTTGACCATGATTTGCTTTAAATGACGTTCTCGTTTCTTATCCATTTTTCATCGTTCGTAATGACTTGCTTCAAAAATGGCTCGATCTCGTTGCGTTTTATTAGCATTTCGCAAATGGAAATTTGGTCGGTCAAATTTTTTTGTGTTAATTCACGCGGCTCCCAAACGTCGAGCTTCTTTGTGCATCCAACCTTACGCAAATAGTTCAAAACTGTTTGGTGATGGATATTCATAGCAATGTCATGGCAGCTTATGTTTCAGTCGTCTTCAATTTTTTGTAAGATTTCATCGAATTTTTCAGTGATTTGTCGACTTGAGCGAGGTGCATTTTTGACATCAAAATTTCCGGAACGAAAACGAGTGAACCATCTCTCGGCTGTGGCTTTTGAGAAAGTATCTTGACCGCAGACACCACAAATTTTTTCACGAGCCTGCGATGTATTCTTACCTTGATCGTAGTGATATTTTAATATATAACGAATTTTTCCAAAAATTCCAATCATTTTTAAATGAATACAACTTTTGACATGAATGACGAAATACATAACTGTACTATGGAAATTGCAGACTGGAATCTCACCTTTCAAATGTATGTCAGTTTGATTCAATCTGATTAGTATTGCCCGATATATGATAACAAACACCATCTAGTGACAAAAAAGGCTCAATACTTTTTAAACTATATATATATATATATATATATATATATATATATATATATATATATATATATATATATATATATATATATATATATGTATGGATATATCTATATGTCTATGTATATATATATATA
This sequence comes from Odontomyia ornata, assembly GCA_963969285.1. Taxonomy (NCBI): domain Eukaryota; kingdom Metazoa; phylum Arthropoda; class Insecta; order Diptera; family Stratiomyidae; genus Odontomyia; species Odontomyia ornata. The sequence goes on from OZ017741.1 coordinate 312,725,274, forward strand.
TGTATATATATATATATATATATATATATATATATATATATATATATATATATATATATACATTATATATATATATATATATATATATATATATATCTAATTATATGTATATGTATATATATATATATATATATATATATATATATATATATATATATATCTAAGTATATGTATATGTATATATATATATATATATATATATATATATATATATATATATATATATATTATAAATATATATATATATATATATATATATATATATATATATATATTCAATTCAACAGTCAATCAACATGACTTTCATACGTTAAATTGGCCTCAATGTCTACCTGAAACAGGATTGTTTTCTCTATTTAGGCTTAAGAGATACATTGAAAATCCCAAAAGTCAGAGTCAAAGGTTCTTAATTCAATACTAGGTAATCGTTATAAATTTTAAAAGAATATAAAGCAAATTCTAAACAAAAGTTATACTAAAACTTAATGGCCCAAATGGCTCTCTAAATTTATACGTCAGCAGTTAACCATATTAGATAAAAAAAAAACTATAGCAAATTCAAATTAATTCAGATTATTTTATATTTTATTATTCGATTGGAAAAAGGAGGAAAAACAAACCAACACTATTCAAAAATTATTTAACATTTGAACACAGTAGTGAATTTTAATTCTTTACCTAATATGTTATAACCTAATTCTAAAAAAATTAAATCAAAAACTTTATCTTATTCTAAAAAAATTCGGTCACAATATTCCTAACCTAAGCGATTAACCATATCTCTAAGCCTAATATAATAAGCATAACATATACCTAGCCTACTCGTATCCCTAATTTTTAACATAAATAAACAACAACACGAAATGTAGCATTTATTAGATGAAACTCAAAAACTAAGTAACGAAAAACACAAAAACTGAAAATAAGCACGAATAATTGAAACATTATCATCCTGCCACTAACACCTAGGTTGCTCTATCTCAACTCGACCAACTTCAATGAATCTAGCAATTGAGTATCTTCATTGGAATTGTTGATCTCGTGAACTCAAATTCGGAAGATATTTTATCTTCTTATCGGTGGCCCGTCTATATATGTGATATATGATTGGGACACCATCAGAATCAAAAACATATCGGTTCATGTCCAAATAGACGAGTGCGTCTGTAGGATAGAATGGCTGTGAAATCCAAGGGATTTTACTCACAGTCAAATGTTTTGGGATATGATTCCGAAGAAGTTTCAATAACATATGAAGACATCAACTCTTGTCACTTTAACAGTTTGATAATTTTTTCTATTCAATATATAATCGTTCCAATCCGTCTCAGATTTTCTGTACAAACCAGTACAGTCATAAAGACATTTCCTTTCAAAAACTCTCAATTTTTCATACTACTAGCGTTCTGGTTGTACCAGATCTGACATCCATATGACAAAACTGGTCTAAGCAGGATCTTGTAGCAGATAAGTGACTTCGTAGGGCCATGACTGCTTTTTGTGCTTTACTGAGCATGTTTTTGACATGTGCAATATAGTCCAGATACTACTCAAGATGAACACCAGGGTATCGAATACAGGAGTTATGTGGAACCCGTTCTGAATTACCCTCAGCAGCCAATTACGTTTCAGGCTTGACTGACCCCCCACAGTGTTGTCCAAAACAAGATTGTTTCGCACTTCTGCGCATTGATTTTCGTTTGCCAATTGTCAGTGTACCATTGCACATCATTGAAAATTTTTTGAAGATTACTCTGAACTATTGTAACTTTTCGTTCTGCCGTTTAGATGATCAGATCATCAACTAACGCTACCAATGATCGCGTTGGCGAGACGTTAAAATCAAAGCCTATCAATAGCTTGCGAGTGAAGATTGAAAAAAGCAGAGGCGCGGTTAGTGTTTCTTGCTGTAGACCATTCAAGACCTGGAATTCGCGTATTGTTGGCAGATTTCCATCAGTTACAAAAAAAAGTTTCCCGTATATCATATTGCACATCATGGCAAAAAGGTCTCTGGGGAACTTGTCCTGAAGGAGTTTAAAAACTAGTCCATCTAACCACACTGTATCGAAGGCTTTCCCCATATCAATGAGACACGGTCCAACACATTCTCTGATGTTTAGTTTCCAACAGATGTCTGAGGTTACTTTCGTTATTGCGTGTATGGTCGAATGCCTGGCACTAAAACCAAATTGGCAATTCGGCATCAACTCATATTCCTCAATGTGGGCATTTAATGCTTTGTTGATTATCACTTCAAACATCTTTCTGATGTTCGGCAGCAAGCTGATTGGGTGATAGCTTTTGGGGCTGGAAGATTCTTTTCCTTTCTTCAAGATCGGAAAGACCTTAACCTTTTTCCACTCATTTGGGAAATATGAATTGCTCAACATAATGTTGAACAATATGCAATAATTCACAAAAGTAACCTCAGGCAAATGTCGGAGAGCTACATTTGGAATACCATCTGTACCACATGATTGTTTATCCTGCGAAAAATGAAGCACAAGGCTTCTCAGGTGACAAAATAATCAATAAGATTCAAGCTCGGTATAAGGTCAAATGTTAATGTTTCATTGAAATGAAGAATTGATTGGCCGTTCAGAAACTTTTTGCTTCAACAACCTCTGAAAGTATTTCATTCCCTCGCTCTGGGTTTGGTAGATGTACCAATTCGAAATGTGTTCCAATCAGGGCAAGTTTCTGCAATCCATCACATATAATCCTGTTTCCACTTCTATCCGGAGTCGTACTATCAGTTTCGATACCAGCCTTATCGAGAAGATTTATCTCATCACTAGCGACTTCAAGATTCGATACCTTCACTCGAGACTTCCTGCGGAATAAGCTATTCACTTTCGCAAAAACGTCATCTTGGTCCTGTGGGCAGTTTTTTCACCCATTAATTGCTGACCTCACTCCTGAAGCATGAACGCACTAAGCTCCGGATATTCTTCAGGTGTAATTTCGTCAGCAATGCAGAGGTTCAAATATGTGTACGCCGTATTGCATGCTGGGAGATCCGACCCATATAAATTGCACTTGTATTCAATTTGGCTCTCAGTTTTCCAAGATTTCAGGAATACCCCTCTGGAATTATTGTTGGATTCAGCCATAATGTATGCTTGGCCACCAGCAAGAATATAATAACTATGCAGCCTGTTCAATTCGAGTATTTCAAACTAGGAATTGAGCTCCTCCTTAAACTTGAGAACATTTTGACCAGTTGCATAAGCAAATGTAACGAAGAGGTTATACACACCTGACAGTGAGATTTTGATAGCGGAGACTTCAAGAGATTCAAAGTTTTTAAATTTGACATTTTCAATATCTTGGAAACAATAGGGCCTTCACACCAATATCCTCCTCCCTCATCACCGTTTACCCTATCGTGTCTTACGAATTCAAAAATCTTTGAATGCCATGGAGTGCCATAAATTGAGGTGGGTCTCAGTAGACGCATGATGTGAGGGGTTTGCCTGACAAGGAGCTCTAGTAGACAGTCACGTCGATGTAGACTCACAATGGAGTTGACGTTGATCAAGATGAGACGAATTCTCTCCATGTAAATGTGACTGGATGACAACTTATTTTGAGGCATTTGGATGCCCTAAACGCTGAAAAACAAAGTTAATTTTAGAATCTTGTTTATCGATCCTCTCTGATAAGGAATTTAATTGCTGATAAATTTTTAGAAGCAGATCATTATTGCCACTTACATTATTTATTTTATTTACATTATCTGTTGGTCCCCTCGCAGCAAGTGGAAATGACACCCTGTGCTTAACGAATTTGATAAGTATCACACTGCGGTGTACTTGACTTTGACACCTCGATGTCGGGGGCATCCTCAAAAGGACCAAAAACACCGCAGTTCATACAATAAAATGTTCCTTTTGGCTCCGCCTGAACCAATTTATACTCGCCGGGAGCATGGACATCTTTGCGCTTTACTCATCTATATTTCATGGCGCATTTGGCAGCCAAATGATTGAATCTTCGTCACCTGAAGCACTGGTTGACCTCGCTTTTCTGAATGCGTTCCCACCTCACCACCCGCAAGTACAAGTACCTTATTTTTTGTAGGGCACTTAACTGCTTTCGCTGGAAATCTGGACGAAGTAACAAGGCAAGTTTTTATGCTTGACAATCGATCTCCTTATTACAAAGTCTTTAACGGAAATAGATTCTATTTCTGGTGCAACTTCTCGAAGCACCTGTAGGAGATCGACCGTGTTCTCTCCGCAGTCCCGACCCTTCTGCTTTTTTTTCGTTTTTGGGGATGTATGTAAAATACGGAACATTTCCAGAATTTAACGCACTTTTTGCTGCCTGAAAATCAACCAATGACTTAGTTCTAATTGTCAGTTTATCGGCATTAACTCTCTTGATCTTAAAATCACTTAACTTATTTTCGACTGCAAAAAGCCGAACCATATCTTTGCCTATTTACCCAAATACATTGATTGGTGGGATTTTTTCTTTCTTTCGATTAACATTGACGGACGGACCAGCAGACAAAGCTTTTGGTTTTTTCTCCCTATTTGTAATTTTTAAATATTCAATTAATCCATTATCTGGCTTAGCAATTCAATGTTCAGTAGTTTTGTTACCTTTATCTCCTTCAATACTCATGGGATCTTCCAGTCCAGCTACCGCTGCATAATAATTCGTGCTGACGTTTGCTTCGCCTGCACTGAGGATATCCTCTTGATCAGGTTCTTGTTTCGGTTTCTTAGATTTCTTATCTTCAGTTGCTTTGACTTTACTTCTCTTTCCAAGTCCGAAAATATATACATATGTATGTCAATGATTATTTACCCTCTTAATAAGATCACATTTTCCTTTATGAAATCTTCTAATTCAAACGATATCAAACTGAACATTTAACGAAAGCATTCAAATCTGCACAGGATAAAATTAATCCAATTAAGAGTTGAATTTAAAAATCCTCCTCGTTAAATCAAAAGAACAGTAACAATCCTTTAGCAGATTAGAATCTCTGGCAGACAGACAAACACCACACATACTCATGGATTCAACTGGAGGACGCTAGCCGTAATTCAATCCCGACCATGTGATGGGGGTGACATTCAACAGATTGTCGAAATGGAATAAAGCTCTCACATTTGCATAATAGAATTTTCATGTCATTTTATGGCACATATCCAAAAAGGAATAGTGAACATATGGATTATACGAGTATGTGCGTGTTGGTTTGATGTTTATTCCGGATGCCTCATATACTCTGTCGTGGGGTTTTCGGGCCAAGGACAAGAGGTGGTGTCTGTTTTTATCGCCTTTATGGTTTTTATTGACTGTTTCATATCAAATATTCCATCATGTAAAAGTCATTGCGAACTGGTGTTACCCTCAGGGTGTTTATTTAATGTTTGCAGACTAAACAAATGTTTGTTGTGGTTGGGTGCGAATGTGTGAATGTCTGGAATATTTATAAATTTTTATGTCAATAATTTAGAGTGGGTGTCAGTTTGAGTAAATGTTTTTAAACGCAAAGAATCAGTTGCATTTTTCGGTTTTATCCTCTTTAGGGCATGGTTGAATGAGTTTGAATACCAAGGAGGATTAATTCACTTAAAATCTTAAAGAGGATGATTGCCAGATAGTTATTATTTTACTGTTGAATTTATATGTTTTGTGCAACTGTATTGCAATATATTTTTAATGGCTTATTCTTATAATAATTTTCTAAATAAGTTCCACCATCAAAGCACAAAGACCAAAACACCTGAATAAATATATTTATTCAGAATAAGTCATTGGAAAATCTTTCATTTTGAATCGTAACTTCTCTCCCCCAGGACTCCTTCTCACGAAGGATGAAACAAAAAGAAGAAAAAACAGCTTTTCTAACCTGCAATTCATTTGATTTTCTGCTTGAGATCTCACCTTGTCTCTGTTCCAGCGACCCATGCAGAATTTTCCGCTCCTTGCCCAGATTCACTTAGCTAATTACAGGAGCACGAAAGTCCTACAACTGGCAGTCAGTGGCTTATTAGTAGGTCTTGCACTTTTAGACGAGCTCTGCAATGAAAGATTTCCCTGTGATTCTTAAATCCCATGTTAGACGGTAAATTTAACAAGTCGGTTACTTGAACCGACTTACGAAATCAAGATGGCAAAAATTTGAAAGCGAGAATAAAGGATTCGAAGGGTACATGTGCTATTGAGAGAATTTAGCATTCATCTTTTATGCTCTCGTAAATAGAGGTGAAGTGCATTCGACAGAATTATCCTCAAGTACGTATTTTGATACCAGGAGCAAGAAAAGCATCATAAATGTGGCGCTGTTTGCACCGATAGTCCTGCCGAGGAGAATAGTAAGTAGTAAAGCCTTAATAGTATTATTTAGGTAATCATACTAAAACCCGTTTCTTTGATTTGGAATGCATTTGATGTGTAATGTTTTAAAGGAATGCCAACTAATAGGATCCTTCAGGGTATATAATAATTGCAATTAAAACATTCTTCTAACAACCATACAACTAAACGTGCGCTTATCAAGGACCACAGCAATTGCTTTGTAAAATCACTTATTTATAAATCGTTCACACAAAGGGTATTCCATTAAATAATATTCGGACCATCAAAACTACAAAAAGTCAAAAGCAATGAAAACGTTTGTTCTACTTCGAACCAGCGATAAACTTGCAGGCAATTTAATTAAAACGTTTTATTGCAAATAATTATTACTTGGAACTGCACAAAAGTTCAATTAAAATCAAAATAATGAGCAATGTCCGAGCTGCAGGGATAAAAACGTCAACTGAACGCTAGTTTGTGGCATGTTCCAAGTCGAACTTTTACCTCTATTCCATACGGATTTCAAATCCTTTTCCAATTTCACCAGCTTTGATTGTTTACTGTTGCTCTATAGCGACCGGATGACAAGGATTTAGTGGAAGTTTGTCCGACAGCGTTTAGATACTAAGCTCGAGAGTTTGGGTGTCGCCAAGGAGACAGGTATAAGCGTACAAGGTGCAAGTGCATCGAACAGGGAACGAACAAAGTTTTCCCTTTGTAAAGATGGAAACTATGGTAGAAATACAAACTTTGATTCTGGAATACAAGAAGATTTTTATTGCACCGGATATGAGATAGATTTGTTTTGTTTTCTGAGGATTGCAAACTGGCGATGGACAGGATTATCTGAAAGCAATATGATCGTTTCAAATTATACTTCTAAAAAGTTTTGAGAGGATGTAATATGTTTATATTAAACCAAAAAGTTGTTATTCAATTAATATCAATAAATATAGGAATTGTGAGATTAGTATGTCTTTGAATAAAATATATAAAGCATCAACTCTAGTTTGGACACAAGTGCTCTTACCAATCGAATTATTGACAATCTAGCTTCTCAAAGTAAAATACTTTATCGCGCTATATCATTCTTGGAAGATCTTGAACGAATACTTCCAAAATCAGTAATATCGCCTACGGTGTTTCAGGCAAAATAAGGTATATATCGTCCAATTTCTCAAAAAGTAAATTAAGAACATTGTTGGTCTACAAATCTTGCAAGACTCTTGCTAAAAAGTTCGTCAACGCAGTTAAGGAAATGAGAACGTTTAAGTTGAAAACTCGCTGCAATGTTTAACGTATTTTTTTTCGTTTTAGCACTGCAATCACCTTTAGGTCTTTGCTTCGAGATAGTTATAATCCAGGAGCTGAATGCAAAATTTTGCCCTTTTGAGCTATCGGCTGGAATATAGCTTGAACTGCAGAGGTTGGACGCCAAAAGTGGTGCATGAGATCGCTCGAGGTCAACTTTCGGTTTCACGTACTGTTGGAAGAGCCCTGCAACACAAAATCCTCAGCTGTAACGTCCCGGTTGAAGTTATGAACCATCTTATTACTGATAGATTGTTTCAACATTCGCTTGTGTAAAAACACCATGAAAAAATTTCAATCAGCAAAAACATGGCCCCGTAATCCCTTTTCAAAAAGCAAATTGCGTACCTGGCAAGCAGTCGGAATGCTTAACGTTGACTGATCTTTAAAAGGACAGCTTACGATAGCGACATAAAAACCCTCAAATTTTGCACCGAATGAAAACCTGTCTAGTAAACTAGCAAAAATCAACATTTTGCCTTCTCCATTACTATGCAAAAGGAGAGACGTACATGATTTCTGTTGCGAACTACTAAAGTATGCAATACAGACTCTACATTTTTTCTGCCATACTGGGTCTAGAGTGCAATTTTTTGCAGACAAATATACTATAAAAATATGCATTTTTAACTACATCTAGAGTGTATACATTAATATTTCGTATCAGCAAACCTCTCCTACCCCCTCCAAAAAATGTTTACCTTATCCTTAAAAAGTTGAAATGAGTTACATTCTTCTTCAACCTCAAAGTCAAAGTCAAAAGCGTTTTATTTAATACTAATCGGTATAAATTTTAAAAGAATATAAAGCAAATTCCAAGCAATAAACATATAAAAACTTAATGGCCCAAATGGCTCTCTAAATTTATACGTGATCATTAAACACATTTTAGAAAAAAAACTATAGCAAATTCAATTAATTTAGATTATTACATATTTTGAAATTCAATTGGAAAAAGGAGAAAAAACTGACCAAAACTATCCTAAAATTATTTGTAATCTAAGCACAACATTGAACTTTGATCCTACACCTAATATGTTTTAACTTAATTCTAATAAAATTCAATCAAAAACTTTATCTTATACTAAAAAATTCTATCACAATATTCCTAACCTATGCATTTAATCTTATCTCTAACCTAATATAATAAACATAACATATACCTAACCTATCCCTAATTTGTAACAGAAATAAACAACAATACTAAATGTAGCAATAATGGGCTGAAACTCAAAAACGAAATAACGAAAAACACAAAATCTGGAAATAAACACGAATAATTTAGACATTGTCATTCAGCCACCAATACCTGGATTGCGCCGTCTAGCAAATGAGTAACTTCATTGGAATTGTTGGTCTCGTGAACTCAAATTCGGAGGATATCTTTATCTCTTGGCCCGTCGATATATGTGATATATGACTGGGACGCCGTCAGAATCAAAAACAAATCGATTCATGTCCAAATACACGAATGCTTCTGGAGGAACGAAGCCAGTAGCGAGGCAAGTCACAATATACCCGTCGGTAGGGTGGAACGGCTGTGAAATGTAAGGATTTTCACTCACAGTCACAGATCTCGCGATATGATTCCGAAGAAGTTTCAATTTGAAGATATCGACTCTAGTCACTTCAGCAGTTTGATAAATTCTTCTATTCGATATATAATGTTGGTTGTTTTATCTTCTCCCTGAGACAGGCAGTCCTTCATATCGTGGAGTCTTTTGTTATTGGTTCTTGTATGGACCATAGAAGTACAATTACAACTTTTAATCGTACAATTCTCTTTCATCATTTATAATTTTGAAACAGCGAAAAAAAATATATATATACCTGTATAAATAAAAAATAATAATAACAATAATGATTATATTAATAATACAAAAATAAAAGCTGGTGGACTCAGGCTATATTAGAACTACAAAAAACTAAAAAAAGGTTTTTTACCTATATTTATTAATAATTTTCAATTTTTCGCATTAAAAATGTCCTGCTGTGTGACCAAATGCCACGATTTGTATGATAAGTCCCCTTTTGTGCTATGTTTTGGTCTCTGTGAACGGTCTTATCATTTGGCTTGCGTTTACATCAAAGGTACTGTTGCCGACGTTATAAACAAACTGGACAATGGCGTCCACAGGTACTGCGAGACCTGTATACATTATTCAAATTCAGCCTACGTTTCTAGGCTCCGCATAGCTAGCTTAACGATTAAAACTTTATGTGATGAACTGAGTGCTTTCCACAGTGAATGTTCGGTTGCGTGTAATGAGATTTCTCCCTTGCTCCAGTTTGTTGACACTTTATCTGCACATCCTATAACTGAGACGAGCCTGGATACTCGCTATGTGTTACAGCCTTCCGCACCAGATCTTCCTTAATCGGGGAAGAATACTAGAATAACATTAAATACTGCTCCTACTATTATAACGAGAAGTAAAAAGCAAGCTAAATCTGCAACCAAAAACAGCGCTAAACTGTTGACCAGTAATGATGCAGAGGTTGTATTTCAATCATCACCTGGGCCCTCATCTTCTCGTCGAAGTGCTACATCGAAAAATTGGCCCATTTGACCCAACACTCTTGTAACGGATATTCAACCAACGCCAGTAGTTGATGTTTCTAATTCCGCTGATAATCTGCCAGCACAACAGAAAGTTCCATCTCTTCATGTCACGGTGCCGCCGAAGCAAATATTTATATCTTGTCTGGCTTATAAGACATCGACGAATGACATTTGTGATTATGTCTCAACAAAATTTGGACCTTCAGTAAAGATCATCAGCTGCCACAAACTGACAAAAGACAACATTGAGGGAAGAGTTATAGCTTCATTTAAGCTTACTGTACCGTCAAATTGCAGCATAGTTCTTCAACCGGAATACTGGCCTCCTGGAACACTAGTTAAACCGTTCGAGGCAACCAAAAGAAGAAATTTTCGTCGCGTGGTAACCTCTCCTCCGAAACTTTAACAACTGGTCACCCTACAACTTCTTCAAATATTAATTTAAATTTTGATATTCAAAACACTTCTAGTAACTTCAATCTTTATAATCAAAATGTACGTGGCATGCGAACCAAGCTGGAAGCTATTAAAATTGCCTCTTCCATTTCCAGCGATGATTTCGTTTGTTTTACAGAAACCTGGCTAACTCCTGATATCGCCAGCAGTGAAATTTTTCCACTATATGATGTCTACCGAACTGATAGAGATCATTTGATTTCAGGTAAATGTGACGGTGGTGGTGTACTTATGGCCACTCATAAAGCCTTAGGTAGCAAACTCTGCATTGACTTTTCGCCGTCACTTCCAGTAGAATGTATCACTGTCTTAATCAATATCTCTCAAGCCATGAGTTTAGTCTTGCTTTGCGTGTATATTCCTTATTATGCTCCTTTCCGCGTTTACAACCGTTTTTTCTCTGAATTATCTTCGTATTTCTGTAGCATCAACCCTCTATACAATATTTTAATCTGTGGTGACTTTAACATGCCTTGCCTAAGGTGGGACTCAAGCTCTCATACTCTCTCATCCTTCAATGATCACTCTATCCTGTTTTCTTCTTTTTTATCGCTTTGCTCCCTTTCGCAATTAAATATGATACAAAACGCAAACAATCTACTTCTCGATTTCATCCTTACTAGCAATCCTGCCTCTATCTACTCGATGACAAAATCTCCCTCTGAATCCTCCGCTTGAGGTGCGTTTAACTTTTCTTGCACCTGAGTCCAAACGCACTCCTTTCTCCCCAAGATTTAATTTCCACAAAGCCAACTATGCAGCCATTCAGCTTGAGCTGGATAATATTGACTGGAATTCAATGCCACAGAAGCCAATTCAGCGGTATCAACATTCTATGAGAATCTCAGTAGCATAATTACAAACCATGCACCTAGCTGCAGATCCCCTTGGAAAAAGAGCCCCAGCTGGTTTTCCGCTGAAGTCTCAGACGCTCTTTATTTGAAAGACCGGGCGCGTAAAAAATTTCATTATTCCAACTCTAACACTGACTTGCCAACTATTGACTTAAGAACGCAATACGATCTTATTATTATATGATTGAAACATCACGGCGATCTAATAGTCCTAAGCACTTTTGGACATACATACATTCTCTGAAAACAACATCCCATATTCCTAATATCTTCTCATGGCGTAATTCCCAAGCTTCTGATGCGCAAGCTATCTGTGACCTTTTCGCTCAATTTTTTTTCGTCCACATTTAAGGTTTTGAACCCCACTATATACTCATCGTGTCCTTCTCCTTCCCCTTTTATGCATTCTATCGTGACCTCTCCATCGGAAATTGAGAATGTACTGCTTACTTTTGCCATTAATAGTGGTCCGGGTCCTGATGGAATACCAAATGTGTTCGTTAAGTCATTATCTTCTTCATCATCTACCCCACTATCAATTATTGTCAATATTAGCCTTTCTTCCTGCTGCTTTCCTAACGTCTGGAAGCATGCTAACATCTTTCCGATCCATAAGTCCGGAGATCGAAGTGAAATCTCTAACTATCGTCCGGTTTCTTTGCTGTCTTGTTTTGGCAAGCTCCTTGAGCGAATTGTGCATAACAGAATGTACGATGACATCAGTTAACTGTTTGCAAATGAACAACATGGCTTCATTGAAGGTCGTTCGACAGTAACTAATTTGTTAGAACTTACGAATACCATATCTCTTGCTTTCGACAAGAGTCAACAAGTCGATGTCATATACACCAATTTCGCTAAAGCCTTTGACAGTGTTGATCATGGCCTTTTGGCTAACAAACTCCGATCGTTCCGCGTTTCCGACTCAATCCTCCCTTGGATTTTAATCCTTCTTATCCCATCGCTCCTGCACCGTTACATGGAATAGTTTTTTTTCGTCGGACTCATTTAGCCCAAAATCTGGTGTTCCTCTAGGATCAATTTTAGGCCCTTTGCTATTCAATATTTTCATCAATGATCTCACCCAATGCCTATCCTCTAATTGTCTTCTTTACGCCGATGATTTAAAATGTATCGCCCCATTAACTCCAGCAAAGACTGCTTATACTTCCAAAATGGTCTTGACAATCTCCAAGATTGCTGTCAAAGTAATTTACTTCCTCTTAACATTTCTAAATGTTGACACTTGAGATTTACCAACAAAATTCATCCAGTTTTATATGAATACCAGACTGATGAATCAGTGTTCGCATTTGTGGAAAATTTAAAGATTTGGGAGTAGTATTTGACCCAGGTTTGAAATTTAACATCCATATTTCATGCATAACCACTAGAGCTTCACGTGTCGCTGGTTTTATTTTACGATCCTCTTGCAAGTCTTTTAGCATTTCAACCAGTGACCATCTATTCATACTTCTAGCCCGGTCAATCCTTGAGTATGCCTCCCAGGTATGGTCTCCTCACTATACCAATCCATCGGATGCTGTTGAATCTCTATTCTACAAATATAACCTCACTTACAGCTCCTACGATGAGCGCTTACAGATCCTAAACATTCCATCACTCAAAAATAGGAGAGAATTCTTAGACCTGTGCTGCTTATTTAAATTATATCGCGGTATTCTTTTATCCAAACTTCGGGAAAGGCTTTATGTACGTCCTACCTCAAGGACGCGTTCAACTGACATATTCTTTGTGCCCTTTGCTCGTACCGATATTTATTTTTATTCATTTTTCGTACGCGTATCACGTCGACACAATGAGCTTCAGCTCCTGCCACATTCCTTAAACCCTTTTAAAAGCATATTTCATTATATTCTGCTTAGCTCCCAATAGTTTATTAGTATTTTATATTCTTGTTTTTTTTTTATTATAACTTTGTTTATTCGCATGTATTATATTATATTATATTTCATTACTTATTTTGTAATTGGATTCACGGATCTGTAAAATAAAGTAAATAAAATAAAATAAATAAATGAATAATGTTTCCAATCCATCTCAGGCTTTCTGTGCAAACCAGTACATGCATGAAGACATTTCCTTTCGAAAACTCTCAATTTTTCCATAGTACTAGCACTCTGGTTGTACCAGATCTGACATCCATACGTCAAAACTGGTCTAACCAGGGTCTTGTAACACGTAATTTTGGCCTTTTGCTCAATGTATTTGGAATGAAAGAGTCTTCGTAGGGCCATGACTAGTTTTAATGCCATACTGAGCATGATTTTCACATGTTCAGTATAGTACAGATACTGATCCAAATAAACAGCGAGGTTTCGAGCACAGGATTTATGTGGAACTCGTTCTGAACTACCTTCGCCAGGTCTTAACTGACCCCCTGCAGACTCGTCCGAAACAAGATTGTTTCACACTTCTCCACATTGATTTTCATTCACCAATTGTTAGTGTACAGCTGCACATCATTGAACATTTTTTGGAAGTTTCTCTGAAGCTTTTGGGTCAGGCGTATAGATGATCAGATCATCAGCAAGCGCTACCAATGATCGCGTTGGTGGAACATTAAAATCAAAGCCGTTCAATAGCTTGCGAAGAGCAGAGGCGCAGTAACTGTTCCCTGCTGTAAACCATTCAAGACCTTGCATTCGCGCATTATTGTCAGATTTCCATCAATTACAACCAACGATTTTCCGTATAACATATTGCAAATCATGGCAAAAAGGTGTCTAGGGAACCTGTCTTGCAGGAGTTTAATAATTTGTTCATCTAACCACACCTTACCGAAGGCTTCCTCCATATCCAAAACATTGTCTATTATTGAGTTTTCAACAGATGTTTGAGGTTAATTTCGTTATTGCATGAGTGGTCGAATGCCTGGCACGAAAAACAAATTGGCAATTCGGCATCAACTCATATTCCTCAATGTGGGCGTTGAATACTCTGTTGAGTATCACTTCAAACACCTTGCTAATGTAAGGCAGCAAGCTGATTGGGCGATAGCTTTTGGGCATGAAGATTCTTTTCCTTTCTTCAAGATCGGAAATACCTTAACCTTTTTTCACTCATTTGGGAAATATGAATTGCTCAACATGTTGTTGAACAATATGCAATAATTCCTAATAGCAACCTCAGGCAAATGTCGGAGAACTACATTTGAAATATCATCAGTACCACATGATTTCTTGTTGTTTATCTTGCAAAATATGAAACACAAGTCTTCAAAGCTGACAAAATAATCAATGAGATTCAAGCTCGATATGAGGTCAAATGTTAATGTTGCATTGAAATGAAGAATTGATTGGGCATTTAGGCTTGAATTGAAGTCGGAAACATTTGCTTCAACGACCTCTGAAAGTATTTCATTCCCTCTCTTAGGGTTTGGTAGATGAACCAATTCAAAATGTGTTCCAATCAGGGCAAGTTTATCCAATCCTTCACAAATAATCCTGTTTCCATTTCTATCCGGAGTCGTACTATCAATTTTGATACCAGCCCTTTCCGGAAGATTTATCTCATCACTAGTGACTTCAAGATTCGATACCTTCACTCGAGACTTCTTGCTGTGGGCTAATAACCCTCAATTTTTCCGCCCATTGATTGCTGACCTCACTCCTGAAGTATGACCGAATTAAGTTCCGGACATTCTTCAGATGTAATTTCAACAAAGCCAACGAGAGATGGTTGTAGTCCAAAAACCGTCGATAAATATTGTTGACGTGTGTGAAAAGAAGGCTTTTCAATATTTTCAACCTTGTGATGGTTGGTGTTTCATATCCTTCCATATTGTTTCAATGTTTACTCTTGGGAACTACTTTCCCAATCGCTTCTAACGTCAGCTTTTCTAACTTCGACAAATAGACATCTATTTCATCGTTCGTTAGATTCCTGTCATTAGGAACCATTGAACAAGAGTTGCCATCATCAGAAGGGGAACATTGCGTCTGATACTTGCGACTAATCTTCTTTTGAAACTTTCCCCAGCCTGTTCAACCGATGATTTTCGTGTTGAACTGAAATGAGGACGAAATCATCCCTTTGATGATTGATTTTCATTACGATTGCGTTCTGGTCACTATCATAAAGAAGCACCCGCAGTTTCCGTTGAGGACTATTAAGGCTGAATTCAAGTCTTGCGTCAGCAATGCAGAGATCCAAGTATGAATTTGTCCTAGGATATGTTGGGAACTCCGACCCATATAGATTGCATCTGTATTCAATTTGGTTCTCTGTGATCCACGATTTCAGGAATACACCTCTAGGATTATTGGTGGCGTTCAGCCATGATGTACTCGTATGCTTGGCGTTCAGGTCACCAGCAAGAATATAATAACTATGCAGCCTGTTCAATGCGTGTATTTCAAACAATGAATTGAGTTCCTCTTTGAGCTTGAGAACAGTTCCACCAGTTGCATAGGCAGAGATAACGAAGAGTTTATCCCCACCTGGCAGTGAAATTTTGATAACGAACACTTCAAGAGATTCAAAGCTTTTGAATTCGACTTTTTCAATATTTTGGAAACAATAGGGTCTTCGAACCAATACCCCGGTGCCACCTCCCCCATCACCTATTACCCTATCGTTTCTTATGAATTCAAAAACGTTAATGACATGAAGTGCCAGGAATCGAGGTGAGTTTCAGTGAGAAGCATGATGTCAGGCTTTTGCTTAACAATGAATTCAAGGAGAAAGTCACGCCGATGTAAAGTAACAATGGAGTTGACGTTAATCAAGATGAGCCGAATCCTATCCATGGGAATATGACTGGGTGACAAACTATTTTGAAGTATGTTGGCCTAAACGTTGAAAAACGAAATTGATTTTTTGGTCTTGTTTATTAATTCTATCTAAAAGAGATTCAAGCTGTAGGTAGATTTTGAAAAGCCGCTCATTGTTGCTACTTACATTATTTATTTTATTTACATTGTTATCTGCTGGTCCTCTAGCAGCAATTGCAAATGATACCCGGGGTTTGACGAAGTTTGGAGGCAACAAATTGTGATTTGCTTTGATTTGTTTTGGGGAAAATTTAACTCTTGCATCTTGATACCGAGGGCGATTAACACAGTATAGTTTTTCTTTTGGCTCCATCTGAGCCAATTTGCATTCACCGTGGGCGTGGATATCTTTGCCCTTAACACAGCAATAGTGCATGGCACAATTGGCAGCCGAATGACCGAATCCTTGGCACCTGTAACACTGGTTGACCTCAGTTTTTTGGAGGCGTTCCCACCTCACAACTCTAAAGTCTAAGTACCTTATCTGTTGGAGGGCACTCGGACTGCTATCGTTAGAAATTTGGATCAAATAAAATGGTAATATTTTACCTTCAACAGTTGATCTCCTTGTAAAAAAAAATTTCACACTGATGAACTCACCAGCTGCCTCCTGCAACATTTTAAGAAGATCAACTGTATTCTCCCCACAGTCCAAGCTCTTCAACAGGAAGGTCTGATTTTTTTCCGCCTTTGGCGTGTATGTGAGGTGGGGAGCTTTGACACTATTAAGAGCACCTTTCGCCAGTTTGAAATCAGCCAGTGTCTTTGTCTTGATTGTGAGTTTATCAGCGGTCACTCTCTTAACTTCAAAGTTATCGATTTTATGTTTGGCTGCCAATAACCGAACCATATTTCCTCCACGCTGCCCAAAAACGTTAATTGGAAGAACTTTCTCATTTGCCTTAATATTTTTGATAGGAGAACCAGCAGACAAACCGGTTGGCTTCTTCTCCTTCTGCTTATTTTTTTGATTTTAAATATTCAACAAAATTATTACCACTATCAATATTACCTATTCTATCTTGGCACTCCATCTCGATGTCCATTTCGTCGTTCATCGCAGATAGCACGGTATAATAATTGGCGCTGTCGTTTGCTTCTCCTGCGCTTAAGATATTTTCAGCATCATGGATTGATGTCTTGCTCGTATATTACAATTTTGTTTTATATATTTGAGTCTTCTGTGTTGTTACTGTTTTTTTGTTAGTCTTGCTTGTTGTTATTTCCTTTTTCTCATTTTTCTTAGTTATTATTCATTTTTCTTTGCGGGATGTATTCTGTGGCTTCATCCCTTTTGTTTTGTTCACATTTGATAATGTCCGCACCATATCCTCCTAACTTTGTATACGGAGTTTCAACTCATCGTTTTGTTTGTTAACCTTTGCGTTTCCCCTGGTTACTTTTTCGTAATCTTCACTTGAAAGTGAAATACGCTTGACATGCTCACAGCTGTTTTGTTCGTTTTTCCGCTTTATGATTTTATCATTTGTCATTTTAAAAATGCCTGGCTCTGGGTCCTCCAGCGGTGGAAAGCCGTCGGGCTCCTCCATCTCCCCGGTGAAAAAAAAGTTTCTTCGTTTTTGACACTTTCTCGCAGGTAAAATCCAGATACTCGATAAATTGTTCGAATAGTTCGACGATGTAATGTTTTTTTCTAAAATTACTTGTTAATTGACGTTTTTAAAAATTATTTTAATTTATAAAAATTCTTGACAGGAGCGAATTAAAAACACGTCTTCTTCTTTTTTTTTCGTAGCACTAAAGCTAATTTCGCTTTCTACAAATAGCACCTCTAAACATCTTGGTCCATCGACGGCGTCCGCCAATTTTGAAAATCAAGCAACAGTGAACTGCCGCCGTTGGCCAAATGAAACCAACATTTTCTTGGTTTTCCCTTTGTCTCCACCCTTCAGTTCTCTCAACGATTACCTTTTTTGGTATCTTTTGTTTATCTATACTATTTGCGTTGCCAGCTCATTGCAGCTTCCGAAGCCTTACAATCGTTGAAACCTCCGGTTTGTCAAAAATTTCATGCAGTTCATGGTTGTACCGAATTTGCTATCGGTCTCTGGCTTGCTTCACTCCAATTCTTCAACTTGAGACCCATCTTTTAAGGGCGTTCAATATTCTTCTTCTTCGTATTACTACAGCTCCTCTCGGGCCTTTACTTCCTGCGAAAAACATCTCCTCCTATATCGGTCCATTGACCGCGTCCTCCCGTTTCATAGTCCTAGCAGCGATGAACTGACTTTGTCGGTCAAGTTAGACCAGCGTTTTCTCGGTTTCCCCACTGGTCTCCCAACGAATGCCTTTTTGAGTATCCGTTGTTTGTCCATATGATTCACGTGGCCAACCCATTGCAGCTTTCGCAGTTTTGCATCTTTGAGACCTCCGGCTCATCAAAAATTTTATACAGCTCATGGTTGTATCGAATTCGTCGTTCGGCCCCGTCTAGCTTGGGTCCCATTCTTTGCCTTAGGACCCGTTGCTCAAAGGCGTTCAAAATATTTGCGGATGCTTGCGTTAGGGGCCATGTTTTGCACTCGTAGCTTAGCAGAGGTCTTATTGCAGATTGATGTACTTGGAGCTTTGTCTTCCTGTGTATGCAGCTGGTTTCCAAGATCGCCAAAACTGAATGAAATATTTTATTTGAGAAGTGTATTCTTCAGTGTTATTTTGGAGCCAACATTGTATTCGCTAAGTATGATATTTTGTGTATTTTAGATATTTTTTCTCGAATGCTTCATGGACTTTGTTTGATTCTCATTGATTTTGTTTCGCAAGGCATATTGCAGAGGGGATAGATCCCCAGCAGCATGGATCGTGTCAATGAGTCCTCCATTGATGAGTTTCTCTAGCACTTTCCCAGCAGCAATCTGGGATTTTCCTTTCCCTTGCCAGTGAACGCGAGCTTTGCCACTTTCCATTGTACCGGGAAAGCCCCGTCCCGAAGGCAAGCGTTGAATGTGCTGAGGAGCTTGTCAAGACAAATTGCAACACCTTAGCTGGAACGCTATCTGGATCTGGACCCTTTCTGACTTTCAATGAAAGGTCTGCCTCTTCTGGTTCCGGCTGTGCGAAGAGTGGATACTCGATTGCTGTCTCAACGTGGGCAGTGTCAATATGGACGGGATGAGCGGGGAGGAGTAGTCGCACTATCTCATTCACCTTTTCCGCTTCATGTATGCAATGCATCCACAGGGCACCAATCCTCCAAATAACTACCTCGTAGCCAAGGCCACGAATCTTTGTACACATTGTTCACTAGATCTTGCCAGCAGTGAGCCATACTATTGCCAGTCAATCTGCGAAGACATTTTCTGGCCGACTTGAATGCTCCTACTTCGTTGCATGCCTGTTCATAGTTCCGTGACCATTGAGTGTCATGTGGAAGCTTGTGATACTTCCCTGGTTTTTCATCAGCCTCAGTCAACCACTAGTACACTGGGGCTTGCCGTGCCAGGGTTTTCGCTGGTGCTGGGAAATAGAAGTTCTGCAAGCAGTTATGATGATGGTCATGGTTGTGTTCGCCACGTCCTGAAGTACTAGTTTTTCTGTCCCCTGCAGCAGTATACTTGCTGTGAGCACCTTGACAAAGTTCTCCACATTCCCCCTTTCGATTCGAACCAATCGGAGTAAGTCAAGAGTATGAACATCGAGAGACAACATCACGGATCTCATGCGAAATATACTGATGGCCTCTTGCTGAGTAGGATTCTTATACTACTTGTTCGTGTGGCGTGAAGTGGACCCTTAAAACGTGGTCCTTGAGTACTGTAACCACACGACACCGTCCCCCGTCCACAGCTTTCCAACTGAAAATTACAACACACAGTACGCGTTTCATCAGGACACCATGATGCAGAACTTTCATCATGGTGTTGCTCGCTCAGCAGCATAAAGTCGGGTTTCATGGCCCTCGTAAACTGTTCAAACATGTTTTGAGCAGTTGAAGTGCTGTGTAGTTTTAGTTGCACCGTGCAAGTCATCAAAGCCACAGGGCTTTGATCAGGGAAATATCGGGTTTTCCAGGAAGACGTAACCGAGGTTAAAAACAGTTTTACCTCGGTTATGTCTTCCTGGAAAACCCGATATTTCCCGGATCCAAAAATGTGCCGAAAATCCGGTCTTGGATTTGTATCTTTACAAAGGATACTGTGTGCCTCTTTTGTACACTCTTTTCTTTTAAGTTCTGTTTTACCCCATTTGTAACATAGGTAACTCGTATGGGGCCTTTTGCGTACTCGTGGGGTGTGGCCAAAGCTAAGGCATTTGAAACATTGAAGAGGGACTGCTCTTGGCTGTATCCTGCAGACAACCCATTTTCGGTAAAGTCAATGACGGCTATGCATTAGCACATATAGTTTTCAGGTGTCAGCCTAAGATTACCATACTTGGTGTACAAATGTAACACGGTATTCTTATTTGTCAGCCTGAAGTTGGGATGTGACGCGCAACGTTGGTTTGCTCCTTCAGTGATGAGTTAGCTAGTGGGCTTTGACCACACCTCATTAAGGTTTTAGAGGCTCATGCTGAGGAATAACAGGTCATTCATATATCCAGAATATCTAATGCGGCTTTTGAGGGACTAACTGAAGGACCGAAGCCTGCTCTACGACGCGGCACAGGGCCAACGAAGGATGGAAATTACATCGGATGTTGCCCAGGGATCTATCTTTCATTCAAATCTATGGAATGCGTCTTACGATGGGCTACTGAGACTAGAGATGCCAGATGAGTCGCGCCTGATAGGCTTTGTGGATGATATTGCGGCTCTGGTCACAGGACGCACCGTTGAACAAGCGCAACTTAGGCTAGGTATGCTAATGCGCCGAGTGAGGGACTGGATGACTGCTCGCGGGTTAATTTTAGCACTGGAGAAAACCGAAGTGGTCATCTTGACAAAAAAGGGAATCTCTAGAGAAAGGATGATCAGTATTGGAGACACACGAATCAAATTGAAGCCATCGGTGAAGTACCTGGGGCTACTGATCGACTCGAAGATGAGTTTCTCTGAGCAAATTAGGGCAACGGCAGAAGAGTCTTTTGGCCAACGTAGGGGGACCCAGCCCGTCAAGAAGACTCCTCTTGATGAGCGCTGTAGGGTCAGTGCTACTGTACGGAGCAGAGGTATGGGTCAACGCTCTCAGTAAGGAGGTTTACCGAAAACGCCTGGCACAGGTACTGAGAAGAGGAGCGCTGGGGTTTGCATCTTCGTATCCGACAGTCTTTGATTAGGTGGTGAAAGTCATTGCAGGCGTAATACCGGTCGGCCTCAGTGCTAGAGAGCGCCACTCTATTTATCTGTACCGAAACGAGGATGCAAGGGAGATGGTTGTCTGCGGAGAGAGACAGCGCTCACTCAACAACTGGCAGCAGTCTTGGGTCAATTGAACGAAGAGAAAGTGGACTGCGCGCCTCATCCCGGATGTTAGACCGTGGCTAAATCAAAGGCATAGTGAGACTGACTTTTTTCTGACCCAGCTTTGAGTCTTACCTGCACAAGATCGGTAAGTCACGGTTCCCCGGTTGTCGATATTGCCCAGGAGAGCAAGACAATGCCTGCCACACATTTTTTGCGTGCATAAAATGGGACAGACTGCGAAAGGCTCTCTAAAGGGAGACGGGGGAGCTCACCCCGGATAATATAGTCACGGTGATGCTCAAATTGGTTGACAAATTTAACCAGGTGGCATATTATGCTCAGGCAGTCGTTAAAGATAAAAGGAACTCACTGCAGCCAGGGGTGTTGAGGCTGGGGGATCACTTGTCTGGCACTTCCTCTTCCCCTCTCCCCTACCGCTAGAAGAGGGATCCCCCAGCTTGAAGTAATGTGTTAAACGGTTCCAGGCTACGTTCTCAGGTTTACAGGGGAGGTGTTTCGTAGGTAGTTCAGTCACCTTTTTGCGAACATGGGAGTCCCACACTCTGTGCGTAAATGGGCATTCACCTCCCTACCGCAAAAAAAATGCCTGTGGAAGCATGGTTAACTAAGGCCTAATCATTGCCTAAATTGAATTTTTAATTAGGTGGGTGCATTTACTTAATGTTTTTTAGCTTGATGTTTGTCAACCAATAAATTACAAAATATCGTAGACAAAATTGAAAAAAACAGCAATTTCAATTCATTGAAATCGTTTTAGATTTCAATTGCATGTAACCCTCTGAGAGCAGTACAAAAGGTAAACTTCATATGAAGGACTCAAGTGCCTTCAAGTACATTTGAAGTGGTAATACACGTTATGGTCTTATCTTTTCATCCAAAGAAGTCACTGAGCAAAGTTACAGTTGGAGACCTAAGTTTGTATCATTTCTAGCCTGATTCATTTTGCTACCCTTCACTACAAAATTATAGTTTTTTACTGCTGGATCTTCTGAGATTTATAGCATGTCTTCCTTTTAACAGATGGAGTAGGGGAGCTTGTAACATGTAAAAATATTATAAAAGGTGTTAGATTTATTATCTTTTCATTCTTCTCTATGAACAAGAGTACATCTAGTTGCCATAACTGTTGAGCAGCTTCCATAACCAAAGTCAGTAAAACAAAGCAATTCATTAAAGTGAAATATTCAGTTATTCACCAAACAATTTTATTCAGCTGGTGAGTATACGATGCTATAAAAACTCTTGCTCCTTCGGCTGTAACGTTGCGAAATACTTCGCAAACGATAAATTTGCTGTCATGGTTGGATGAGGTTAAGTGTTAAAGGTGCAGCGTTACGTTCACGTTCCGTGGCCATCAGCTATCCGTCTTGTCGTCGTATATCACCAGTAAATGCTTTTATTGCCCGCTGTATGGGCTCCACTATCGCCAAGTGACTACGCCATATTTAACGATGGATACTCTCCCCAACCACTACACGATGTATCGCTGTCGATGGGATATCAATTGTTCTGCTCCTGTTTTTATGGAGCGTGGCGGAGAGTGATCGAAATCGCAACAATTAATTTGATTTTTGTTCCTTAAGCAATTACAATGTTGGTGTTGGAGCTGGTTGTTGGATTGGTGCAGCGAAATTAAAACGGCAACAGATAAATTGTTCTTGACAACTGTTAAGGGATGAAACGTTCAGTGTGGTAAAGTTTTTGTTCATGGTGAGTTGATTGGAAAGCATCATAAACTTTGGATGTTTTGTTTTATGGTCTTCAGTCGCAACTGAAGAAGGGAGGGTTTTCCTTTTAGACATAATTTATTAAAGTTTTCTTTTCCTTAGTATGAACAATTTTCTTGTACTTTTCAATGCGAGTTTCGAATTATAATGTTCCTATTGTATATAATTAAAAGGATTAATAAGGTTTAGATTGGCACTTTGTTGAGATCCTCCCTAAGCGAGTCATTTTTTGCCTTAAAACAACATTAAAAAGGAACAAATTCGTTGCAGACTTTCTTCAGTCAGTTAAAGTCATTTGAAACGTATCTTTCAAAGTTTTTTGTAGCATTCTTCATCAACCTTACCATAAACTGGCAAAGCAAAGACAAAAACCACCAGAAAACGCCTCTAACTAATCCAATCGTCTTGCATACATGATAAACGTGATACGTGACCCTTAAGATGGTTGCGTGACTTGTCAGTCAAAATTAAAGCCAAGGCCATCAAAAAAACTCCTTCTGGGAAAGTTTGCAAAGAATTTCCATATTCTTTTCTTAGGTAGCGTTTAGACTCTTTGCCTATTGTGTGGGGCCCGTAATGAAAAAGCCTTTTTCAAGAACAATGTTTCCGTTTCATGGGGATCAGCTAAGTGTTCCGAGTCACGAAGTCGATTACAGCATTACTCCTATACACGACTACCTTTTGTATGATCTAAGCATTGCTGATAGGACTCGATTTTCCGGGTATTTGTTGACCACCGCAGCGTAACAGCAGGATTTTTATGACATGCATAATTAAAGAAATGGATTTGCTGGGGTTCACAAGACAAATAGTGCTAAGTGTTCATTACACTAATGTTGGGTCATTTAATGATATAAAACTACTTTTCTAAGGTAGAATTAAAAAAAAATGTTGTTCCCACTTTAGGGTTTGTGATATTATCCTATACAGTTGAAGTATTACCTTATCGGCTCTTAGAATTCAACATGCTGAATTCACTCCGATGAGTGCGTCGTTCAACAGTTTCCATTAAAGTAATAAATGTCACGCGTCTTTCAAGTGACAAATTCAACTGCTGATTGGATAAGTGTAAAACAATGTCCCGAATATTAAATCTTGAAAGAATTCAAACTCTACATGCAAATCCCTTTCAACACAGCGGCTCTGATTCCCTAGGACTCATGTGTGCCATCTCCATAAATCACAGAGCAGTGCGATTCCTACCAGAGAAGACTCTTCGCGGTGGTCGATAAATGAGCTGAAGAAGTCGTAGACTTTTCAGTGAAAACGATACATGAAAAATAAATTCTGCAAGCGAATTGAAATGGGATCCTGACATGGTGTTTGAATGCCTGGCTAGTCAACACTTTTGTATAGTCCTCACTAGCGAGCTT
This sequence comes from Odontomyia ornata, assembly GCA_963969285.1. Lineage (NCBI taxonomy): Eukaryota > Metazoa > Arthropoda > Insecta > Diptera > Stratiomyidae > Odontomyia > Odontomyia ornata. The sequence goes on from OZ017741.1 coordinate 312,750,064, forward strand.
GCCATTATCCAGAATCCAATTAACTTGCTGAGGATTTTATTTCCAATAAAGTAATTGGCTTCTTGAAATTGGAGGCAATCAACATCTAAATAAAACAGGCACTTCTCAGATAGAACTAACTCTACTCGAATCGAGGGCATTTCTCCTAGCCACGATTACACCCTCAATTCAATAGAAATGTATTGCAATCATGGGGGCCGTTAAGTTCTCACGTTCAGAATCTTGATTTGTGCTAGTATCCTATTCAACACTGATGTTGACTTGGGGTAGAGTTACAGGTTAAAGTTAGGGACAATCAACAAAATGAGATGAGCTCCTAGATTTGTAGTGGTCGTAGTGATTGGTGAAATCATTTCTAGAGTGAGACACATGACACTTCGGTGTTTGTTTAGTGTAGCAACCACTTCATGTTATCATTCCAAGTGTTTGTAGCTCTTCAAGATTAAATTTAATTTAATATCTATGAAACAGAATGAAAAATTTCTAGGAAAAATTGTTATATAAAAATGATTAAAGTACAAAAACCCACAACGAATACGTATATTTTTATGGCAATATCTGCAGTGGTTTTTTTTTGTGGTAGGGAGGTGAATGCTCATTTATGCACAGAGTGTGGGACTCCCATGTTCGCAAGAAAGCGACTGGACTACCCACTAAACACCTCCCCTGTCGACGGAAGCACCTAGTCCGGAACCGTTTGACACATTAGTTCGGGCGGTGGTTTAAGAAGATGTTAATTTCAACAAAGACACAATTGTAAAAAATCCCCGTTTGCAGCACCAGCCGGAAAGGTAAATTTCTCGTATGTAGCGTAAAGTTTCATTCAATTTTAATAATTTCCTGCAAAATACAAGAATATAGTACAGAGATTCATAATCTCAAGTTTCATCAAAATCCGTTGGAAAATGTGACCGCTAGAGGGCCACAAAAACATGAAAAAAAAACGCATATTTAAACGGGCGCCATTTTGAAATTTGCAAATGCATGATCGCCAAAATATCAAAGACTGTAGGTCCAAGTAATGTCTATCTTGAAACCAAGTTTCATATATGTCGGATCAAAATTGCGACTTTTAAAAGCCTTTGAAATTTTGACCTTCAACTGGCCGCCATTTTGTTTTTTGCGACCTGACCTCCAGCTTTTTTACGTAATTCTTTAGATACTCATAATTTCTATCAAATTACCGAATTTCATGAAAATCTGTTGAAAGCTTTGACCACTATTACAACAACAAAATTTTGCACGTTTTTTGACCTTTGAGCGGCCGCCATTTCGTTTCTGCCGTACCGACTTTAGATTTTTTATTGTGAGATTCATCACATACATCAGTAAACCCTTGTACCAAATTTCATCCAAATCGGAGCTATACTTTGGTCAGAACAGAAATCACGATTTTTCGTCTAAGATGGCCGCCATTTTGTTTTTGCATGGCCGATATAGCTGGTTCACAAACTAAACCGAGATAATTACCCAATACACCTTTCCTCAAAATTTGGTGAAAATCGAAGCAAAATTGCAACCTCTAGCGTGGTCACAAATTTCGTTATATCCCATATATATATATATATATATATATATATATATATATATATATATATATATATATATATATATATATATATATATATATACATATATATATATATATATATATATATATATATATATATATATATATATATATATATATGATGCTCTCCGCAATAGGTAAATTTCTCTCGAGAAATTTACCTAAAAAAGGACCAACCTCGGTAGAAAGGACTCTCGGGGTAGTATCAGTCTTACCTGAAAAAGAATCGAGATCTAATGCGCATCAAGTTAAATCACAGTTTTTTCAGGTATAAGACAAGTTGGGTAGACAGGACTACGCTCATATCAGAAATATTTTGTACTTAACCTACGAAAGGCAGCCATCTAGAATGATTTGATTCAAGAGAAACTTTAATGACATTCAAACAAATATATATTTGCTTTAAAAGAAACTGGCCAACATTTAGTTGCAATATTGCCAATAGCATTAACTAACCTGTATTTCAAATGTCTTTTTGTTATGTTATATATTTGGAGAAAATATGTGGAATCAAAAGTGTACTGTTCGCTGGAATGCCCTTGCACTAAAAAACCCGCGTATGATTGGCAGATCCAAGCTGCTAAATATTAGCGGACAATCAACAAATAATCAAACTGTAAAAACAAAATGATGAACTAAGGCAAAGTTCTATCCAAGAAAGGGATGAAGCTTCAAAATACGCAGCCGCAAAATCAAGTGCAACAAGTAACAAAGGCAAAGAAAAGTGCAAAGCAAGAAATTCCAGAAGAAGTTCTAAATGCTGGTGGGCCAACAAGAGTCATAACCATTTTGCAGCGCTGGAGGGATTAACCGAAGAAATGGAAGTTGAAGAAAACATCGAAGGTAATTCTAATCAAAATAATGATGTAAATTTTAATCAGTATAAAAAAAAATAGGGAAATGAAACCAGCCCTCAGTTTTGCTGGTTCCTTTGAAAAAGCTTCCAAAAAAGCAACAAAAGTTCTGCTAATCAACGTGTTTGGACAAAGCGGAGAGGATATGATTCGACTATTGACACCCGAAAATAAACTAACCAATTTCGAGATCAAAAGAGTAAATGCTGAAAAATGGACTATTAGATAAAAATTAATGGTTAATTTTAAGTCAACTGAAGATATGCTGAATTTTGGGAAGGTTTCACACCTCACCTATACTCCAAAAAGTGAAAAAAATCAGACTATTTTGCTGAAGGGTTTGGACTGCGGAGAGGAAAAGGTCGATCTTCTTCAGAAGCTCAAAAAAGCTGCAAGAGATATTGAATTTAATTCCATCAAAATCTTTGCAACAAGAAGGTTGACAGTAGAAAGGAAGAATTTACCACTTTACCTTGCACAAATTACAAACAAGAGCAGTCCAAGTGCTCTTCAACAAATAAGGCACTTGAATTTCAGAGTGGCGAGTCGAGAACGCCTCCCTAAAAGAGAATTCAACCAGTGTTACTGGCGTCAAAGACGTCATCATTCGGCTGCCAACTGTACCATGCACTATCAGAGCATCAAATTCAAAGATGTTCATGCTCCCGGTGAGTGAAAATTGGCTCAGACGCAGCCTAAAGATAAATTATACCGCGTTAACTGCGGCGTTTTTGGTCATCCAGCAACATATCGTGGGTTCTCCCGGTATCAAGATGCAAAGATTAACTTTGCTCTAAAGCAAACACAAATACAACGTAGAGTCATATCTTTTAAAATGCTGCAAACAATGTAAGTGGCAATAATAAGCCATTTCTCAAAATTTACCAGCAATTCAATTGTTTATTAGAGAGAATCGATAAACAAGATTCAAAAATTAACTTTGTTTCTCAGCGTTTAGGTCTGTAAAATTCCTCAAAATAATTTGTCATCCAGTCTTACTCCCGTAGACAGGTTTCGCCTCATCTCGATCACCGTCAACTCTATTGTTATTCTACATCGACGTGACTATCTCCTTGAATTTATTGTTAAGCAAAAGCCTGACATCATACTTCTCACTGAAATCCATCGCACTCCATGGCGTTCAAAGATTTTGCATTCGTATGAAACGATAAGGTAAACAGGTAAGGGGGAAGGGGCACTGAAATATCGCCGAGAAGACCCTATTGTTTCCAAAATATTGAAAAAGTTAAATTCAAAAACTTTGAATTTCTTGAAGTGTCCGTTATCAAAATTTATCTGGCAGGTGGGGATAACTTCTTCGTTATTTCTGTGTATACAACTATTCAAAATGTTCTCAATTTCAAGGAGGAGCTTAATTTCTTTTTTGAAAAACTCAAATTGAACAGGCTGAATAATTATTATATTTTTGCCGGTGACCCGAATGCCAAACATACATCCCGGCTGAACGACAACAATAATCCAAGGTGTGTGTTCCTGAGATCGTGGATAACAGAGAACCAAATTGAATACAGGTGCAATCTGCATGGGTCGGAGTACCCAACATAACCTAGGACAAATTCATATACCTCTGCATTGCTGAGGCATGACTTGAATCCAGCTTTAATAGTCCTCAACGGAAACTGAAAATTGACTGAGATGGAGCTAGGAAGCGACCATAACGCAATTGTGATGGGAATCAATCATCAAAGTGATGATATTTTCCTGATTTCAGTTCGACATGAATATCATCGGTTCAATTTCAAAAAAGCGGACAGGGAAAAATTCCAAAAGAAGTTTAATAGAGAGTACCAGAAGTAATGTTCTCTTTCTGATGATGCGAACGCTTGCTCAATGATGACAGAAATCTAACTAACGATGAAATAGATCTCTATTTGTTGAAGTTAGAGGAGCTAACGTTAGAAACGGTTGAGAAAGTAGTTCCCAAGATTAAACATCGAAACAATAGGGAAGGATGTGAAACACCAACCATCGAAATGTTAATAAGATTGCAAAGCCTTCTTCTCACACGCGTCAATAATATTTATCGGCGATTGTTTGGCTACAACCATCCCTCATTGGCTTTGTTGCAATTACACCTGAAGGATGTCCGGAATATGATCCGTTAATACTTCAGGAGTGAGGTCAGCAACCAATGGGCGGAAAAACTGAAGGGTACTAGCCCACAATCGTTATGCAATTGTAATGGCAATAAATTATCACCGGAAGGAGCGCCGAGTTCATGCCAATATATATAGGGTATACAGGTATTGTAACAAAAATGGCGCAACAAACCTTCCCGGACTCAAATACTCTCGGATAACGGCCACTTCTCATCCACCGGGAAATCTCATTTGAGGGTTAACCACCCTCCTGGAGTGAAATGTCCCATTCGTAGGAGTAATTCTCCTCACTTTGTGGTGGCGTCCCTGGTGGAAATAAAGAAAATTACAAGCTGAATGTGCTGAATGAATTTGGCTAACAGTTTGATATGTCAGCAATGTTTATTTACGCCTTGGCTTAAGTTAAGCATTTCGCTAATCATCCTCACGTACGAATCCATTCCGAACTGTAGCTTTAAAATTCCTTAGAGAATCTCATTCCCAGCGGGAATTGTTACGTTTGTACTAACACAGATTGTATCGTGCATGGTGATTACCAACCATTATCGTAATTTTAGTTACCGATACCCACTCCAATAAATAGAAAATGTCGCGATTGTGTTTGTTTACGCTTGCCATGGTGGATAACTTGTTTGAGAAGAATTATTCGGTAGTGATATGCAGCGACACGATGTCGCTAAGCAAGGGAGGTAAGATGTTTGATACTTGCAAAAATAACTTTTCTTCATTCACCCAATATCTAGTGCAGTAAGTGTTGATATTTTTTCATTGTCATTATCGTCGCCATGTATTCGGCGATTCAGCATACGTTATTTGGGTATAGATAATTTCTGCTGCCGCAAAATTTAATTGTAGTGCGGGGGACTTTGTGTTTCGTTTGAAAGCCACTTGACGCCGGATTGGTTGATCGGTTGACTGACAGGTTATTGTATCCTTTTTTAGGGTTTTGTACTAATATACAAAACTCTATTGCAATCATGACCTGTGTCCGTCTGTCCGTCCGTCCGTCTGTATGTCACAGCACTTTTTCTCCGAAACTATAGAAGCTACAGCCATGAAACTTTGTGGAAAGGTCAGAAGGGGTGACTTCTTGAAGGTTCAAGGATGGAAAAAATTTTCGAAGGGGTTCCCATATAGGTAGGTGACCCTTTAAAAAAAAGTTTTCACCATGGGTAGTCGAGTAGGATGTCATTGGGAAGGTCTAAATGAGATCTTTTCAAAACAAGTCTTAAAATTGCCTTATCAGTGCCGAGGGGGCCAGGGGAAGGGGAAATGTATAAACTTTTTGCGTACCCCGCCCAACCGCCCTCGCGATTGGTCACCTTCTATCCGAAAAATCTGAAAAAAAATCATGAATGTAGGCCCTTATGAGTACATCAACAACAAATACGTGAGAAGTCGAAATTCACTCAACTTTATTAGTAATAGTATGATTTATCGATTTTACGTTTTCTTGAATAAAATCTTAACGGTACCTTTAAATTCAATAAATAATAGTATGATCTTCGAATTTCAACTTTTCTCCAATAAAATCGTCTTTGATATGTTTCTTGATTTTATTTGTTGCCGCTGGCTGCATTTTGTAAGTTGAGTACAAAACCCTTCTGACATGAGCGTAGGTCTGTCTACCCAACTTGTCGTTATTGTCCATTGCTTTGGTAACAATACTTGCCTGAGTATGTTTGTTTAGGAGTCACGGGTTAGATTAGTAGTAGACCCACTGTCTCAACCCTTCCGAATTTGGTGGGCATATTATGTGTTAGTCGTTTTGTTAGTAACCTTCACGCATAAACTTGCTATTGACAAACAATAACAGATTCATGGGTAGAAACATGAATCTTTTGTTTCCCCCGATGGATTTAAGTGCACACCGAGCTAGCGTTGCTCCACAGTACTTTCAATGCTTGTTACTGCAAGCATTGTCTATTATATTGTGTGTGAATTGGAAGCAACCAAGCTACCTTAGTTACCTTAGTTTATCTGTATGGTAAAAATGTTACGTGGCTTGCTTTTAATATTTATTACAATGAGTAGTTTTATAAATGAAAATTAAACTTTCTTGCCTTGGCTACTATATGGCGCTGCCACAAAAATTTAGTCAAGTGCGGCCCGGTATTGCATAGGATTAAATATAACGAAATCTCCTATGGTAGTGCTCGGAATGAGCAACACTAAGAAATCTCAATGTCCACTCATAACAATAGATAAAATGATAGGATATTCACGTTATATAAAGAATACTGTTGTGAAATTAGAGTAGCTTGAGGATGATGTTGAAGTATTTATTATAGAATAAGATGAATGCCTTCATATGCATGAAGGTTTTTCTTCTTCTTCGCAGTTCTACAGCCTTATAAATTTACGGTTGAATTATTTTATTCTAAGTAAAATTAACATTTCGTTTTTTTTTGTGCATTTCATGAAATTTGATTGGTTGTTTTTCTCTCTTTTTTCTTAGCTTATGATCATGTAAAACTAAAGTTTTTGATCAAATATGCATAAATTTAGTGTGCGCTTAGGGGCAGTAAGTCTTACAATAATTTAGGTTTTAGATTCGCTTGATGTTTAAAATGTTAGAGATGGTATAAATTAAGCATATTTCTCGATTCATTTAATGAAAAAGAAATCGTAGCAATCTTTGCGTATCGACGTGTTTTAAATCGCTCCTGTCAAAAATTTTCAAAAATTAAATTAATTTTTTAAGAAACGTCAGTCCGGAGCTAATTTTTGTCGGAAAAAGCTTATATTGTCGAAGCAATCGAGTCGGGAAATTTCTATCGAATATTATTTTACTTCAATTAGTTAAAAAAAGCGAATGAACCAAGAAAACTTCAGGACCACTGGTATGAAAGAGCCCGATGGCTTTCCACCATCGGTGCAATCTGGGGAAACGACAAAAACATAACAAAGAATACTCCTCAGATGGTGGATGCAAGCTGCAAATAATAGCGAGCAATTACAAATAATCAAACTGCAAAATGAAAATGATGAACTAAGGCTGGAGATACAATCTCTCAAAGATTTATTCAAGAGAGGGATGAAACCACAAAAACCGCAGCTGCAAAATCAAGTGCAATAGGTAACAAAGGCGAAGAAAAGTGCAAAACAAGCAATTTTAGTAGAAGTTCTCACTGCTGGTGGCATCCAAGGAAGTTGAAACTGTTTTGTAGTGCTGGAAAGATTAACCGAAGAAATGAACGCTGAAGAAAACATTCACAGTTAAAGCAAAATAATCAGGAAAGACCAGCCCGCAATTCAGCTGGTTCCTCCGAAAAAGCTTCCCAAAAGGCAGCAAAAGTCAACGTGTTCGGACAAAGCTGAAAAGATATGGTTCGGCTATTGGCAGCCAAAAATAGATTAGCCATAACGCTGATTAATCAACTATTAGAAAGAAATCACTGGTCGATTTGAAGTCAGCTAAAGATGCGCTAAATGTTGGGTAGGTCCCACACTTCACCTATACCCCAAAAAGTGAAAAAAATCAGACCTTTTGGTTAAAATGTTTGGACTGCGGAAAGGATGCGGTCGGTCTTCTTCAGGTGCTCAAAGAAGCTGCACCAGAAATTAAATCTTTTTCCGTCAAAGCCTTTCCGATAAGAAGGTCGGCCGTTGAAAGGAAGAATTCACCACTTTACCTGGTACAAATTACATATGAGAGAAATCCGAGAAATTCAGAGTGATGACGGGGGAGTGCCTCCAGAAAAGAAAAGTCAACCAGTATTACCGGTATCAAAGATTTGATCATTCGGCTGCCAACTGCGCCATGCACTATCGGTGCGTCAAATGTAAAGACGTTCATGCTCCCAGTGAGTGTAAACTGGCTCAAACGGAGCCTCAAGGAAAATTATACTGCGTTAGCAGCGGTTTTTTTGGTCATCCAGCATCATATTGAGGATGCCCCGGATATCAAGGTGCAAAAGTAAAACTTGCTTTAAAGCAAAGACAAGTACACCGTAGTGTCATACCTTTCAAATACGTCAACCCCAGAGTATCATTTGCACTTGCCGCTAGAGGACCAGCACAAAATGCTGCAACTAATGCAAATAATGTTTATGGCAATAATGAGCTGCTTCTCAAAATTCACTGGCAACTTAATTCTTTATCGGAGACAATCGATAAATAAGATTCTAATATTAACGTTGTTTTTCAGCATTTGTCTTTCAAATGCCTCAAAATAACTTGGCATCTGGTCAGATTCCCCTGGATAGGCTTTGCCTCATCTCGATCAACGTCAACTCTACTGTTACTCTACATCGACGGGACGATCTCCTGACGTCATCTTTCAAACTGAAATCCAACCCAATTCATGGCACTCTACGGCATCCAGAGATTTTGCATTCGTTAAAAACGATGGGGTAAATGGTGATATGAGAGGTGTAACCGGGATATTCGTGAGAAGACCCATTCGTTCCCAAAATATTGAAAAAGTCGAATTCAAAAACTTTAAATTTCTTGAAGTGACCTTCATCAAAATTTCCCTGCCAGGAGGGGGGAGGGGAGAGATAGTCTCTTTGTTATCTCTACCTATAACACTGGTTGAAATGTTCTCTAGTTCTAGAAAGACCTCAATTTCTTGTTTCAAATACTCGAATCGAACAGGCTGCATAGTCATCATACGCCAACAATAATCCAAGAGGTGTTTTCCTGGAATCGTGGATAACAACGAAACAAAAGTAAAACAGGTACAATTTATATGCTTCGGAGTTTGCAACATACCATAGGACAAATTACTATTTAGACCTCTGCATTGGTGACCTAAAACTTGAATTCCGCTTTAATAGTCCGCAATGGAAACTGCAGGTGCTGCAATTGTGATGGAAATCAATCATCAAAGGGATGATGTCTTCTTCATTCCAGTTCAACATGAAATTCATTGGTTGAATTTATAAAAAAAAACGGAGAAAGTTTCAAAAAAAGTTTAATTGAAAGTAACAGAAGCAATCTCCTTCTTCTGATGGTTGACGTTAAAAACGATTGAGAAATCATGTCGCAAGATTAAACATGGAAATAATATTGAAGGATATAAAACACCAACAATCGCAAGATTAAAAAGGTTTAAAACCTTCTCACACTCGCCAGCAATATTTTTTGGCAATTTTCGGACTACAACCATCCCTCGTTAGCTTTGTTAAAATTACACCCGAAGATGGTCCGGAATTTAATCCATTCATAATCAGGTGTGAGGTCAGCAATCAATGGACGGAAAAACTTAGGGGTACTAGCATCTTCATGAAAGTAAATACCTTTCTTCACAAGAAGTTTCGAGTAAATGTATCGAATCCTTCAGTCGATGGTGATGAGATAAATCTTCTGGATGAGGCTAGTATTGAAATTGACAGTACAATTCCGAATAGAAATGGAAATAGGATTATATGTGATGGATTGCATAAACTTGCCCCGATTGGCCAAACCTTGGAGAGGGAATCAAATACTTTCAGAGGTCGTTGAAGCAAAAGTTTCCGACTTCAAATCAAGCTTAGATAGTGAATCAATTCTTCATTTCAACGAAACATTAACATCTTTCTCCATACCAAGCTTGAACCTTATTGATTATTTTGTCAGTTATGAAGACTCGTGTTTCATATTTGACAAGATATAAAACAAAAAATCATGTGGTATTGACGGTATTCCAAACATAGTTCTCCGGCATTTGCCTGAGTTTTCTATTAGGAACTATTGCATGAGTGCATGAGTGCAAAAAGCTAAGGTATTTTAGTTCTTGAAGAAAGGAAAAGAGTACTTGAGCCCTAAAAGCTATCGCCCGATCAGCTTGCTCCTTAATATCAGAAAGGTGTTTGAAGTGATACTAAACAATGCATTAAACACCCACATTGAGATATATGGGTTGATGCCGAATTGCCAATTTGGTTTTCGTGCCAGGCATTCTACCATACATGTAATAACGAAAGTAACCTCAGACATCTGTTGAAAACTAAACAACAAAGAATTTGTTGGAACATATCTCATTGACATTGAGAAAGCCTTCGATTCGGTGTGGTTAGATGGACTAGTTTTTAAACTCCTTCACGACAGGTTTCCAGATTCTTTGTCAGCATAATGTGCAATATGTTGTACGAGAAATCATTTGTTGTAACTGAATGAAATTGACGACAATGTGTGACATTAAGGTCTTGAATAGTCTACAGAAGATAGAAGTTACTGTGTCTCTGCTTTTCTCAATATTCATTCAGAAGCTATTGAACAGCATTGACTTTTATGTCTCGTAAACGTGATCATCGGTAGGGTTTACTGATGATCTTATAATATACACGGTACATCGAAAAGCTACAATAGTTCCGAGCAATCTTCAAAAAAATTTTGATGATGTGTAGCTCTATATTGACAACTGGCGAATGAAAATCAATGCACAGAAGTGCGAGACAATTTTGTTTTGGAAAATGATGCAGGGGGCCAGCTAAGACCTGAAACGTAATTGGAAGGATTTCCATATTTTTGATAGCGGGGGTAATTCAGAACGGGTTCCACATAAATTCTGTGTTCAATACCTTGGTGTTCATCTCGATCAGTATCTGTACTATACTGAACATGTCAAAATCATGCTCAGTAAAGCACAAAATGTAGTCATGGCCCTTCGACAATTCTTTCATTCCAGATACATTGATCAAAAGGTCACAGTCATCTGTTACAAGATGCTAGTTAGACCAGTTTTTTACAGATGGATGTCAGATTCAGTACAGAGTGCTTATACTATAGAAAGATATAGAGGTTTCGAAGGAAAATGTCATTGTGCATGTACGGGTTTGTACAGTACGCCGGAGATGGATTGGAAGCACTATATATCAAATAGAAGAGTTTATTAAACCACAGAAGTGACGAGATGCAAGATCTGCAACTGTGGGTGAAACCCTCGGATTTTACTGCCGTTCCACACTACAGACAGGTATATTGCGACTTGCCTCACTTCTGGCCTCGCTCCTCCAGAAGCATTCGTGTATTTGGACATGAATCGATATGTTTTTAATTCCGACGGCGTCCCAATCATAAATCACATATATAGACGGGCCACCGATAAGAATATAAGATATCCTCCGAGTTTGAGTTCACGAGACCAAGAGTTCCAATGAAGATACTCATTTGCTAGATTCGTTGAGGCTGGTTACCCTGAGACGGAAAAATCTAGGTACTTGTGGCTGAGTGACATTGTCTAAATTATTCGTGTTTGCTTTCTGTATTTTTTTTTTCATTTCTTAGTTTTTATTTTCATCTTATTATTGCTGCACTTAGTGTTGTTGTTTATTTGTGTTAAAAATTAGGGATAGACAGAAAGATAACGTTATTCGATTGAATTTGTTTAGAATAAGGGTGTGTAACATATTAGGTATATCATAAAATTTCACTATTACCTTAGTAAAATAAGTAATTTTTGAATGATGCTGGTTGGTTTTTTCTCTTTTTTCCAATTAAATAAAAAAATATGTAATAATTTTAATTAATTTGAACTTGCTATTGTTTTTTTTTCATTAAATGTGTTTCCTTGATAACATATAAATTTAGGGAGCTATTTGGCCCATTAAATCATCGTAGTTTTATGATTTGGAATTTGCTTTATATTCTTTTAAAATTAATAACGATTGGTATTGAATAAACCGCTTTTTGCTTTGACTTTTCGATTCATTGAATACAAAGCCTTAAAAGATACATATTACAGTAGCCATGAACTTTTCTAAGGACACCTCACTCAAATTAGTTCTATTTTAAAACATTTAACAAGTCAAGTAAGCAAGAGAATCCTCCTAACAGAAGGGCTTGGTAACCATCCCAGGGCTCGAAGCAGTTTTCTGATGCCATCAATAGATGACTTGAATTATTCATCCAATATAGTACTTGGATAAGGGATCGTTTAAAGTTATCCAAAGCATGCAGAGTTTCTTTCATAAACATATAAAAGCCACCATTTTATTCCAGTTAAATAATTTTTCTGAGTGGTCGGTCAATCAAACATATTAGAATTAAACACTATTCTTCAAATTTTCATGAAAATCTGAAGAAAATAAGAGTGCCTATGTCGATTTGAAACACTCGTATATATGAACCAACAACACGTGTTATTGTAATTTTATTTCCCTACTATTGAAATGGCTCTTACTCACTTGATTATACAGGGTCAGTATAATAAGTAACCGGACTGAGCCTGCCCCGCGCTGTCAAAGCGTCTGCTTACCAGTATCTGGTACTGTAGTCGTGGTGGGGGTCTAGGTAAAGGGAATCTGGCTGCAGCAGTTGCCTCCAAGCGCTTGGAGAGATAGCATCGAACGAGAGCGGAGTGCGTGTTAAGTTACGTCGTCGGAGTGAAAATGGAGCGTACGATCGAGCAACCGAACCAGAGTTTTTTAATCACGTTATTACAGGAGACGAGACGTGGGTTTTCAAATACGTTCCCTAGACGAAGCGGCAGAGTTCGGAGTGGCACACACCGGCGTCACCACGACCGAAAAAAGCGCGCATGAGTAAATCGAAGGTGAAATCGATGCTCTTTGCTTTCTTTGACAAGAAAGGCATTGTTCACAAAGAGTTTGTGCCACCCGGCCAAACTGTAAACGGCCAGTACTACAGAGAGGTGCTCCGTGGACTAACCGCCCAGGTTCGCCGAGTCCGTCCGGAGATTGCCGATTCGTGGATCCTCCATCACGACAATGCTCCGTCGCACACCTGCCTGCTCGTCACCGAGCAGTTGGCCAAACAGTCAAGGGCAACGTTGCCACAGCCTCCTTACAGCCCGGCTATGGCACCAGTGGACTTTTTTCTGTTCCCCAAGATCAAGAGACACCTAAAGGGGACGTGGTTTGGGACTCTGGAAAACGTTCAACGTGCTACGACGAGGGCTCTGGACAGCATCGAGGTTGCCGACTTCCAGGGAGCGTTCGGGGATTGGAAAATCCAGTATCAGCGTGTTATCGACTCCAATGAGGACTACTTTGAAGATTTCTAAAGAAAAATTGTACATATTTTGCCAATAAAAAAATTCCTGTGGTCAGTGCGGTTACTTATTATTCAGACCCTGTAATTTGATTTTAATGAATTGCTGTAAACAATCCTACTATTAATAACAAAGTTGAGCGAATTTTGGTTTCTGAGATATTTGCTGACCTTGTACCCATAAAGACCTACCTCTGTGATTTTGTTTAGATTTTTCAGCTTAAAAGTGTCCAACCGCGAGGTGGGGGGATACAAATTTTGTTGTACATTTTGCTCCTCCCTGGACACGATACACAAAATGACTTTTTTGTTTCAGATTCGAAAAGTTATAGTCAACGCCTTTTATTTAATACCCCATTAGACTACATTTGATAAAAAAAATGATTAAGATCCACTTCACCATAAGGGGGAGATCCCCTTTAAAAAAATTTGAAATGCTTTATAAGGCCTAACATTTCGAGAGGCCATCACTTCTGACCTTTTCACACAGTTTGAGCTTTCTAGCTTCGATAATTTCTGAGAAAACTTCCTGTAATGCACGGACAGACGGATGAACAAACACACAGACAGTACCCGAAACTAGCAGGTCTTTATAAAAATAATTTTACAAAGCCCTAAAACCAACCTAAACGCAAGTCTGATAGAATGGTAGAGTTTAGTAAGATCTTTGTCTTAATAATTGATTGCATATAGGGGTACATTTATTGCATAAATTGCCCGTCAAATGTAAAGAACGCTATTAAATTGAAAGGAATTCTATAGATTGTACGAGTACATTCAGACTAAACAAATCCCCTGATCAATGTTTCCGCAACCATCAATAAGAAAAGCCTGTCGATTCTTTTCAAAAGTTCTATTTTAATATGTATATTGCATCCACAGAATTGTCCTTCCTTACTCCTAATGACAAATTCTTGTCCATCTCTCGTCCCCTCCCGTGTGTGCAGAACGAGGCCAACTATTTTCCAGTCTGAAATCAACGAGACAATACAAAACCCTATCAAATATTATCTAGCACACAGAAAAAAAAACCCAAAACTAACGGACCAGAGTGTAGTCGGCAAGTTGCCTCGGGCAATATCAAAGTCCTTGTAAATTCCGGGTACGACAATCATCATCCTCTTATCATGTCCTTGTCGTCGTTATCGTTCTCTGGACTATCGATATCGATTTCGTTTCATCTGGTTTGAATGCAATATGCAAAAATCTTTTTTTAAGTGCACGCTCCAACGAAACCGTTATGATGGATTCAATAGGAATTGCCAGCATGGCTGATTGAATAGCAGTCAGCCATCGAAAATTTGCATAGTGGAATCCAAACTACCCCACTCGAACCGAAGGCAAGGACTGTGCCGAAGCTCCATTGCACCATTTGTGCGATAGTGCCGATGGAGGCGGTGGTTGCAATAGTCGTGGACGTACTTGTAGCCATTCATCCGATTGTACCTGAATCTAATTCTGAATTTGAATTCAATCGAATATTTCAAATGTAATCTGTAAAGATGCTTTCTTCGACCATCAAAAGTTTTTATTCATTGATTGATTGCGAGGAAAATAAATACCGAGCATGAGAGATGTAAACCGAACGGATAAAGCGGAAGGATATCGTATCGGTCGATTGGAAGCTAAATTTGTTGATATTCGAGAGGATGTGTTCATGGAAGCATCCGTTTTACTTGCATTAGGGATATTGTAGCTACTGATGTGCGAAGAATTTTATCTAATGAATCAAGGACAACTCCACTTGCCAATACATTTAGAAACTATTGAGTGTTTACCAATGAATCATGAAAAAATAGCTAACAAGGGCTTCATTTTTAACGCATCGAAGTACAATTAAGAGTATCCTTTTCAAATGCTTCAGAGACTCATGTGACATCAGTGTCTCCTTGATAACTCGGTCTTAAACCTATCGAAAGGACATAAATCATAGAAACATGAAATTGAATTTAACAATGAACTGGAAGGGAATCTTTTCGATTTGCTAGTACATACCCAGAGCCTTGCAATCGATGCACAGCCATTAATGGATGCGGTACTCCATCGTTTTAAAGGAGATGCTTTACGATGCTCCCTGGCTACAGAGAGCAGAGTGGCTAATGCCATTAAAAGATATCAGCTTTTAATGGAAAATCAATAAAATGGTGACAAAATTTATGGTATCTTTAACTGGAAAAGAAAATGTTGAGGGCATCAATTCTTATTAGCTATTAGTTTCCACTTAAATCAATGTTCGGGTGTTTGAATGCGATTGTATAGGATGTAATGGAATCCAAAATAATGAATCATTATGTTTCTTGCAAGATCAATGCTAGCTTTACAAACAGCTTTAATTCATCAAAGTTGAATTAGGCGTAAGTTATAACTTTGGTGTATCTATATATTTATCTCTTTTTAGGCTTTTGTACTAAAACAAAATAGTCAGTACTCGAAAATTTCGCGTACATCTTTTCAGTACAATTTGGTACCTTCCATTGAAAGAAGCTCAACAAAATCATGAGTGTAGGCCCAAAAGGACCTCAACAACAAATGCCTCGAAAGCTGAAATTTGCTCATCCTTGTAGAATAAAGGAAGATTTGCTAATTTTACTTTTACCCGAATGAAATTATGTATAATATATTCTGCAACATTAGAAATGATCGAAGTATATTTAATCCTCCGAGTACACATGGGGTGACCCCAGATATATCACGTTCGATTGTTGCCAGCCGATTGAAATGAGGATACTATCTTACACCAGTTGACGCAAAGTGACGTTCTAAAATGACTGTGTATGAAAAAGCATGATATTCACATAAGAAACGTTGGGTATCTTTATCATCACCTCCTAAAGAGGCCAGCATTAACTAGAATACTTACGGTCACAATGGTGAAATCTATTATCCCTGGACTAGGCAAGGAGTAGATACTACCGGTTTGCAGAAGAATGAGCGGGCCTGGACAAAAAAATGTAGGAAAAAATACCCCATTAAAAAATGTGGCTTACCAAATAAAGGCAAAGCTCATAGGAATTAACTATTTCAACCTCTAGGATAACCGAGCGAATGAAATGACCCTCTGCGCTAAAGAGTAAATAATTCCTGCGCTATATAGTTGACAAAACTCCACCTGAAGATACCTGAAGAAATTACACACCTGAAGATACCTGAAGAAATTGCACATATCAAACTCTTTACAACAGGGAAAATAGGAAAATCTGACCCAAACTTACTGGAACTATAATAGATGGAGAGCATATACATCAAACACAGTTGACTAAATAAGGAAACGAGATTGTTACTCAATCACCCTTCAAAGTCAGCGAAAAAAGCGATAAAAAATGTGAGCTACCAGCCCAACTGGCAATAGGATTGGCATGCCTGAGCTCAGTATCAGCTATGAATGTACATAAATAAGTTCAAAGCTTAGCAATAGTTGAAGAAAGCCACCCACCTCCTTTATGTGCTTCGATCTAGGGATACTCCTCAAATAACAGCTCGGTAACCTGACTGGAGCAAGTTTTTCCAAAATTGAGTACCGCGTAGACATGTACTCGTATATCAAAAAAGCAGAAAACATCTCTAGATCAGAAAGAAAATTTTGTTTGAAGATTGCTGGCTGTCCTAAGTGAAAGAACTGCGAGATCTCTAGATCACTTTCACAAATTGAGAATCGAGCGCTGCGTGTTTCAGCTAAAATTCTGCGGGCCACAAGCAAAGGCGTCTACACAAAGGAATAAAAGTTGATAAGTATGAGGCCAATAATCGCAGGCATTGATGAAGAATTCGTAGAATCCGTCATTAGTAAGGGCTTAAGCTAGAGAGCGCCGCGCTATTTATCTGCGTCGAAACGAGGATGCGAGGGGAGATGGTTACCCGCAAGGAGAGACAGAACTCGCTAATGATTGGCAGCAGTCTTGGGTGGATTGCACGAAGGAAAAGTGGACTGCGTGCCTCATCCCGGATGTGAGACCATGACTTAACCAAGACAACTATTCCCTCGCTAAAGACCACCCCGACACAAATGGGAACCGAACTAAGCATATCAATTCGGAAATCAGGTGTACGTTGGATGTCGGACCCATTTTGTGAGTACAAGATTTATAAAGTTCTATGAACTGATAAGAAGTACACCTAATAAATGCTGCTCAAATGAAGGACAAAAAAAACAATAATGATTTATAAGCTAGTTACCTTTAAGTTTCTCATTTGATCTTACAAAAAGCAATTTTAACTCTAAAATTACATTTACATAATTTTAACTTACAACTTCACTTCGCAAGATTTTTTAATGAGTTGAAAATTTCATAATTCCATTCCAATTAACTTTTAATTCCATTTGATAAGAATTGTAATTTTTAGAATTAGTTTTATAATAGTCAAAACGCGTCTGCTCACACAGCAAAGCAAGGCCCGACGGCTTTTCAAGAAAAAAAGCTTTATAATGAGCTTCAGCCCTTCTAACAAACTAAACCCAACTTTATATTCGTGCTCACATCATTACTTACCATAGAATTTACATTACTAGTTAGCTCATGATGTGATAATAGTAGTATTTGATTCTGAATTCAAGCTTTTTATTGGGCTTTTTCATTAGCAATAAGAAAGCAATGTTTTGCGGGTTTCTGATGTGCTTTTGCTATTAAAATATAATTTTAACGAAAAATTTGGTACGGGCAAAAGGCTGCGATTATTCGGTTTAATTTGTCGTTACCTTATACTCAACAGTATTATTAATTTAGAAATTATATAAATCTTTTGGATTTATAAGTTAATAAGTTGATCACATTAATGTTTAGAAAATTTTGTTTGCAATCATAAATTTTTAAGTGCGAATGTCTATTATATTGGTTCACACAGTCAATCCTTAAAATTCCTTTTAAATTATTTTAAATAATTTGCAGCTTCTTACAAGTACTGCTGGAGAAAAAAAGAATAACCATTTTATGTTATTTAAAGAGTCCTACAATATGAAACAAACGACAAAAAATAATTAACGTAAATAAAAGAAGATACGTAAAAATAAATAAATGAATCTTACCTACAAAATCTATAATCAACAAATAAAGCAAGTACATAAGATTATCTAAATATAATATTGATCAGTATTATAATATTTATTTAAATGAATTTAATCTGGGTATTACTATATATAACCTTCCAGATCTCCATTCCATTTGTTGATTTTATGATAATAAAATCTTTGTAGGTTTAAACAGTTTTATATAATTTTTCCTGCGTATATTGAGTGCAAAAATGAAGAGTTAGTTTTTTTGACAGAACAATTATTTCCATTAGGCACATAGCATAGGAGTCAATGTAGACCCACATTCAATAAATATGCGCATTAATTTAGAAGAGAGCTAACTACGATTACTTTAACATTACTATGAATTAGATAATTGCAGATTAATTAAACTAGTCGTAAGTTGAATTAGACACTTTCTATTGATACTCGTAAAAAAAAAACAAAACATTAAAATGAATTGCTAAACTCTAACAACGACTTTCCTTTCCAGTGGTCCTTCCTTTCAGCGGGAAATAGAGTGCATGGTAAGTATGCCGTCGCGAGGGTAGGGTTTGAGAAAATCCGCCTTTTTATTTACATAGCTTTCGTCGGGTTTAAGTTAACGTAGTGTGTTTTTCGGTACCGCGTCGGAAATTCGGGAACGCGAAGTAAAGATCCGATCTTTGTCCTTTGACTGATTGTATGAAGAAATACGGAGTAACGTAAAGTAGGTTTCCTCTCCGTATGGTTTTGTTTCGGTGACGCGTTTGAAAACGGGCATTTATTGGTGGCTGAAAATTGTAGAGGAGCGTCATCCATTTGGAGACCCGCGACCGACATCCTCTCCGATCTAGCTGGCCGACAAGCAGCCACCGCAAAAATGGATTAAGGTGCACGGATTGGTTGACCGGTGGGTACCATCCGTTGGCATTACTCAGACTTAACGTCTAGAACCGATGAGAGGTCGGTTCCTCGTTCGGATCAAGACTTAAAATCATTAAAGGTATCTGCAAAGTCGATGCCGGGTGTTTGAGCACACCCTTGTACCACCTTTCTCGCTCAATATTTATCGACGAAGTCATCTGGGTGGCGTTTCAAACGAAAGACGCATTTATTGTTAATTAGGAATTTTACGGGACCAGATCCCATGGATTGTTCGAATACATAGAGTCCATTTCCGCATGGCCATGGCATTATTCCATTCGTTCGTATCTTCACGTTCCATCGCTTCTGGAACGACTAAGGATAAGTAGCTAGAGAATACCAGTTCTAACGCACATACGGATGGAGATTGATTTTGCGCGCCACCTTGTGGCGGAAATTGGAACTAATGGCGCTTGAAGCGGCCGGGAGTTAAACTAATGGTATGTGTCTCGGGTATGTGGGTGTGTGTGTGTCTTGGGTGTATGGGTGTGTATATTAGGGTGGAATAGGTAGGTGCCTGACATAAGAAGGTATGAGTCCGGAATAGGTGTGGATGTCATGGATGGTTGCGGCGAGGGTGTGTGTCTAGGGTATGTGGATATGTGTATCAGATTAGTGTAAGTGTGGGCCTTAGGTATGTGGGTATGTGTACAAGATTGGTATAGGTGGGTATCAGGGATAAGAAGCTATGGGTCTAAACATCTGTATCTTGGTTAGGTAGGTAAGTGTTCTGGGTCTTAGTAGCCCCCAGCGGCTAGTAGAAGTAGTCTTGATGGTTGTGTTCTAGAATAGTTATATGTCTGTAGATTACAGGTGCGGTTTTTTAGCCTCAGTAGCCTCTAATGGTAAATAGTGAAACTAGCCATATTGACTATAGTCCAGGATAGTCTCATATCCTCAATTAATACATTAAAGACCGAGATTTCTAGGCGTGTGTTTATATAGAGTTAATATACATGTTTACTATTAATAGGGACTAGCCTTTGACGCTTTTAGCGGTAGATAATTATACTATTCATAGTTGTTATTTCTGTATAGTGGAAGGATTTTTCAAATATTGATTGCTTCTAGTTTTTAAGTAGTGTAGTAAGTAGTAAGTCGCGATCCCCCGATTGTCGGTTTTTCCCAGGAGAGAACAGTGCCTGCCACACATTTTTTGCGTGCATAAAATGGTTCAAGCTCCGAAGAGACCTCTACAAGGAGACGGGAGAGCTCACATTGGACAATATAGTCACGTTGATGCTCGAATCGGTTGACAAATGGAACCAGGTAGCGCATTATGCTCGGGCAGTCCTAAAATCTAAAAGAGACTCCCTGCAGTCAGGGGCGTTGGGGCTGGGGGATCTCTTTTCTCGCACTTCCTCTCCTCCTCTCCCCTCCCGCTAGGAAAGAGATCCCCCAGCTTGAAGGCACCTTCGGGCGTAACAAAACGAGACCTGGCGCAAAGTAATGTGCTAAACGGTTCCAGGCTAGATTTTCAG
Organism: Odontomyia ornata; assembly: GCA_963969285.1. NCBI lineage: Eukaryota > Metazoa > Arthropoda > Insecta > Diptera > Stratiomyidae > Odontomyia > Odontomyia ornata. The sequence goes on from OZ017741.1 coordinate 312,770,937, forward strand.
GTTGACAGGGGAGGTGTTTAGTGGGTAGGCCAGTTACCTTCTTGCAAGCATGAGATTCCCACACTCTATGTGTAAATGGGCATTCACCTCCGAAACACAGAAAAGAGCTTAAGCTTATGGTAGGGGCTTGACAATGCTCATGCATGAACGGAAACTAACTCAGCAACTCCAATCATGCAATAGAAGCCTATCCAAAGAACCCACACGGTGCAGCTAAGATATTTAAATAGAAAGAGAAAGCAAGACTAACCACATTATCAATTCAGAGAAGGGAAGTCTTATCACTCTTTATCTTAGAAGCTAGACGTGCAGAAGGTGGTATAGGCCAACCTTTAAGGATTTAGACATTTACAAGGCAAATCAGGCCTCTTTGCTTGAAGAGCTGTATCCCGAAAAGAGGATACAGACCGCATGATCGAAGGAGTTAAATAGCGCGATCAAATGACAATGGGAAGCATGGTTGCAAATGTACACAATGAGACCCTAGCCCATCAACATCGAGGAGCTGCGGCATTTGCAGGAGAGTTATAGCAAGTTAATTCGAGATACCTGATTGCTTTTGAGACTAAATCTGCACAATATGATAGTTGTACATCAGAAAGTTTCTCTACTGGCAAGCATTGCAACAAAACATATCATTCTGCTCACTTTGTAACTGCCAGTCCGTCAGTGGTTAAACTATTCTGCTTTGTTTGTCAATTATCTTATTAAGTGGCTTCATTCGACACGTGAGTGTTATGGAAACAGAAATGAGCAACATAATTACCCTTTTGGGGTATACTGATCTGAATATAGTGATCAAAGGACATGCCAAATGAAATATGCATGTTTTGATGTATCTACAAGCTAAGTAGTCTTTACTTATTATTTTAGCCGGTAAGCAAGAATGCGGCTCACCAGAACTCAAGCGAAAAAGTCCCGATGCCACCACCAGCCGGAGAGACAAATTTCTCGTAGGTACCATTATTTGGTGGATCATTTCATTGATCCACACTTTGAAGGTCAAACACTGTTTAACGTAAGTACATGTAGCAGGAGAGTCTTTCTGCTCAAAGGGTATTGTAAAATAATTAGTAAATCAAACAATGACTTAGGAATATCAAAACTTGGCCCGGACATATATTCCATGAATTAAGCTCGAAAAAATGATGTATGGTTATTATGGAGTTTAATTTGCCGCTATTTTCTAGTCTGTTGTCCTCAATGTTTGAGTAATCATGATTAAAAATATTTCTAATATTTTCATCGAAAGTCTTACATATCTTCAATGTTTGGGTCTTTGCGAACGTGTATTTACACAGTTTTACCGTAATTGTTGTTGTAATTGATAAATTTCAATCGTCTATAACTTAACTGCTTTCGGTTCGATTTTAATGAGACTCTTAGAAAGTCTTTCACATCAGAAAATTGAAATACAAAATTCTAGCAAATTTAAAGGTTCATGCTTCAGTTTTGTAGAAGAAAACGTAAAATTCATAAAATGTACTATTATTAACAAAGTTGATCGAATTTAAACTTCTGAAGTATTGGTTAGGCTTACACTCATAAAGACCTACCTTTTCGCTGCTTGTTGTGACTCGCGGATGGATAGACGGACGGACAGATGTCACGATTTTAGTAGAATATTGTAAAAATACTTTGAAACACCCTAAAAATAGTTGTTGTATAAACACTTCCAAGTGAAATGTTATCGTTATTACTCTGTATTTCGTTACTAGGGGGTTGATACATTTATTTAAATTTTTCATCTATACCTACGCAAGCGGAGAATTGCTCCGCAGAGAACATGGCGAGGACATTGTGCACGACGCCGCAATTTCTAGATCCGCAAATATAGCTTCACGGAAGGAAGATTTACAATGAAACGCTAAGACGATTCGACTACAATTCTTGTCTTTATTCAATCTTACTTCGGTATTTATACAATTTCCTTTCACTTAACCTATGTCTTACGCATCTAATGTGTTTTTCTGCTTTTTTCTAAGTGTAAGCGGAAATTCATTACTTGACATATTTCCACCTATGCTTTCCATTAAATTGATTTATCGCCTCATGAACAAAAACTCACGCGTTCCAATATTTCCAAAGTCCAAATATTTCAATCCAATATTCAATATTACATTCACATGCATTTATTTCGTTCGATGAATAGATGTCCATATTCCATGCATTATACATACGCTCGTATGTCAACAACCCATGTTCGTACGCATCACTTCGATATGGCCACTAACCTCTTGATGAGTAAGACAATTAGGGTGCATTGAGTGTGGTCAGGGAATACTTCCACAGGTAATGGGTTATGAATGAAAATGCAACGTGATATGGGTGCGCTCGATGTTTAGAATAACGCTTGTTTTCTGGCAAGCGTTGAATGCGTGCATTTGATTTTGGGTTTGTTAAATATTTGTATCTTAAGGTCTCATCAATCAATGTGCCGAGCCTCGTTGAAATCGGAGTTTCACTCTAGTTAGGGCCAAATATTAAATTTTTAGAAAAATAGCAGCGGTACAAGACCTTAGCCCAGGTATCCATAATCTCAGGTTTCATTAAGACCCACTTGAAAATGTGGCCGCTAGAGGAACAAAAAATCTGAAAAAAACGCATCTTTGAACCGCCGCCATTTTGAAATTTGCTCATGGATGCTTTCCAAAATATCAAAGCCTTTAGACCTAATTATTTTCTATCTTAAAACTAAGTTTCATACACATCGGATCAAAATGTTGTTTTTTGAGACCTACTGAAGGTACTTATCGTTTTTTAACAAAATACAGAATTTGACGAAAATCGCTTGAACAGTTTGGTCACAATTACAAAAACAAATAATTGCATGTTTTTCGACCTTAGAGCGGCCGCTATATCGTTTTAAATTGTTTGATTTTGGTTTTTTTATTGTGAGATATATCACACAGTTCAATAAACCCCTGCACCAAACTTCATCCATATCGGAGCTATACGAGTACTGTGGTCAGAACAGAAATCACAATTTTGTTTTCGCTCGTCCGATTTAGCTGATGGAAAAAATTAAGTGAGGTATTTACATAGTACAACTTCCTTGAAAATTTGGTGAAAATCACAGCGAAATAACGACCTCTAGCGTGGCCACAAATTTCGTTATATCCGATATCCCATTGTATCTTTAAACTTTTTTAATAAACTGTCAATAACAAAGCGTTAGTTAAAGTCCCCATTTTCATTATTGTAAAGCTTACGAACCAACAATGTTTGGAAGTTATTAAAAGTTACTATTAATCACTTATATCGAAAAATCATCTTCAGCAATGATGCTTTTTTCTGGCTCATAGCTTTGTTAATAAGCAAAATATGCATTATTGGTCAGCCGCATGTGCTTCTTGATACATCATTACATCTGCAAAAAAATTACTATTTGGTGCGGTTTTCATGCCGTAGGTGTGATTGGGCCGTATTTTTTCGCGGATGAAAACGATGGTATCATGTCAATGGAGAACGGTAACGTGTTACTTTGGAAGATTATTTGTGGCCAAAATCGAATCAGCTTGACATCAACGATATGTGGTTTTAGCAAGACGGTACCACCAGCCACACAGCACGCCTCACAGTCCATTTATTGAAGTTTATTATTATGTCCGTAATGGAAAACCATATATATATATATATATATATATATATATATATATATATATATATATATATATATATATATATATATATATATTTATAGCAGGTACTCTCCGCAATAGGTAAATTCCTCTCGAGAAATTTACGTAAGACTATCGGGTCGAAGCCATCCTACCCTCGAAATTCTTGGTTCACTATAACCTCCTAAATATAAGCCAAATAACTATAAGAACAATCCGTTTCGAAATTTAGAGGGGTTATCTCCGTTCAGAACTATAAATGCATTAAAACACCAGCAAGATACCTACAGAAAAACTCCGCAAAGAAATCAAAAGGATTTTTCCCCATATAGAAATACACGCGCACAAACGCATTCAATTCAGTTGGTACATTTCACTTGGCTTAATAAATATTAATCTATACAAAATAAAAAGTTGATAAAAGAAACTTAAATCTACTTTCAATCAATGGAGATATTGTCCACCAAATGTTTCGCCGGTCAAAAATGATGCTCCCAAACTTCTGGTGTTGCTCCCTTGCTGAATAATCACTTGTTGAATCCACTAGAAAACCTATAACCTCCTTTATTTTTCGTCGACTTGGCAAGCTCCACACGAATTACTACGTTCTCCATTATCAAGGAAGTAGTTGAGTAGACAGACCTACGCTTATGTCAGTAGGGTTTTGTACCCAACTTACGAAATGCAGTCACCAGCAATGAATAACGTCAAGAAACATGTCAAAGAAATGTGCAAGTTCAAAGGAAAATCCGTTGTTTTTCTACTTTCAACGGTCGCCATTTTGTTGCGCACTGACAAAAATCACTCAAATCATGAATTCCCAAAAACATTAATGTTCTTTGACCTTATTTGAAAATTTAAAAAGATCAAGTCAAAATTGCAGTGACTGATTCGATGGAAGGCCCATAAAATACCAAAACCATGTGTTATTGTTGTTGTAATTGGAGAAATTTCAAACGGCTATAACTTCCATGTATATCATTCGATTTTCATCAAACTTACAAAGTTTATGAACCCTTAGTAGGACTACGCAAAATATCGAATTTCGTTCAGTTTAAGGGTAGCGATGCAATTTTATTGGGGAAAATGTGAAATTCGAGTATCATACTAATTTTAACAAAGTTGCGTGGATTTCAACTTCTAAGGTATTTGTTGGTGTTGTACTCATAAACACCTACCACCATGATTTTTTTTCAGATTTTTCGGATCACAGGTGTACAGTCGCGAGGGGAGGGGGACACAAATAGTCCGTGTATTTCCCCTCCCTGCGCGTCCTTCGAAGCAAAAAGTCTCAAATTAAGACCTGTTCTGAGAAGTTCTCATCAAGACCTTTCATTTGATACCCATATCGGCTACCTTTGATGAAATTTCTTTTTTTGGGGGCCACTTCCCTGTATGGGGAGACTCCCCTTAAATACCCTATAAAAATTTTTGTAGTTGAACTTTGAAGAGAGCACCACTTTACACCTGCATACAAAATGTGATGTTTCTGGCTTAAGTAGTTTGCGAGAAAAAGTGCTGTGACACACGGACGGACCAACGGACGGACGGACAGATGGACAGACAGACAGAGAGGTCGCGATTTTAGTAGGGCTTTGTAAAATTATTTTACAAAACCCTAAAAATGACAGCTTGATAGGTGACATCTACCGAAATAGCGGGCTATTCAAAATAACACCACTTATTGGAAAAGCCACCTTTTCGGCACATTTTCTTGCTGGCAAATGTGCTTGGTAATTTTATGAATGGTTTTCTGAATACTCCACTGGAATCTTATCGATGCCTGGCACTTGATCATTCTTTTGGACTTTGATGGTATAGTAAACTTCATCCAGAGTTCGGGCCAATGGAAGCTCTCCGGGACTATTTAAAAGTTCCGATGCTCTATAGTTATGTGGAGGATTAATGTGGTTCTTGAAATATGATGCTCATTTTTCCTTGATTCTGGTTTCATCAGCGATGTCATCACGTCAGAGCATAGTTTCGAGCAGGTAACCACGTTGCAGGCTTTTCACTAGTTTGTATGCTTGTCTTGTGTTGTATCTCGCTAGATTTACATCAATTTTTCTGATTCATCGCCGAGGGTTTGAACTATTCATTCGTCAAATATCGCATGCATATGACCATCAGTGACTGCTCAAATGCATGCATTTAGCTTTGGCGCAAACCAGTTGGTGGTACTGTTGTTTGGTGTATTTTCGCACAGTTATTACACTTTCGAGTACTTCTCGTTTCTTTTTTACTGCGCTTTTTTACAACTACTACGGTAGTTGACACTAATCAATGTTTGTATGTATCCCCGATGGCCGTCATCACGGAGTGATTTAAAACACGTTTATTTATTCCGTCCAAGATTTTTTTTCACCGCCGGTTTTCTTTAAACAATAATACGCGGATTATTTCGAAATGTTGTGACGCGTATGCACGAAAAAAGTGCAAGCGGCGAAGCTGCAGTAAAGGGGTGTTCCCTTGATGTTCCACGGAGGTATCAGAAATGCAAGTAAGCCATACGCCCCTGTAGCGGAGTTGAAAGCATTCCGAGCATGAAGTATCACCAACATAACTACTCGACTATGTGCTTCCACATTTTGGACTTCACTCACTACCTCTGCAATTGTTCAAATAATGGAGTGTTCTGCACTAAAGCTATATTGTTGAGGAGATAGATCCCCAGCTGCAAAAATGCATCAGTTGATCTTCCTTGCTGAGTTTCTTTAGCACTTTTTGGGCTGTCTTTAGCATATATGATGAATGGTACCCTATATACTCTTTTCCCTCTCTGACCAGTATGAACTTGCTGCTTTTCAATGTTCCAGATTGACTCCTTCTCACAGGCAAGCGTTAGTGATCAAGTCAAGCCAATAGAGATCTACAAGCAACAGCTCCTCAGCTTGGATGACATCTGGTGCTGGAGCTTCCCTTCTTTTCATTTATTGGGCTAGTTCCATTTTCTTTTCTAATTCATGCATGGAGCTCATGTGTATTGCACCAAATTTCCGAATAACTAGCTTGTAGCCAACTTTCGATGGATCTCTGATCACATTTTCAACTAGACCTTAGAAGCAGAGAATTTTATTGCATTTGCTCACCAATTTATCTACTTCTAATCAGTTTCATCCTTGTGTCAGTTCCATGCTGCCTGAGCTTTACGTTCAAGTTTTTCACACTTCTTTCGCATTCCAATTGACCACCCCTCAAACAAGGCATAGAAGTGCTGTATTCATACATGATGATACTCATAGTTGGGCTCACCACATCTTGAGCTGCTCGTTCTTCAGTTTTCAGCAGCGGCACACTTACCGTATCAACAGATCATTTGATTTCCGTCCTCCGAATGTTCCACCTAACCGTGAAAAGTCAAGACCTTGGGTTTTGGAAGACAGTGTCATGTATCTCAACAATAATGTACTGATGATCACTGTCTGGGTATCGCTTAAAACTCTCCAATGATGTGTCCTCCGTACAAGGAAATCCGAGGTGGATGTCACATTGGGTATGATTCCTTCACAGCCCGTACGGTGCAAAGTCAGCATATCACTTGGATTCAAGACAACAAGTCCTACCCTGGCCGTTAACTCTACCACTCGTTTTCCCATGTATGAGTTTCAGGCATGCCCTATTTGATATTATTAAAGTTTTCCCCAACGAGGACGTGACCTTCTGTGCTCAAGGAAGCCTCATTTAAAGATTAAGCCTGGCTTAGAAATATGTCATCGGTTCATTTGCAGTACTTGAACATCGAAGCTGCACGAAACTATCCTTCCGTCTATAGCAATTCACTACGAAATCAGTGCTGTTTTGAACCAAGATGGTAGCAGTACCACTTGCGTCAGGGTACAATGATTATAAGCTTTTATTGTGGCAGCGAAAAGTTGACTTTCATGTAACTCGCAAATCGCTCGAGGAGATTTTGGGCAGTTGTAATGCGATGTAGATTTACCTGCAGAATACAAGTCATCAAAATTCTGCTTTCACAATGGCAAGAGCTTTTTGGGGAATCCACAATATTCTTGACCCTACAATGTGCTTGAAGTTCGGTCCTCGATCAGCATCCTTGCAAAGGATACAGTATGCCCCCGTCGTTCATTGTTGTCTTGTCTGATATCTTCTACTGTCACATTTCTAATGGAACAGGACCCCACTGGTACGCCTTCAAAGGAGTAACAACGCCCAACTCAGCGCCCTAGAATGGAAACTCTTCCTGATCAAGTCGATCATCATCCTAAGGAATGGTGGACAGTGTATTGAAAAAGATGGACGTGCAAACCAAAGATAATGTAGAAAACGAGGATATTGGCAAAGAAGGTCCCAAGCATCATTGGAAGAGAACACAAAAGAAACAGCCCCATAACCATAAAAAGCAAGCAATTGATATCAAGCCAGTTGAGGGGAAGACATACGCACAAGTCTTGTGAGCAATCCGAACATCCGAACGTCAAATCAGAAAGACTGCTGATGGTGACGTCCTGCTAGAGGTAGCAAAAAGTGAGGACCAACTGATTCACAGAGTTAACTGGATATGCCGCTATCTAGGTTGCTGACGCCACGCAAGTCTGCGTGCACAAGAATAGTTGCGGTAATCAATCTGTGTGGATAAGAACCACGGATATGAGCATTGTCAGCTGTTACATGTCAGCAAATGACCCAATAAGTGTTTTCCAGGAGAAACTGGCTGACCTGGTAGATACGCTATGTTATATGCCTGGAAACTTATTGATAGGCGGCGGCTTCAACGCAAGGGCACTAGAATGGGGAACGCCTTGCAAAAACAAAACAAGAAGGCTTATCGTTGAAATGGCAGCCAGGCTAAATTTAATCATCCTCAACGAACGCTCAACTCCCACGTATCAAAAACCAGGTTTTAGTGAGTCAATCCCAGACGTGCTTATGTCTTCAGAAGACTTCACTGTCATTGTGAAAGGGTGGACAGTCATGGAGCAGGACACTGCAAGCAATCATAACATAGTAACTTGTGATCTGAAAAGCAGAACCAACGAAATGAATAGACCACGTAAAACCTATGGTTCGAATGTTAGCAAGCTGGATAAACGTAAACTCATTGAATCAATAAATACATCAAAGGAGTTTCCTGGGGAGATTCATGCAGCAAAACAGGTTGTTGTCAGTACTTTATGCATCTGGCGAGCATGTGCGGCTTCCATGCCCCTCCGAAAGGGATTTTGTGATAAAAATTAGGCTCAGTGGTGGACTATTGAAATTGCAGCCCTCAGGCAAAATGTCCTCTTACTTCAGCCAAGAGTACAATGAGCAAGAAATAGGCCTAAGGCAGCAATGCTTGCTGCGGAATACTTCGTTACTAAAAAAGAGCTTTCTAGGATGATTAAAAAAAGTTAGGCGCTGAAATGGCAAGGGCTACGCCAAGAAATAGACGCCAACCCATACGCCGACCCGTACTTGAAACGAGTTGTGCCACATGTTGATGCTCTATTCCCAACACATCAAGAAAGGAGGGACAAACCACACGCCCTACAGGAGTGCAATATCCTTGAAATCGCTGAAAAAGAAAATTTGGATGCCACCTAAAAAATGAAGAACAGGGAAGTATCGGGCCCTGATGATAGAAGAATTTTCTAATAAGAGGCGTTATTTTGAAAAGCCCGCTATTTCAGTAGATGTCACCTTTAAAGCGGTCATTTTTTGACATTTGACATGTAGAATTTACGCCATTAATCAAAATGGATAAACAATGCATTGAAATTATTAAAATTCACTAAAAAATGGTGAAAATTTGGCAGAGACGGTTCGTAAAACTCGAACATTTTTGGGTCGTCGTGAAGCACCTTGTCTGACCGCAATACAGCAATTGGTGGAAAAATTCGAGCTGTTTGGGCAATTTAGTAATGTGAAGAATAAAACCTATGCACGTCACTCAAGAACAGTCGAGAATATTGCTGCTGTAGCCGAATGTGTTGAAGAAAACCCAGGTCATTACACCGTATTTTGCATAAAGGTTTGGGTCTCAATGCATATAAAGTTCAGTTAACACAAGAACTCAATCCGGTCGATCATCAACAATGTCGTGCCTTTGCTGATTGGGTCCTTGAAATGCATGAAAATGATCCGGAATTCCATCAAAAAATCATCTTGAGTGATGAGGCCCATTTCCACTGCGGTGGCTTCATCAACAAGCAAAATTGTCATATCTGGCGCTCAGGAAACCCAAGAGTTATGATTAAAAAGCCTTTCTATCCCCAAAGTTTGACTGTTTGGTGCGGTTAATGGTCCGGCGGAGTCATTACACATTACTGTTTCAAAAATGAGGCTGGAGCAACAGTTACGGTGAATGGATTGCGCTATCAAGAGATGATTAATGATTTTTTATGGCCGGAATTGAATTGTTTTCATCGGGACAACGTTCACTGTCAACAAGACGGCGCTAAGTGCCACACAAGCAACGAAATCATTGATCTTTTACGGGAAAAGTTTCCGGACAATGTTTTCTCTCGAAGAGGTGATCACAATTGGCCACCAAGATCTTGTGATTTAACACCTTGCAACTTCTTCCTTTGGAGCCACGTGAAAGAAAAGGTCTTTGCCAATAGATCAGCGTCGATTCGAGACCTCAAAGATAGAATTCGTGAGGCTATCGAGGACATAGGGCAGCCACTTTGCGATTTGGTTATGGAAAATTTTATGAAAAGGATATGGTCCTGTAAGCGCGGTCGTGGAGGTCATTTGCCTGATGTTATTTTTCACTATTGACGGCATACCTTCTTCTTATAATGAAATAAACATTCTATCTTTTGTATTAAAAAATGGCTCTTATTGGAAAGCACCAGTACCAGTAGAAGTAATTAAAATTGTTGTTGAAAATACACCAGAGCTTCTTTTATGAATGTTTAACACCTGCTTTTTGACTGGGACGCTCCCGATTCGTATTCACACATAGAGGCAAAGGCGATATGAACTCCCCGTCAGCTTACCGACCACTTTGTACGCTAGCTACTTCTAGAAAACTTTTTGAAAGCATATTGCGAGCAAGACTTCCAACCGCAATAAATGCTGCACGTGACCTTTCATTGAAACAGCATGTTTTTCGAGGAGGACATTCAACTATCAGTGTACTCTACGAAGTGGTTAACGCAGCAAAAACAGCAGAAAAAGCTTGCCATCAGGCCAGGCCAATAGCCATTCTGATTACTCAGATATAAAAATGCCTTTAATTAAATGAGGCGGATTGATATACAGAACGCCCTAGAGCATGGATTTTGCACACTAAAAAATACCTGTCGACTGTGGTAAGTGATTATCTTAAAAATCAGGTAGTTCAATTCGAAACCTGCGACGTAACGAGAAAGAAACGATTCACCGCCGCTTTAGCTCAAGGATTTATTCTTGGACCTGAGCTGTGGAACGCAACCTATGATGAGCTACTCTAGCTAGAAATGCTGCAAGACACCTTCTTAGTCGGATATGCTTGTGACGTAGCGGTAGTGATAACATCACAAACGGTGGACCTCGTGAAGCTGAAGATCAATCAGGTCATGAGGCAAATCAGCCACTGGCTTGACAATCATGGGCTGGAGCTAGCAGTGGCAAAAACCGAAATTATCATCGTAAGGAGAAAAATAATTCCAACTAATCTTCCATTCACAGTTTTTTTTTGTGGTAGGGAGGTGAAGGCATTTACGCCCGCCGAGTCTGGCAGTGTGCGACTCCCATGGAAGATACCCTTGGACTACCCACTAAACACCTCCCCTGTCAATCTGAGAACCTAGCCTGGAACCGTTTGGCACATCACTTCGGGCCAGGTCTCGTTTTGTTACGCCGTGGGGCGCCTTCAAGCTGGGGAGTCCCTTTCCTAGCGGGAGGGGAGAGGTGAAGAGGAAATGCCAGAAGAGCGATCCCCCAGCCCCAGCGCCCCCGGCTGCTGTGAGTCCCTTTTATATTTTAGGACTGCCCGAGCATAATGTGCCACCTGGTTCCATTTGTCAACCGATTCGAGCATCACCGCAACTATATTATCGGATGTGAGCTCTCCCGTTTCCCTGTAGAATTCCCTTCGCAGCCTGGCCCATTTTGTACACGCAAAAAATGTGTGACAGGCATTGTCTTCCTCTCCTGGGTAAAACCGACAATCGGGAGACCGTGACTTACCGATCTTGTGCAGGTAAGACTGAAAACACCCGTGCCCGCTCAAAAGCTGGGTCAGATAAAAGTCAGTCTCACCATGCCTTCGATTTAGCCACGGTCTCACATCCGGGATGAGGCGCGCAGTCCACCTTCCCTTCGTGCAATTCCCCCACGACTGCTGCCAATCGTTGAGCGAGCGTTGTCTCTCCTCGCGGACAATCATCTCCCTCGCATCTTCGTTCCAGCGCAGGTAAATAGCGCGGCGGTCTCTAGCAAGGAGGGCGACAGCTATCACGCCTACAATCACTCTCACCGCTCAGTCGGAGACTGTTGGATACGAAGATACAATTCTCAGTGCTCCTCTTCTCTGTACCTGTGCCAATCGTTTTCGGTATACTTCCTTGCTGAGAGCGTCGCTCCATACCTCTGCTCCGTACAGTAGCACTGACCCTACAGCACTCATCAAGAGGCGTCTTCTTGATGGGCTGGGTCCCCCTACGTTGGCCATAAGTCGACTCTGTGCCGATATTCCCGAAGCTGCCTTCTCAGCCGTTGCCCTGATTTGCTCAGAGAAACTCATCTTCGAGTCGATCAGTATCCCCAGGTACTTCACCGCTGGCTTCGATTCGATTTGTATATCTCCAATACTGATCATCCTTACTCTAGGGATTCTCTTTTTTGTCAAGATGACCACTTCGGTTTTCTCCAGTGCTAAACTGAACCCGCGAGCAGTCATCCAGTCCCTCACTCGGCGCATAAGCATACCTAGCCTAAGTTGCGCTTGTTCAACGGTGCGTCCGGCGACCAGAGCGGCAACATCATCCACATAGCCGACGAAGCGCGACTCATCTGGCATCTCAAGTCTCAGTAGCCCGTCGTAAGACACATTCCACAGGTCCGGACCAAGGATAGATCCCTGGGCAACACCCGATGTAATTTCCATCCTTCGTTGGCCCTGTGTCGTGTCGTAGAGCAGGCTTCGGTCCTTTAGGTAGTTCCTCAAAAGCCGCATTAGATATTCTGGAGCTTGAAAAGAGTTTTCCAGCGTGTCCAGAATATCCACCCATCTAGCGGAATTGAAGGCATTCCTGACGTCGAGTGTCACCAACAGGACGATCCGTCGCTTGGTGGGACTGCATGCCTCTGCCTTTTGGACCGCATTCACCACCTCTGCAATCGCATCAATTGTAGAACGTCCTGCACTAAAGCCGTACTACCGAGGAGATAGGTCCCCAGCAGCACGGATCGCGTCACTGAGTCTTCCCTTGATGAGTTTCTCTAGCACTTTCCCAGCCGTGTCTAGCATGCATAACGGGCGGTATGCAGACGGTGATTCGGGATTTCCCTTCCCCTTGCTGATCAGCACGAGCCTCGCCACCTTCCATCGTACCGGGAAAAGCCCGTCCCGTAGGCAAGCGTTGAATGTGCTGAGCAGCAAGTCAGGACAATGGTGATAGACGAGCCGCAACACCTCAGCTGGAACACCATCTGGACCTGGAGCCTTCCTCGCTTTCAATGAGGGGACTGCCTCTTCGAGTTACGGCTGTGTGAAGAGTGGGCACTCTACTGCTTTTTCACCATGGACAGCGTCAACACGGACGGGATGGGCGGGGAAGAGTCCCCGCACTATCGCGTCCATCTTTTCCGCGTCATGTATACAAGGCTTTCGTAGGGCACCAAGTTTCCCCATGACCAGCTTGTAGCCAAGGCCCTACGGATCCTTACTCACATTGTCCACTAGGTCTTGCCAGCAGCGAGCCTTGCTACTGTTGATCAGTTTGCGAAGGCATTTCCTGGCCGACTTATATGCTGCCACCTGGTTGCATGCCTCGTCACGGTTCCGCACCCGTTAAGCCTCACGCCAAAGCTTGTGACACTCCCTCCGCTTTTCAGCGATTTCAGTAGACCACCAGTACACTGGAGGCTTGCCGTGCCAGGGGATTCGACGGGGCATAGAAGCGCAGCAAGCAGTCGTAATTATGCTCATAGTAGAGTTCACCACGTTTTGAGCTGTCAGTTCTTCCGTCCCCTCCGGAGCTCCCTGCAGTGGCTCACCTGCTGTGAGAACCTTGACGAACCTCTCGATTCACGGTTGGAAATCAAATTATACCTACTTCTCATGCAGTGAAATATCTAGGAGTGACCCTTGACCCGAAGCTCACCTACTTTGAGCACATCCGTAATGTAAATGAAAAGACGGAAAAGACAATAGCAAATCTAACCAGGATCGTGGCGAATATTATAGGGCCTTGTTAATCAAGGCATTAGCCTGGATCATGGAGAAGTAACTTTTAACTTGTGCCAGCTCCACTCAGACCACGGTTATTTCCGAAATCATCTGCATCAGGTGGGGAAAATAAGAGATCCTTTCTGTCGTTACTGCGTAGGAAAGTTGAATGATGGTGAGCACACTTTTTTTTACTGTGGGCGATTCATAGTTCAACGATTTGCACTAAACAACTGTATTGGTGCCATCGAACCAGACACGATTGTTGGATGAATATTGAACAGTGCGGAAAACTAGATACTAGTTTCCCAATACATTGTAACAGTTCTAAATTGCAGGAAGGGTGTGTAATGATTTTTTTAATGACCGTGTAGGACACGGGTGCCGATGGTATGGCATAAGTGTCAGCGAGCTATAAACAACACCGAGCTCAGCTAACTAGCTTCGCTGAACGACCGCGTACGCGTGCTTGACGACTAGCATTTGCGGGATCATATGAGGCGGGTTCTTGTCAAGTCACGAAGCTACACTACAAAATACTTATCACGCGTACTCTACTCTACAAGACGCACCGATCAATTTTTATTGTCTTAAGAAAAGTTCTATTAGGTGTCAGTTAAGCTACTCTACAGTAATTCAATATTTTTTTTGCCTCGTTAAAGTTAGCGGACACGGAGGCTTGAGACGAACGCAAACATTACACAAAAAGCAACCGTTACTTTCACAGAAGAAGGTCGTTGCATTACAAGGGGAATGTCAAACCTAAAGATGTTAAAGTGGCTGAAGTGAACTACTCATCTCTGCCTAAAGGATGGAAACTTGACGGATGCAGTTTACTTTACACTAGTAAAACAACAAACTAAGCAGTTTCGACGGGGTGACGACCTTATCTCTTCAGGAGCAGCCAGCTCGACTGCTTATGTTTATTATAAAAGCGGACTCTCAACCCAATGACGGATGATCAAGAAAGCTAGTGGACAGCTGAAGGTGACATGCACTCATGAACTGAACTAATGCTGTCCTATAATCAAACGAAAATTTAACGAAGCAATTTCATGTTCATCTTTGGAGTTATGACTAGTTAAAGAAGGAATATTATCGTCTTTTTAGGTCGTGATTTTCGTCAGCCTTTAGTATAATAATAACAATTGATCGCACAACAGTCCAAATCCAAACTTTGGCGTTGAGATTTATTTGTTAAGGTATCTCATTTCATTACCGGAACGGAACTCAAGGCGCTCACGGTCTTTAGTATGGAAATCACAAATCTTTGATTTGCGGGCATATGATGTGCGATATTATCTAGAAACTAAGATATTAATTTTCAAATGGCGATTAGTTTTATAATTTATAGTCACTCATATTATTTCACCTAAGAATTTTGCAGATGCTGCGTAAAACATTTTCATTAATTTTTCCCCATTATATTTCTCTAAATCAGTTTGAATTAAAGTATTTGTGTTTGTGCTGTGTTTAGAATTAATTCATTGGTTATTTCCAATATATATGATTATATCGTTGTAACTAAGGATACTGATATTTTATTTCATCAATCACCAAAAGATTCCGTGTCCACTTTAAAATTCTTGAAGAGTCGCAAAACAATTGGCATATTTCGTATGAAACTACATTCAAATTCAACGAAATCAATGTACCATATTCTACTTTTAATATCTACTTGAAAGCATTTCAATTCTGTTCTAATTTATTTTAGCCAAATATGATGTCCTTCGTTTGAAACCTCTATAATCAAACTCCTTAAATTCGTTGATCAGTTATGCTAATATATCGGGATGAAAGTAGGAAATTTTTAAGTTTTAACGGTAGGGGATCTTTACCTTTACTTGATTTTTATGTCCTTGGAATTAGACATAATAGAAAGTAGGTCATATCACTTGCCGAAAACAGTACGCTTCAATCTATTTCCATTCAATAGTTATGCATGAATATACAGGGTACGTTGGCAAAACTTCACACTAATTTGTTACATTAATTTGTTGCTGTAGTCGATCTCAACGACAGCAGTCATTTGTTGTCAATTGAACAAAGTAGACGTGTGTGCATTTGTGCGTGTATTCTAAGTGGCGGAGTTCGTGCAATCGAGTGCCATAAGGTTTTTGGGTATTCGAAATCCACAGTTTACAATATTGCTCAGAAGTATGCGCTCCGCAGAAAAGAAATCTCATTTGAAAGAGAAAACGACAAGGACCCCGGAAGTTGCTCAAATGGCTCCTGGGAGCTCGCTCAGAAAAATGGCGGATTTTGCTGACGAATCCTGTACATAAAACTAAGCAAAAAATATATATACGGGACAAACTGATAACCTCCTTTTCTTTGGAAGGCATCTAAAAACGGATATGAAACTGCTTCCATAAAATTGATACAATCCTGTTTTGGACATATTGAGGTAGGTTTTCTTTCTTTGGATATTTTTTTTAATCAAATACTACTGGTTAGATAGAATCTCTTTTAAGTAAAAACACCAAAATCGTATATTGAATTACCCCACTCCATCTTAACGATTATGATTTCTAATTACTGATTTAAATATTACGCGGCTACATACAATAAAAAATATATAATCTGAATTTATAATCTATCCATTTTGGAGAGTTTGTTACAAGTAATATTATTCGAAGTTAAATAAAATAAGGTGACTAAATTTATTTTAGCTTTGCATTAATATGCAAGGGATAGAAATTAATTGTTATGAATAAATTCATCGCTTTGTGACCTATCTGTGTGTCCATGCGTCAAAGCAATTTCTGTCGGAAACTGATATGGTTTAATTTACCAATTTATTTAAAACCCCTTCTGGCAGGGACATTGTCCTGCTACTTCGACATTTTTCTGAAGGAAATGTGCTTCTAAGCAGATTATGTTAAGAAATTTATTGCACAATTTGTAATAAGTATCCTAAAGTATATGTAAAACATCAAATTCCTTGATTAAACTTTGCACCAACCCCCGAAACAATTTCAGCAACAAGTTCATTATCATCATAAAAAATCGTAGGAGTCTTTCATCAGCACAGAAATCAATAAGAAAATGGAAGGTTGTCACCAAGCTATTTGTGCAAAGTATCCTTTTCCATAACCGTACGACTCAAGCTTGCTCTTAGACAAACTACTCCGAACGTGCCAATGCTGTGCTCCCCACTGGTATCGAGTTAGATCGCAGAAGTCTTTCCAGCTCAACACGACATGACAAGTATCAGGACGACGCCACCGTTACGATGGGGCGTATTGAAATGCGAATTGAACTGGATCATCACATAAAATAGACATGAATAATAAAATGATTGTAAAAGCGTAATACCCTTATTGGTTTCCTCTGTGAGCTTCGTACAGCCCACATGGACCGAGGGCTGGTTCACTCCACAAAGCTAAAGGTGAAGAGGTTTCTGCAGTCAAACGCTCATTACATTGAGTGGGCGACACACGAAGGGGTGTGCGTTTATGGAACTGAGTGATTGTGGTTTAGGTAAAAGCGCTTTTCATCTCATATTTCTGAGAAAAAGTTCGCATACAGCTGATGTTTTCTTAAAATAGGCGTAATTTTGTGGCTGAGGTGAGAAAATGAGCGCCTGCAAATTGCCTTATTTGCAGATAGTAAACGTGATGAAGTGTGAAGAGCGAAAAAAACTGCTAGAAAGGTATGTTGGTGGTGTTCATGTGAAACATCCTCTTACTAAGGCCGTGGCTGTTATCCAGATGAGAGCAAGATGAGGTGCTAACGACTGTTAAGCTGCCGACAGACTATTCTGCCGGTAGAATGCTTTTTTAATACTCCCACCTGAGGATTTATTGTCTCTGGGTTTCACAAAACTGCGGTAGGAGATTCGTTGGAACAAGACTGAATAGCAATTCGGAGTGAATGTAGTATCAAACAAAACTTACGAATTAAATTCAAAAAATCTACAGCCAAATAAGGACTTGGTCTTTCAAAGTGGTGAAAGTAATCGTCATAAACTAACGCAACAGTATTACAGAATGAAAAACTAAAATTTTCAAAAATGCAATGCCATGTTAAATGACCCTGATTCCCCTGTTTCTCCGAAGCATATACCCATGCAAAGACGATATATTGAAATCCGTTTCCACACACATAGAAAATGTGGGCAGAGGATAAGGATCAAGCCTGAAAAGAACTCTCTTTATTTTTTGCTGCAGCTGGGTAATCCGTCCATTTAGAGTAGATGACATTTTTAGTGGCTTTACCGGCGTTTATTCAAACATTCCTTGTTCGCCAGCTTGTCATTAGATGTTTCCCGCTAATTGGTGGCTTAATTGTCGGTTTTTTCAAGACATGGTTAGTTATAATAGGGCAGAGGAAATGTGAAGAAAAGTTAGAGAGGATTTTAGTAGAGCGAATGGAGGAAATATTTTACTGGTTTTAATTTCGATTGAGTTTAAAAATGTAAAAGGAACAGATGAGTATAAGTGATTTAGGTTTTATTCCGAAATGTATAACCAATTAAGTTTTGATTATCAGCTAATCTTCTATAGTTTTCACAAGAAAATTTAAACAATTTTCGCTTTCCATATCGAAATATTTCCTAATTCAAAACGACGAAACAGAAGCCAACGACATGATTTGAGCGTGTAAATATCATTTTATCTGACCTAGCAAAGTACTTCTATCAGGACTCACCTTCCCCAATAGAAGTCCATATAACAGTTTTTTCCCTGCTTAATTGCAGGAATAATTTAACAGGCTATTCTCTCTCTTGTGCTGTAATCAAATTGCAGATTGACTCATTTTAACATCATTTCACGTCCACTCTGATACAAGCGGGTCGACAGTCGATAGAGCAAAGACACTTGCGAACAAGGAGTTCAGTGCGACTAAGATATCTACTGCTTAGTGAAAACCTATTTGAAACTCATTAAAACTTTCTTACGGCCCATTAAAAAAGTAATTTCAACTTGGACAAGAAATTATAAACATATCAATTTTTACAGTATTCTTTGAACGTGTCCGCTTGCAGACGTTTTCTTGCGTTTGGAGATTAAATTGAAAGTGAAAGCATTGGCAGAGGGAAGGATAAAGATGATTTCACAATTTTTGACCCCTATTGCAAGCATTATAGTGAAAACTCCAAAAATTTATATTTGTAACAATGTATGAATGCTATGTTTAAATGAGGTAGATACAACTATTGAAAAAATATCAGAATAATTGGATTTTTGGGATAAACCAATAAGTATAAGATGAAAACCATCATAACAGCAATATAAACGTTCAAAATAAGTATAAATATATTCTCCTACTACATCATATGCAATATTCAAATGCACTGATTAATTAAAACTATAGACGGTCCCAAGCCCATTTGAGAAAGGAGGAGGGAACCCCCTTATGTCCCCAACCCACAGCTTCCATGATTCCTCATCCCAATACCCCCAATTAAATAGTAGTAAATGCTCCCGAGGTCACATATTGGGTTTAATGGTCCCCCAAGAATGGAACATTAAATGCCAAGAAATGCTAATAACTGTAAATACATCTGCAGCGCTGCTACTAAATCCTACCTACACCTCCTTTGTGGGGACGTAAGAGGGTGAAGGTGAATCCTCCGTGCCTGATAACGGAATCGACGTAATAACCATGCCGCCAGAATGGAGGTTGGGCGACGGGCTAACTCCCCGTCCCTGGAAAAGCCTACAATATTTCGAAACCTGTATATGACCCTTGGAATGGATTTGACTCCTGACAACGACCTCGCAATCGGAAAAAGGACTATGGCGTTGAATCCTGGAATGGCAGATCACTCAGTTACTCATGTTATTGATTTCAAGGCAATAAACGATCGGTTGTGTGCGATCCGCATAAAAGCAAAATTTTTCAAAATCTGGCTGATCAATGTTCACGCCACGACGGTAGAATGGACGAAGAAATGAAGGAGACGTTCTATAATTACCTGGAGAAACTAGACTTATTGCCTACAAACAACACAAAAATCATTCTGGGTGATTTCAATGCTTAGGTTGGCACTGGCATTGACTGGAGGATATAGCCTCCACGCTGAAACAAATGACAACGGCCAATGCCTGATCGACTTTGCTTGTAGCAGAAATCTAGTCATACGCTCGCCTTGCTTCTCACATTGACGCATTCAAAAATAATCTAGCTATCACCAGTTGGCAACACACAAAACCAGATTGATCATGCTCTGATCCAGCCACGTTTGACATTGAGCATAATTGACATCCGTATATACCGAGGAGCCAATTGTAACTCAGATCATTACTTGATCATAGTAACCTATCTATGTCGTATGTCAAAGGCATATTCGACAAAGACAAGCCTGCTACAAAAATTTGACATCGAAAGGCTCCGAACGGCGTCTGTGGCCAAATCTTATCAGACAAATCGTTAAAGATCGTGGCAGAACCGACAATTGGACACCAAGCCCAGTGCAAGAGAAATAATTGGTTCAATGATGAGTGCCAGAATACGTTAGATAAAAAGAATCAGGCGTAAAAAGATTGCATAGATAGCGAAATCAGGACAAAGAGAGAACACTATGAAAATCTCCGAAGAGTAATGAATAAGATAATAAGAATTAAGAAAAGAAAATGCTATGACGACCAATTTAGAAATACATATGATAGTCTAGCAAGCAACAACACGAGGCAAGCATTTGGTGGACTGTGGTTATCAGCCCAAAACCACACTCTGTCGTGACGAAATTGGCAATATCATCGCTGATGAAACCAAGATTAAGGAAAGATGGGCATCATATATCAAGAACCTCCTCAATTTTCCGCACAGTGCCAGAATCACATAGTCTGTAGATGTCGGTAGAGGGCCTCCATTTGCCCCACAAACTCTGGATGAAGTATTTTTCACCATCAAAGCCCAACAGAATAATAAAGCGTCGGGCATCGATCGAATTCTAGTGGAGCTCATCAAATATGGTGGCAGCAGTGTTCATAAAATTATTCACAAAGTCATCCAGCACATTTGGCAACAAGAACATATGCCAAATGAGTGGTGCCAATCAATTATATTCCCTATCCACAAAAAAGGTGACAAGTAACGGTGCGAAAATGATGGAGGCACATCACAACTTTGTACGGCGTATAGTGCGAAAAAAATTTCAAAAATCTTAGAAATACGCCAACAGTATTATTAGAGAGTATCAAGATGGTTTTCGAGCAGGTATATTGACAACAGACCAATTGTTCACAGTCAAGCAGGTTCTTGAAAAATGCTGGGAGTCCAACATAGACTTGCACCAAATTTTCGTTGACTTTAAGCAAGCATACGACAGTATTGATCTACCAAATAATAATTTGCGTTGGGATCCCAGCCAAATGAGTCCATCTTACCAAAATGACAATCACGTCCCTGACCTCCAAAGTCAGCATCCATAACCAACTCACCGATGCCTTTGACACAAATATCGGACAAAGACAGGGTGATGGACTGGCCCCATTGTTATTCAATTTGGCTTTGGAATAAGCCATAAGGAAGCTACAAGTTGATACACGAGATACATTACTATACAAGTTGAGCCAAGTATTAGCCTATGCATACGATACCAAAATTTTGTCACGGTCAGTAACAACTGCCAAAGAACTCTTCCTGAAACTCTACAGTGAAGTAGGGCTACAAATCAATGAAAATAAAACAAAACTCAGGACGCAGTCGAGGAAAAATACCCCAAACACAACAATGTTGGCATATTTGTGTATTCAGGCGCCAAAATAACGAAAACGGCTAATGGAAGAGACGAAAAATGACGAAGAATACAGCTTACAAATATGAGGTGTGACAATTAAGTAATGAGACTAATGCCATGAAAACCTTATATTTAAAAACTATCCTACAATTCTGCCATCCCCTTCAAAGTAGTGCCCTTGGACAGCTATACAACGTTTCCAGCACATTTCCATGCTTCGCAAGATTTCTGGAACGCTTTGACTGGGATGTCCGCGAGTACTCTCGTCATAGCCGCCTGGATGTCCGTAATCGACTCAAAATGGGTTCCTCTGACCATCGACTTTTTTCTAGGAAACAAAAAAGTCACAGGGTGACATATCGGGTAAATAAGGCAGCTATTGCAACACGGCGATCCCTTCAGAGGCAAAATAGTGGGACACGCTGAAGGCGGTGTGGCACAGTGCGTTGTCGTGATCTTCGCGCACAACTTTTTCATCCCAAAATCGTCAGTTAAGTTCACGGTTCATACCCAGTTCCGAGGCCAATATTTTAACTGTTAAACGCCGGATTAGGACACGCACACGCTGCACATTTGCGTCTTTCCGCACTTCGACTGGTGTCCCACTCCGCGACTCATCGCCAATGCCTCTAACCACATCACTATCATCGATTTCTGAGTCTCAGAGTTATCTTCCGCCGCTCGATATTATCGCTCCACCGACTCAAATTTTTAACTCGCGTTTAATCTATCATACAAACCCAGAATTGATCAGGAGTTACATCGTGGCAAAGTTAGGATATGAATCTGCTTTGCTGATGGTCAAGAAGCTAACTCCAGAAAATCTCGACTCGCAAACGATTGCTTCATTCACCACCAGTTCAGATATTAAAGCCCCGCTTAAATCTAATTTCTGGCCTAATGGTGTTTTTGTTAAGGAGTTTGTAAGTCAACCGCGGAAAAATTTTCGGTCGGGGGTTCGTCGGAGAGACAGAATATGAGTAATTCTCTTAATTTATATTATCAAAATGTTCGCGGTCTAAGAACCAAGACCAATGAATTCCGAATTTCTTCTATTGTTTCTCTTGATGACATCCTGTGTTTATCGGAATCATGGCTGACCGAGGATATATTGGATGTTGAAGTTCTTCCTTCTCATTTAGTGTTTCGTAAAGATCGTAACCGCTTAAACTCTGGCAAGTCTGACGAAGGCGGTGTGTTGATAGGAATTCGTAAAGATACTTTAATAGCTTCCGTATGCAATTTCAAGGCGTCACCTCCAGTAGTATGTATTGCTGTGTCTGTTACTTTGTCCTCAGTTACAACCTTACTGATTTTATCTGTATATATTAAGTTCCGTTCTTGTTTATGAAATATTCTTTTCAGTAATTTCTTCATACATTTTTAGCAGCTATCCCTCTTCATTGCTTTTAATTTGTGAGGATTTCAACTTACCCCATGTTGTTTGGAATAGCACATTTTCCGAAATTCTATCTTTTGACAATTACTCTATTACCCTTTCCTCCTTCCGTTCTTTTTGTTCTCTTTCACAATTAAATGATATCCCAAACGTTAACAGTAAAGCTCTGGATTAAGTTCTGTCTAATATACCGAAATCTTGTGTCTCCCTGCAGGCTACCCTTAACCCCTACGTAAAACCTGATCCTCATTATCTTCCGCTTCATTTGCTGATTGTTCTGGCTCGTGATCTTGTCCAAAAAAAGTTATCCCTTCTAGTTTTAATTTTCTAAAAGCCAAATATTCTGATATGGAGTTAGAATTAAATTCTGTTAATTGGTTTTCTTTTTTTCGAAACTTAAGTGTTGATGCAGCGCTTCAAAAGTTTTATATTTTTCTTGAATCCGTGATAACCAGTTATACACCGCTCTATGCCCGTAGAAGGTTAAAAGATGCACCTTGGTTTAATAACAACATCGCTTCAGTCTTAAATGCCAAGGACGCTGCCCGCAGGAAATATCACTTGACGGGTTCTGAGGTGCACCTACGTTGTTATAAAGGTCTAAGGACTGAAGCCAATAGTTTAATTAAAAGTGCTAAAAGCCATTATATTGATCACGTGGAGGGCTCCATAAGGTCGAGTGCTAAAAAGCCTTTCTGGGCCTATATAAATTCGTTTAAGAAGTCCTGCGATAGGCCCTACTCAATGAATTCTGATGGTATCACGTCTTCTGATAATTGGGAAATTTGTGAACTCTTTACGCAACATTTTTCTTCTTTTTGTAGTAAGACAAGTGCTGCAGCATCTTCATTCATCGATGGTCCAACCATGAATTTGCCATTTGCATATGTGAACCCGGTTGAAGTTGAATATCTATTAAATGGTCTGGATGGCAGTATTGGTTGTGACTCAGATGGGATTCCCAATATATTTGCTAAATCTTTGTCGTCTTCACTGTGTGTTCCTTTGTCCATCTTATTTAACCAAAGTCTCGCAGATGGTTGTTTTCCTGCATGCTGGAAAAGAGCTAATGTCTTTCCCATTATCAAATCTGGAGATAAAGCAAGCGTGTCCAATTACCGCCCCATTTCATTTCTTCCCTGTTTTAGCAAAGTTCTGGAAAGAATTGTCTACAAACAAGTTTATCCTTTGTTGCTTCCGTTTTTTGCCAATGAACAGCATGGGTTCATCAAAGGTAGATCAACTCTTACTAACCTTTTATCTTTAACAAATAAGATTGCTGCTGAGTTTGATAAGGTGAACCAAGTAGACGTTATCTACACAGACTTCTCTAAGGCCTTTGATTCAGTTGATCACCTGATTCTCTATCCAAAAATTGAGTGATTTCGGCTTAGGAAGTTCCATTGTACATTGGTTTTGTTCTTATGTTGCTGATCGAAGTTGTGTTGTGACCATTAATGCCCATAAATCCTCTCCATTTTATCCCTGTTCTGGAGTTCCACAAGGCTCCATTCTCGGTCCTCTGTTGTTTCTCGTATTTATCAATGATATTCCTGCCCTACTCAACTCCCGTGCACTCATGTATGCAGATGATTTGAAAATATTCAGGGTGATCGAATCTGTCAATGATTGTTTTATTCTGCAGAAAGACCTGGATATACTAGCTGGCTGGAGTGCAACTAATCGGCTGAAGTTAAATGTAAACAAATGTTTCAAGATGACTAACTCCCTTAAAAAGTCTTCTTTTGATTATAACTATGCGATTGCTAATGTTTCTTTGAGAGCTGTGATGTCCCACAAGGACTTGGGAGTATTTTTTGATACCAAGCTTCATTTTGGACAGCATATAACTCATCTAGTATCTAAAGCATCTCGTATGTCAGGTTTTATCCTCAGATCCACAAAAGATTTTAAAGATATTTCATCGTTTGTTTGTTTATTCTTTTCTCTTGTTCGAAGCATATTAGAGTATTGTTTGCAAATACGGAGTCCGCATCAACGTTACCTAAGAGATGCTATTGAAGCTGTGCAACGTAGGTTTACTCGGTTCCTTTTTTTAAATTTCGTATCCCGTATTGCGCTTATAGTGATCGCCTGTCTTTTTTGCGCATTCCTTCATTAGTCTCTCGCAGAGTTTTTCTCGATGAATGCCTTCTTTTCAAGCTTTATCACAATTTGCTTCCTATAGGCCTTGGCATTGAAATTTCCTCCTTCAATACCGGACGTCCAATTAGATCCTCGGTAGTCTTCAATGTTCCCTTTGCTCGCACTGATATTTTATTTTTTCGCCTGCTGTACGACTCCCACGTAATCATAACGCGCTTGGTCTTGGTTTAATACCGCTGTCTTTTGCTAAATTCAAAAAAACTTAAGGTGTTTTATAGATTAAATAAATAAATAAATCTTTCACGCTTTCATGCTCCTCCTTAAATTCTTTGTGCCATTGAAACACCTGCACATGACTAAGAGCACCACCATACAAGTTTCGCGTACGTTTCCAAAACAGTTTCGCCCAATCTGGCGCAAAATCTTATCGCGACGCGTTGTTCTTGATTTCGTTTCTCCATTTTCGTGACGAGCACCACCAACACACTTCTACTCAACACGACACAGCTGGCGAACTAAACAAGCTAGAGCAATAATGAATATATCAATGAAGAGAGAAGGATACTGGAGTAGGGAATTTTCAGGTCGCAAATTTACCACAAGCGCCGTGCTAAAATCATTCTCATTACTTATCACACTCAGTAACGTATTTTATTCAGATTTGACGATCTTTAAGATCAGCTGCATATGCAGGAAAACAAAGCTCCAAGTATAGAAATCTGTGATAAGACCTGTGTTATGCTATGGGTGTGAAACTTGGACCCTGACCAAAGCACCCGCAAATATATTGAACCCCTTTGAGCAACGGTTCTTGAGTAGAATAATGGAAGCCAAACTAGACGGAGACTAATAGCGAGCTCGATCCAATCATGAACTGTGTGAAATTTTTGACGAACCGGAGGTCTCAACAGATTGTAAGACTGCGGAAGCTGCTATGTACTGGACACATGAATCCTATGAACGAACAACAGATTGCTGAAAAGATATTCGCTGGGAGAACTGAAGGTAGTACAAGTACAAGTTTCCGTAAGGTTTCTCTGTCGACAGTATCCGGCTATAAGTACTGATCTTCTTCTTCTTCGTAGCACTACAGCCCCTCTGGGCCCTTCAATTCTTACAATAGGTACCTTCAACTATTTGGGTCGATTGACTACATCCTCTAATTTTGAAATCCATGCAGTGATGAACTGTCGTCGTTGACCGAGACAGGCCAGCGTTTCCTCGGTTACCCCACTGCTCACGGCTTTTCCAAAATCAACTTCCATCGAAGGGCAACACAAGATTTACCGCCACGGTAAAAATAGAAGGAATACCAATTAACTTCGAAGTGAACTCCGGTTCAGGCTATACATTTCTAGACCAAAATCAATTAAAAGATTTGGATTTCAAGGTTCTTCTGTTACCAACATCAATGGGATTTCATTCGTACACCCGAGATTCTCTCGTGCTAATGGTAAAATTAAGGGCAACGTAGATTTAAAAGATACAATAACCGAAGAAGAAATTTTCATTATTCTGGATAAATACTCTGCACTCCCGGGGTGAATTTGGATTCGATGGCGCAACACCGACTTGAACTCCATCGACAAGACTTTCACAAAATGCCAAGGACGTTCAATTCAGTACATTGATGACAGCGAACATTTTCGAGGTTGGTTTCATTCTGGATTTCAAGTTCTCGTTAATTGAGAACTGCAGTCGCTCGAGAAAGCTGAAATCATCACCAAAGTGGAAACCAGTGGCTGGTGGTCACCTCTCGTACTGATTTCCAAAGCCAATAACCAAAAACAACTATGCGTTGATTACAAAACCGCGATGAACGAGAGGCTCATTGGGGCGCATTACCCAATTTGAAAAATCATTGACATTCTCAACAGTCTCAGAGACTCGAAGCACTTCTGCAAGTTGGATCTCTACAAGGCCTACCTGCGCATCCTTGTAGGCGAGTAACGAGCCAAATGCAGATAAAGTCAACTCATCGCGGAACGTACAAGGTCAACCGACTTTCCTTCAGCATCAAAATAGCACCATCTGAATTCAACCGAGGTATGGACCAAATTTTACGAGAAATTCCAGTGGCCGAGGTTTATTTCGACGACATTTGCATTTGGAGGAGGATCGAGAGTGAAAGTCGTGGCAATTTTATCAAACCTCTTAATCAACTGCGCAAAAATGATGATACGGTGAAATAAATGTGAATTGTTTACAGAAGGCTTGGAGTTTTTCGGGCATGTTGTAGAAAACAACAAAATCTCCAAGGCACCATCAAAAGTCGAAGCAATTTTGAAAATGCGGAGATAGAAATCGGTAACAGAAGTTAAAAGCTTTTTCGGGACTCATGACATGCTACGCAAAATTCATCCCAAATGCATCAATCAGCTCAACACTTTTGAAAAAGGATGCAAAGTTCAACTGGTCAGCCCAATGCGACGCCACCTTCATCAAGCTCAAAGAAGAAATTGCCAGCCAGTGCGTATTGGTGTCCTATAATCCAGCATTTCTAGTTCAACTTGCGTGCAACGCCAGCCCCGTGGGAATTAGTGGGGTACTTTTACATATCATCAATGACTAAAGAGACCAATTTCTCTTGCATTCAGATCTCTGAAACTGCCAGGAAAAACTACTTGCAACTCGATCGTGAAGCTCTGGCTATTGTTATCTCAGTCGATCATTTTTCAATACTTATTTGGCCACAAATTTAAATTAATAACGCATGGTCAACCGTTAGCCCGGATTTTCTATCAATGTACGAAATTACCTCCCATGGTGGCTCCTAGACTGCGATGGCACGCAGCATTTCTTTCTGTTTTAGCTAAACTTTAAATGGGTCGTTTGACCCTTTTCACATCAATTTAATGTAAATCTATACGATCATTTTTGCTCTACATTTGAAGCTTTCATTACGTCGTGCGGATATTCGATCTCGTTTTTCGGATGGCGCCAATAGCTTTTTAAATTACTAATCGAATTTTTGTAGCTTCGTGAATGAGTTGCATATTTCTTTAAATAATTTTTTCTGAAAAATTATTGGAGAGGAAAAATGTTAGAAGAAGGTGGTTTTGACGTGTGTACTAATTCTCATCAGGCCATCACTCTTAGATACTCACCGGTGTGTGGCAGGGCAGCTCAGTAACTCAGCGTGATAGAACAAGTTCAGGCGCGGTACTAGAGCATCAACAAAAATCTGTGGAAACCAGGGACCATTATCGCCAAGTTCGGTCAACTACCAGATTAGATTTGATGACGGATATACGCTAAAACTATACATCGACCAACTGCGTACCTTTAGGGTAAAACTTGCAGGTAACTTCGGAAGAATCCCCAAAATTCCTGACAAGGCAGAATCCGAATCAATCAAAACTCAGGAACCGATTGAATACCCTAACCTTGGTAATCTGGTCAACATTCCTAGTCCCGGAACTCCGAGACCCGACGAATAACCAGCCCAAGTTGAAATCCATGAGTCAATGGATTTTGAAGAGGAAGCGATTCAACTGGCAACGTCGGCTACTACTACATCTTCAACGAGACTTCATCCTGTATCTTCAAGACTTTTTTACATATACCTTAATGCCATGGAGCACACTGTCTTGAACGCAGTTTGCTACGTACTCGTTGGAGAAGACCAATCGTAACGCGATCGAATGGGACATACCTCAATTTGATCCCTGGGGAAAAAGGGTCCTACAGATAGTATTCAGAACAGGACTCGTCATACTGAATATCAGTGATTTGCTAACTTTACACCATGTGGGAATCGGAATCCCTAGTATAGAGGGTACACAACTTGACAATATTAGAGGACTACTCAGCTAGCGATTATCAGTAAATTCTCCTTGATGTTCATGATGTTGCCTCCCAACACCCAAGCTCTCGACCCTCCATGATTGGGTGGAAGATTGGGAGGATGCACGTCGAGAGGTTTATCACAGTGCTCACCACAGGTGCACCATCGCTGAAAGATTCGCAGGAAACTGAAGGGCTAGTCGCTTAAGGTGTTTGTTTGTTTAGGCACTATAGGCCCTTTTGGGCCTTCGCTTAGCGAAAGTTAAAGTATCTCATTATCTTAACCTAATGTGTTGACACTAAAGAAGGTGATATGGTATTGGAATACAATCAAATACTATGTATGTATCATATCCTCTCTTTGCATTTACTTACTGTACTATCATTACTATACTTTCTCTTTCATACTATTAATACATTGTAAAATTGAATTAAGTTTTTAGTCGTAACCGTGAGCTTGACCTGATAAGTAATAAACCTTGTGAAATAAAATTGAAACTATGTGTTTTAAATTAAAATTCAATATAAATTATAATAGGTTATGGGCCCAGGTCACTCTATAACTATAATTATTAAAATAAAGTGCTCTAAATAAAACCCAAAAATAAATAATTAAAATCGGTGGTGATCAAAAAGTGATCGATTAAAATGGCGACTCTAATGGCGAATTTCGAGAAGTTGACCGAGCCCAACTACGAAAGTTGGAAATTGCAAATGGAGAGTAGTCTAGAGTTTTACGATCTATGGGACTATGTGTCCGGTGAAACTAAGTGTCCAGATGAAGACGAAAAATTAATAGAAGCTTGGAAAAGGAAGGATCGAAAGGCTCTTGCAAATATCCGATTAAGTGTTACAGTTAACCAACTTATGCATATAAAATATAGTTCGACTTCAAAGGAAGCATGGTCGACCCTCGAGAAGGTTTACAAGAGGGATTCTCCCGCGCAAAAGGTATCTTTGTAAAAGTCACTAATACAATTGCGTTTAAAGGATGGCGATAGTATGCAAACCCATCTAAGTAACTATGGGCAAATAGTTGACAAAATGAGTGAACTCCAAATCAAACTGGATGATGAGACATTACCCATTAGGTTACTATGTTCACTACCACCACAATATGAAAATTTTGTAATCGCTATAGAAACTAGAGACTCATTGCCATCACTTTCTGACCTAAAATTGAAGTTGATTGAAGAAGTAAAAAGAAAGAACAACGATGACGTCAATGAGAGTGGAAGTGAAACGGTGCTATACACTAAGCAAAATAAAAAATCGTTCAATCCTCCTAGTAATACTAATATATCAGCTTCTACTAAAAGAAGGAAAGGTATATGCTACATTTGCAAGCGTAAAGGGCACTACGCAAATGAGTGTAGATACAAAAACACTCATACTAAACAGGTTCTTTTCGCATCAGTCTACAATTGCAGTAAATCAACTGACTTGTGGTGCTTAGACAGTGGAGCGAGTTCCCATATTGTTAACAAAAAGCATTTGCTTACTGAAACACATAAAATTGTTGCCGAAATAGAACTAGCGGACCAACGAAAAGTGACAACTAGTAGCCATCATCCGCAAGACTCAAATCAAGTGGAAAAAGGATCGGATCTCAAGGTGCAAGCAGACACTGCATTACAACAGCTTTTCAAGGAGGATGATGATTATAATGATCTCGATGAGGACGAAGGGAACGAAGATTTCTCAACACCGAAGTCCGAAATTGTGTTGCGCGATAGAGAGAAACTAAAACAACCAGTAAGATTGCAGTTAAACAACATTAGTGTATGTCAAGATCCCGAAAACTTTTGTGAAGCAATAAATAGTCCAAATCAAAAGGAATGGATAAAAGCAATGGAACAGGAATTTAACTCTCTAATTGAAAACAATACGTGGACATTAGTGGATCGTCCGAAGGATAGAAATATAATAGGATCGAAATGGGTCTACAGAACAAAGTATAATAAAAATGGTGAAATCGAAAAATTCAAAGCGAGATTAGTGGCGCAAGGATTTAATCAAAAATATCTGATGGACTACGATGAAAATTTTAGTCCTGTGTTTAAAAGTTCGACTCTACGAGTGCTGATAGCCATTGCAATTGAAGAAAACTTTATCATGCATCAGATCGATATTAAACATGCATATATAAACAGCAAACTAAACGCCGAAATATTTATGGAACAACCGAGAGGTTTCGCGAATAATATAAATAAAGTGTGCAAATTAAATAAAAGCATATACGGTTTAAAACAATCCGGTAGAGAATGGAATACAGCCCTTAATAATGTTCTAACACAAAAAATGAAATTTGAACGATTAAAATCTGATCCGTGTGTTTACATAAAGGATAAGCAAATAATAATAGCAGTATATGTGGACGACATAATTATTTTGTCAAAAGACTTAAATAAAATTAATAATGTAAAAGATCAATTAAAACGCGAATTTGAACTTGATGATAAAGGTGAACTAAAATATATACTTGGACTTGAAATTAATCGCGATAAAAATAATGTGTCTGTAACACAAGTGAATTATATTAAAGCCCTTTTGGAAAAGTATAATATGACCAACTGCAAGGAGGTTTCAACACCCGTTGAAACAAATCTTCAGCTACAGCAATGCAAAGCAGAATCCTGTGATCGATGTGATCGAATTAAATCAAGCAAATATCAATCATTGATCGGATCATTGATGTACTTGGGAATCTACACGAGGCCAGATATCATGTACACCATAAGCTACTTGTCGCAGTTTAATAAGAAGCCTCATAAGGAGCACTTCGACGCAGCTAAACGAATTTTAAGGTTTTTGAAGGGAACAACCAATCATGGTTTATATTTCCAGAAAACAGCAAAGTCCCTTATTTGTTATGCAGATGCGGACTGGGGAAGCAACTCAACAGACCGAAGGTCTTACACTGGCTACCTATTCGAGCTAGCTAATGGACCAGTTAGCTGGGAAACGAAAAAGCAACCGACAGTGGCGCTGAGCAGTGCAGAAGCAGAGTACATGGCATTAAGCCAATCATCTAAAGAACTTGTATTTCTAACAGGCTTATTAAATGAATTATACTTGAATAATTATATTAAATTGCCAATTGATGTATTTTCTGATAGCTGCAAATTTAGTAAAGAATAACACAACAAATAAGCGAACAAAACATATAGATATAAGACATCACTATATTCAAGAATTAAATGAAGCTGGTGTAATTAATATTATTTTTGTTCCAACTAATGAAACGAAAGCAGATATTCTAACAAAAGGTCTATCTAAAGAAAAATTTACATATTTAAAAACTAAAGTTATGAATTGTTGTCATAATTAACCAAGTATTTTATTGAGTGGGGGTATTGGAATACAATCAAATACTATGTATGTATCATATCCTCTCTTTGCATTTACTTACTGTACTATCATTACTATACTTTCATTTTCATACTATTAATACATTGTAAAATTGAATTAAGTTTTTAGTCGTAACCGTGAGCTTGACCTGATAAGTAATAAACCTTGTGAAATATAATTGAAACTATGTGTTTTAAATTAAAATTCAATATAAATTATAATATATGGTCATTACAATGCTTTGGTTGAGGGTTTACCTACCTACCTACGACACGTAACTAGTACGCATCATAACTTAATGAGCTTATAGCCCATCCGAAGAGCCACTTGAAATAAAGCGCGTTGTCATCGACAAGATTGATCCAGGGACCTTCGGCTTATGGGTGTGAGTGCTCTAACCACTACACCACCCGGACTAGCTCAACACGTGGTGAACTAAATTATGAGTATCATCGTTTTAGCTTGTAGCGCTTCTATGCTCCTTCAGAGACCCCAGCACGGAAAGCCTCCACTGTACTGATGGTTGACGTATGGAATGTCACAAGTTTCAACGTAAAGGTCAATGGACGTGCCACCAAAACGATGATTAACAGCAGTAAGACTCGCTGCTGGCAAGATTCGTGGGAACTTGACTTTAAGCTAGTGTGGGAGCCTGTTGCCTCACGTAAGTCCCAGCATGTATGAAGCAGAAAATATGAACAAGTGAGTGCATGCATGAAACAAAAAAGGTAAACAAGATAGTGCGGGCAATTTCCCTTGCGCATCGTTTCGTAGACAAAAGCTTAGATGATACTGGGGGTTTCCATTGATACTTGAGGATTCGCGATTTGAGCGATTATTTTTTTATAGACAAGCAGTTGGATGGTGTTAGAAGTTTCGATTGATACTAGCAGATTTAGTGGAACATCAAAGAAGTTCCCAATAATAAAAAGCACTATTTTGCATAAAATAGTTAGTTTGCTTGAATTTGTTCAAAAAGGAAATTATGACAGCCCATATAAAATTATTCGAAATCGTTGCATTGTTTTTGCCCGAAGCATTAACCAAACTTATATAGTTAATTGTGATAACTTCATTTCCACCGGTGATATTGTAGTTGCGAGATTTGTGCGCCAAGCTCAACTCGCGACTCTCTTTCGTTTGAGTGAAAAGTACAATGCGGAAAAGCCAAGAGTGGATTGAAAGGTTGATTGTGATTTATTAAAGTGCAAAAGGTGTCATTTAGTCCTTTCTTCCCATTCCGTTCATAAATTAGCTGCGAGAAGAAACATAGTGTCCTGGATAGGAGTAATTTGCTAATATCTCCGGTGATCGTGATAATTTTGTGAGAAATGAAGACTCCGGTATAAGTCAAGCTCATCTGGAGTCTCAGGCAAAAATTTACGGATGGATGAGTGGCACCCACATCAATCTCCAACGGAGTGATCTGAGACTCACGACCCCTAGCTGGAGTTGTATTCATATTCATCAAATTCCGTCCCCGTTGTCATAACACAATGCTCTCCCATCGATTGTATATCCTCCACACTATGGACTCCAAGGCAAATGTAGCATCCGGTATGGCTCACTTGCAGCCACTACGGCAGAAAGTTGGAACACCTCCAGTGTTTGGCATGACGAGCGTCATCCTGGGCACCATATCTAGGACTCATTTTTTTGGGGGGTGTTTGAGGCATGTTTAAGTGCCCCCAAAGAGCACGTTGCCATTTGCGTTTGAAGCAGTGCTCTCCAAAGCATTAAGCTTGGCTTTGAAAGATGATAAGGGCTCAGTTGATGTGTCCATGAGCATGTGGCATACACGAAACGATGCCCTGTTATGCAGCCCTCCGCCTAAGCATAATTACTCTAAAACTAGATGGCGACAGTACTAGTCTCATCAGGCTACCATGATACAAAATTTTTGTCGTTGTGCTTCCCACTCAGTAGGAAATTTTGGTTTTCATGTCCCTTGTTAGTGCCCACTCGGTCAGCAGCGCAAATTTAATTTAAGTTGAATTTCGAATTTAAGCACGAATTTGATTTAGGTTAAAATTCAATTCCCGTTAATTCAATTGATTAATGTGGCTTTAATTTAATTTCAGTTTACTAAATTAGTAAATGTTAGTACCTTATTCAATTCAAACAATGTTGTATATTTTGATGCGCAATTAATTTTGTTACCTTATGTGACTTTAAAACTTTTGGAAGACACTGTATGCCAAATTGAAATTTCTTAGCTGACGCGCACGAGTCAGCAAAATATTGTTCAAGCATTTTACCAGCATGCATTGTAAGTTGGATTCGGATCATTTTGCTGACGGGCAGGAGTCGACAAAATGTATTGGGATCTTATCTTATGAATGTATCAGATATCATGTAATGTGGATCTCCACAATCTTTCCCTTATCGGACGCGAGCGTCGGCGGTTTTTAGGCAAGAGACGCTTATGGACGCTCCGGAGTTAGCGTTTTCTTGCATGGAAACTATTGACGCTTGTTCGCTCGATGCTGGAAGAGTCAGTCAGGAGTTAACGTTCGATGGGAGACCATGGTAACAGAAGAGCACGCTTAGCAGCCGAAAGTAGTGGAGCTTTACATACTTTCAAATACATTTTTAGCTTATACTAAAATTGGTATTTGTTTCTGAGACTGACTTATTTCTCCAGCTTCAATATAATATTGTGTTACGGGTGGTGAATTTTGAATAGTGGAATTTGAATAAGCAAGAGAAGAGAGGCCAGGAAAAAGAGTCCTGAGGCAAACATCCCTTGTAAACTGCTCAAGCTGCTTTTGAGTGGCTAAACTCTGTTGTAGGTTTACCTGCAGGATACGAGTCATCGAACCTCTGATTTTACCTCAGCTAAGACTTCCTGGAAAACCTAACATTTTTCTGATTCCAAGATATGCCCAGGATCCGGTCTTAGATCAGCATCCTTGCAATGAATACAGTGTGCCTCCTTTGTATACTGTTTTCTTTTATGTCCCATTTCACTGTATTTTAAACATAGGAAATTCCCATTGGGCCCACATACTTGTGAAATGTGACCATAGCCAAGGCATTCAAAGTATTGAAGAGGTGCTGCTCTTCGACCTATTCTATAGACAACCCACCCTATTCTTACTTTGCCCTGATTCCAAAATTGTTCAACTTCTTTTTGGTCAAGTCAGTGATGGCCATGCATTCTCCCCTATGGTTTTCTGGTGCTTATGGGACGGATTTTTTCCTGTATGGGACGGGGTTTTCCCGGTACGATGGAAGTTAGCAAGGGTCGTGCTGATCACGAAGGAGAAGGGAAATGCGTTATTGCCGTCTGCATACCTATCGTTGTGCATGCTAGACATGGCTGGGAATGTGCTAGAGAAACTTATCAAGGAAAGACTCACTAACGTGATTCGAGCTACTGGGGACCTACATCCCCGCAATACAGCTTTAGACAAAGACCTTTCACCATTGATACGATTGCAAAGGTAGCAGATGCGGTCCAAATGGCAAAGGCACATAGCCAGACCAAGCAACGGATTGTTCTGTTGGTGATACTTGACGTTAAGAACGTCTTGTACTTTGCAAGATGGACAGATATTCTGGTTTCGCAAGAAAATCCATTGCAAGTTCCAGAATGTCTCATGCCGTATTAGAGGGACTACCTTTATGATAAGACATAGGGCCAACGTAGGATGAAGGTTGCATCGGGTGTTGCCCAGGGATCTGACCCAATTTTTTAGCATGCATGGGTACTTTCAGTCTTACCTGCACCAGATTGGTAGGTTATAGTCCTCCGACTGTAGACTTTATCCAGTGGAGAAAGACGTTCCCTTCCACATAGTTTTTGCTTGCAAAAAATAGACAGGCAGCGGCAGGACCTCTACAAGTAAACAGGAAGTCTCATCCTAGGTAGTATAGTCATGGTGATGCCTGGGTTGGGTGACAAATGCAACCACGTAGCACATTATGCTCAAGGTCCTAAAAGATAAAGAGAGCTCACGGCAGCCGAGGACACTGAAACTGGAGGATTACTTATCTAGTAATTCCCCTTCTTCTCTCCCTTACCACTGGAGGAAGGATCCACCAGTTTGAAGGCGCCTTACGACGTAGCAAAACAAGACCAAGCTAGGCTTTCAGGTTAACAGAGAAGCTGTTGCGAGCATGGGAGCCCCAAACTCAGTGCCCAAATAGCCTTCACCTCCCACTACAAAAAAAAATCGTTTCGAAAGTCTATTGAGCTATTTGATGAAGCTTACTGTAAGAAATCCAAAGCCAAATAGTCTGTAACAAGATGGCAGCCGTTTAAAAATCATGACAAAATTTGTAATTGTAGTTGTGACATTACGTTTTTTGCAATGCTGACTTTCAAAGTAGTGGCCAATCAAAAAAAAGATCACTTATTGAATGTAATGATGCCCATGGGAAATTTGCCTTCCTGTGTGGACGATGTCAATCAGAATTTTTTAAGTTTGCTTTAACTTTTTAGTCTGCAGTATAAATTATGAATCAAATCAAAATTATCAAATTATATACTATTGAAGACCCGAAAATCATGCTTTAAGGCGACTTAAAATACATCGCTCAAGAGAACTTTGAAGCACAGTGCACTATACTATGAAAATGTAGTTTCATGCACCCTTACATGGAGAAACCTATTCAGACTATTTCACAATCCATCGAATTGAAAGTCAAAAATGTTCCATTTCAAATAATATTCCCTTTTGTGTGGAAGCCATTTATTCTTACAATCAAGATATTTTCCCAGAATCCGTTTTACATTTGCTTGAATAGCAAAAGGCAGTTAAGATCTACCCAAAATGATAGAATTTACGTAATGCAATAATGAGACCAAATTACGTTAAAATACCTTGAAAACGAATCCCATTTGTAGAAAGCCAGAGAAATGGAAAAATATTCACAAATCGTCGTTGTCGCAAGTACAGGCACAGGCTTTCATCTCCACAACGGGGTAATAAGCGAAATCACCGTACAACTAATAAGCCTTAGAGTCAAATTGTAAGACCTTGTTGATAATTTGGGATGGGATGAAAATAAGTAGGGTTGTAGCTCTTCAAGGAATCGCCGAGAATTTTATTTCGTATGGAAAGATGTGATTTATTACAACTGCACTAATTCTTAAAGAGAATTCACTCATTCCTTGCAGTTATAGTGCTAAGAACTTCGACCATATGTCGGTAGCAGCCGTAAGCTTATAGAAGTTCGCTTGGGACCTATATAAAAGTAAGCGCCGATTTACCAAGTAAACCCTCAATCACACACGAGGACATGTTGCAGGAAGGCCACAACAGATACTGTTACTTGCCATGCACAACGCTAGTCGGAAATGCATACAGCAAAGAAATTTACTATTATTACGGCATCATTAAAATTTGCATGCAAATGTAAAATCAGTGAGCGAAGATCATAAACTTTTGTTGCTTTCTTGGGACATCCGGAACACCCCACAGTACACATCCAGAACGTGCATACGTCTCCCGGTGGTGAGTGACATCTCATCCTTGCCGTGCATGTGGCAGGAGACAAATAGCGCGCACTAAAAGATGGTAAGAATTCAGAGCCACAACAAGCGAATATAACTGGTAACAAACCGTTCAGAACAAGGAGTAGTGATACTGTGCTCTGTATGTGGCTTTGCATAGGTCCTCGTTGGGAATGGAAGTACAAAGCTTGTATAGGAGCGATCATACTAACTTTAATGCAGTGGTTAAGGTGAAAAAAGAGCGAAAGGATTGCAGAAAACTTTCTCAAATGGAAAATTTGCATGACAGTGAGAAGAAAGATTTAAGACATGTTTGCTTAAGACCGTTTTTAAGATGTTGGTGAAATTTACGAGGTCTTCAAGGTTGTTCTTGTAGAACATGCAAAGTGACTTCGAGTAAAGGGAAGTAAAGTACATACATACTGCATCAGAGTAAGGAGTAAGTCAGTTTGCAATGAGTTGACAGAGGAAAACATGCGAAATTGAGTGTGGAATGGCGTTGTGATTGAAATGGTAGTTGAATTTTATGCATTTGTTTCAGTAAAGTCTGGGTGTTGATAAGGTATGATGTCAGGAAAATTTGAAGTGTGGAAGTTTTCTCTTAGTTACTGTTCATATGCAAATGCGATCATTTAACGGATTTTTATGATTTTAAACCAATCGATGTTTGGACAAAAATGAACAGGTCAATGTTCACTAAAGCAATTCTTGGAATGTTGCTATTTGGCTAACGTGATTCAGTATCATAGCTGCCCTCCATCTGCGAATGTAAGTGTATTTGATTAAAAACTGCTAAATTTAACCTCAAGAAATATTTAAACAGGTCTCATTTTGTAGAGATGGACATCTTAGGATTCCCAGTGTAGTATTAGGATGTCTATTTATTGTGTTAAATAGCTTCAGTATTTCGCGAAGTGCGTGTTGTTCAACGATCTCTATTTATAAGTCCTTATAAATATCTGTGTATCGAATACACTGCCGGCTCGGTCTTTTTCTAGGATCAGTAGTTATGAAAATTGATCCTAGAACAATTTTAATTAAGACCGAAATGAAGATAAAAAGCAGGTGGGGATATCCACTCAAGCATCAGCGAGAAAAGAGATCATGACGGCCGGCGAGAAGAAAAGCGTCCAAATGCCTTTAGTTACCATTGGACATAAAAAATAGGTCAGATAGTGATTGCTGTATCACGCGTAAGAGGAACGCTTACAGTTAGCACAGCTAGGCAAGTGGCAAGACCAAGCTGATGCAGTGGTCATACCACTGGATCCCAAAAACACACTTTACGAAGCTACTGCCGACTGAATATACTCGTGGCATTATGGCATTGGGCAAGACTCCGAAGCACCCTACACTGAAATATCTTACTCAGAAATAACCTGACGCGGAAACACAGGAAATGCCAAGAAGAAAGCGGAACAACCTACACCAGAGTGCATGATGTATCCAAAAATCTGGAAGCTGTGCATCGTCCTTAGTGAGGTGTAGTGAACGTGGGTATACAAATGTCCGTACAAGACTGCAGCGATGGTCTGCTGCCTCGGCGAAAGAGGATGGTTAGATCCGCCGAGATTGACCTTGTCTGGGGACGTGCGAATGCGCTGGCAGACTAGCGTTGCGGTGCCATGGGGCGGGTTCTTTCCCCCTAGTACAAGAGCCCACTACAAAAAAATTTCGCATTCACGAATTCTTGGGTCACAGACAAAAGTCGACCGAAGTCGAAAAAGGAGGTAACCAGCTAAGGGTTGGAATTGCTTGTTCAGAAAACAAGTTGGAACGAGCAAAAACTGACAGACTGGCGGAGACCTCGTCATTATGACGATCCTTATGGCCCACCCTTGCAACCGGATCAAGATCCAAATGTAGACGTGACCATATATTTCCCATTTGTGTTGAAAACTCATACAAACATAATTTGCATGAACTTTCCCATCAAAAG
Source organism: Odontomyia ornata (assembly GCA_963969285.1). Classification (NCBI taxonomy): domain Eukaryota; kingdom Metazoa; phylum Arthropoda; class Insecta; order Diptera; family Stratiomyidae; genus Odontomyia; species Odontomyia ornata. Next base: position 312,810,610 of record OZ017741.1, read on the forward strand.
AGAAATATAGCCGTGACCGATTTATGTTATAGAACTATGTGATTGAATCATATAACCCTACACCATAAAAGGGCACGCAAGCCAAAGGCCACTCTACCGGGCAAGAGCCCCTGGATACAGCAAAATGGTGGAGCGCGCCCAATGGCTAGCCCATTTTATCCGGAAAGCCTTCCATATTTGCGGGTTCTACACCCAGTCATCGAGGAGCTCACAGCGTCATCGAGGTGCTCACAGCAGGTGCACCACTGCAGGGAGATCCGGAGGGGATGGAAGAACTTGCAGCTCAAGACGTGGTGAACTTAACTACGAGCATCATCACGACTGTTTGCAATGCTTCTACGCCCCGTCGATAAGCCTGGCATGGCAAGCCCTCAGTGCATTGGTGGTCAACTGAAATCGCTGAAAAAGGAAGGGAGTGTCACAAGCTTCGGCGTTAGGCCCGATGGGCGTGGAACCGTAACGAAGCAAGCAACCGCGCAGCAGCATACAAGTCGGCCAGGAAATGCCTTCACAAATTGATCAGCAACAGCAAGGCTCACTGCTGGCAAGATCTGGTGGACAATGTGAACAAGGATCCGTGGTTCCTTAGCTACAAGCTAGTTATGCGGAGGCTTGGTGCCCTACGGAAACCTTGTATGCATGATGCAGAAAAGATGGACGTGATAGTGCGGGTACTCTTCCCTACCCATCCCGTCTATGTTGACGCTGTCCATGGTGAACCAGCAGTCAAGTGTCCACTCTTCATACAGCCGGAACTGGAAGAGGCAGTCCTTTCGTTGAGAGCGAGGAAGGCTCCAGGTCCAGATGGTATTCAAGCTGAGGTGTTGCGGCTTATCTATCACCATTGTCCTGACTTGCTGCTCAGCACATTCAACGCCTACGGGACGGGATTTTTCCGGCATGATGGAAGGTGGTGAGGCTCGTGCTGATCAGCAAGGGGAAGGGAAATCCCGAATCGCAGTCTGCACACCACCCGTTATGCATGCTTGACACTGCTGGGAAAGTGCTAGAAAACTCATCAAGGGAAGACTCACTGACGCGATTCACGCTACTTGGGACCTATCTCCTTGGCAGGGACGAGACGGGACGTTCTACCATTGATGCGATAGCAAAGGTGGTGAACGTGGTCCAAAAGGCAGAGGCATATAGTCGCACCAAGCGATGGATCGTCCTGTTGGTGACACTCAACGTCAGGAACGAGTTCAACTCCGCTGGATGGGTGGACATTCTGGATACGGCGGAAAACCATTTTCATGTTCCAGAATACCTAATAAGGCTTTTAAGGAACTACTTAAAGGATTGAAGCCTGCTCTACGGCACGACACAGGGCCAACATAGGATGGAAATTATATCTGGTGTTGCCCAGGGATCTATCCTTAGTCCAAATCTGTGGAACGTATCTTACGACATGCTGCTGAAACTGAAGATGCCAGATGAGTCGCGTTTTATTGGCTATGTGGATGATGTTGCGGCTCTGGTCACAGGATGCACCGTTGAACAAGCGCAACTTAGGCTAGGTATACTAATGCGCCAAGTGAGGGACTGGATGACTGGGTTCAGTTTAGCAGTGGAGACAACCGAAGTGGTCATCTTGACAAAAAAGGGAATCCTTAGAGTAAGAATGACCAGTATTGGAGACATACAAATCGAATCGAAGCCATCGGTGAAGTGCCTGGGGATACTGATCGACTCGAAGATGGGTTACTCTAAGCAAATCAGGGCAACGACTGAGAATGCTGCTTCATGAGTATTGGCTCTGAGTCGACTTATGGCCAACGTAGGGGGACCCAGCCCATCAGAAAGACGCATCTTGATGAGTGCTTTAGGGTCAGTGCTACTGTACGGAGCAGAGGTATAGGGCGACGCTCTCAGTAAGAAGGTTTGCCAAAAACGTCTGGCACAGGTACAGAGAAGAGGAGTGCTGAGTTTTGCGTCTAATTATTCCTGAAGTGATACTTGTTGGCCTCCTTGCTAGAGAGCGCCACTCTATTTACCTACGTCAAAACGAGGATGCGACGGAGGTTCGTGAGGAGAGACAGCGCTCACTCAACGATTGACAGCAGTCTCGCGTGAATTGCACGCAGGGAAGGTGGACTGCGTGCTTCGCCCTGGATGTAAGACCGTGGCTAAATCGAAGGCATGGTGAGACTGATTCTATCTGACGCAGCTTTTGAGCGGGCATGGGTGTTTTCAGTCTTACCTGCACTAGATTGGTGAATTGCCGATATTGCCCAGGAGAGGAAGACAATGCCGGCCACACATTTTTGCGTTTATAAAATGGGACAGGCTGCGAAGAACCCTCTACAGCGAGACGGGAGAGCTCTCCTCAGATAGTATAGTCGCATTGATGCTTGAATTGGTTGACAAATGGAACCAGGTGGCACATTATGTTCCGGTAGTCATTAAAGATAAAAGGGACTCACAGCAACCGGGGGTGTTGGGGCTGGGGGATTGCTTGTCTGGCGCTTCCTCTTCCCCTCTCCCCTCCCGCTAGAAAAGTGATCCCCCAGGTTGAAGGTGCCTCACGGCGTAACAAAACGAGACCAGGCCCGAAGTAATGTGTCAAATGGTTCAAGGCTAGGTTCTCAGGTGGACAGGGGAGGTGTTTCGTCCCATACTCTGTGCGTAAATGGCATTCACTGCCCTACCACAAAAAAAAACAAAGAAGAAGGACCAAAGCCTTGTTTACGATTCGACACAGATCCAACGAAGGACAAAAGTTACATCGAGTGCTATCCAGGGATCTATCCTTGGTCCAAATCTGTGGAACGTGTCTTACGACGTGTGGCTGAAACTGGAGATGTCAGATGAGTCGCAGTTGATCGGCCATACGGATGATATTGCAGCTCTCGTCCCTGGATGCACTGTTTAATGAGCCGAACTTAGGCCAGGTAGGCTCACACACTAATCGAATCGACGCCAGCGGTGGAGTACCTGGGGCTACGGATCGACTCGAAGATGAGTTTCTTTGACCAAATCAGGGCAATGACTGAGAAGGCTGGCTCAGGAGTATCGGTTCTGAGTCGACTTATGGCCAACGTAGGAGGACCCAGCTATTCAAGAAGATGCCTCTTACTGAGCGGTGTAGGGCCAGTGCTACTGTACGGAGAAGAAACATGGGGTGATATTCTCAGTAGGGAGGTATACAGAAAACGCTTGGCACAGGTACAGAGAAGAGGAGCACTGAGAATTGCATCTTCGTATCCGAAAGTCACTAATTCAGCGATGAGAGTTATAACGGGCATATTACGTATTGCCCTCCTTTCTGGAGAGTTCTGCGCTTTTTACCTGCGTCGAAATGAGAACGTAAGGGAGATGGTTATCTGCAAGGAGAGACAGCGCTCACTCAACGATTGGCAGCACTATTGGGTGAATGTCACAAGGGAAGGTGGACTACACACCTCATCCCGGATATGAGACCGTGGCTAAATCAAAGGTATGGTGAGACTGACCTCTATTTAACCCAGGTTTGAGATACCATGAGTGTTTTCAGTCTTACCCGCACAAGATTGGTAAGTCACGGTCCCTCGATTGCTGGATTTTTCCAGAAGTGGAATACAATGCCTGCCACACAATTTTTGCGTGCACGAAATCGTACAAGTTGCGATGGGACCTCTTCAGAGAACGGAAGACCTCACCGCGGATAGTATAATCGTGGTGACGCTCGAATTGGTTGACAAATGGAACCAGGTGGCACATTATGTTCGGGTAGTCATTAAAGATAAAAGGGACTCACAGCAACCGGGGGTGTTGGGGCTGGGGGATTGCTTGTCTGGCGCTTCCTCTTCCCCTCTCCCCTCCCGCTAGAAAAGTGATCCCCCAGGTTGAAGGTGCCTAACGGCGTAACAAAACGAGACCAGGCCCGAAGTAATGTGTCAAATGGTTCAAGGCTAGGTTCTCAGGTGGACAGGGGAGGTGTTTCGTCCCATACTCTGTGCGTAAATGGCATTCACTGCCCTACCACAAAAAAAAACAAAGAAGAAGGACCAAAGCCTTGTTTACGATTCGACACAGAACCAACGAAGGACAAAAGTTACATCGAGTGCTATCCAGGGATCTATCCTTGGTCCAAATCCGTGGAACGTGTCTTACAACTTGCGGCTGAAACTGGAGATGTCAGATGAGTCGCAGTTGATCGGCTATATGGATGATGTTGCAGCTCCCGTCCATGGACCCACTGTTTAATGAGCCTAACTTAGGCTAGGTAGGCTCATACGCCGAGTAAAATACTGGATGTCTGCTTGCAGGTTCAGTTTAGTACTGGAGAAAACTTAAGTGATCACCTTGACCAAAAAGGAAATCCCAAGAGTAAGGATGATCAGCTTTGGTGACAGACTAATCGAATCGACGCCAGCGGTGGAGTACCTGGGGCTACGGATTGACTCGAAGATGAGTTTCTCTGACTAAATCAGGGCAATGACTGAGAAGGCTGGCTCGGGAGTATCGGCTCTGAGTCGACTTATGGCCAACGTAGGAGGACCCAGCCATTCAAGAAGACGCCTCTTAATGAGCGGTGTAGGGCCAGTCTACTGTACGGAGAAGAAACATGGGGTGATATTCTCAGTAGGGAGGTATACAGAAAACGCTTGGCACAGGTATAGAGAAGAGAAGCACTGAGAATTGCATCTTCGTATCCGAAAGTCTCTAACTCAGCGATGAGAGTAATTACAGGCATATTACGTATTGTCCTCCTTTTTGGAGAGGTCTGCGCTTTTTACCTGCGTCGAAATGAGAACGTAAGGAAGATGGTTATCCGCGAGGAGAGACAGTGCCCACTCAACGATTGGCAGCACTATTGGGTGAATAGCACAAGGAGAAGGTGGACTACACACCTCATTCCGGATATGAGACCGTGGCTAAATCAAAGGTATGGTGAGACTGACCTCTATTTAACCCAGGTTTGAGATACCATGAGTGTTTTTAGTCTTACCCGCACAAGATTGGTAAGTCACGGTCCCCCGATTGCTGGATTTTTCCAGAAGAGGAAGACAATGCCTGCCACACAATTTTTGCGTGCACGAAATCGTACAAGCTGCGATGGGACCTCTTCAGAGAACGAAAGAGCTCACTGCGGATAGTATAATCGTGGTGACTCTCGAATTGGTTGACAAACGGAACCAGATGGTACATTATATTCGGGCAGTCCTAAAAAATAAAAGAGGCTCGCTGCAGCTGGAGGCGTTAGGGCTAGGGGATCGCTTGTCTGGCGATCTCTCTTCTCCTCTCAGCTCCCGCTAGAGGAGAGATCCCCCAGATTGAAGCTGCCTCATGGCGTAATAAAATGAGACCTGGCCCGAAGTAATGTGTCAAGTAGGGTTTTCAGGCTGACATGGGAGGTATTTAGTGGGTAGTTTAGTAGCTTGTGAGCACGGGAGTCCCACACTCTGTGCTTAAATAACATTCACCTTCCAACCCCAAAAAACTCAAGTACTTCTGCCATAGTTGGACGTTTGCACTTCGAGCGGCGTGGAAGCCTTAGTTATGAAGAAGTAAGCATTTGGTTCCTCACAAGTTATCTGCATTGGCTCCTCAGTCTTGCCCCGTGTCGCAGCGTTATATGCTGTGTTTTCCGCGTAAAGTCTGAATCATATAGTCAGAGATTAGACAGTGGAAGTCTAATCGTCCAGTGCTTCTGGGCCAAATTAAAAAAAAACAAGTGCTTTTGGGCCTCACTAGTTATAATTATCACCAAACATGAAACAACAACATAATTTAGTTATTTTATGCCTTTAAGATACTGCATATAAATATAACCGTTATAGTTATGAAAATTAAATATTCAATGAGATGGTCAACATTGATTATGAATGACTATTGCATCAATGTCTGGCTATAGTGACGTAGCTGCAAGCCTCAACATTTTCTCAAGATGTCTTTCTAACATTCTGGTTCTTATTTTATTGTTAATTTGTTTCATTCATTTTAGCGACCCAGGGGCTGCTAGTTAGACATCCTTGGATTAGACAAAAGTTGAGGTGTTATTTTTAAATAGCATTATCTGGTATCGTTTTCCCATGCCTGTGGTGTATAAGGTGATGTCCACATATTTATGCAGCCTTTTCTGAAAGTATCTAAAATTTCGTTTTCACTTGTAGCTTTATACTTCAAATTAGCTACCCTTTTCAAGCAGCAGTCATTGGTTGTCTGTGCGCCTGCTTTTCTCCTACGATAAAATGCCAGTCCTGGAGATTCAAACCCCTGCACTGTAAAACTATCACCTTCCTCTTCGGATTTTAAAGTCCGAGTTACATACCCCGACAAATATCTTAGTTATTCTGATATAGAGGTAGCATGCAAAGCCTGCCATTCGAAACTATGACTAGGTGGCATTTTTGGGCGGGCAAATTATGATTGCAAATAAAAGAGCTTGTGTTTGCTATTTGAAGTGGTATTTTTAAACTGCAAAATACAGTGATAAACAAATGATGACAGATTCTAACTTTTGATTAATTTTACAATCACAACTCACGTTATTAAAATGCATCGTTCTTGCCGCTCCGCTACTCATTTTCCTTAACAATTACAGAAGAAGTTCACTGAAACTTTAATCCTACCTTAGAACTTCTTTAATCAGTGTCATATCACTCTTGTATTCAAATTCAATTCCAACTTTCATTTCAGATTCAACCAAAACTTGACAAACTTCTCATTTCAAGATTCCGCGATTCAACTTCCGAATCTTTAGAACATGCACAAATCTTCCAAACCTAAAGATGATGCACAAAAGTGCACAATAATAATTCTACCAATTTCAGTATCTTAAACATCACTCCTGCTGATTGCAGCAGTTTCCTGTTGTTCTCTGAATTTTGGAATGGATTAAAGTGCCACAAACTCTAATGAATTTCCGCTTAGCTCCAAAGCCACATTGTGTCACAGAGCGTTGTATCCCCGACTCCATGCCTCATTGCATCAATCAGCTCGGGACAAATCAGCTTCAGGACGAGACACTGTCCCGGTCGTTAGGCGATTTAAATCCATCTGATACGGAGACATGCTGAAGTGTTTCAAATTTCAATAAAACTAAATGGCCTGTACGTAATCCTGTTTCAAGTGTCCTTGCTACCTCTCCATCCTGTAATGCACGAAGACATGCAAGTTATCTTGGTTGCAATTTAGGGGATTTTCAAGAGTTGTCAAGCAGCGAAATTGGAATCCACTTGATGCTGGTTCTCAAGAGGATATGCCTTTCGATGAATTGGACCCTGAGTATTACGTATCATTCATATCATTAGCATTTCGGTTTATTCTAAATGGACGAACTATTCAGGTTGAGTAAAGAAAATGAATTTATGGAATTTTTCGCAAATAATAATCGATTACCTAGCAACCCTGGCAAATCCTCAACGTAGCTCTGTTTAGATCCCGGCATCAACTAGAAACCACACTTTAGCTGCACTTGGCCCATCGTCCTCGTTGCCAGTCTAATGCGCCATAAAGGAGGCTAAGCGCTGGTATTGAACGGGATAACTCTTGGACCATGATTTAGGACATTACAAGAGAATGCAACAATTGCCAGTGTGTTGGCTCGTTTAACTTTTCGCAAAGAGCTGTTATTCCGAGCTTTGCAAGGTAAACAATATGTATCATGACAGCAGCTTAAAATACACCAAGCCCGAAGACGTTCATGTGTGCACGCACGCATTTGCTGTTTCTATTCCCTTCGTAACTTGAGTAATAATCAGTCAGGATTAAATTGAGAAGACAATGTTGGGAATTTGAGCTGCATTGACCAGGTTAAATCTCTCCTGCAATTAAGGAGAATAACAAAAGCCAAATACATGAACGGGGGCGACCTTTCCCAAAATCAAGGCTCCCAAGCAATTTTGATTACTATCGATACATTTATTAATTCTGAAGTCTGTGCTCCGCGGCGGTTGTGTGCTTTGTTAACGAACAAATCCATTACAACATGTCAGAAACACTTCTGTCATTTTTTAAACGCTCCACAAAGGAACGGCAGCCATTTCAGAATTACTTATGTGAAAGTAATGCATTCAAAGTGGTTGCCGCGCTTCTCGTTTTTCGCATCGCGACTCGGTTGTGAGATGACCGACTGTTTTCTGGGAATAAGGATGTGTTCAACTGTAGGCGGACAGCAGTAACGTTAGTATTGAGATGAACAGAACATTGTGATTGCTTAGAAAACCGGCATATTATCCTTGATGGTTGTTGACATATTCAGGCAAAAGCATTGATGCTGAAAAGCATTTCAAAGTAATAGTTCTCTTATCTAGACATATTGATTGATTTTTTGCGGACGTATGTCAGGCTTAACTCCAGAAAGTTCAATTTGACTAACTGATATTCAGATGTAGACAGCTTGACCTAAAATCAATTTGATAAAGCATATGATTAAGCATTAAGCCAAATACTTCACACCTACGTGAAATTTCCATAATCAATAGGAAAAGTGAATTGCTCAAAAATTTCCCTTCGGAATTGAATGCGATTTCTGAATGATGGTTAAAAAAAGGCATCTACGCCGCCAAACACTTTGAAAGAAGGAAAGATTATGATCTACCTTTTAGTTTTGTACCTCTAAGCTAATGTCAAAATGGTTTCTTATCGCCCTTTCATTGAGAAACTAATAGGATTTGAAGCATTGAAACAGTCGACAAAAGTGTTAACAGGCAAAATATAAACGGACCCATTTTTCTCTTCAAATTTGGTCGGGCTTGAATCAAATTCCTTGGTTCATTTTAGAAACATCTAATTAATCGGTTTTTTAAATGAAAATAAAATTTAAAGGAACAAATCTACCGCGGTCCTCCTAGCTTAACTCAAATCGATCTAATTCATAACTTTTTTTATTTCGCCTCATCAATTACAGCCACACCGAAGACCATGCAGACGTGGCAGTTTACTTTGTCAATCGTGATTTACTGTGTTTATTTTATTTTTACTTCTTTCTCCTTTCTTGATAAATCACCATTAGTCCTTTCTTCATAAAGCACCGAAAATATACACTCTTAAAGTATTTTGTTGTAACAATAACTTCAACTATAGCTCATCAGTATCAAACAAGTTGAGTGAGTAGGAGAGTGCTCCTACCAGAAGGTCCTTATAACCACCCTATGGTTCGAAACAAGTTTTCTAATAGCATAAATCAGTGACTTGAATTATTCATCCAATACTTGGCTCCCCCGCAGGAGGGTGCTGGCCGACAGGAGTACTCTTGGAGGCTAGCATTTTTGGGGAGTTCCGCCTCCACGTGCCCGAGGAAACTCTGCAGGGGGAATGCTGGTCAACAAGAGTACTCTTGGAGGCTAGCATTCCAATTCAACTCGCATACCGTCTCCATCCCGGTGAACTTGGCAGGTCTCGGAGTACGTTCGAAGTTCACACCATTGGGTTAGTGGTATAGATTTGGTTGAGACGGACTCCCGATTAGCGCTGGTCTGGTTCTGAGCACTTGTCCCCATAAGAGCTTGTGCCAACCCTCGCATGACCTCCCTGCTCTGCAAAGATAACCATGGGACCAAAAAGGTGCCTACACACACGAACGGAGAAAGCGGCTCCGAGGGAGGACCCAACAATACTGGAACAACCAAAACCCACAAAAAAATATTTAAAACAAGTTGGGTAAACAGACCTACGCTCATGTCAGAAGGGTTTTGTATTCAATTTACAAAATGCAGTCACCAGATCGAATCAAATCAAGAAACATGTCAAAGACGATTTTATTGGAGAAAATATGAAATGCGAAGATCAGATTTTTAACAAAGGTGAACAAATTTCGACTTCTGAGGTTTTTGGTATTGTTATACTCATAAATATCTCCCTTGATAATTATTTCAGATGTCCATCCGCGACGGAGGAAACACATTTCTCATGTATTTCCCCCCTGTGCCCCCACTGAAGCAAAAACTGACAGTTTAACAACTGTTTTGAAAAGCTCCCATGAAAACATTCATTTCATACTCATACCGGCTACGTTTGATGAATTTTTTTTTCAGGGGCCACTCTCCTGTGCTGAAATCATCGATTCATGGTCATTTTTTTCGAATCCTAGAATGGTTACAAAACCCTGTTGCTAGGAGCTCTCTCCCACCTCCTTGACTTGTTTCACTTATGAGCATTAATTGTAGGTACTCATCTTCAGTCATTCATTCAATTGAATCAAATGTTCAAAGCATGCACCTGAAACGTTGAAGTTGGGAAAAAATAACTCCAAATTATTCAATCTTCGCATTTAAAACAGCCACTATCTTGTTTTACGATTACTGATACTACTAGCTGAACCGATTCTCAAAGATATACATGACAGCTATCATTCCTGAAATTTTCATGCAAATCCTAGCAAAACTGTAGTGTCTGAGTCGGTAAAAAGCGCATGTTGTTCTATAGCCATATGTTGCCATAGTAATACATGCAGCGCATATTGTTCCATAGTAGTACAGGAAAATTCAAACCGCTATAACTTCGCTAAATATGATTCAATCTTTATGAAACTTTCAGGATAGATCAACCTTATAAATAGTCATCTGTGTACTGAATTTCATAGAATTTAAGGGTACGGTTAAGATTTTATTCAAGAAAATATAAAATCGATAAATCATACTATTACTAACAAAGTTGAGTGTATTGCGACTTCTCACGTATTTGTTGTTGTTGTACGCACCAAGGCCTACATTTCTGATTTTTTTCAGGTTTTTCGGATCACAGGTGTCCAATCGCGAGGGGGGGGGACACAAATTTTTCGTGTATTTCCCCTCCCTGTGCGCCCCTCGAAGCAAATTTTGCCAAACTAAGACCTGTTTTGAAAAGTTCTCATCAAGACCTTTCATTTGATATCCATATCGGCTACCTTCAATGAAATTTTTTTTTCGGGGGGTCACTCTCCTATATGGGGAGACCCCCCTTAAATACCTTATAAAATTTTTTTGTAGCTGAACTTTGAAGAAATCACCACTTTACACCTACACACAAAATTTGATGTTTCTAGCTTAAGTAGTTTCCGAGAAAAACTGCTGTGACACACGGACGGACGGACGGACGGACGGACGGACGGACGGACGGACGGACGGACAGACGGACAGACTGGTCGCGAAACTAGTAGGGTTTTGTAAAATTATTTTACAAAACCCTAAAAAAGAGAGCAAAAATAACAACAACGACTATGCAACTAGCGGCTGCAGCCACAATGTTAACAGCACATCGGGGGTGGTACTGATGATGACAAAAACAACAGTGAATATAATGACAGTGAAGACGGACGAAAAACGAAGATTAACAGACAGTCTTGTCCAGACTGAAATTTCTGCGGTGTTCGAGCGCAGCAAAAAATCATGCGAACGCCAGAGCGTCCTATAAAGAAAAAACAGGAAACTCTCTAGGACGTGTCAGATGTTCAAGCGGCAGAGGAAAATATAAAGAACATCCAGAATTCGATAGTCACTGCTGCGATCGCTACCGAAGCAACTGATGCAAGGATCGTAAATCCCGATGTACGAACGAATCATCCTGAAGTCCACAAAGAAACTACGGCAGGAAAGGACAGGATTGACCAGGCAAATAAAGCGATGTTGTTTGATTTTATCGCCAAAGTCGCAAAAGTGGTGGAAGTACTGTACTCGAAAACGGAAGCCGATAATCTCTCCCAAGAAAAATGGTCGCAAAGTACAAGTGCCACCCAATGACATGAAGAAGAAAGGCTATTCCGAAAAGCGGGAGATATTCAGAAAAGAATACAATCTTCACGCGGCTCGCCAAAAATCATCCAAACCGCAAAGATTGGGCTCCTTGAACTAGCAAAGCTCCAAGACCGCATAGGGCATTACCGGAGGCGCTAGCTGAAGACCGAAGAGGACCAGAAGGCAGAAGAAGAGCAGAAGGCTAAAGAAGCACTGGGGGCTAAATCTGAAGGGCACGTGCAGATAGCTCTGCCCTCAAACATTAATAAACGAATGGCGTCTAGCCCAATCGGAGGAGATTGGCATGAAAGAAGGAAAGAAAAGGCACTTGATGGCTATGGAGCGCCAGGTTAGCGATTTCAGATAGTGCTGACATAAGGAGCGCAGAAAGCCCCAAAGAGACTCCTCCAAATGGTGCCAGAAAACAAAAGCTATACGCAAGCCTAAAAAGAAAAAAGACGTGATGCGTAACAGGAGAGAAAGAGGCCCCGACGAAGACCCTGCAGCAGGCACTGCTCGTAAAACCCCAAGATGGTCGATCCTTGGCGGAGGTTCTGCGGGATATTAGGGGAAACGTAAAGCACAAAGACACTAACGCTACAATTAAAACAGTATGACCAACGCAGTTGGGCCACATACTAGTTGAATTCGGAGCAGAGGCCAATAATAGGGAAGCATTCTGTGACGCAGTAAAGAAAGTCCTCGGCAAAAGCGCAACTATAGCTTTACTCGAGCCCATGGCAACGATCGAAATAACCGACCTTGACTACGTGATGGATCTGGTCGAGGTAGAAGAGGCCGTCAAAAGGAAGCTCTCTAGCGTGGGCAGGATCGAATTGAGGCTGACACAAGAAAAACCATAGTGGGCAACGCATGGCCATAGTTAACTTGACCAAAAAGGACGCTGAACAATGTCAGAATAAGAGCAAAATAAAAGTATGGTAGGTTGTCTGTAGCATACGGCTAAGAGCAGTGTCTCTTCAATGTTTCAAATGCCTTAGCTTGCCTCAAACAGATCTGCGGGGAAAACAAATCCTGGAAATGGCAGCTACGATGATGCCTATCGTACTAAATACTGGAAACTTGCCGAGTTTCCGCCGTATTGGCTGAGAAGGAACTATACCAGACATGATATTCACCTTGAAGTCCTTAGTATAGAGGATACGCAATTGGAAACTATTAGAAGGCTACTCGGCCAGTAATCAACAGTGCATTCTGCTTGAGATAAGCGATGTTGTCTCCCGACGTTAGATGGAACATCGGAAGGATGGATGTCGAGAGGTTTGTCGAGGTGCTGAGATTCGCAGGGGCCGGAAGAACTGGAAGCTCGATACATGGTGAACTTAAGTATGAGCGTCATTTCGACTGTTTGCAAGGCTTCTATGCCTCGTCGAAAACCCCGGCACGGCAAGCCCCAATGTACTGGTGGTCAACTGAAATCGCTGAAAAGTAAAGGAAGTGTCAAAAGCTTCGACTTGAGGCTCAACGGGCACGGTACCGTGACGAGGCATGCAACTGGGTGGCGGTATATAAGTTGGCCTGAAAATGCTATCGCGAATTGGGTAACAACAGCAAGTCACGCTGCTGGCAAGATCTAGTGGACATTTTGAGCAAGGGACCGTGCGGCCTTTGCTACAGGCTAGTTATGCGGAAGCTTGATGCCCTACGGAAACCTTGCATCCATGATGCGAAAAAGATGGACGAGATAGAGCGGGCACCCTTTCCTACCCATCCCGTCTATGCTGACGCTGTCCATGGTGAAACAGCAGTTGAGTAGCCCCTCTATACACAGCTGGAAATGGAGGAGGCAGTCCTTTCACTGAAGGCGAGGAAGGCTCTAGGTCCAGATGGCGTTCCAGCTGAGGAAGTGCAGCTTGTATACCAGCATTGTCATGACTTGCTGCTCAGTATATTCAATGCTTGCCTACGGGACGGGATTTTCTCGGTACGATGGGCGCTCGTGCTGATTGGCAAGGGAAAGGGAAATCCCGAATCGCAGTCTACATACCGCCCGTTCTGCATGCTAGACACGGCTAGGAAAGTGCTAGAAAAACTCATCAAGGGAAGACTCACTAATGCAATTCGTGTTGCTGGGGACATATCTCCTCGGCAGTGCGGCTTTAGAGCAGGACGCTCTACCATTGATGCAACTGCATGGGTGGTCAGCGCGGTCTGGAAGGTAGAAGCATATAGTTACGCCAAGCGACGGATCATCTTGTTGGTGACACGCGACGCCAGGAACACCATCAACTCCGCTAGATGGGTGGACATTCTGGATACGCTGGAAAACTCTTTTCAAGCTCCAGAACATCTAATGTGGCTTTTGAGGGACTACCTGAAGGACCAAGGTCTGTTCTACGACACAACACAGGGCCAACGAAAGATGCAAATTACATCGGATTTTGCCCAGGGATCTATCTTTCATTCAGACCTATGGAATGTGTCTTACGATGGGCTACTGAGACTAGAGATGCCAGATGAGTCGCGCCTGATAGGCTTTGTGGATGATATTGTGGCTCTGGTCACAGGACGCACCGTTGAACAAGCGCGACTTAGGCTAGGTATGCTAACGCACCGAGTGAGAGATTGTACCAATGCTCGAGAGTTCAGTTTAGCAATGGAGAAAACCTAAGTGGTCATCTTGACAAAAATAAGAGAATCCCTAGAGTAAGGGTGATCAGTATTCGAGACAAAATAATCGAATTGAAGCCAGCCGTGAAGTATCTGGGGCTACTGATCGACTCAAAGACGAGTTTCTCTGAGCAAATCAGAGCAACGGTGCTACTGTACGGAGCAGAAATATGGGGCTGCGTTCTCAATAGGGAGTTATACTGAAAATGCTTGGCTTAGGTACAGAGAAGAGGAGTACTGAGGATTGCATCTTCGTATCTGACAGTCCCTAATTCAGCACTGATAATTATTGCAGGCTTGGCCTCTGATTTAGCGGTGAGAGTTATTGTAGGTTGCTCTTCTTGCTAGACTGCCAAAGAACTTTTCCTGAAACTCGACAGCGAAGCAAAACTAGTAGGGCTACAAATCAATGAGAATAAAACAAAGCTCATGACGCAGTTGAGAAAAAATATCTCAAACACCCCAAAAAGCACACTTGGCGAATGCAATGTCGAAAATGTGAGTGAATTTATATGCTTTATACGTGAAAGAATACAGCTTGCAAATAAAATATTTTATTTGGTTTTGACGATCTTGAAAACAAGCTGCGTACACAGGAAAACAAAGCTCCGAGTACACAAAGCTGTGTAAGTACTGTGTTATGCTTTGGTTGTGAAACGTGGACCCTAACCCAAGCATCCACAAATATATTGAACGGCTTTGAGTGGTGGGTCTTGGGTGAATAATCGGAGCGAAGCTAGTCGAGGACCGATAGCAAATTCTATACAACCATGAACTGTATGAAATTTTTGGCTAGATGGAGGTCTCAACAATTGTAAGACTACCGAAGCTGCCATAGGCTTGCCACATGAATTGTATGGATGAACAACGGATACCTAAAGATGTATTCGTTGGAAGAACTGAAGGCCGGAGACCAGTTTGACTCGGTCGACGAAGTAGTTCATTGCTGCTCGGATTCCAAAATTGGTGGACACGGTCAATGGCCTGAGACAATTGGAGGCGCTAGTTGCAAGAAACGAAGGCCCGAGAGAGGCTGTAGCGCTACGAAGAAGAAAAAGGCGAATAGTGTTGATCTCTAATGATTTCGGTTTCCAAATAGCAACTGGCAATTTTACTTGTGATCTCAAATTCGTTCCGCATAGCATTCCGCAAAGATTTGACTTTCTCTTTGTTAGTCACTTTTACAAATCTATCATCCACGTAGAGTACAATAATCAAATCATTCTACTCTGATCTGCAGATCAGCAGTTGGTGGTTCAAATTCAAAGTTCCATGTAAATGGGTTGGATTTCTAATGACACTGCCATGATACTTGTTTGAGTCCATATAAACTCTTGTGCAACAAGCAGACTCGTCCCGTCCCATCTTCATAGTACTCAGGTTGCTGAATGTAGATGGTCTCAGCCAGATCCCTATTTAGAAAGGCTGTCTTCATATCTAGCTGACACAACAGATAACGTTTTGCGGATGCTACTGCCATCAGGGTTTGTACTAATTCAAACCTCGTTACTGGTGAAAATTTCTGAAAACGGTTAGTCCCTTCATTTTGACTGAAGCCTTTAACTACAAGACTTGCGTAATATTGATCAATTATATTGGTTATAACGCGATATATCCATTTGTTTTGGATTGGCTTTCAATCATCAGGACACTTGACAAAGTTCCAAGTATGATTTTTGTCAATTCCGCAAAGCTCCCCAGCCAGGCTTTCATTGCATCGTAATAATTTGCAGAAATTCTGGTACCAACTAAAAAGGCGATGGCTCCAGCAAACAGACCACCATTCACCATCTTTAGTCGTTTAGTGTAAGATCATTTTCGTTTCCTACTGGTACTGGTTGACTTGAAAAATATGATGATGAAGCTTTCTGTTCAACGTTTGACTTTTACTCTGCTTCATCGTCAAATTTTGTCTCCAAAATTGATTTACGTCCTCTTTTTTCAACTATCTCGGAATGTTGATCTAGTTCAAGAGCCGGCTGCATGAACAGAGTCAACCACTTTGAAACGTTTTTGTTGATTTTGACATCATGATATACGGTGGCATTTGATGTACGTGGTGTCCACAATCTATGACCACCTGGAGTGTAGCCATAGATATAGAGAGTACTGGATCCGCAACCGGTCGCGAGAGCCGAAGCAATTAGGAACCTTCGCTAAAGTTGTGTGAAGTAGAGGTTTGAAGTGATATGTTTTTGTTTTTGCACTTGGTTCACCCCGAAACATGTTCACGTTTCACAAGTTTTTAATTTTGAAGATCGCGTATACGAAATCGGCACTTGAGTTCTCTGTTTTGATTAAATAATTACGAATTTTTCATCGGCTTTGACAGATGAGTTTTCTCGCCTCTTTGAATTTCTTTTGCTTTGACGTACGAATTTACTGTAATAGTCGTTGGTTGTATTGTACTTAAACTGTTTTACGAATGATAACGAAGGCGCAATCGTGTGCACGTGAATTGAAATTTTGTTGGTGTGCGCGGGTGTCAGTGGGGGAAGTGATTCTTCTGAAGAGAGGAAAGAAAAACCTGTCTGGAAACAAAGAGGAAGGGGAAACAGAGGGAATCATATAGTTTCGAGAGCGTAAGTTATTTATAACTTATTTATGTGGTAAATTTGCTTCCCACATGGACGAGTACACAGATTCTCATTGCTCGTCCATTTATTTATATGTCTTTGAACGTAGGCCACGAATCAGAATGCTATTGTTTTTTGACGCTCCCATTGTCCCGTTTGTTGCGATGGACAGTTTTCCGAGAATTTGTGAATGATCGAATGTCGACGCAACACTTTTGAAAGCTCTTGAACTTTCAATTCTTTCACGTTACCCGATTGTATTTTATGCAGTTCATGGCCACTAGCACTTAGTTCGGGAATTACTTCGATATTTTATCTTTTATTTCCCTTTTTGTTTTCATTGGTTTAAACCACACAGACGCGAAATAGTTGTCAACAACAGTTGTGGCATATAATGCACCACCAAACGAAATGAACAATTTCTCCAATGTGAGCTGCTACTATGTTGGAAATAATTAAGATAGACCTTTTCAAATACACAAACTTCTCAAAAATAGCTGTCAAGTTCAGTTAGAAAATCCGGTTAAATTTTCAGCCCACTGCCGTCTCTACTTTTCAACATTTCTTTGATAATACGATGATTGTCATGGCCGAGCTTTTCATGCCATGTATGTAGTGAAACTTCACTAGTAGCCACACAAGCATCCGTGAAAACGGTCTTAAGCCCATCAAATACAAATTGTTTGGCATTTGCTGTCCGGTTGCTTCAAGTTTGCCGTTTTTAATGTGTTTTAATTCACTTTCGCACATTTTTATGTCGAAACTTCTTCTGGCCTCAGCACCAGGTGAAAATGGGTTTCTGCCGATTTTTTGGACATAAATCATTTCATTTATTGTATGTTGTCCACCATTTTTCGAAACTACTTGGTACTTTCCACGACTGGCCGCCAATGTTTAGCTTGCCTTTAGGTATAGCTTCAAAGTCAAACAAAATGGATTTTTTGCTCGTCATGTGGAAGGATGCACAGCAATCACCGGTTCAGTCACTAGATATCGGAAAACACTTGTTAGCAACCAAACAAAACTCGCTGGCGACATTGACAGATACACTACCACTACTGCGTTGCGTTTTGATCTTTCATCTTTCCTTGTTGGCTTGAACTCACGACACAGAATCCGAAAATAACTGATTTTGTGATAGAAAAGCATTCAACAATTTACAAATTGCGACAGTCACTGTAGTTTTACCTTTTTGAGGTTTTCGGTTTTGTCACGTTTGACCACTAATGTGTGTCATGTAATTCTGTTTTAATCGTCGTTCTTCCAATTAACAGCAACTCCTCCTTCATTTTTTCGAACTTGTGAGATGTACTAGTTACTGACTTAATCAGGTACGAATCTCGAAATGCGGCAAACTTCGATGGTAATTCCGTTAGAAGTTTTCCAACCATTGCAAATCCGATAGCTCGTCACCAACCAACTTTAGTCATTGTTTAAATACTACAATCTTCGAACAGAATTTGCCAACTATCTGTGACTCGTCGTTTTGTAAGCTATGAAACGATTGATCCAAGATGTATTTGTTTCATTCAGTTTGCTGTTCCTTCAGGGAGTTTATTTTAGACTAGAGTTGATTTGAGGTAACGCAGTCTCAAATTGCCGAATGATTGTCATCACACAAACTGGCAGTGAAAACACGAACCGCTAAATTAGGGTTTCCAGACAGTATTGACAAAAAGAGCGAGGAAACCCCCAAAGAAACTTCTTCAAAAAGTGCCAGAAAATAAAACTCCCACAGATACCCAACAAAAAACAGACCTAATACGAAACGGAAGAGAAAGAAGCCCCAACAAAGACGCTGACAGCACACACTCCAAGATAGTCGATACTATGCAGAGGTGAAGACACTAACACTGCAATTAAAATAGTACGTCCAACGTGGTCGTGCCACATACTAGTCAGATTCAGAGCAGAGGCCGACAATAAAGAAGCATTTTGCAACGCGGTTAAGAAAGTCCTCAGCAAAAGTGCAACTATAGCCTCGCTAAAGCTGATAGCAACAATCATTATAAGAGGCATCCACTGCATCACGGACCTAATCGCGGAAGAAGAGATCATCAAAAGTGAGCTCTCTAGTGAGGGCAGGATCAAAGTGAGGCTGACATCAGAAAAACGTAGGGGACAACGCATGGCCATCATTGACTTGACCGAAAAAGACACCGAACAATTTATAAATAAGGGCAAAGTAAGAATAGGGTGGAATTTCTACAAGATACGGCAAAGAGCAACACCACTGCAATGTTTCAAATGGCTTAGCTATGCCCACACCGCACAAGTATGCAAAGGATCCGATAGAAGTTTCTTATGTTACAAGTGCGGTGAAATGGGACAAATAAGAAAAGAGTGTACAAAGGAGGCACATTGTACCCTTCGCCAGAATTTCGAGCATGTCTTGGGATCAGAGAATTATCGGGTTTTCTAAGAAGGCCTTGCGAAGGCAAAATTTAAATTTCCGTGACCTGTAGCCATAAACCTTCATCGCAGTTCAACCACCCAAAACCTGCTTGACTGCTGAGTGAACAAAGCTCTGCACCATGTTATCCTGATGAAAAACTGGTACTGCCGCTATCTGCGTTCCGAATGATTTTGTGTGGATGCGGTGCCCAGGGACAACGTTCCTTAGTATATACCTCACGCCGAAAAGCGATATAATCTTTCTAAGCCAAGCTTGATTCTTTGGATGGGGCTGTCTCGAGCGCAAACGACAACGTGCTTATTCGGGAAGAATTCTACGCTGAAGCAATTGATTGGGACATACCTCAAACAGATCCGCATGATAAACGAATCCTAGGTGTGCTCAACTATGAACATCATCACCACCGCTTGCGAAATTTCTATGCTCTTGCAAATCCCGGCACCACAAGCCTCCAGTGTACTGGTGGTTGACTGAAATCGCTGAAAAGTGAAGGAAGTAATACAAGCTTTGGCTTGAAGCTCAACGGCAAGGCTCGCTGCTACTAAGATCTAGTGAACAATGTGAACAAGGATCCGTGGGGCCTAGACTAGAAACTATTTATGCGGAAGCATAGTACCCTACGGACGCCTCAAATGCATAATGCGAAAAAGTTGGACGAAATAGTGCGGGCACTCGTCCGTACCCATCTCGGCTGTCTTAACGCTGTGCATGGTAAAATAGCGATCGAGATCGAGTGCCGACTCTTCACATAGCTGGAACTGGCAAAGGCAGTCCTTTCATTGAAAGCGAAGAATGCTTCAGGTCCAGATGGTATTCCAGCTGAGGTGTTGTAACTTGTCTATCATTTTCATCTGGATTGCTGCTCAGCTTATTCAACGCTTGTGTACGGTACGGGGTTGTTCTGGTACGAAGGATGGTGGCAAGTCTACTGGTGATCAGTAAAGGGAAGGAAAATCCCGAATCACCGTCTGCATATCACCCGTTCTGCCTGCTTGACACAGCTGGTAGAGAAACTCATCAAGGGAAGACTCACTGACCCAATTTGTGCTCCTAGGGACTTATAGTATATGCTTCGCAGCATGGCCTTAAAGTAGGATGCTCAAGCATTAATGTGATTTAAGATGTGTTGAGCGTGGTCTAAAAGGCAGAAAGTTGGTGATATTCGACTTTAGGAATGCCTTCGACTCCACTAGGTGGGCAGATATTTTGGATGCGCTGGAAAACCTTTTCCAAGCGCCAGCTTTGCTGCTGCACACATACATTGGGAGTAGAACTATGCACACATTGAGACAAAATCGGAATAACGCATTCCACTCAATGCACTTATTCTATGCAATTTGATGACTCTAATGGCTACTAAGGCCTCGATCGTAGTTTCGCTTAACATCGTTGTGCACTGTATTTAGATTTAATTCATTAGTTCCCAATACTACACTGAGCTCACAGACAGCTTTTATGGGAGCTTCTTCCTTCACATTACTGGATATATCTGTTTGAGTTCCAACTGCATTCATATTGGCTACTGGTAGAACAGTAAACGAAGAGCAAGGAAATTTTTGAAAGTTTGGGCAACGAAATCATTGTACACCTCACTAGTCTATCCTTTTTTCAAACACGGCTGCATAACCTAGGATCCTATGTATGACATATATAGCCTTAGACTTGAGTCTGTGCAAAAAAAAAAAAGTTCTACTCTTTGCCTAAAGATCCCTGTATGGCCCTACTTCTTTTCATAGCTTACCACCCTATGAGGGTAGACTTCATGCATTAAACCTGGCTTAACTTGCCTCCAGAAAATTCACTTAATCTGCATGTCTATCTTTCAACGTCTTAAGGTGTAATATTTAAGTCAAGATACACTTGCCTAAAACTGCTAGAATCACCAGACACATTCCCATGTTAACCATGAGGATGCACCACACCAATTGTGCAGCTAATAGATGCTGCAATATGTTAAATAAGTTTAACGATCATTATTCCCCATCTTCTTCCAAGTTCTGTTCTAAGTCAAAAATATGAAAATTTGTATTTTGATTGTTTTTTTTTAATCAATTTGATATTTACAGTAATCCTTAACGTTTGAAGAGTAATAAAACGGATATTTTTATGTAATTCAAATCTTTATTAGTTTTAAATTACTCCTACATAATTCATCTTTGGAAATAAGGAACTTAAGGAACTTTTCACTCATAGAAAAATTAGTAAGTGGTCAATTATGTCAAACATGTCCAACACCCCATCTTACCCTTTACGATGGATAAGACGGGATACCCTATGGTTCAACATAGGGTATAGGGGACACATACTATTTTTGGGTACAAAACTCGCAAACAAATACTGCCTCATCATCCTCGTCATCTATGCCAGGACAGCTACAGTGTGCCCAGTTCCCGTAGAGAGAACAAGCGGCCCATCCCACATTTGAATCTAAGTGCTTTCCATGACAGTAAAAACAAGGGATATTATTTTCATCATTGTCACTTTCTAATGGAGAATTGAACTTTTTGTTGGTTTCCTTTCTGTTGTTTTTCTAAGGCAATTTGGTTTTCCCATTCTTTTTTGATCTTTTGCGTGCCTTTTTTTCTTCTTATTATCTTCTGACAGTTTCTTTTTTTTCATTGTTTCTTCCAATTTTTGAATGGGGAGTTGCGAGTTGCAGGATAAGGCATCACTTACTGAGGGCTAACAACAGAAAACACTGATTGCTCTGGTGAAGCACTTGGCCTGTGGTCTATTTCTATATTTCTCGTCCAAGTCGAGCATCCAGGCTCAGGGTTCGTAAAATTTACAAGCACTGAGCTAGCTGTTGTGCTAGAGGGTGTCAAAGGGACAACAGGCACGTGAGATGGCTCTGCTTTAATATCAGATGGTGCTATAGTAGCAGGTATATTATCTATCAGCGGTTTATCAATAGTTTCTTTATCAAAATCTCCAACTGCCAACATTGAATTTATTGTTGCAGCCGTTTTCATCTCAGGAACAAAGATTGGTTTATTTGGCGAAGAAGCACGGTTGTTCTTTGGTGTTGTTTCAGACAATCCTTCATTGATGAATAACCTGTCTGTTTGTGGGATATCAGCCGTCAATGATGGAGCGAAGTCACTTTCGGAAAAAAAACTGTTGGATCGCATGGCCAAATGCCACATTTCTTGAAGCCATTCACTGCCGTTGCCATTGTAGAAGCCTGAATAAAGGCTTAACTAAAAATTTCTGCTACTTGCCGGATAGCTGTGGTTTGTTGGTCATAGTATATGCTAAAGGGCCTCATGTATACTACATCTAGAACTTGAAGTCGATCAGTTGTATGAGGGGGGGAAACATAAAATAATAACCCCATTGGTACGAGCTTCGTTAATGAGGTCCAAGTTTTGTGTGTGGGTGCTGGGGCCATCCAACAACAACAGTACTGGTCGATCAACCGTTGCCCCACTAAATTCAACAAACTCTTTAAACCAGCCAAGCAAAAATTCAGTTGTCATTCAGCCACAATCGCTGCAAACACCCCAAGCCCCAGGAGCAGCATTGAGCATTAACTGTGGGTCCATTCTTTTTTGTGGGAACACCAGCATTGGAGGCATGTATTGACCACTCGCACTAAAACATAGTTCTACAGTTATTGTCATACCTCTCTCCGCAAAAATTATAGATCCCACTTGTTTTTTACCTTTTCGTGCAATTATTTTTGACTTAATTTTTGGTACCACTGAAACTCCTGTTTCACCACAATTATAAATTCTATCTGGGCGAAAGCTTATGCTCATCATAAATGTTGCTGAGGAAGTTGAAAACTGTTTAACAGCTTTTTTACTAAACCCAGCGGCACGTGCAGCTGAAGTGCTTTCTGGTTTTCGTATTGATAATTCTGGATGCCTGCTTAAAAACTGCTGCACCCAATCTTTGGAAGCTTCTTTTCTTTCAGAGTTGAAGGAATTTTGCTTCCCATTTTTTACTGCAAGAGTGTACGCCAAAGCCCTCAAATCTTTTGTTGCGAGCTCGTAAAGGCAACTCTCTATATCCATTATATAATTGTAAAACTCTTTCTCTTCATCATCAGTAAATGTTCGCTTTTTTGGGCCTAAAGGAACTTTAATCTAAGTTACAGTAGTAGTAGGATCTTCAAGGGCTACAGAACTACTTTTGCTTTGCGTCCGAGGGTCGTTTGTGGCACAAAATATGTTTTCACCGCTAATTTGTACCCCATTTTCCCTTCGATTACAACATCTACCGCATTTTGGATACTCTGTTCACTCCACTTTCCCCTCTCCGACTTTCTTTTATAGCTTTTCACCATCCTGAAACAAGATCAAAAACAAAGAAGTTATAAAGAAGCATAAACTGTCATAAGGAAATAAATTGCATTTCTTCTAAGGGCAAGATGGGGTACTCTAAACCCCATCTTGCTCTCCAATACTTATATGAATAAAATAACAAGCCTTTAATGACCGATTCAGAATATGGACACAAACATATTCTTACTTGCTGGTGTAATCATTGATAAGTTAGTTAGTTCTAGAAAACTAGTATTGAGGTAACAAACACAATCGATGTATAACGAGAAAATCACAACCAACTTGAAAAAACCGAGTTTTTGGCGCCAAAGCGAAAACGCGTGCACTTATAAGCCGGTCACTGCGCTGACTGATGAGCAACGACGGTGCATTATTGCAAGCCAGAGCGGCTGGGATTGATCGTTTGAGTGGCCGTTAAAACGCGTTGCCCCGTCTTGCCCGCTACCCCATCTTGAAGCCCCCCCCCTCCCCCCTTCCCCTACAAATAGTTACGATTTTCTACACTGGGGTGCCTGAGAGCCCCGAAACATGTGCACACGCTTTCGCATAGGTCGGGGTGTGTCGTGGTGCTAACCAATCGAGAGTCCTCAACCAAAAACTAAAATACGCGGGCGGATAAACTTATACTTGCAATACTAACAATAAAATTATACCTTAAAAACCCTGTGGGGTGTTCCAGTACGCCAAGTAGAACTCTCGAGTTAAGAATAAAGCATAAATGTAAATTGTCTAAGCTAAGTAAAACAACCGCTAAGGAAGATCGAACGATTACGGTTGAAAATTGATTTCATAAAATAAAAGTTTCAACGCAAAATTAAAAGAAAGGAATTTCCTTTTCTTTATATCTCAGCAATTTATATTTGCAATACTTTAACCCATACACAAATGTCCTAAACAATTTTATTGTAGGCCACCTGGAGCAATTCATGTCATTTTTCTATTCTATAAAAGACTGTCAAATATTTAACAAGTCTTTGTTGCAAATTCACTGTCGCTTGCAAATAAAAGGAGTAAATTATAAAATTAATGAAATGTGCAATTGTTTGACAACATAACCAGTATCCTCGAAAATGAAAATAGAGACAAAAACCAACCGACAAACCCGTTTAAATTTTTTTTAAACATTGAAATGAATGAAAACAAAATTGAAACAAAAACAAATCGACAACAATAGCGACAGGAGCGAGTGATGATGAAAAATGCCAATTTCGCAGGACGAAGTTTGTTTTGCCTGCGGTTTTCTCTCGTGCCACTCTCCATGTCTGTTCGCTTGTTCGCTGTGTCACTTTGCTCCTTTTTTACGCTCGAGCGCGGACGTTTTATTTTTGCGAATGGAATAGAATGGCGAATGGCGCTTTGGTATGCATGAATGTATGCAGAAAGGATTCTGTTGCCTCAGTATCGTCACAGCGTTATTTTTCTGTTATTCGTCACATGGTTTCATTGTTTTACTATTGTTTGCCCATGCTTCATTGTGTCTATTGTGTGCATGCTTGCCGACCGAATGTTTGTTAGTCCTTGTGTCTGTTTGTGCGCGGGTGGTGATGCTGATGTTTTATTCCAAAAGTTTTTTTTATTCCGTTCTGCAAACAGTTGTGGTAATGCTTCAACTAGCTCAAACATCGGAACCTTTTGTTCTTGCTGGAGACGCAACATTTGCCAGCTTGTTACAATTTCAAGGTAAAAAGTGCCTGCTGGCTCTCGGCTGTATTGTTCGGCCAGCTTGCTCTGGTTTCTTGGGCGGCGTACCATGAACAGAGCAACGTAATTAACAGCGAACAAAACACGACCTTAACGTCAAAAAGCAGTCCTGGCAAGATTTGCAAGTCACACACAATACAGGACACTCGGTTAGGATTGTCGCCAAGGCTCCAGTTTCAAGACTTGAAAGAAGGAACTTAAATGAGGTCACATCCTCATTAACATTTTATGCGGCTTAAATCAAGGCAGTCAAAGTTGGGTCCTTGACACCATAACCGACTGAGTACCTTTTATTATTTATATGACCTTAGCTTGACGGGAATCGCTTGAAATAAGGCAATATGCTCCAAAATCTCTTTTGGCCGTCCTCAGTGTATCATATTGCTGTGCCCACACCACCCGTCACATACTCACAGAAGCATATTTCGTTTATTAATGAAGCGAATAAATCCTGGCACCTTCCATATCCACATTAATGTCACCTTATCCCAAGGCATTTACCAGATGACTTTTAATTACCTTAACGAGGAGATAACACTCCAATTTAATTAAGGTCGGAATTATGATGGCATTAAGAGCCCAACAAGAAAAGCCTCATATTACCTTTAATAATAAAATGTTTGCAGGATCTTCCGAGCTCCACTTCTCGCATGTGATGATGGCAACGTCTTGAAGTTTTGCCAACAAGTGAGGCGGTGAGTATACGAAATCGAGCGACAAAAGCTCCTGGGGATGAAGGTAGCTATTGTGGGAAGTAGTTATTGCATAAAAGCAGTTTAGATTTGCTGGATGGTGTTTGTTTTGCAAATCGTCTGACGAGGAACCACTCAAGGGAGCGCATTTCATGGTTTTAAACAAAAGTTGCGCTCTGAAAGTCACATGTAACTAAAGTATGCTGGAATTACTTTTCCCTTCAACGCTAATCATGCGTCGCGAGTTCTTCCAAAGAAGCAATGATTAATTCAAGCACAACTCGGCGAAAGTAGAATTTTCAATTCGCAACCCAACCAGGGGTGTAAGTGTATCAAAGAGTGTTTTAAAAAATCGCACGCCTATTTCTTGCTAAAATGGAGAAAAGGAGCATCCTTTGAATTGCCCTTGCAGAACGTCTACTGTCACGTACTACCTGAAGACGTTGTTCAAAGATATTCAGGCATCAGAGAATGGTGTTTTTGTTTCACACCAAGCTGATACGAGTTCGTTTGATATCCTGTCGTAACTTAATCGAGAAATTCACACCTTTGTGGATTCAGGCGAAGCATTGAAATGTAAATTGAAAGAAAGTAATTTTTTGCTGTGTAATGTTTTCATTTGGTTTGTGGAAAGTTTTTCAGTTGGGGTGAAATTTTACGCATTTAGTGTTAAATTATTAAAATTGAATGGAGCGTCTAGTCATGTTTGATAGTCTCGCTTTTGTTGTAAATTCTAAGTTGAAAAGGGTCGCGAGAATTTCGACAGCTGAATCCCTATCCCGTCCAAATTTTCAAAGACAATGCAAAATAATTCGTTCTAAAATAAGGAATACATTTAAAACATGTCTTTAACGTGTACTCTAATCTGCATTGTATAGCATGATTGAAAATGAAATGAAAAACCGCACAGAATAGGTCCCATCGCGGCCACCATGAGACTTCGTAATAAATACTAAATTACCGCATATCTAAAACACAATTACCGTGTTCAGGACGAACTGGTACCTGTAGCGAAATAATCAACAAAAAGTTTCAAGCAACAAAGTTGTGGAATCAAGCAAACTTTCCCAACAACAATTGATAGCGGAGAATTAAAAGCCGATTAACTATCGTAAAACAACCCAATTTGTGTAAAGTTTATGCATTAACTTGCGACCAACTCATCCACGGGTGAATGCAAGAATATATGAAAGGGGTTCAGGTCGACGTGATGGCGAGTTTTCGTTTGATGCTAGGGATACACTTTGCATACATTAAAATTGGTTTTTGTAACAAAAGGTGTGCATGTTCGCGAAAAAACTCTGGAAAGTTTGACAATTTATTAGTCTGAATTATGTTTGAATTGTATTCATGTCATACGAGTATAACTAAAGGTCACAGTACAAAGTTGTGATCGGAACTT
The DNA here is from genome assembly GCA_963969285.1 of Odontomyia ornata. Taxonomy (NCBI): domain Eukaryota; kingdom Metazoa; phylum Arthropoda; class Insecta; order Diptera; family Stratiomyidae; genus Odontomyia; species Odontomyia ornata. The sequence goes on from OZ017741.1 coordinate 312,837,953, forward strand.
TTGTCAGTATTTTGTTGAAAGGGTTTGACAAAGACCTACACCAATTGTCACTTCCTTTATAACTATAAAATATTGATGACCTTTTAAACATTTTTATTCAACAAAGATTGCAGAGTAAAGTGAATGAGAGATTTTCCTGAAGCTTCAAAAAACACATTTGTTTGATTCAAATCGACACTTTTGGATTTCATAGAACATTCATTCGATTGGTTAAAAAAAAACTTAAAATAACAAGAAAACCGACTTCAAAATGCATTAAAAAGGGTAAAATATAAAACAAACTTTAAGAAAAAAAAAAATATATCGACATCAAAATTTCCTAAAAAGATTGGAATGAATTTTATGGAAGCAAAACCATATCCATTTTGCCATGTTTATATTATGATGGTGCTCATTTTGGAAGAATTCTACGTCTAGCACTCGTTGCGTGTAGACGTGTTTTTAATAGCTCCTGTCATTAATTTTTAAAAATAATTCATTTTTCACAAAAAACAGTTGAAAATAATTTTTTTAATTGAAAACCATCACGGTCGAATTATTCGAATATATATCGAATAACAGAAATTTATTTCCTGAAGAAAAATCAAAAGTGGAAAAACGTTCTAGGGAAGTCCCGATTTAAGAACATTCCCTCTAGTCTCGCTTTAAAAGCAACGAGATGGAGGAGCCCGATGGCTTCAGCCATCAACCAGAACGATTGCGTCCATCGCCAACGATGACGGGTGAAAAAATTTGAAACGATGATATGATAACAACGAAGAAAAACCGCAAATTCAATCGGTCATCGAGATTGAGCAGTTAATCAAAGCTAACGAGAAAGCTGACAAGTTTGAGAAAGAAAACGAAGAGCTTAAACTTCAGATCAAATCACTAGAACCACTCGTTGGAACATTGAAATTCAACAAAGCAAAAGAAATCACCAAGAAAGAAAAAGAGGTAAATTCAACAACGACTAAAAGTAAGAAATCTAAGAAACCGAAACAAGAAACTGATCAACAGGATGTCAGCGCAGGCGAAGCAAACGTCAGCATGAATTATCATGCAGCGCTAGCTGGACTAGAAGATACCATGGGTATTGAGGAGGATACAGGTAATCAAACTTCTGATTTTTGCACTGCTAAGCCAGATAATAGATTTATTGAATACTTAAAAATTAAAAATAGGGAGAAAAAACCAAAAGTTTTGTCTGCTGGTCCGTCCATCAAGATTAATCAAAAGAAAGAAAAAGTCCCACCTTTCAATGTATTTGGGCGAACGGGCAAAGATATGGTTCGGCTTTTGGCAGCTGAAATTAAGCGAATGATTTTGACATCAAAAGAGTCAATGCTGATAAACTGACAATTAGAACTAAGTTATTAGTTGATTTTCAGGCAGAAAAAGTGCGTTGAATTCGGGAGATGTTCCGCATTTTACATACACCACCAAAAGCAAAAGAAACCAGACATTTTTATTGAAGGGTCTAGACTGCAAAGAGTACACAGTTGATCTATTTCGGGTACTTCAAGAAGTTGCATCAGAAATAGAATTTATTACAGTGAAAGGCTTTACAACAAGGAAATCAATTGCCGAGCGTATAAATTTGCCTTATTACTTAGTCCAGATTTCCAGCAAAAGCATTTCAAGTGCCCTACAAAAAATAAGGTACTTAAACTTCCGTGTGGCTCGGTGGGAACGCCTCCAGAAAAGCGAGGTCAACCAGTGCTACAGATGCCAAAGATTCGGTCATTCAGCTGCGAATGCTGCCAGGAAATATAGATGTAAAAAGTGCAAAGATATCCATGCTCACGGCGAGTGCAAATTGGAGTCAAAACAAAAATTGTATTGTGTGAACTGCGGTGTCTTTGATCATCCAGCATCATATCGAGGATGCCCCCGGTATCAATATGCGAAGGTAAATTTTACTCCAAAACAAAGTCTAGTACACCGCAGTGTGATATCTTTCAATTTCGTCAAGCCCGGGGTATCATTTGAACTTGCTGCTGGAGGTAGAAGGAGTAGTAATGAGCTGCTTCTTAAAATTTATCAGCAATTAAATTCTTTATCGGAATAGACCGATAAAGAGGATTCTAAAATTAACTTTCATTTTCAGCGTTTAGGGCTTTCAAATGCCTCAAAGTTGCCATCCAGTCACATGCCCATGGATAGGATTCGTCTCATCTCGATCAACGCCAACTCCATTGTGAGTCAACATCGACGTGACTGTCTCTTGGAGTTCCTTGTCAAGCAAAAACTTGACAACATACTTCAAACTGAAACCCACCTCAATTCATGATACTCCATGGCATTCAAGGATTTTGAAGTCATAAGAAACGATAGGGTAATAGGTGGTGGGGTAGGTGGCACCGGGATATTGATGAGAAGACCCTATTGTCTCCAAAATATTGAAAAAGTCGAATTCAAAAGCTTTGAAACTTTTGAAGTGCCTATTATCAAAATTTCACTGGGGATAAACTCTTCCTTATCTCTACATATGCAACTGGTCAATACGTTCCCAAGTTCAAGAAGGAGCTCAATTCCTAGTTTGAAATACTCGAATTGGACAGGCTGCATAGTTACTATATTCTTGCTGGTGACCAGAATGCCAAGCATACGTTATGGCTGAACGCCAACAATGATCCCAGAGGTGTATTCCTAAAATCGTGAATAACAGAGAACCAAATTGAAAACAGGTGCAATCTATATGGGTTGGAGTTCCCAACATACCCTAGGAAAAATTCGTATTTGGACCTCTGCATTGCTGACGCAAAACTTAAATTCAGATTTATTAGTCCTCAACGGAAACTGCAGATGCTTCCTTACAATATGCAATCGTAATGGAAATCAATCATCAAACGGATGATTTCTTCCTCATTCCAGTTCAACATGAAAATCATCGGTTGAATTTAAAAAAACGGACTGGGGAAAGTTTCAAAAGAAGTTCAATCTAGAGTGCCGGGAGCAAAATCCTTCTCCTGATGATGACAACGCTTGCTCAATGGTTCCTAATTACAGGAATCTAACTAACGATGAAACAGACCTTTATTTAACAAAGTTAAAGAAGCTGACGCTGAAACGATTGAGAAAGTAGTTCCCAAGATTAAATATCGAAACAATATGGAAGAATATGAAACATCAACCATCCCAAGGGTGAAAAGATTGAAAAACCAATTTCTCACACGCGTCAACAATATTTATCAGCAATTTTCGGCTTACAAGCTTCCTTTCTTGGGCTTTGTTTAAATCAAACCTGAAGAATGTCCGGAACATAATCCGTTCATACTTCAGGAGTGAGATCAACAATCAATGGGCAGGAAAACTAATGGGCACTAGCCCACAGGACCCAGATGGCGTTTTCGCGAAAGCTGATAGCATATTCCGTAAGGTATCGAATCTTAAATCTTCTCGATAGGGCTGGTATCGAAGTTGATAGTACGACTCCAGATAGAAATGGAATTAGGATTATTTGTGATGGATTACAAAAGCTTGCCCTTATTGGAATCAAATTGGTTTATTTACCAAACCTTGAAAGCGGGAGTGAAACACTTTCAGATATCGTTGAAGCAAAAGCTTCTGACTTCAATACAAGCCTGAATGGTCAACCAACTCTTCATTTCAATGAAACATTAACATCTGACCTCATACCCAGCTTGAATCTTATTGATTATTTTGTCAGCTATGAAGACTTGTGTTTCATATTTCACAGGATAAACTACAAGAAATCATGTGGTACTGATGGTATTCCAAATAAAGTTCTCCGACATTTGCCTGAGGTTGCTATTAGGAATTATTGCATATTGTTCAACAACATGTTGAGCAATTTATATTCCCGATCTTGAAGAAAGGAAAAGAATCTTCGACCTCTAAAAGCTATCGCCCAATCCGCCTGCTGCCTAACATCAGCAAGGTGTTTGAAGTGATAATGAACAAAGCATTAAACGCTCACATTGAGAAATATGAGTTGATGCCGAATTGTCAATTTTGTTTTCGTGCCAGGCATTCAACCACACATGCAATAACAAAAGTAATCTCAAATAAGAATAGAAACTTAACAATAGAAAATATGTTGGAGCGTGTTTCATTGATATGGAGAAAGCCTTCTATACAGTGTGGCTAGCTTAACTAGTTTTTAAACTCCTTCAGGACATGTTCCCCAGACACTTTGTCGCCCTGATATGCAATATGTTATACGGAAAATCATTTGTTGTAACTGATGGAAATCTGACAAGAATGCGGCAATTTGAGGTCTTGAATGGTCTACAGCAGGGAACAGTTACTGTGCCTCTGCTCTGCTCAATATTTATTCGCAAGCTTTTGAACGGCTTTGACTTTAACGTTTCGCCAACGCGATCATTGGTAGCGTTTGATGATGATTTGATCATCTATACGGCAGACGGAAAAGCTACAATAGCTCAGAGCGATCTTCAAAACATGTTCAATGATGTGCAGCTGTACACTGACGATTGGCGAATGAAAATCAATGCGCAGAAGTGCGAAATAATTTTGTTTCGGACAACGCTGCAGAGGTTCAGTCAAGACCTGAAAATTAATTGGAAGGATTCCCACATCATGGCTGGTGAGGGTAGTTCAGAACGGGTTCCACATAAGTCCTGTGTTCGATACCTCGGTGTTCATCTCGATCAGTATCTGTACTATACTGAACATATCAAAATCATGCTCAGTAAGGCACAAAAAGTAGTCATGGCCCTACGAAGACTCTTTGATTCTAGATACATTCATCAAAAGGTCAAAGTTATCTGTTACAAGGCCCTGGTCAGACCAGTTTTGACATATGGATGTCAGATCTGGTACAGCCAGAGTGCTGGTACTATGAAAAAACGAAGAGATTTTGAAAGAAAATTTCTTCGTGCATGTACTGGTTTGTAGAGAAAGCCTAAGACGGATTGGAAGCATTATATATCGAATAGAAGAACGTATCAAACTGCTCAAGTGACAAGAGTCGATATCTTCATATCGAAATTTCTTCGGAATCATATCAGAAGATCTGTAACTGTGAGCGAAAACCCTTGAATTTCACAGCCGTTCCACACTGAAGACGAGTATATTGCGACTTGCCTCGCTACTGGCATCGTTCCTCCAGAAGTATTCGTGTATTTGGACATGAATAGATATGTCACATACGTAGACGGGCCACCGATAAGAAGATAAAATAGCTTCTGAATTTGGGTTCACGAGACCAACAATTCCAATGGAGATACTCATTTGTTAGATTCGTTGAAGCTGATCGAGCTGAGACGGAGCAATCTAGGTGTTGGTGGCTGAATGACAATGTCTAAATTATTCGTGTTTATTTTCAGTTTTAGTGTTTTTCATTACTTAGTTTCTGAGTTTCAGCTCATTATTGTTACATTTTATGTTGTTGTCTATTTGTGTTAAAAATTGGGGATAGGTAAGGTATATGTTATGTTTATTATATTAGGCTTACAGATAAGGTTAGACTCATGGGTTAGGAATATTGTGATAGAATTTTTAAGTATAAGATAAAGTTTCTTGATTGCATTTTCATTAGAATCACGTTATAGCATATGAAGTGTAGCATAAGAGTTCACTGTTGTGTTAAAATTATAAATAATTTTGAATACGTAATAATCTTAATTAATTTGAATTTGCTATAGTTTTTTGGTAAAATGTGTTTAACTGATAACGTATAAATTTGGAGAGCCATTTGGGCCATTAAGTTTTTGTATTGTTATAGTTTGGAATTTGCTTTATATTCTTTTGAAATTTATAACGATTAGTATTGAATAAAGCGCTTTTGACTTTGACTTTGCTCATTTTGGAAGTTTTTATATTGAAACGGAGAAATGCGGTTGGTGCCGCATTTATTAAATTTATTTCATTCTTTTTTATGCAATTTTGAATTGGGCGTCCTTTTGTTTCCAAACATTTTGCTATATTTCATCCTCTTTAGTGGCAAAGTTTTTCATTTTTAAGTGTATCGAAACTCTGTTTCTTGAATGTATTGTACCATATTCTATATTCAAACGTAATTTGACAATTACAATGCAAAGTTCATAATTGCTTAAATCAGCAGGGTTCACAGGATTCGAATTTTGTTCTGGTTTATCTTAGTGCAAGATCTCATCAACGTCTATCTTGATTTCAATTTTCGCAAAAATTTATAAAAACTTATAGCTTTAAGGAGCTTTAGAAATTTTCACCTTTACCTAGCTACCACTTTTATATTCTGACCTAGCCTTAATTACAATACCTACCACACAGAATTCGGGCGTAGCAAAAATGCAGTGCAAACGCCAGATTGTTCTAAAAAGAAAGAGCGGGAAATTCTGCAGGCTCTACCCAATTTTTCCACGGTGAAAAAAAAATATAAAGAATATCGAGAACTCGGTGGTGCTGCGATTTTGACCAAAGCGGCCGAAGTAAGGGTCATAAATCCAGGAATAATAACAAACTATCCTGAAGGCCATAAATTGAACAAAGCAGGAAAAGACCGCCACCGTCGAAACCGTCCCAAGAATGGTGGTCACAAAGTACGATTGCCGTCCAATGACATCAAGAAGAAAGGTTAATCCGAAAAGTGGGAGGCTATTTAAAAAGAATATGTTAAAATCCGCATGTGACTGGCCAAAAATAAGCAAAAAGTGCAAAGAATGGACTCTTTGGACTAAAAGAGCTCTTAGACCGACTAGGGCATTGCCGCAGGAGCTAGTTAAAGTCCAAAAAGGACCAGAAGACCAAACAAGAGCAGAAGGCTAAAAAAGTGCTGAGGGCTGAACCTAAAGGGCATGCGCAGATAGCTTCACCATCAAATATTAATAAGAGGATGGTATCCAGCCAAATCGAAGGAGAATAGAATAAAATAGGAAGAAAGAGGCACTTGATGGGCAAGGAATGCTGGATAAGGAGTTTCAGACAAAAAGAGTGAAAAAATCGCAAAGAAACTCCTTCAAAAAGTGCCAAAAAATAAACTTCACACAGGTGTCTAGCAAGACATAAGACCTGACACAAAATAGAAGAAAAAGCCCCGACAAAAATCTCGGCAGCAAGCACTGCTCGTAAAACTCCAAGATGGTGACTCAACGCAGATGTGTTGTGGGATATCCGGGAAAAAGTAAGAACCAAAGACATCAACACTGCTACTAAAGTGATATGATCAGCATGGTTGAGTTACAAACAAGTCGAACACGGAGCAGAGGCTGACAATAAAGAAGCATTCTGTAATGTAGTAAGGAAAGTCCTCAGAAAAAACACAACAAAAGAGAGAGTCATTGACAGCGTCGAAAATCTGGCCGAGATAGAAGAGACCATTAAAACGGAGCTCCCTAGTGTAGGCAGTATCAAAGCAAAGCTGATACCAGGAAACAATAGGAGACAACACATGGCCATCATTTACTTGATCGAAAAGGATGCTAAAAAATTTCTGAATAAGAGCAAAGTAAGAATAGGGTAGGTTGTCGGCAGTGTACGGTGAGGGGCAGCACTTTTTCAATGTTGAAAGTGCTTTAGCCATGGACACACTGCACAAGTATGCAAAAAATCCGATAGGAGGTCCCAATGTAACAAATGTGATGAAATAGGACACAAACGAAAAGAGTGTATGCAGGAGGCGTCCTGTACCCTTGTACAGAATCTAATCTAAGGCCAGATATTGGGCATGTCTTAGGACTGGAAAAATATCGGGTTTCCCAGGGAGCGCTATTCATGGTCAGCAAGGTTTTTGGCTGCAAATCCGTTCACCCAGCTGCGATATGTTCTGAACCAGCACATGTTATACTCGAACTAAACCTCGTTGCCACCAACGAGAGTCGAACCAGATACCTTCAGCTTATAGGATGAGTGCTCTGATCACTACACCACGCGGGCTACTCAATGACTCGTATTCTGTAGTGAAACCTTCACCACAATTCAACCGACCAAAACTTATATAAGCAGTTTGTGAGGGACATAAAAGCCGACTTTTTGTTGCTGAGTGAGCAACAAAACGATCAAAAATCTGCATGATGGTATCCTGACGAAACCTGTACTGCGATCTTCCGCGCCTGAACAGTGGTTTCTAGGTGGAACTGTGTGGATGGCGGATGGTTTCTTGAGGGTTCAGTGCTCTGGGGCCACATTCTATTGTGTGAATTTAACGTTGAACTAACAAATATACTCTTTCCAAACCAAGCTTAATGCTTTGAAGGAAGCTATTTCGAACGCAGACGGCAAGTTGCTCATTGGGGGGGGGACTTCAATGTTTAGCAATCGAATGTGATATGCCTCAAGCAGGTCCACTGGGAAAACTGTAGTAATCAAACAGCCCGCCTAGACAAACCGCTTTAGCGACCTTCACGAAAAGAAGCAACTTCATAATAATAATTACGCAATAAGTGCAGAACAATTTGATATGCAACATATTTATATTATTAATACCAAACCGAAATAAATCCCGTCACTATCACCGCTACCATCATCGATAAAATTTTTTTCCTTTTCAATTCACTAACATTATGTTGAGAGTAACAAAATCACGAATTTACTTACACCAGTTAGTTTTCAAAGCGGTCGTGATAAACCTGGAATTGAGTTTCTGAATCAGTTCAGGAAATTCTCCACAAATCAATGGATAATGATCCGAACAAATAATCGATAATGGCAACACCATCGCTCCGCAATTGAGTGAAGCAATTTCAAGACTCCACTTCCACCCAAATCTTCCGTTACCGTAATCACGAGAACTCGAGCAAGTGGATGGGGAAAAGCGCTCGTTGAGTGAAACGGGGAATCGGATGGAGACTTGATCCCGTACGGGCGCAGTGTGAGCAGTGGAGGGTGTCCATCGAATGCCGCAAAGCGCTGGACTTATGCAGCTGCATTCGTGCTTTGATTGGGTATTTTGTCGTGGCAGTGCAGGGGACTTACTGTTTTGCTCGATCCTTATTACGTCGGATGGTGAGATAATATGGTTTGGTTGCATGCTAGAGTTTCTCATCCAAGCCGTCACATATATAGTGCGGGATCTTGCATTTTGCATTGGAAGTCGGTGGTGGATTACTGCACGTGTTATTTTTTGCATTACCTTACTAAATACGCCGAAATAATTCCAGAAAATACCTTCAAAGTGATTACTATTCACTGTGCTACAGTTTTGTGCATAAGAAGCTAGTTTGATGAGCATTTTCATAATGAGAATAATTATATATAATTGTGTTCATGCATAAATGTGATACGGTGAAAACAAGCTCAAAAGGAATAAAAACAAAAATTGATGAGTCGGGGAAAAAAGTGACATATGGAAAACCGAGAAGCGAATGTGTACCCGACGAACTTTTTATTTTACAATTTTCAATTTACACACAAATTAACAAGTTTCTAAGTGAATCTTCACCTTGTATGGAGAGGAAATTTAGAAAACAAATATTAATAACATGTTGTGCCGCAGATTTTCTTGAAAACTCAGTTTTTTGAAACAACGCAGAACAAGCGGTACGTGAGATTTAAATTGAATTGGATTCGAGTCACATACCAGCATACTCGTATAGAGCGTGATTAGTGTAAGGTTAATCCAACGGAACGACGTAGAATAAGCGATCTCGGATCTAAAATTAACAGTGAAAATTATTTAGAAACAGAGTTTTGTCTTGACGTGACATCATCTATACCCTTGAATTATATTTTCTTGATTTTCAATTAAGTAAGCAATTTCTTGGATTCCGTTCAAATACTATACGCAAGCCGAAGCTGTTCAAACCGTATAAGTGCCAAAATTTCGACGCTTGGATTTTGCATGAATTTTGCTTACCAATATCTTTTTTCATTGAACTTGAATTTCTGAGATGATGAGGTTGACTAATTTTAGTTGTATTTGATTTCGACGCTTGAATTTCTAGAAGGATTTTCCTTATTTATATGACATGTTAAATGAGTTGCAGGCCCTTACCCCCCAAAAAACGAGCGCTCGTCGGAGGACAGTCTCTTTTGTCCGACAGTCTGTTTTGTTTATTTGTATTTCCGAATAAGTAATTTTATTCTTTCATAAAAAAAACTTTTTTCTTAATATACCATTCAAATCATTATTCTGATACCATTTTCGTTTACTCATATTGATCTAACTTACTCCATTTTTATTATTTAAAAATTATTTATCGTTCGAAAATGTTGGGTATAGGCCTCTTGGTTTGCAATAGGTGTACTTTGTAATATTTTGTTCATGTTTGAAAAAATAGATTTCTTATAAAGAAGAAGGAAATATGCATGTGGGAATAGAAGAATTATAATTCTGTCTTTTCATTATTGAACCCTGACCGGCTATGGGACCCGCCACGTTGGCTGGTGACTCCACTCATAAGCTAGCCATCGGTTGAGCTCTCCCCTTTTTCTTTGTTGTTACAAGTGCTCTTGCAGGGTAGAGTGTCCTTCCGCACAGTTCTTTTTATTTATGGTTAAGTTTTATGTGATTGAGTCATATAACACTTTAACAAAAATCTGAAACATGTTATTTTTCATTTAAGGGAAAAGTTCATGCAAATTACGTTTGTATGAAATTTTCATTTAAATGAAAAATATATGGCCACGTCTACAATAGATCTTGATTCGGATGGAGGATGCGAGAGGGCACCCCTTCCACTTGGATGCCTGACTCTTATTTAGGTTCATAACAATTAGTTGTAAAGATGAAATCTCCTCGCGTCCCGTGCACGTTAATCAAGCTCAGTTAGTCACATTTCATTAGTTCATCCTTTCGGTAGATTAACTCAGCCTCAACACCATCGTACCGAGACGTTTGTATCACTTAATTATTTAATGCGAAATTTTTTTATAATTGGCCCTTATACTGTGGAAAAGAACCCACCCTACGACGCCACAACGCTAACCTGCAAGCGCACTCACGCATCCTCAGACAAGGCTACTTCAAGCGAGCACCAAAACCTATCCAAATCACTACAAAACTATTCCTAGAAATGGCGGCCAGGACGGCGCCCACCGTACTACATACAAGAAATATACCAACTTGCCGTCATGTTGGCTGTGAAGGAACCACATCGGATAAGACGTTCGCCTAGGAGTCCTTAGTGCGGAAGATACACGATTGAAGAGTATCAAAGGACTACTCAGCCAGTGATCATCAGTACATTCTACTGGAGACCCATGATATTGTACTCATGCGTATGTGCTCTAGAGTTTCTACAGTAGGGTAGAACATCGGATGATGGACATTGAGAGGTTTGTCAAGGTGCTCACGGGAGGTGCTCCGCCGCAGGGTGATTTTCAGGGGATTGAAGAACTGGCAGCTCAAGACGTGGTGAACTCAAATATGTGCATCACAATGACTGCTTACATCGCTTCCATGCGCTATTGAAAACCCCGGCAAAGTAAACCTTCAGTGGACTGGTGGTCAACTGAAATTGTTAAACAGCGTAAGAAGTGTCAAAAGCTTTGGCGTGAGGCTCAGCGAGTACGAAACCATGTCAAGGCATGCAACTTGGTAGCAGCCGTTGGCAACATTGAATAGACAATGTAAATAATGAATCCATGGAGCCTTGGCTACAAGCTAGTTATGCGGTGCCCTACGAAAGCCTTGCATTTATGATGCGGAAAAGATGGACGAGATAGTGCGGGCACCCTTTCTCACCCATCCCGTCCACGTCGATGCTGTTCACGGTGAAGCAGCAATTGAGTGCCAACTGTTCACACAACTAAGCCTGAATGAAGCAGTTCTATCATTGAAGGCAAGAAAGGATTCAGGCCTAGATGGTGCTCCAGCTAAGGTGTTCCAACTCATTTCTCACACTTGCCCTGACTTGCTGCTCAGCATATTCAATGTTTGCCTATGGGACGGGGTTTTTCTGGTAAAATGGGAGCCTCATTCAGGTCAGAACTGGGAAGGGAAACTCTGGGTCACCGTCTGCATGCCACCCATCATGCATGCTAGACACAGCTCGCAAACTGCTATAAAAACTCAAAGGAAGACTCACTGACCTGACTCGTGCGCTGGGTACCTATTTTTTTGAAAGAATGGCTTTAGAGCAGGACGCTCCACCATTGATGTGATCGAAGAGATGGTAACCACGGTCCAAAAGCCAGAGACACATAGGTGCACCAAGCGATGGAACATTCTATTGGTGACACTCGACGTTAGGAACGCTTTCAGCTCCGCTGGATGGGTGGATCTTCTGGATACGCTGGAAATTCCTTTTTAAGTTCCAGAATATCTGATGTGACTTTTGGGGGACTAGCTGAAAGACCGAGCCTACTATGTGACACGGCACAGGTTTAACAAAGGGTGGAAGTTACATCGGGTATTGCTCAGGGATCTGTTCTTAGTCCAGACCTGTGGAACGTATCTTACGATAGAATATTGAGACTGGAGACGCGAGATGAGTCCCGTTTGATCGTCTATGTGGATGATGATGAAGCTCTGATCACTAAATATACATTTTGATAAATACAGCTCAGGCTAGGTATGCTAATGCGCTGAGTGAGAGACTGGATGACTGCTCACAGGCCCAGCTTAGCAATGGAGAAACCCGAAGTGGTCATCCTGATAAAGTAGAGAATCCCTTGAGCAAAGATTATCATTATTGGAGATAAACTAATCAAATTGCAGCCAGCGGTGAAGTGCTTGAAGCTACTGGTTGACACGAAAGTTGGTTTCTCTGAGCACATGAGGGCACCGGCTGAGATGGATGCTTCGGGTGTATTAGCTCTGAGTCGACTTATAGCCAATGTAGGGAAGCCAACCATTCTAAAAAAAATGCCTCTTGATGTGTTCCTTGGGGTCAGTGCTACTGTACGGAGTAGAAATATGGGGGAAGTATAGGAAAGAGGAGCACTGAGGATTGCGTCATAATGTCCGACAGTCTCTGATTCGATGCCTAGAGTTATTGTAGTGGTGATACGTACTGCCCTCTTTGGTAGAGAGTGCCTCGCTATTCACCTGCGTCAAAACAAGGACGCGAGGGAGATGTATGTCCGCGAGGGGAAATAATGCTTACTCAAAGATTTGCACCAGTCTTGGGTGAATCGCACCAAGGGATGAGACCGTGGCTTAATCAAAAGCATGATGAAATTGACTTCTATCTGAATCAGCTTTTGAGCGGGCATGGGTATTTTTAGTCTTACCTGCATGAGATTAGTAAGTCACAGTCCCTCAATGATCGGTGTTACTCAGGATAGGAAGACAATGCCTATAATATATTTTTCGCGTGCAAAAAATGGCTCCACGCGATTATTATAGTTGCGGTGGTGTTTGGGTCGGTTGGCAAATGGAACCATTTGGCAGATGATGTTTGAGTAACACAGCAGCAGGTAAAATTGGGGCTGAGAGGTCACATGTCTTGCAGCTCCTATTCCTCCTCTCCTCTTGCTGGAGGAAGGGTCCTTTAGCTTGAAGGTACCTCACAAGGTAGCAAAACGAAACCTAGCCTAAAGTCACGTGCGAAACGATTCCAGGATGGGCTCTCAGGTTGACAAAGGTGGTTTTCAGTGGGTAATTCATTCACTTGAGAGCATGGAAGCCCCACACTTCGTGCGTCTCTGAGACCTCACAGAATGGAAACATTTTGAGCAGTGATATGTTTCCCGATCAAACTGTATATAGATTTGACCGTAACCTGATTGCCAATAATAAGGCTGATGGTGGTGGAGTTTTGGTTCTAGTTAGCAAAGCTCTACCTAGTTCTCCTTGTTCCGATTTCTGTTTTTCGCATACTTTAGAATATGTTATTATCAAAATTTCTCACCCTTATAATACAGAGTTTTTGATTTTGTCTATTTATATTCCCTGTAATTTCCCATTTACTGTTTATGAGACGTTTTATGATGATTGATCATCTGATTTAGTTTTGTGACACCCTCACGCCAAAATATTGGTTTGCGGGAACTTTAACTTACCATACATAGAGTGAAAGAATAATCCTACTCCTTTTTTCTCGTCAGTTGATCCTTTTTCTATAACCCTATCATCTTTCCTATCTCATTGCTCCTTTTCTCAATTTAATCATATCCGCAATCCTAATGGCCGTCTCCTTGACTTTATTCTATCAAATATTCCAGTTAGCTACTTATCTGTATCTCAAGCCGTACATCCGTATGTTCCTCCTGATCGGCACCATCCTCCTTTATCTATAAATATTATAGTCGATGAAATTAAGTTTAACAAACCTCATCCTATTCCAAAATTTAACTTTTGTAAAGCTAACTAGAAAGCTATTAACACAGAATTACTTTCAGTCAACTGGCTAGATTTCTTTAGAGGCCTAAACTGTGAGGCTGCTTTGGATAAACTTTACATATATATTTGTCATCTTATTCGCTGTTTTACGCCTCTTCAGACATAAGGTAAAGCAAATCAAAAACCTTGGTTTACAATGTCAGGCTTAGTGCCCTACTAGCAAAGATAAGGCACACCGCGTCTTTAAAACACTCGGCACTATTGAAGCACGATGTAATTTTAGCAGGCTGCGTGCTATTGCCAGAAAAGAGGTCAAATATGCTCTGGAGACCTATTTCAGTAGTCTAGATAGCTCTCTAGTGGCTAATAATACAAAGCCTATTTGGTCTTATATTAGGTCACTGAAATCCTCTTCGTTCATTTATTTATTTATTTATTTATTTATTCCATCTTACAGACTAAACAATCCAATCACAAAATGGAACGCAAAGAACAATCAGCAAAATTTAAATGAAAAAGAATACTAAAACGTCAATTATTAAAAGTTAAACTAGTAGTAACTCTCTTAGTTTTTTCTTAAATGCTATGTAAGAAGAGGGGAAAGGACCAAGCTCGAGATTATTATGATTTCGTACGATTCTTAAGATTGGTGAATAGAAATATAAATCAGTTCTAGCATATGGTATAACGAAATAAGAATTCATTCCTAGTAAGGTCCGTTGGAATGGTGCAGAGTTTTCTTCTCCTCAAGAAGCTACTGACACATTTGCCCAATTTTTCTCGTCAACTTTTTCTTCTCCCGCTACAGCTGTGCTCCCGGTTGTCTTACCTATTCATCTTCTCTTCCCAATATCCTTTATTTGTACAGATGCATCTGAAGTTTAAGCTTTGATCAATGCTCTTGATCTTAATATCAGCCCTGGACCGGATAGTTTGCCAAACATGTTTGTAAAGTGGTTAGCCTCATCGCTAAGTTTTCCTTTATCTCTCGTCTTCAATCTATTTTTGAGCACTGGTACTTTCCCTAACCCTTGGAAAACAGCTTATATTGTGTCTATTTTTTAAAGTGGTGAACCTACGTCAGTTTCCAATTATCACCCTATTTCCTTAATTTCCTGCTTTCCAAAGTTACTTGAACGGTTGGTTCATAATCGGATCTCAAGCTCATTAGCTCCTATTATTGCTCCAGAGCAGCATGGCTTTCTCAAAGGATACTCCACCACCTCTAATTGAATGGAGTTCACAAATAGTATTGCAAGAGCTTTCACAGATTTCTCCAAGGCCTTTAACACTGTGAATCATTTACTTCTTTATCGCAAGCTTGAAGCTCTTGGCATCTCGGGTGTTCTTCTATCTTGGATGTCATCTTATCTGTCGTGTCATTCCTGTCGAGTAAATCTCTCTGGTACTACGTCTAGTCCTTTTTATCCTTCATCTGGCATTCCACAAGGTTCAATTCTTGGGTCTCTTCTCTTTCTGTTGTTCATAAATGATCTTTCTTTTGTAATTAATTCCTCCCGACCATTTTATGCTGATGACTTCAAAGTATTTCAAGCAGTCAAATCCCATTTAGACTATCAGCTGCTCCAAACTGATCTGAATTATCTAAATAAATGGTGTGCTTCAAACTATTTATGTCTTAACACTACTAAATACCATAAAGTGACATCTTCTCAACCAACTACCTTTTCACACCATTCATTTTCATCTGGCAGGTATACGCCTTCATCAAATAGTTCGGTTTTATCTTCAAGTCCATTTCCGGTTCAACCTCAATACCATGCAAAAATTTCCGTACCAAACGAGCCTACATTTCAGGAATATGATCCAGCAACGCCATCGCTAATCTCATGGCAAGCCCGAAATTGTCCTTCAACGCCGAGTACTTCACCAACAACATGAGATTCTCAAGAAAATGAATGTCTTAATCTCTTCCAAAATAATGTCGATAATTAACCATCACATTTAATTTTCTAATAATTAAGCTAAACTTAAAAAAATGAATATCTTACAATTACTTGTTTTATCTAATTCTAATCGTAGTTTTGCTAAAATTGATGAAAAAAGTGTTGTTGATTATATGTTATTTCACGTAAAAGCTTACTCATTAAAAAAGAATTGTGAAAGCTGGAGGCTGTATTAGTTGATATTTATTGATAAAATATTGCTTACCTTAAAGTGATCACAAGTTTTACTTCCGGTGAAACAGAATCCTGATGCGGCACATCATTTTCACATGGCGATAAATCTTCTTTAATTAATAACAGTAAATCATCAAATGATTTTATGGACATACGGAAGTAGTTAAAAAATCTTGCCTCATGTTGTCTTAACTTTAGAAACAAAGTTACAAACATACTGTGTGTCATTCTATCGTTAAGAATTGGATGTACTAAATACTTTCTACTTTCTCTTCGTTTGCGGCTCTTCCAGCGACGATAAGCTAACCACGGTGCGACCGCTTCTTCTAACTCCATTTTTCCTACTGACTTTTCGTCCCCAAATGCTCGCACGTGGGTACGTACGCGCAAAATTTGCGCGACAGATTCGTTGTGAACTCCCTCTTTCTGGACGCAACGTTCGCGCGTAACACGCGCGACGGATTCGCGGCGTATTCGCCCTTTCTGGACATAGCCTTATTCTGACCATCTGGACTGCGTTGAAGAAATTCAGACGAACGGAAACAAAAACCATTCCCGCGCAACGCAAGGTCATCAAAAACGACTCATTTTCATTTGAATTGGGACAATTCGCGGACGGGGAGAATGTTCAATAAAAATTCACAGGAAATTGTGCGCATCAACTAATTCCAATTTTCACGCGCGATTAACGTTCAACGTACGCTGGATTACACCTAAGCCGACTTCATATGCAATATGCAAATTCCAAACATTTTTCATTTCCGCGCGCGATCAATGTCCAAATTATACATAAGTTAATTCATGTAATATGCATACTCCGAAAATTTCATTTCCGCGGCGATCATGTACTTTTTGCCAAATAAATAATTCGAAATTTTTGAGAGGCAAAAGCTTCACAAGGATCTTTTGTTTCTCTGACTTCAGTATTTTAGGACTTACAACAAATTACGTGGAAACTTTAAAAGATGATGTTTTTGAAACTTATAAGCTTTTGTGTTTGACAGTTGCTTTACTGGCTGCTTCGGCATCAGTTAAGCGAAGTTTATCTGCTTTTAAGCGTATTGAAAATAATTCTTGAAGCTCTATCAGTCAAATGCGTTTAAGCAAACTACTTTTGATTGCTATCGGAAAGGAATTGACAAACCTATTAACAAAAGATCCAGAGTCAACATTTTTGTAAATTTTTTTTAGATAAATTGTAGATTAGCAGTTAAAATCCTACAACACAAATTATTTTTCTTAAATTTCCATATTATTCCCATTCCATATTATTTTATGCCAGACACAATACACCTTGAGTCCCAATATATCTCCCTCTGATCTCATCTTTTTCTTGACAAGATTGCTCTGGATCTTCACGTCAATTCTTACTATTAAAAACAGCGCTCATTTCGAGTTCCCCAACCAACATAAAGCATTTTTTAAATCTCGACCATTCATTCTCAAGACATCGATTCATTTCATCAGAAAAGTTATGTGCAACTCTGGGATAGGAACCTTTTCCTGCCTACTGAACTTGTTTCTACAATAATATCTCTTGTGGTCGTATTTTTCTGCTGGGCCTCATAGTTTTTAAAATTAGTTGATTATAAGAATTTTTTGTCAGACACCGAATGATATGGTCGCTCTATAAGAAATTCATCTGATATAACTCACAGTTATGTGAATTTCTTTGCATATCCTTTAAAAAAAAATTAAATTTGGATTTCTGATTTTTATCTATAATTTACTTGACTTAGCCTTGATGAAAGATTAAATCCGAATAATTTTGCCACCAGTATTTTCGCCACTTCGAGTATAAACAAGATATCCTTGGCAAATCTGTTTTCCCATTCATTTAAAAATCTTTCCAGAAGCGTTTATTCCAACACATCATTCAGTTGAGAAATTTTCCTTTCAACAAATAATACCCAGAACATCAGAAACTCAAATAACATTTTCATCGACGTCGACGTGCAGCAAGCGAATGCCCAGAAGAAAAACAAATGAATTTTTTATTTGAAGAAAATCAAATCTTTAAGACAACTCGCGAAAGTTTTTCTTCATTGTGGTCGACGGAGAAAAGTGAGAAAGCAAAATGAGTTTCAACTTGTTCTGACAGCGACGTGGCCCCTCCGCCAAAACCCAGCAAGCCACCCTAAGCACTTTATTTTTATCAGTTTCATATCCTTCTGTAGATAATTGAGGATTTTGTGCAAGAAGTTTTTCACCTTTCACTCTCGCAGTGACTCCAACACGCTAAGGATATGTTTTATTAACAAACGCGAGGGAGAGAATAAAAAGAAACGTCAAGGAGCCATGAGAACGCTCGACGAAGTGGAAGTGACGGAAAATCTGGCAATCGATTTGGTATTCGCGCAGAAAAACCATGTAATGTTTTCGTAATGAGAATTAACATTGGAAGGAAATGCCTCGCTCGCATCGGATTGGATTACGCCAATTTCGCCGAGAATAAAATGAAATGATAATTCATTGCAGATTGGAATTCGCAATTGGTTATTGAACATCCGAGCGTGATGGTCGTGCTAGGAATAGGGAATTCGGGTGAGCGAATTTTTCGTAAGGAGTTTTTCTCATTATGCATTATGCTCGGGATTTTCCGTGGGAGAGAACTATACGCGGGACTTAAGCATACTAAACAGATCATTCGTACCATACGTTGTTCGATAATATCCTTGAGTCGTTGTTTTTATTCCTTAAACTGTTTTAAAGGGGAGAGATCAATTACCTCTGCTAAAATAATAACTTTAGAGGATATAGACACTTACTCGAGACATCAAAAATAAATAAAGGTACTTTGTAGCCAAGGCGAACACCTTGTCATGCCTTTGAAATGCTAATCCAATTTGAAAACTCCTTGGAAGAAACAACTCCGGTTCCGAACGGAGAAAACAGCATCTCCTCCCAACCCTAAAATATGCAGAGGAAAATTGAAAAATAACAACAAGTGGATGGCTACAATGGTGTTTCACGGTGCAGTACGCCACGAAATTGAACAAGAAGTTTAAGTACTTGAGGAGTGAAGAGTCCTAGTTCGACAATGTCGTCGCTGTGATGGAATTGGACATTGTTAGAGCATTACGTGTTCAAGTGATGCGGGTTTGAACATCTTAAAAGGAGTGCAAGAGAAAGAAATATTTCTCACCTTAATCATTCCCTTCCGTTCTTTAAGGACAATATTCAAACGCAAGGAGGAAGTGCATTAATTTTTGGCCTCTTAATAATCAATAAAATAGTTAGGCTCATGTGCAAGCCAAGAGACTCAATTTTATGAAAACAATATTATTGAATAGTTCATATTTCAAGGATTAAAATCCTGCAACACAAACTATTTTTAAATTTTATACGATATCGTATGAAGGAACAGCTGAAAAGCTTCTTCCCTTCGGCAGCAAATAGTATTGCAAGCTTAAACCTCTAGAATTACAGTCGATAATGAATATAAGGACGAGATGTGCTTATGGTCTGCAGGTCAGTCTGTACAGTTCGAAATGAAGCCAATGTGCATTTGCTTGTGAAGCACGATACAAAGGCTAACACCCTGAATATGCGAGCATGAAGACTTGTTCGACTCTATCCCAGACTGTAGCCTTCTCCTTCAAGATTTAGTAATTGACATATCTAATTACTTAATGCACTTAAGAATGCTATTGAACTGAGTTCGACATTTTCGTCTGAGCTATTTTGCAGCATGTGGTTGGTGCTTTAATATGAAAGCTACGGTGGTGAAGAAATGCATTGGCATGCGAGTATATCATGCCATTGTTCATAAGAAAGCCAGAATGCATCCGTTCGTTGACGGGAGCTTATAACATGCTAGTGGTGTTGTTACTAGTCTGAACGTATTACAAAGAATATTCGGGAAATTGGAAAGGGATTTTCAGCACCGAATGGAATTTTCAGTCTGAATTTGATTGTCGGAAATTAGTTTTATTAGCGTCTGACAGAGTTTTCTTCGTTTCTTTGGAAAAGAGGTTTTGCCAATGACATATTGGGGGTAAGATGTTTTCTAGAAACTAGTGTAAATTATTACTAGACATGGTAATAGGTGCAATATCTACTGTCAGGTGGAATTATTCAAAGTGTAAGTATCTATTCCCAAGGATAATTTATTTAATGTTTCGTTATAAAACTATTACTATCAAGTAGCCTCGTTACTGCTTTTAGGGCTTTGTACTTAAATACAAAACCCTATTGCAATCACAACCTCTGTCCGTTCATCCGTCAGTCTGTACGTCACAGCCGGAACTATAGAAATTACAACCATGAAGCTTTGTGAAAGTGGTGACTTCTTGAAAGTTCAAGGGTGAAACATTTTTTCAAAGAGGTTTAAGTAGGGTCTCTCCTTATAGGGGAATCTCTTTAAAAAAGATTTTCACTATAGGTAGTCGAGAAGGGTGATATTGGAAAGTTCTCAATGAGATCTTTTCAAAACAGATCTTGAAATTGCCTTACCGGTACCGTGGGGGGGCAGAGGAAGGGAAAATGTACAAGAATTATCCAAAAATTCTGAAAAAATCAAACGTGTAGGCCTTCATGAGTACAATAACAACAAATACGTGAGAAGTCGAAATTCACTCAACTTTGTTAGTAATAGTATGATACACAAATGGCTATTTATAAGATTGAACTGTCCTTAAAGTTTCATATAGATCGAATTGTATTCAGCGGAGTAATACCGGTTTGAATTTAATTGTATTACTATGGAACAATATGCGCTGTATTACCATGGCGACATATGGCTAAGGAACAATATGCGCTTTTTACCGAGTCAGACACTACAGGTTTGCTAGAATTTGCATAAAAGTTTCAGGAATGATAGGTGTACGAGTTTTGTACACGCGATAAGTCTGTTTCCGAGAGAAGACACACTGTCGATAATTCACAATTTTATTTTCAAAATGAGACGGCTACAACAATAATAATTCAAACGAAAACTGGAGGCCCACTCCCGCACGTTGTCTCGGCGAAAACTTCAAATCCATCAGTCCCTTGTTGTGAGACGCGAACGTTTCAGTTCGGCGTCTCTCATTAGATACATTGAGTCAAGTTGGCTCCGCGTCACGCAGTGAAGTTGGCTCCGTATTACAGATGAATGTCATCAGGGGGCGTAGTACGATGTGTCGCCATGGGATGCGGTTACACAACATCCATGGATTGTTTATCGTTTTAATCTCGAACATTCTGCCCGGCTGAGCCGCCATGGTTTAGGATGATGTCCTCGTCTGCCTCAAATAGCCTGCAAAGTTTTTGCACAGGCCGTTGACACTGGTCTTTGATGAGATGATCTTTGGCAGTTTGTTGATCGCTATTGTATTCGACGGTTGCAATTCGCACCAGTGCGTCACTGCCCGGTAGGACACCAAGGACGCGTCCAATGCACCAGCAGGTAGGAGTTAGCAACTTGTTCTTGATGACCATGACGTCGTTTGGTCTGAGGTTTGGTTCTGGACGTACCCATTTACTCCTCGTCTATAGAGTCGTCAAGTAGTCATCTTGCCATCATTGTCAAAATTGTTGTAAGGTCTTTTAGAGGAGTTGCCTCGGTAGCTATGGGAAGTGGACGTTTCGGTCGGGCCATCAGTGTGTGCCCAACCAGGAAATCACCTGGTGTCAGCGCCAAGTGGTTGTCTTCCGGATCATCGTGTAGTGCGATGCAAGGCCACCAACTCAGGCAGGCCTCAATACGTACAAGCAGGGTATTGATGGTGTGAAATTGCATAATCTGTTTACCCATTATGCGCAGAAGATGCTTCTTCATTGACCGGACCGCTGTTTCCCACCGTCCACTACGGTGGGGCACTGATGGTGGGTCAAAATCCCAAATGACTCCAGCATGGGAGATGTACTGCCTCACACAATCGCTGTTCCATTTACGTAGATTTTCTCACATAATTCGGTCGGCACCAATGAACTGGACGCTGTTGTCGCTATATAAACCCGCGCAGTAGCCTCGTCTACTGATAAATTAGCAGAATACGTCCAGGAATGCCAGTGTGGAGAGGTTTTCCAGTAACTCGATGTATGCTGCCCGGGTGTGCATGCAAACGAAAAATGCAGCATAAATTTTGACAGTTTTCGCTCCTTTGCCTCCTAAAGAAATGGTGAATGGGCCCCGTATTAGTAAACAGAGATGCACCCATTAACCGTGATCGTGGTATTGCGGGCATTTGATGCTGTAGCACGCTACAACGATGTAATCGATAGATAACACATCGATAGATATGTGATTTGACAACCGCACTTGCATGCACAATCCAGTACCTACCTCGGATGAACTACAGCATGGCTTGGATCCCACTATGCAATGGGGCCTTTTGTGCATTGTCAATGCACATGTTCGGGGTATAATGATGGGATCCCATTGCTCGCCTGGGATGGGTGCATGAGCTAGGTGTCCTTCAAGTCGTAACACACCGTCGTTCCCCAAAGACCGAAAAGCGCTTGTTAGTCCTACTATAGAATGAGAGCGCAGAGAATTAATACCTGTAGGGAAAGCATTACCTTGCGCTTCCCGTATGTGGAAGAGTAGAGCTGCTTCAATCTCGTCTGTATTGATGAAGGTCACCAACCGCTCGGTTGAAACCTCATGACGAGAGTTGCGGTATGCAAAAGTCATTGAAGCGTACTGAGTCTCTACATAAAAGGGATGATACCGACACCAAGGACCGTCATTGGGAGTTTGGATGCTGATTTCACTCCCATAAATACCTTCAAAGGTCAAAGTTCAATGCAAAGGACGTCCTCCTCCACTGTCTTCAATGCTGGTGACATCCAAACCGAGTCGTTCAAGTTGCAAATGCTTGGGGTTCCATTCCATTTAAGCGGATGATACTGCAGTCCAGCCGGTGTAAGTCCGCGACTGGCACAATCAGCTGGGTTGGCCTTGGAAGCAATATAGCGCCAGTGACTAATATTTGTATGCTGTTGTATATATGCAACTCGGTTAAAAACAAACTGTTTCATGGTTTCAGGTGGCTTTCGAAGCCAGGACAGAATGATGGCCAAATCACTGTGTAACGTGTAGTCAATATCGGATAGTTGCAGCCCGTCATGGACGTTGATCAAAGTAGTAACTAGGAGATGTACGGCTGACAACTCTAGTCTAAGGATAGTGACCGTTTCGTCTTTTTCTTCCCCATCGTCCTTCCAGATGGGAGCGACCTTTGTACGTGCAGTGGCAACGGCTGTCCGAGTGTGGCGCTTGTTGTCGACACTGCGTACGTAAATGACAGGGGCGTAAGCCCTCTTACTAGCATCGCCAAATCCGTGCAGGCTGGTCGTTGTGGATTTCTGCATGCCGAACAACCGTGATATACGAGTGTCACCAAGTTGCTTGATTTCATTGTGAAACGTCGGCCATTCATTCCGTAATACAGAAGGCAATGGCGTGCCCCAATTGTATCCTGCTTGCCAAAGGGATTGAATGAGAAGTTTTTTTTCGCACAATTACTGGCGCTAAGAGACCCTTTCGGATAGTAGAGTTTCGCTTCGTGGCACAGTATGATTCGTTTAGTTGGTAGTCTCTTCGTATCCTTGAGATCAAGCTTTTAAAACAACTGATTTTGAATTGGACTCGATGTAAGCCGAGTACCGTTGTGGAATTGGAATCACTAAGATCGATGTTATCTGAAAATTTCGTTATCCCAATAATTGCTGTGTCGTCGGAAACGGAGTAGTAACTGCGGGACCGTATCTTGCAAATTTGATCTAACCAGCTGCATATCATTCAGTGATACTCCATTATCCGTTTTGGCGGAAGCATTAAAAACCACACGAAATTTAATAACGGCGTGATGTAGAACGTAATAACATAAGTATCATCATCAGGAGCAAGCTCCATAAATCCAAACGAGATATACTCCCGCATGTATGCGCAGTATTTGTCCCGCGATTCGGAGTTGTTTGATAGTTTGCGCTCAAGCTGATGAAACTGTCGTAAGGTTATTTGACGAGACTTTCCCAGTTGGTGGCATCTACCGTGGCCACCGGGATGGTCGACGCAATCGTTCGCAAAATAAATACTTGAAATTGCAATTCAAATGTGTTGTCAAATGTCGATCACATGATAACATCTGTTTGACCACAAGTACTAACGGCTGTGGTGGAGCCAACGCCTTTTATAGTAGTTTGACGGTGCGATTTGCGGATGTTAAAATATGTAGCAACCTGTTCTGTCAAAAAGCTTACTTGAGACCTGGGGTCACATAATGCATGGCAAAGTCGGGGCGTTTCATAAATGTCCAATAATAATCCGTATGCAGTCGCGAGTAGGACAATGGCACCGTTTTATACCACGAACGACTGCAGTGGGTCGGTCAGTCATTGCCGATCGAAGTTTCATGGGACTTTTGACGTCATTGCTGTGATTGTCGATCCAACCACTTTATCAGCAGAGCTGGGTGACACCACGTTGTCATTACGTACCACTAGATTTTTGTTGCCACTGCTACAAAGCAACAAATTATGTTTTTGTCCACAGAAAATACACCCGTGCAAATAACAATTCTGTACACTATGTCCAGCACCAAGACAG
Source organism: Odontomyia ornata (assembly GCA_963969285.1). Classification (NCBI taxonomy): domain Eukaryota; kingdom Metazoa; phylum Arthropoda; class Insecta; order Diptera; family Stratiomyidae; genus Odontomyia; species Odontomyia ornata. The sequence continues at coordinate 312,862,740 of OZ017741.1, forward strand.
CTACAGCAAAGCGCGAGCGATTTCATGAGATTTTTAAATTGCAGGCACTGTGTCATTCGATATCGCTCCTGGCAGTACCGGGCAGATCACATCCTTCAATTTGTCATCCAAAATGGACGATCGCGGTAAGAAAGTGGCTGAGGTCGTGGGCAACGGGGCTGTCGTCGTCAAGTATATGGCAATGAGCCTCTTCGCACTCCGACTTGTTACATATGGTGTCGTCTGGCTATCAGTCGGCATGTTCACGGCACGACGTACCAAGAAAAGCCGCAAATCTTCCAGCGGTGGTATGTTATTGGATTGGAGACTCATTCCCCGGTCGCGTGACACTGGGAAGTTTCGGGAGAAGAACTTGCACTGTTAAAGCATCCTACTTGTCAATGGGAAGCTCCATCACGGAAGGTGCCCACAGAGAGTTACGGACACAGTCAATGATGTCCCGCAGTGTCCGGTGGATTCTCCGGCGAATTGAGAATTTGTTAGATTTGGATCTCTGCGAGCAGACGAGGGTTGTCAAAGTAACGTTTAAGTTCGGCCCAGACCTCTTCGTACCCCCCAGATACAGTCCGCCAATTAAAGGGACACTTTCCGCTTTGACGTGTTGACGGACTTTGCCCAGGTTTTATGTCGGAGATAAGTCCGACCTCGAGTGGACTATCGTCCTAACATATCACGAAACATTAGCCAGGTTTGTGAAAGTTCGTCAAAATTAGGTATCACAACAGGCTCGAATCACATACCCGCGACGTACGCTTTCACAGATGTTGTATAGCATTCCGATTTCGCACTGGTGGACACCCGACGTAAAGTTGTCCATATCTTCGAATGTAGAGCCTCAACTCCTACCTGCAGCTGTTAATGTGCCGGTAGTTCCTCTGATTTGGCAGCAGCGACTGACTCCAAATGATTCTCGCAGAATCACAAATAGTTCTGCTCCAGTAGCTGTTGTTGATGCTCGATCCCCACAAAATCGGCATCGTAGCGTTTGGAGGTCACAAGTGCATTCATCCATACCAGGGATGATTTTGCAGCAGTTCTCAGATTTAAAGCAGCCATTTTTGTCCAAAGCACAATTTTACCAACAATGAGTCACAACACTTTCCTCACAGGAGGCGCCAAAATGTACGAGTTTGGTACACGCCATAAGTCTGTTTCTGAGAGAAAACACACTGTCAATAATTCACAATTTTATTTTCAAAATGAGTCGGCTACAACAATAAAAATTCTAACGAGAGACTAGAAGTCCGCTCACGCACGTTGTCTGGGTAAAAACTTCAAATCCATCAGTCGCTTGTTGTGAGATGCGAACGTTACTGTTCGGAGTCATCTCTCATCACACACACTGAGTCAAGTTGGCTTGTATTACCCAGTGAAGTTGGCTCCGTATTATAGACGAATGTCGTCAGGGGGCGTTGATACGATGTGTCGCCATAGGATGCGGTTATAAAACACCCACGGATCGTTCGACGTTCGAGTCTCGAACAATAGGTATCATGAACATCTTTGAAACTTGGTTCAGCTAGTGGTATCAGTAATCGTAAAACAAAATAGGGGCTGTTTTGAATGTGAAGATTGAATAAATTCGAGTTATTTTTCCCCAACTTCAATATTTAAGGTACATAGATGCTTTTAACCCTTGATGCAATTTAATGAATAATTGAAGATGGGGACCTACAATGAATACTTCTAGGTGAAACAAGTCGAGAGGGCAGGAGAGAGGTCTTAACAGAAGCGCTTTGTAACCGTTCTAGGGTTCGAAAAAATTTGCTGACACCATGAATCGATGATTTGAATTATTCACCGAATACTTGTTTAAGAAATCATTCAAATACATCCAAAAAATACAGAGTTTCTTTCATAAGCACATAACGGCCATGATTACGTTCCACGTTAAATAATTTTTCTGAATGCTTGGCTCATTGAACATATTCAAGTAAACCACTATTCCTCAAATTTTCATGAAAATCTGAAGAAAATAATTGTTTTTGTAATTGTATATTCCATACAATATCGAAAATTTGGATGAATTTGTATACTTAGGCGCTAAAATAACGAGAGCCAGTTTTCTTTTTGTGATTGGGAGGTGAATGTCATTTACGCCCAGAATTGAACTCTCCTATCAAAGCGAGAGCACAGCCTGGAACTGTTTGACATATCATTTCAGGCCAGGTCTCGTTTTGTTATGCCGTGAGGCGCCTTCGAGCTGGGGGATCTTTCTTCTAGTGAGAGGGTAACGGGAAGAGGAATTGCCAGACAAGCAATCCACCAGCCCCAACGCCACCAGCCCCAACACCCCCAGCTGTGGTGAGTCTTTTTTATCTTTTAGAACTGCCCGAGCATAATGTGCCACCTGGTTCCATGTATCAACCGATTCAAGGATCACCGCAGCTATATTATGTGGAGTGTGCAATCTCCTCTCCCTGTAGAGGTCTCTTCGTAGCCCCTTCCATTTAGTACATGCAAAAAATGTGTGACAGGCATCTTCCTCTCCTGGGCAAAACTGACAATCGAGAGACCGTAACTTACCAATCTTGTGCAGTCCAGATTGACAGCCCTCATTTCCATTAAAGACCTGGGTCAGATAAAAGTCAGTTTCACCATGCCTTCAATTTAGCCACGATCTCATATTTGGAATGAGGCACGCAGATGACATTTCATTCGTGCAATTCACCCAAGACTGCTGCGAATCGTTGAGTGAGCGCTGGTTCTCCTCGCGGATCACCCTCTCCCTCGCGTCCTCGTTTCAACGCAGTGCTCTCTAGCAAGGAGGGTAACAGGTATATATTCCGGGCATTTTTCTATGATGGCACGCTTCAAACGTATTAATTGTGTTCGGTGCAGGTCACCTGTGATTTTCTGGCCCAATTTCAACAACTCATAATATAACGGCCCCTTCTGATCCCACCAAATACACAGCATAACCTTGGTGCCATGGATATTAGGCTTTACCGTTGATTTGACTGGTTGGCCGCGCTTCACGTATGACTTTTTCGCTTGGGGTTGTCATAATGGATCCATTTTCTATCCGCAGTCATGATCCGATACAAAAATGATTTCTTTTAATGGCGCTCAAGCAGTATTTCAGACATACAGAAGCGCCGTTCAGCGTCTCTCGGTTTCAAATTATAGGGGACCAAATTACCTTGCTTCCAAATGTATCCAGCGGCTTTCAAACGATTCGAAATGGCTTGTTGAGTCACTTCCAACGATTTAGCAAGTTTGTCTTGCGTTTGACATGAATCCTCATCGAGTAGCGTCTCAAATTCTTTGTCTTCAAACTTTTTTGGCTGTCCTGGGTATTCTTTGTCTTTGATGTCAAAATCGGCACTTTTGAAGCGTTAAAACCATTCAAAACACTGTGTTTTTGCTTAAGCATCATTGCCATAAACTTCTACAAGCAAACGATGAATTTCTGCAGCAGTTTTCTTTGCAAAAAAAATGACCCAACAGAATCTCCCGCAAACGCTGTCTTTTTCCCCAATATTCAAAGTTATTCATCGTGAAAAATAATAATGATGCACGCAAGATAAAATTGTTTTTTTCACTGATTTTAATAGCGGTCAAATGTAGCTTCAAAATGACATATACATAAAGTTCGAGCTTTCACGATATTAGTTAGTACGGACATCTAGCGTCAAATTAATATTAAGATGTACACCCAATAAACAATATGCCGGTGGTACTTCCCCCATCACCGTTAACCTTGTAGTTTCTCACAAATTCAAAATACTTGAATGACATGTAGTGAAATGAACTAAAGTGGATTACAGTGAGAAGTATGATATCAGGCGTTTGCTAAACGAGGAGTTCCAGGACACTATCACCTCAATATAGACTGACAATGGAGCAAATGTTGATCGAGGTGAGTTGAAGCCCATCATTTGGCTGTGACTGGATGACAAATTGCAATATTTGACATTTAATTTTTTTTAATAGGTTTCCTCTGATTTAATTGTATTATTTTGATTAAATCAATTTTTTAAAAAAGGGGTTTAATTTATTCACTTAATTTATTCAATTTCTCATTTTTTTGTCTTATTTTATTGATTTTTATTGTGTGATTATTTTTGATTTAGGTTAATAAAACGGCCACTATGTTTTAAATTCACAATTTTTTTCATTTCTCAAAATGGCTTCTTCCTTTCCCTGCCTTCTTCTTTGCGGTAGGTTATGATATGAATTTTTAGATGACTTACCTGACATCTTTTTGTAGAGTATACTGTCTGAGTAAGTACATAAAAGTGTTCTTCTTTGATTTTTAATAAAAAGAACTCATTGTTTGATTCCATCTAATCCATAACAGTAATAACTATCTTCAATTAGCCCAATAGCCGATAAAGCAAAAACGTTTTTGTTTATCAGTTTTCTCTCTTCTCTGAAGTCATCTACTGTAATTTAAATCGACCAAAGGTTAGTCTGTTATCCAGATCCGATCAACTTCATTCCACACTCGAACATAATCCTTAACGTCCTTCCGTCCGTTTTTCCGCTGGTTTGTTCACAAGTCAAGGACCAGGCCCTTAACCCTAGTACTTTGTACTTTCCAATAGAGTTCCGTTCTCCACATGTTCTCCGCTTTTTGACTTCCTTCCGCTTAGATAATTTACTTTTCCACATTTCTAAGGTTCTTGCGTGGCTTTTGGTAATTTCACGTTTCGTCAGGATTGCATCATCATCCATATGGGAGAACACACGAGTATCGATTTTGCAATGCTGATTCCCTTGTCAGTTTGAAGGCTCTTGTGTTAACTTATGTAAGGGGAGAATTAAAAAGTGAATATGAAAATGTGAGGGATAGGATTTTTGTGCCTGCAAAAGGCACTGGATGCATCACAAAAGTACAGGATATTTGATCGCAACAAGTGCCTGTAGCAAATGTCTTTATAATGAGTACATTGTAGAATAGAAAAGAATACCTTTAAAAGCTCTGTACATGCTTGTTCGTATTTTTTCAATATTAATTATTTGTTCATAATGGAAAAAAGTGTCTACCTATGTCTTTTCAGGAATTAAGAATGCATTAAAAGACTCAAAAATAAGTTATTTTTGTTTATATCCAGAAAAAAAAATTCACTTGCACACAATCCTGAATAATTATCCCAAGATAAAAATTTTTTCTGATGACCGCGAGGCAAGTTTGTGGGTCTTTTCCTCCGTTTTTAGGTAGGTACGATATAAAAAAATACATTTGCAAAATGACCAACTAACTACTTGCAACCTCAGTGATTTTTACTGTAGCAAGGACATCTAAATTTCAACACTTCATTTTTAAAGTAGTAAAAAGTTAGAACTTTAAAGAATAATTCTTACTGGCTATTGAAAATAATTTTCAATGAACATTCACCGCTCAAGAAATAAACTGACTCCCTCACGAATGACGCTCCATTGTGTGATGCACTTTGTATTTGTGTCTACGTACGAATCTGTGTTTCCCCACAGAGAATTGTGGACATCAAAGTTTATTTCATAGATTGTCATCCTTGCGGACGAAAAGAGTCGAGTCAAGTCAAGAGGCAACAAAATGATGAAAAAGAATCCCATTAGTAGCCAATCGTCACAAAATTGAGTTTTGATTGCTTCGTTCAATTTTCCTTCATCTTTCCTTCCAATAATTTCCTTGAAGAAGATGTATGTAAGGACGAATTTATCCAGACATGTTTGTTAGTATTTGCTCTTTCTAACAATGTTTTCGAGAAATATTGAGTTATAATGAAATTTGATTTAGATGAAATGTTAGATCCAATTGAAACTGCATGAACTTCTTGAAGCGAGTTATAGCAGGACTCAAAGCCACCGATATTCCATTCAGTACATATTTTATTCTAAAACCTGAGAGATTGCTAGAACCGGATGTTCAAGTCAAAGAAACAAGCCTTAAATCTTTTTCTATTCTACCATCCATGAATATTTAACTTCAAGCATGTTCCGGGGACACATCAAACAGTCAAGGATAATAATGCAAAATTAACGACTCTAGTGAATGGGCTATACAAAATACGACTTCCGGAATGAAACTGGGCTAATGGGAAAATTCAGTGGAATGGCTACTACTTGTTCTTGTCACGCAACTAACTCGGTGTGAATAAAAAATCCATAAATATGCATATAAACCTTTTCAAGCCTTTTCCACATTCTCTTTCATTACTTAATTACATTGTCATATACGAGTAATGTTGACTAAGTGAATTTAATAACGACCATACTTATAATGACACATGAAAAGACTAAAATTTATACGCCATACTCGCATATGCCGAGGCGGGGTGATTTTTCTTAAAAGAAACCACCGAACGAAAAATGGTGTGAATTCCAAACGTTTGAACTGTGTTTGCACAAAAGTCTTCGGGCAAATTCCTGAGAGAGGATGGACTTATAGAGGAAAGGAAGTAATGTGAGGCTTAGCTTATGTAAGGATTGATAATGATTACATTTTATCATCATTTTAACCTAAAAAGAGAAAAAGAAATAAGGCAAAAAATAACTAGGCAAAAGTCACTATTGTACTCGCGCTGTATCCATTAGATCTTTTCTCTAATCCTTAATATTCTCCTACCTTGCATATTGCATTCTTAAAGAAATTGAATCCACTAAAATATAGACTTAGGAAAACATTTATTCATGGCATTTAAGTTAAAGAAGCAAAATTTTTTAAATTGAAAATAAAACTAAAAACTAAAAGCTTCCAAGCTACAAACGTTGCATTAAATTGTATTTTGGTGTTGTCCAACTTCGTTACGGGTAGTAATTGTCGGTCTTGCAAACGAAAATGGGATGAGTATTGAGGCCATAGAGGTACATACAGGAAACAGCGAGCTTTCAATTCCTATGGAAAGCGTTGAGGTCGGTTAATACAATCAAACCTTCCATATACGTACACTTTCATATCCGAAAGCTTTTGCAATTTTCAGCTGATGCTATTTTAAGGGATGCGTAAAATGCAAATTCAAGGCATATATTGGCACATTCAAATGTCATCGTAAGATATAACTTCTTACATGATACACAAGGTATCGTGATTTATCCGCAAACTACCACCCTTTTCAACAGTTGTCAACAAAATCATGCTTCGCGCCATATTATCAAAAGTATTTGACCCATAAAAATTGCGTGGACACCCCTGTTTTCGAAGCGGAAGTATCAGCTGACGTGGAGCTGTCAGTTACCATATCCTTCGTAAAATACAAATTTCGCATTGAAAAATTGAAAATTTTTAAATGGAAAACTCATTATACGCAAGTAAACACGAGTGAATTACAAAGTGAAGTGTGTAGTTTTTCATTATTTGTCGGAAAAAGGAACTGCCGTGCAGTGTTTTTCTTTGCTCAGGTGAGTAAAGTGTAACCAAACATAAAATTAAGAGAAGCCCCATCAGTTTAAGTGAATATTTTCTATTGGTCCAGAACCACGCGATATTTTATTACAGAAAAGTGGAACTTGGCTACATTTTGGACTTGTGCCATGTTTAAAATGTGGTGTTGCATTCACCGTATAGTCCAGATCTTGCACCATCAGATACAATTTGTTTCGGTCTCTGCAAAATTTCCTTAATGAAAAGAAATTCACTTCAAAAAGGGACTCTGAAAATCACTTGGCCAAGTTTTTCGCCGATAAACCACAGAAGCTCTACACACATGGAATAATTTCTCAACCCACAAAATGGCAAAAGGTCATTGGTAGTAATGGACAGTATGTACTTAAATAAAATCCATTTTAAATAAAAGAATATTAAATCGAAACATGACAAATATATATATATACATATATATATATATATATATATATATATATATATATATATATATATATATATATATATATATATATATGTATGTATATATATATATATATAGTTATATATATATATATATATATATATATATATATATATATATATATATATATACATATAGTATATACATATATACTATATTGTATATAAATGTGTATATCTATATATACTATATACATATATATATATATATATATATATATATATATATATATATATATATATATATATATATATATACTATATGTATATATATATATATATATATATATATATATATATTTATATATATATATATATATATATATATATATATATATATTTATATATATATATATATATATATATATATATATATATATATATATATATATATATATATATATATATATATACTATGTGTATGTATATTGGATATTCCAAAAAGTATTGCGCCTTTTTTGTCATTTTTCGATTTAATATTCTTTTATTATTATATTTATTTTTGAAGTGGATTTCTTTTCATTAAGGAAATTTTGCAGAGACCAAAACAAATTGTATCTGATGTTGCAAGATCTGGACTATACGGTGAATGCATCAAAACTTCCCAGCCAAGCTCTGTCAATTTTTACCGGGTCGTCAAAGATGTGTGTGTTCTGGCATTGTCATGATGGAAGACAACGCCCTTTCTATTGATCGTCGCGTACAGACGTATTTTTGATCGCTCCGCAAAATATCAATAGTCTTCTTTAAATCATATCGATGTCATTCTAATAGAAAACTTGTTGTTCGGGCATGAAATTCTGAATTTTTTAGTTCTTGACCGACTTAGTCATTTCACTGTTAATTAGTAAGTGACAATGATATAGATAATTAATCAGCAATAATCGAATCTATAGTTAAATTAGCAAATTTTTGACCACTGTATAATTTTCGTGCGCGATATTTTTAATTTTTGACCCACTGATCAATTTCACGGTGAGTGACTAAGTGACATATCAAGTGAAAGCAGAAATTTGCTAATGAATACAGTTTTTTAAAGTTTTTCTTCCCACAACGATTTTCGATTACTATGTAGGTAATACTACTCTCCTTGCATATAACTGACCTTACCCTAACAAAAATGAGCGTAAAATGCAGCCTCGCAAATTGCATCGCGTTTGACAACACCTTTAGATATGTTATCTGCAAAGGCTTTTGTAACCGCAAGTTATATGGTGCCTGCATGGATGCACCACGTGATTGGTTTCATCCATACCTGGATGAACATTTTATATGCTCAGGTTGTCAATGTGATAAGCAGAAATTGAAAGCGATGTATGATAACATTACCGGCTACATCGAAAACCTCATTGAAGAGAAAAATCAGACAATCGCTCGACTACAATCTTAATCTCAAGCAAATGAGGTTAGTTTTTTGGAGGTGGCTAGCAGTTTCAACGAGCTAGCTATAAACCCATCAAAGAGCAATAGGAAAATATTCAAAGCCCTTGAGACGTTTGACAATCGACTAATCTCCGTTAAAAAGCAAATCTCCAGTATCCAACCATCATGTACAGAACCTTCCGTGAAGAAGCATTCAGTGATATGCTTAACAATATTACACAAAAACTAGCTGAGCGGAACAACTTGTTGTAGCTATAGGAAATTCTCAAAAAATTGGAAAACATCGATAAAAAGTGTAATATTTTAGAAGAAAAATAATGGAGCAGCGTAACATTGAAAACGTTTTTCCAGTTCAAAATAATTCCAGCCATCTGAAATCATGTGGTCTAAATGAAGTGGCGTCGGTACCTGGTTTAAATCAAACATCTGACATCGTCAGCCACATCAATAAATTGGACACGTTTTGGTCAGAGGACGAATGAAAAAACAAAGACTTGAGCGGTTGGAGAAGGCTAATGTAACGAATCATTAGTACAACGATTTCGAAATATTTTTCATTAAGAAAACACCAAAAAATACTAATACTGCTCGAGTTCGAAAATTCTGGGAGTAAACCTATAACAGGAAGGCTGCAGAGTTGAGGCAATTTCACAGAGAAATAAGAAAATAAAATCATTCAGAGTATAAATACCGCACATATATGCCTGGCTTTTCTCTAATCACATATCCAAAAACGGTAGCGTCTTTTGGAGTGGACTGGTCTTCAGGAAGTGGAAATCAAGGAAACCTGTTGTCAACAATAATCAACCAAGCAAATACAACAACAACAAAAATGTAACAGTGATTTCCACTGACAACAAAAACCTGAATATTCACACTACTCACAACACCCAACCATTTGTTACTAACAACATTGTTAACCTTCCAGATCCCTTAGATAACAGGCTGATAGGAGACAGTACTATTTCTGATAATAACCAACATAAAGAAAATATTGATTCTTCAGAAATAAATAAAAGCTGGATTTCTGAATCTAACCCTATAAAACCTCATTCCAAATATCCGAGCTTCGTAAGAAGTGGGATTCAGACTTCGAACGAAAAATAATCGTTTTTAGACCCACTCGTACCTCCGATTGTAAAAGCAACAATAAACTCTTGCAAAGATCTTCAAAGAAGGTATCTACTATCACTACTACTGGGTGAGCACAGATTATATGAGTTGGTTCGTGCAAAAAGCACCAGATACAACATGTATCGACATACTTATATAAAAAATGAAAGAAAATAAATTCCCTTTAATTCTACTATTTTAATTTTTATTCCGTATACAATTGTTTCGGTCTCTACTTGAGAACTTCCACAGTACAACTATTCCCTAAACTACAAGTTTCCTAATATTTATACTAAACTCTTTAAACTATTAAATTGAATCTCTAATTACACCTAACATGTCTCTAATTCCTCAAAGTTTTTTTAACTTAATCTCTAATTACCTGATCCTTTTACCATTCAAAAATTTTGTTTTTCCTTATTACTACTTAATTATATTCATTATTTTGTAAGCTTGAATAACCTCGTGTATCCGTTACCTGGGTCGCCGTTCCAAATATCCTGCGTCTTTCGATTGATTATCTCCAAACTTTCTGCAACATCAAGCTTCCACCCGTTTGTAATCGTTTTCAGCATGCTCACGTTGTCCAAAGTGATGTCATGTTTTTCAAGGACTATATGCTCCGCTACTTTTGACTTGAAGTTTTTTTGCATCCTGCTTTTTGTTTTTGTTGACAGCTTCCCTTAAATGTTCATTCCATCTGACACCTAGTGATCTCCTCGTTTGTCCAATACAACATCCATTACATTTCGTACACGATACCTTGTTGACTCCGCTCCACTCCATTTTGGGTATGGGGTCCTTGGTGGATCCTAGCAAGTTCTGCAGCTTTGTGGCCTGGCTCGTATAAAATAGGTCGATGTCTACGTTTTTCATAGCCCTCTTCATTGTTTCCCTCCTTGAGTCAAAATTTACAAGCAACGTCTTCCGTTGCTCGACTTCCGCAATAAGCGTTGTGAACTTTTTATTGAAGATCTCCTTCATTCGTTTGGCTATCAATTTGGTGACTTCATCCGTAGGGTATCGACTTCACTCGGCTAACTTATGAATGTGGGACGTTCCTTTTTTCAGGCCGTCGTCGTCGACTGGAAAGTTTAATGCATCGGCTAAAAAGTTAAAAATGCAGGAAGTGACTGAAAAATACAACGAATGGAAAGAATCACATCGTGCAGAGTGCCTTTCAAACCATGATGAATCCTCTGGAAAAATGGAAGTGGACGCAGTTGTTGAAATGTTTTCACGATCTATACAACTTCATGGTCTTTAGTACACATGTTATATTGGTTGTGGAGATTGGAAAACTTAAAGCTATCAAAGATGGCAAACCGTACAAAAATGTTGCGGTCATAAAAAAAGAATGTATTGATCACGTGCAGAAAAGAATGGGTATTCGGCTTCGAAATGTGAAGGAGGCGGTAAAAGGCTTAGGTGGCCGTG